>BNCP01000010.1:1200000-1800000 GCA_019650235.1 Volvox reticuliferus | reverse complement strand
TTTCGAACCTTGCACACTTAAATATGACATCAGATGCCACCCACCACGTCGAACTTTTTATTGACCTCCTCCTCAACCACTGCCATGAAGTGCGCCCGCAGCTGTGTCCCCAGGCCGCGCGGATTGGGCGGCAGAGCCGTCAGGGCCTCCAGCCGCCGCTCCTCCTCGTCATCTAGCTCCTGCTCGGGGTCTAGATACTCCCCGAGGGCTGCAGTAAGGGAAAGCTCCTGGTCCTCGGGCACGTCCTTAAAGCGCACGGAGGCTGCGCGGACAATCTCGTTTGTGCGCCCCGAGGTGCCGCCCTCGGCCGCTCTGTGACGTGCCGGGGATCGAGACGGGGAAGATGAGATGGGGTAGGATGAGATGGGGTAGAATGAGATGGGGTAGGATGAAATTACGACAAGCTGCAGCTTTAGGCCGGGATGGGGTTAGGGTGGGCTGGGGAATTTTTAAGACGGGACAGGGCTTCAGGATATTGACGGAAACGATGGACCTGAATACCCCCAGCACGATGGCCGGTTGGGTAGGGATATACCAGGCTGGCCGAGGTTTAAGGGTTGGTTTTCTCGTTCGTTAACATCGGGGGGACGACGGAGCCCCACACCCCTGCCCTCTTTCGACATACCTGTCCCTGCCCCCTGCCTTACCCCATTTACATCGCCCTTTTTGTACGGTTTTATCTCCTACGTTATTTATGCGGACATCGGCCCGCATCTTCAATCATCACTGCCGCCGGCCTCGAGTAGAGTCCATATCTATTTGTTTTGGTGGTTTATCTAACGCCTCCCCGGTCACGCACCTTCGTGCGTCCTCCAGAACCTGCTCCGTCCAGCGCTTGAGATGCAGGGTTACATCAGCCCGTTCCCGCAGCCTCTGCTGGTGCTCCTCCAGGGTGCCCTTCGCGGTGGACACAGACTGCGGAAGAGAGGAAGGAAAAAGAAAGGAGGATGGGCGGTCCAGGCTCCGAGACCGTGACAGATAATGGGGATGACATCAAGGAGCTGTGCAGCAGTTGGGCCAGGGGTGACGGAACAAAATGGGTGGTAGTGGAGAGGACGGAACACGGCAACAGGTGGTAAGGGGCATGTCTGGGTTAGGGCCTGATCATCCCGGAAAAATCGACCCCCCTTTCGCCATCTCTATCAATAAGAGCTTGCAACACGGCTCACGTCGTCAATCGGCCATGTTGGTTGGCGCGATGGCCGCAGTTCCCCTGGTCAGAGCCCACCTAGCCACCTAGTCTCGGCTACTGCTTTCGGGATCCTGGTTACCCATAGAACCTCTTTCCGACTCCCCACCTGACAGCTCCCTTAGGGTCGGACCACCTTAAACCACATGTCAACATACCCCCATACACACGCACACATATGCCCAGCTAACCGTCGTCGCTGCCACCCCAACAACAACCCACAGCACCCATCTTTGCTGCACCTGCACCACATCACAGACCCCAGAACACCAGGTCTCCTTCCATACTTGGCTCATGCCCATTCGCCCAACCTTCCCGTCCCGGCGCTTAAGCAACAAGCTCTTTCACTTCCAGTCTTTTCTGCCTGAGCTGCTGTTACCCCCAGCCGACCCGGAACCGTGTGTAGCGGCTGATGCAGGCACCGGCAAGGCCTGGAGGACCTTACTAATAATCCGACAGCTGTGCCTCATCAACCTGACAGCTGCAAGATCAGGAGCTTCCCCGTATGCATTTCTTGGTTTCTTCGAGCCCACTCACGTATTACCCCCAAACCACTTGGACAGCCACTTACAACACCGCCAACGACCTTGCGGTTGGAGCATTACAGCTTGTGCCCGTTAACTTTGCAGTTCTCATGCTTTAGCGTTTCGCCCTTCCCCATCTACCACGCCACATCCCTTACGACTCCGTGATGGGCCCTGGCAGCAGCGGTGGCCGTACTGGCACCACTTTGGGAGCGAAGCTGAACTCACCGGCTGCCAATGCTGCATGTCTTTCCGGGATCGCAACGATGCTATCCTCCGCAGCCCCGAAGCCGACCCGGTTCCGGAGCCTGAGTCCGACCCGCGAGCCCGTGCGCTATCCCCGCCCGCCGAGTCGCTGCGATGCCTGTACGATGAACCCTCAGCCCGCGGCGATGTCACACCCGGCTCAGTAGCGTCGTCACTATCATATTCGTCGAGCAACCGCTGGATTGCCATTAGGCGCGAGATGTCTATGCCACCAGCCGTGCCCGGTGCGGGCTGCAGCCCCACGGGGGCCCCGCGCGCCAGGCCGACCAGCGCTGCGCCCATGGACTCCAGCCCGCTACCAAAGCCGCCGCTTATGCTGCCTTGCTGAGGTCGAATCTGCCCTGTGGCACTGGAGGCGCTTCCTGCGAAGCTGCGGTCGCGACCCAGGCCGCCACGGCTGCCGCGGGTGTTGCCGCCATTGGAAGCGTGAGCGCGCTGGATTGGGCTTGGTAGCACGCCGCCACCGCCATAAGCCCCATACATTGTGGAGATGGAGGCAGAGGAACTATCCGGTGCGGGCTGTACCCGGCCACCAGTGGTTTTGGGAGAGTCAGGGCGACTGCGGAAGGACCTCGCGGTCTGTGGTCGTCGGCCGTTGAGGCTGCGGGCGGAGGTGGCAGCGGAGCTAGACTCCCCGGTTCCGGAGCCACTGGCTCTATAGATGGGGATGGTCGTAGTGGCAGATGGGCCATGGATTGGAGTGGTGAGGTAGGGCGCCGCGGGGGAGGGCACCGTTGTAGCCTGTGAGGCGTCGGTTGTTAAGGGGCTGCCGGCGCTGATTGCGGAAATCGGAAACGCCGTGGCTGCGGCACGGGAGGGAGAAGTTGACTTAGCTCGGCCGCTGCCATTCCGCTGGGTATCAATGCCGTTGCCTGGCGTCAGCGGGTCCGTGCTGCTGATACGGAGGCCGCCGCTGCCTGCTGGCGGCCCTACAGACGCGAGTGCATGGGAGACGCGGGCAGGGCTCAACACCGTTGGTATCACTCCTGACATGATCGGATGGCTCCAAGCAGCCAAAGATCGCGCAGGATGTTTGGCTGCACACCCCTCGGAGCGCCCCCGCGGCGACAGCCACGGCGGTTGAGATGCCAAGGCTTAGCTCCTCTGCACAGCTTCCACAGCATACTGGGATCGTATCGACATAGGCAGAGCGTCAGATGGTGCTTTTTCGTGCAGCTTTGGCGAACGACAACCGGCGTTGCGCTTATAGGTTAGGACAGGAGTTGAAAAAGAATGAGCTACTGTGTTGCCCCTTGGCTGTGTCTCAGTATGTCATGATCGATTAAACAGCAGTCAAGGAGAAATGTTAAATACAGGGACATTCGCCCTAAATTTTTGGGACAATTGCTCAGACTGTGATTAAAGCTCAGCTTCTAAGAAACGCTACGTCATTATCACAAATCGGACTGTAATTGCATGTAGTGTGGCGAAGAGCAACATGAAATGGAATACGGAAGTTTCCGTACAGGCCCCAGAAACCTATCTGGATTTGTTAGCAGTAGTATGTCCTACACTTAGCCAGCAGCAACATGAAATCGGTTTATTGACAATTGACGTTGAATAGTTGCTGCATGGGCATAGAATTTTGTGTTCTGACGCTGTCCGGCAATTTCTTCTTCACCCCTGTTCGTGCCCTTCCTTATTTTTACGCAACTAAGGAATCTAAAGAATTATAATATACTCTGTAGGATACCTCAGCTTTGTGTGGTGCGCTTCCTGCACTTTTAGCCGGCGCTCTTCGTGCACTACAACTGAGTAGCCATGGCGGCAGCTGCTCAGCGTGCACGCAACCAAAGGTTGCCGCCCGAGGTGAATAGGTATGAACTGCGGGAGACCTATACCTTCTGTTGCCGAGAATGCTGACGGAGGTTTTGGATGCAACAAACAGGGCCTTGTTCGTGCGTAATCTTCCTTTCAACATCTCATCTGAGGAGATGTATGACATCTTTGGCAAGTACGGGCCCATTCGACAGATCCGGATGTGAGTTGATACGCAAAGCGGAGCCATTTAATGCAATCGCTATACAGAAAGCCGGCGGCCGCATGCTCCCATGAAATTTATTAAATTGCAGTGGAACTACTAAGGAGACGCGTGGCACGGCGTACGTTGTGTACGAGGACATATACGACGCCAAGAACGCGTGTGACCACCTGTCAGGCTTTAACGTAGCCAACCGCTATCTCATTGTTCTCTACTTCAATCCAGTTCGGCACAGTAAGAAGGTAAGTATGTGCGGTTTCGATTTGGGCGATAGGGCCTTGATCTGACCCATGGGCCTGTGCCTTGGTAAGGTCGGGATTAAGCGTAGACTGGATTCAGGGTGTTCATGGTAGGTCATGCAAAATCCCCTAGGGCAAAGGATTTGCGCCATGTGGAGGTAAACGATGGAGATACAACATGAGGTCCAGATTGTGCCATGACAGTTTACTGCGGTCCCAACCGCAGTCTTCGTGGGGATTATGCGTGGGACGATAAGTCCTGAGTCTTGCCTTCCATTGGCCATAGCATCAGTTTAGTCGTCTGACAGGACCCGTTTTGGCAGTTGATTGGACAGAGGGCATTACTTAGCACCTGCCACCGTGCCTTCCACAGATCAGCACCAAGGAACAGGAGGAGCAGCTTCGAAAAATGCAGGACAAGTACGGGGTAGACGGCCAACAACACGCCAAGGGGAAGTGAAGTCTTGGGGAGCACATTACCGGCTGCGAATGCTTCCTGGGAAGCAGGGCATGTTGGGCTTACACTCATGCAGTAATGGCATGGAAAGTCAATGCCACGTGGCTAGCCATACGCGTCTGGCCAGGGACGATAATTTGTGGCCGCGTTTAAGTTGTCGTGTCTGTGGAAGCCTAAGACATATTCGTACATGGAAGGGAGGCGGGATATTCCCGCTGTACGATTGCTAGCTCACCATGTGAGCCATGGTGAGGACGTAGAGTCGTTTGCTCTTGCGAGAAGTGCGATTGCACGCAGGCCAACCGTTGCATAATCGTGTAACGGAGATCGCTGACTTAGGGTTTAAGGCTGATAACTTCGAAGTAGCATCTCTATATGCACTGCAGCTGAAACGCAGGGAAAACGTGAGTTTGACCTTCCAGAACCAGCGCTCGTACATGGATTACAAGGACACACAGAACACAAAGAAAACATGTACGACTTACATTTGGTGAAAATACCCTCCACAAGGCAAGAATTGCGACCAAGGAACAGCATGCGGTGCCAGATATTACCCGTCATGGCCAAGAAAGACGCGTTCGTCACGCTGCATGACCACATTGAGGGCAGGAAAGCCCCGCCGCAAAACTGCCGATACCCTGGTAGTCTCATGGTGACATCGCCCCCAACACACTATCGCCATTCCCTTTCCTGTGCGTTCGCCATCGGGCGAAAAATGGGCCAGGTGTGGCCAGAAAGTGCTGCGCTTAAGCTGTACACGCAGCTTTTTTCTCACACAGCCTACACACTCCGGCTTTGCACTCCGTCCAACCCGCAACCCTGTCATCCGAACACACGAGAATGCTGCGACCAGGCTAACACAGCCGGTCCACCTGCGAGCCAATTCTTCTTGTATCTTCTTAGCGACCCCCGCGGGATGCACTTTGGGCACTGTCTTTTTTCGTTCCGTATATATCTGTTGATCGAGATCAATCCACTTTCCATCAGCGCACCCACCGGCACGAAGCCCCACCCGTGCATCGTACGCAAACCTAATCAGGACGATGATAAATATCAACGTATGTATTGCGCACAGATGCACTACCCCTATCAGCCACTCCCTGCAGCTAGGGCTAATTTAGGAAGCGCACAAGGCGCCGCTCCAACAGCTTGGCTCACCGGGTTCAGACATCTGCACACTGCACTTCCGCCGCGTGACTCCGCCTTACTCGGCACACAACCAGACGTTCGGAACGAACTGCTGTTAACCGCTGTGGCCAGTTGTCTCCTCATGCTACCTGTGCAGCTTGAGGGATGTTGACAACTGCTTTGCCGGTGATGGCCATGAAAGCGGTATAGAGATTTCTGTGTGATTGCACTACCGTAGCTATGAGGAAGAATGTGCCCGCAGCAGGCTGCTGGAGGACGATAGCGACAACCGCACTCTGATGTTGTCCCCAGCCACCGCCATCGTCATGTGCTTACATGGTGAGCTGGTCAGGGTTTTCAATCACGGACTTGAGCGTCTGCAGGAACTCCGCGGCGTCGGCGCCATACACAATCCGGTGGTCGGCGGTGATGTTGACGTTCATGACCTTCTTGACACCGATCATGCCGTCGGCAGTGGCCACCACCGTTGGCTTGGAGCCGCCCACAGCGAGGATAGCGGCGGTGCCTGTAGCGCCGTAAGGGCAATTAAATGATTATGGACGGCAAGAATGCAGGCGATTGCCATCACAGCATAAACTGGGCTTAACGTGCCTTGGAAGGTGCTTCAGGCATCCTCATCTGCCCGAAGCGCAGATTGCAAGCTCTGTAGACTGCTAGGTTGTCACGTACATGATTTTCGTCGTTTTTTGAAGGCTGGGGTGCCAACGACATGGTGCGGACTGCGCCGACTCTCCCAAGCGCCTAAGAGACATACAATCTCACTTCTGAACCCGCTTTTCACCCACCTGGTGGCAGGATGGCGTCGAAGGTCTCGACACCGTACATGCCCAGGTTGGAAATGGTGAAATTTCCACTGTTGTACTCGTCCGGCTGCAGCTGCTTAGAGCGGGCGCGCTTCACAAGGTCAGCCCAGTTCCTAGGGACAGGGAAGGGAAGTAGGGTGGGAGACGAACGGTTTGAAGTTTGGAACATTAAAACCTCTTTCCACTGACGAGAAGCACGAGACCACACGCCTTATGGTAACAATGTGTCCTAAACCGCACGCGCTCCCGCTCATCTGCCCGCCCCGCCCCCACCTGGACAGCTGGTAGAGATCGGTGGAGTCAGCGTTCTTCAACACCGGGGTGATGAGGCCGCCATCCGGCATGGCCACCGCCAACGCGACGTTGATGTTGGCGTTGTACGTGATGCCGTTGCCGTCAGGGGTGCAGGCTGCATGTACGGCATTGGGCAGGGAGATGAAGTACCGGCGGAAAGAAGACATGACAAAAGCAAGCAAGCCTTAACGGGCGTTTAAGCTGGTCGGCCAGAAGGAAATGTGTGCAGTTTGGAGAAGATGAACGTGCGAAGAATAAAATCATGTATACGGTACTGCCAACAGAGAAATACCAAATGTAAAGTCTCAGATCTCCACCGAAATGCGGACCAAATGTGCGCGGCACCACCTGCAGCCCCGACCCCCGCCTCCCCAACGACATCGCTCTCCAAATGCAGCATGGTACCATCCGTCTCAGCAACCACCACCGAAATACAACCAAGATAAGCGTAGGCTACGTACTAGTCCATGCAGCATGATATCATATGCGAGGCCCCGCTTACCCGCGTACAGTAGAGGGTGCTTAGCGAGAGCCACACCGCATGCCTTGGCCAAGAGAGCCGTCATAGTGACGCCCTTGGGCTTTAGCTGCTGATACAGCGCGTCCAGCTTGTCGGTCACAATGCTGTACGACACTCGGAACTCCGGAACCTGGGGTACAAGCAATGGATGGGGGTGACGGGAGGTCAAAGTAAGTGGTTTAAGAAAATCCCCACCGACGAAATAGGGCTACAGCCCAAACAGGATGTTCAGCCTGCCCACAAAAGCCACATGGATCCCTTGCTGAAAATGTCCGCCAGCAAGTTGCCGCTGGCTATGCTGCTGCAGCATTAGCAATAGTCGAACTCCTGTTGTCCTCGCAACTTCTTAAAAGCCATGCCGCTACTGCTGTGCCAGCTGCCGAGGCAGCTAAGTGGTCCTCCGTGGCCTTAGCTACCAATATCTGCACCAGCTAGAACGGCAGCCTGGGAATCACATGATCAAGGCGGAGGTAGGGCCCGTCGCGTCTCCCCCCGTCCCTCTGCGTCCTTGAGTGCCTTCTGAACTCGTTCTGCATCACGTCCGCTCTCCTCCACCTCGTTGCACAGCACCACACTCGCCATGGCAACGCCAAGCGCTTCCATGATCACTGCTGCTGGTGCTGGAAGCGATCGCCCCAAGCATAGTAGTTGTGGTGGGCGGCCGATCCGAAGGTAGCTTCGCCAGGACACCATGCCAGTGCCCATTCCCATATCCGTAGCTCACTGAGCACTCCTGGAGCACCCCTCCTACTGGAGTAATTTTAGCCAACACACACCACTGACTTCGACGTTACAACATGCCCCACCTTAAGGCTCTCGTTCATGTTGCGCGCCACGGCAGCCTGCAGGGTGGTGAACGGCTTGGTGGTGCCGCGCAGCTCCGAGACAGTGGTGCCCTTCGCAGGAGCCGCGGGGGCCGCGGGCTTAGCCGGCGCCGGTGCGGCTGCCGGTGCTGGGGCCGCGGCCGGCGCCGGGGCCGCGGGCGCAGCAACCTTGCCAGCGGCGCGTGCCTCCACGTCCGCAGCCGTGATGCGGCCATTCGGGCCGGTGCCGGCAACAGTGGCCAAATCCACCTTTGGCATAAAAGGGTGAGACCAAGGGCCAGGACAGTTAAGAGGGGTAATATTGGGTGCCGAGATACTCACGTGCAGACAGTAGAGAGCGCAGTGTTGACCGGGCGGCGGTGCCAAGGGAGCCCGCCTGCGATGACTGACACAAGTGGACAAGGTGGATATGCGGGACTGGGATGGATGGGCGCGGTGATGACTAGGTTGGCTAAGGATGCCCGAGGTCAACACGCATTGGGGATTGGCTTAAGCGGTGTGCCACCCGGGAAAGACGAGGCAACGTAGGCTCTGTGTGCCATCCTCAGCGCTGGTAGATTGCTAGGGTCACGCATAGTTCCAGGCGCATTCGCTGACGAAGCTGCCCATGGAAAATGGCATCAGCATGCAAAATCACGGTAGGCCTAACGCTTTAGGGATACAGAATTTACACAATTACTTGGCGCTTCAGCGAATTCGGTTTGGGTGGGTAAGAGGGGACAGAGGTATGACACACGGATATCATCCGGGCAAACTGCAACCCCATTGGGGATTGATTCGCCTTTACTGATCCGTAACGCTTCCAAAGGCAGGCTGATAGTGCGATCTCATTTAACAGAAACAGCATCGCTAGGAATGCATGGCTAGGATGCAAGAAATCGCTTTTCTGCTCGCAAGCTGATAACGCAATAACAGTTTCATTTAGTCTACTGTAGCAACAACATCCTCAAACAAGCGTGATTGAAAATTGGGAATTGCAACTAACAATCTAGCGTTACGTTTTGGGTAAGGTTGTCAGATTTCCGCCATACACGCACCTTAAGGTCCTTAGCGAGCTGCTTGGCATAAGGAGTGGCAACGACACGGCCATCCGCGCGCGCAACAGGGGCAGGGGCGGGCGCGACTGCCACAGGAGCCGGCGCGGGCGCGGGCGCGGGTGCCGGGGCAGCGGCCGGAGCCGCAGCCTGCAATTGAATTGCGCATTGAAGATCAAACAAAGATGTAGAAAATTTTGCAATGTAATTGAGATGGCAAAAAGCAGCCAGGAGTGTCGACCAGGTTCTAACGCCTACACATTAATTCCCTTACCGGAGCTGGCGCAGGAGCAGGGGCCGCTGGTGCAGCTGGCGCAGGAGCTGGAGCAGCAGAAGCAGCAGCAGGACCCCCAAGGGCTGCGGCTTTCTTCTTGGCATCCTCCACGTCGCTGGCGTTTTCGGCCACGAAGGCGATCGGAGCGCCGACGCCAGCACGCTCGCCTTCTTGGACAATGATCGCGCCCAGAATTCCCTCGCTGAAAGACTCCACATCCATGTCTGCTTTGTCGCTCTCCACGACGACGAGGGCCTCGCCCTTCTTGACCTTGTCGCCGACGCTCTTCAGCCAAGAGACGATCTTTCCCTCAGTCATGGTCGAGCTCAGTGCGGGCATGAACACCTCCTTAACGGCATTGGGAATCACCAAGCACCTGCGCCCCGCACGAATAGAGGGCACTGCCTTTGCCGAGCTGGAAACGCCAGCCTTAGCGGGCACGCGCGTCGCCTGCATTGTTACGCTGATGCTCTGCTAGGCCTAATGGGAAAATGGGTTAGTAGGCGTTTCAGCTCAAGATAAGTTCCGTATCTCATGGAGCTAAATGTGCTTGCAAGCAGGTGATCAAACGCAAGCCGTACGGCGGTTTGCCTTTTTGTGGGGCTTTCGCTGCGGTGCATGACACGTGCGATGTCAAATCCTAGACGGAAGTTTCATTTCCTGAATCACTGTACGCTGTCATATTATGCATTTTCCGTGCTGTTGAAAGCGATTTGTTCTGACGAGTCAACGCTGGGACTTCCGCATGCGATTTTAGAACACGTAGAAGCTTCAATTTGCGCTCATGCTCCGCGTCAACAATGGAGTTCTGGTCGTTCCACCCTTTGAGTGCGCGTGGCTTACTGGGGAAGGGTACATCCTCCGTTCTGGTTCCGGTTGCCTGTCGTTTGAAGCGAAAGGCGATACTGACGTGACAGTTATTTTAAAGTCAACACCTGGCGCAAAACGCCTTCAGCCTCTCCTTCGGCAAGGAGGCACCAGCGGTGGAAATGCGCTCCAAGTGGAGCAAAACTACACAATTATATTTGGTAGCCATCGCAATAGTTGTCTGAAAATAGAAAAAAATGGAGTTACGCAGTGCATGGTGACCGGCGTAGCCTGCTCTCGCGTCAGCAGCAAGGCGTTCAGCAAGTACTGGATCGACCTCAACCACGGCATACTCACCGTGGGTCACGGGGAGCCAGGACACGGCGTCTGCCAGCAGTGGCATGACCCCCAGGAAATTCCCGGAATTCAGGTGTGCGTGCCCGGGACCACACCTACCACACCTTGCAAACTGGACCAGCCGTCTGTCATGTCGGAACGGCCCAACTCGATACTTTTGGGGCCCCAGATGACGCTCTTAGAAGTATTGTTGCAACTGCATCTGCCTGCTTCCACCTTACGATTATGTTCTGAAGCCTGACCAGCTGGCTGGGCACTAAAACCTTATAACCCGAAGCCAGATCTCCGCGCATGAGTTCCGCCCATCGAACCTCATGAATTCCTAACCAGGTTAATTCCTGCTGCCTTGTGCTTTTCTGCCGCGATGAGCTAGCCCCCTCACTTTCAACCGCGAATAATGACCAACTAGTATAACACGAAGCGTTAACAATTATGGTTAACCCCACCCTTTCATACTTGCCCACGCAGCATATCGGCCTCAGCTGCTGGGACCGGCACGTCAGTTACCGATCCATTGCACTGCAGCCTCACCTAGACTTTAACCGCCTGCAGCAGCTGGGCGGGGGAACCACCACAGCCGTGCCGTCGCTCTTCGACACTACCTGCGCCGCTATCATGGCGGCCACCACGCCCACAAACGTCTGTCATACTCTGCACGTTGCGGAGCTTCTGCTGCCGACGACACAGAAGCTGTACCGCTACTGCCTGGACTTCATTGCGCGACATTTAGAGACGGTCGTCCGTTTGCCCGATCCTGATCAGCACCTGCGTTGCGTTTCCCCCGCTGCCATGTGCGACCTGGTCTGCCAAAATACATTCAGCGTGGATGAGCAGGGCATCTTTGCTGCAGTACATGATTGGGCATGCTCGCTCATCGCCACATCTGCTGTGGCACGGGCAGGGTCGACCGAAGGGTATGTAGCGAAATGTAGGGACGGAGATGGCCATTCTGGGACAGCAGGAGAGCGAAGCTGTATCCGGCGGCTGGCATCACCCCATGGTGGGTCACCAGGACCACCCAGCTCACCCACAGCCCTTGCAGGGCCGCGACCACGGCTCTCTGACCCATCTTCAGCTTCTGCAGCTTCTGCAGCTTCCACGGTCTCCACCGAGCCATTTTTGTCAGGGACCGGCGGCATCACTGAAGGTCGTGGCGATTGTCCTCCCAAGTGTACGCATGTGGGCAACCCTCTGGCCATCCCCAACCTGCCGTCTGCTCCTGGTATGCCCGTCCGGTCGTCGCTGCGGGTACAGGCAGTGGCAGACGCAGGCGTGAACGGGTCATTTAAGGTCAGCAGTGGCGGCGAGTCCACTGGGATCTTGAGTTTGGCCGATGAGGCTGCCTGCCGGGTACTGAGCTTGATCCGATTTCCGCTGCTGCCTATCGACCAGCTACACTCCTGCCTGCAAGACCCACTATTGCGGAGGCTGCCTGTCGTCTTGGGACTGGTGAACGAAGCCCTGGAGGTTCACCGTAGAGAAACAGGCGGGGACCAGACGGCGGGTGGGCAGGATGCCCGTCAGGATGCGCAGATTCTTTCTCCGTCATCGGGCCGGCGGCTGGTGAAGCCGTTACCGGCTACCACCGTTGCCTCCAGCGCCGCCGTTGCAGGACCTGTAGGGCTTGACTTAGCCAACGGTGGCGTCATATCGCCAACAGCTGGCGGTGGTGGCGCGTCCACGGTCGGCCCCGCAGGCAGTGGCGGCGCCGCTGCAGCCGCTTCAGCCGCAGGCGATAGCTGCTGGTCGGTGCGTTATCAACGGCGCTGTTTGCCCTTTGCTCTGGAGCTCATGTATGTGTGTGATGGCGACTCGAGCGGTGTCCTCCACTTCCTAGGAACCTCGTACGGCGCGCAAGGCTGGGTTAATCCCATGCTTGCAAAGCGCGTGGATGTCCGCGCGTCGAGCCCAACGGGTCGCACCACTGATCCGCGTGTTGTTGTGGGCCGCCAGTTCGTCCGCACGAATTTTGCTGGCCCGAGGTACGTCAACGGCGCTGCCATCAGTTGGTGGCAGGTGGACCTCGGGGAACAGCACCAGCTAGCCATCACTTACTACACACTGCGCCACGACGGCTCACAGGATTTCGTGCGGAGCTGGGTATTGCAGGTGGGGCTGGGTCGCGACCTGAGGAACTTGGGCTTGAGCTTAAATCTGGGTCCATGCGCACCCTTTGCAGGCCCTAATTATCGGGGGGCAGGCTGCGCAGCTTCGAAGATGGTAAACGCATTTCTTCAGCTGTACGCAATGTATAATTGTGGATCACCGACAATCATTGTTTCGGCCTCGAGGCAAAGGTCCTGATTGACCTAAGTGAAGCTTGCTCCACTCCACTCCACACAAGCAATCGGAACCTGTCTTAAGCCCTCCGCGCCCGGCCCCGCTGCTTCCATTCGGCGCAGGGGTCCCACGACTTGGCTGTCTGGGTGGACCTCAAGCGCCATTCCAATGACACGACCATCAAAGTTCCGGGCCAGTATGCCTCATGGCCAGTTATTGGCCCAGCTGCCGCGGTGCCTTACAGGGCCTTTCGGCTGCTGCTTACAGCCCCTAATGCATCGCCTAACCCCGCTGGCCGCCACAACTTTTGTCTTAGCAACCTGGAACTGTATGGCTTCCTGTACAAGGGTGCACCGAACAGCGGCGCCGGCGGTGGGAATACTGGCGGCGCTGCCGGCCAAGCGGAAGGTAGCAGTGCTCCTGCCAGTGGATCCGTGGGGTCAGTTGTTAGTCGCAATGGTTTTACGGGCGACAACAGCAGCGGCGAAAGTGATTCGCGTACAAGTGAGGCGGTGGGGACTAATCGGGAGATGCATGTGCATATGAACGAAGTGCCGACGGTGTTGCCGGGCGGAGATGAGGGCTCTGCGCACGGGGTACTGGCGGGCGCACAAGCGCTGGGTGCTAGCAGCGCTTGAACTCGCGCATTTTCAAGGCACCCTCAGCTTCATACGCTGTCCTGAGATGCTTAAACGTTGCCTTCCTGCCTTCGTGGATAGATCTTCAGCTTCGTTAGTATGTAAGGCTTGTGAGTGTGCTGTGCGCTAGCTGTGACCTAAGGAATGCTATGTCTGCGTCTAAAAAACGTTTTTCAAAGAAGCTGTCGCGACTGTGGATGTGGTTGCGGTACCTGTTTCCTGGGTCAGGTGTTGCATCTCTATGCCAGCTGGATTGCGATCGGGCTGGCCGATGTGCATCTGTACTCGTTTGGCGCCCATGAAGTGACTCATCCTCGGGGTTGGCCGATAGGTATAGGCCGGGCTTTTAGAAATTAGTTACCTACTTGGGTACGGGAGGTTGGCAACGGGACTTCCATTATTTCTCATAACTCTGCGGGATGACTTGAGCTTTGCTTGGTTGCCTGAAACGCAAGAAGGCGAGCTCGATGAAACTGAGCGTACTGCTGATTCTTTTCAACTTAAGGCTGCGTCTGTATGTTCTGGTCGGCGTTTGAAATGAAGGGTTCTTTGAAGGTTCTTACCTAGGACGCACTATTTCGGCGCTCATCAGCTTTTGCCCGGCAGAGGGCTTTTCGGAGGGGCACCCGCCGCTCAGTGAATGGATTGGCCTGGAATGGCCCAGTCTGATAGTACCGCAGCCGTTTGCGGCGAGGGGTGCTGCATGTATTCTTTAGAGCGCCTTCACATGGAGGTATGCAGGAACGTCAGTCAGGCCTAGAAGTGCACATGTATAGTGAGTTTTGGGTTAGGGGTGATGGGGCCGGGTGTCTCTTGGCTCCATGGGAAAAAGTGTATCTGTTACAATTGACGTCAGTACGGGCGTCGTTCAAGCCTTAGTTTTTGAACACGTCGTTGAACTCGTCGCGTTGGTGTCTCCGGGCTCGCGTCGCGTTGCTCATAAGCTTGGTTACCGAGTTATGTACCGGAAATAGGGGCTTGGCTCAAGGCACTCGTTGCACTATTGACCATACTACTAATCGTAGTGTACGAGATTACGCCTAAGGAGAGCCCAAAACCCGGTTTCAGTAAGCTGTAGCATGCATTTTTCCAACCTGTGGTGCCAATGTTTGATGATCACGATCCATGGAGACAAAAGCACTACATGTCAATAAGGCAGTAGTAAGGCACCGGGTGGAAGCGGTACAAGAGGCTTTTAACGGTTGTAGATGAATGCTGCGGGTGCTGCTGACCCGCAGCTGTCCGCCAAAAGCGGGTGCAGTCTGGCGCCGCGCTACTGGAGCCGCTGCCATATGCTTTATTTTGCATCGTGTTGAGTGCACTCTTTGAGTCAGTGAGGTGATATTTGACCTGTCGATCGTGCCACAAGAAGTGTTAGAAACGCATGATAGCTCGACGATGTACATGCAGAGCCCGTAAGGCGCCTCGCCTAAGAAGCGGACGTGATTACAATACATGCCCTCAGCTTGCCAAGCTATGGGGACACTGTGTTGTACATATTTCTCAACTGTTCGCATGTGGACTGCAATGATAGTGGTATCCGCAGCGCCAGAGAGTGGCATATCGAGGCATGTCAACCCTCGCAAATGCGTTGTGCAAATAGCATATTGTTCAAACGCAGCATTGATTGTAATGCGGTGTGCGGTCCAGTACACAGGAGGTCTCATAGTTTGTGTCAACCAAACCCAAGCGAGCGCCTGCAAAGCCATCAGCAGCGGCTGCTTACCCCGCGCAACGGCCCTAATGCAGCCAACGATAGGACGAGTGATGGCCTGCGCTCGCATGGGCATTGCCGCGCAATAGTGGCCGGGAAAACGATGAATGCTTTTCGGTCCGTACACAGTAGGCAGCCACCAGGCGACACCCACGCAAGTGCATAGCTGCCAACCTACGAGATCACGAAGGGAGATCGTGCGTCATAAACTCTGCGCAATGCCCCCTTTGCTGCGGCTCTAGGGTGCGTTCTGCAACCTTTTCCGTCGCTTCACGACTAGAAGCACAATCTCCCCAATTGAGATGAATCGATCGTTATTTAGCGGAGCCGAGTAGGATTTGCTTAGTATAAATGCACATGCACGCAGGTACCTCCTGGACCTGCTTCGCACGGGCCCTTGGGTCCCCCCATCCTGACGTCCAAGAGCATACCTTTCCTTTCACTGCCCTCTACCATACCGCAAGACTCCGTGCTCGACATTTCGTCATACGACCTCGCGCAATCTGTTTAGAGCCCCTGCTGCGGCAGTAGCGACGCATGCAAGGTGCCATGGCACCATTGCCCCAGCAGCCTCTACCCGGCAACGATGGAGGTACCCACCTTCTGCGCCTGCGAGAAGCCTCCTGGAAAAAGCATTCCGCAAATGAAATTTTGGGGGAAGCCTAGCGCTTTTGAAACACATTTCTCACCGCCACATTCCTCGAGTCAAGAATATCTCATTAATTTTGTGACCTCAACGTCACGGATTATCAGCTGCTGCTGCAACAGGCACCACCGCCACTACCAGCACAGCCGACGCTGCTGCTGCGCGGCTCTGCCATGCAGCCAAAACGGGCTGCACCTGCATATCGCCCGTTGGGCGCCTTTCCTCGCGGACATCGAGAAGCTGGTCTTCTGGATGCCGGCGCCAATTGTGATTGCCGTTGCAATCACTGTGGCTGGTTTCATCAACACGTCACCTATTTGGCTCCCCCCTATTGGCATAGGGGAGTATTGGCGTATTGGCGTCTTGATGGCTGGCGCTGGGATTGCCGGTATCGCCATCGCTTTAATGCCCTTCACTGTTACAGCTGCTGTTGTCGCTGCCACCGCGGTTGCCGTTTCTTCCCTTGTGATCGTTATGCAGCCTGCTACATCTGCAGCGGTCCATATCGTGACTGCTGTGGCATCCACTTCGACGCCCATGCTCTCGTACCTCCTCTTTCACCACCGTCACGGCCGCTGCCACTGCGCTGTCCCCCTGAATCGTCTGCTGCTGCCGCTCATGTTCCCGGTCGCTGCTGGAGTCTTCACCGCGACACTGGACCGTCCCATGCAGTTGCACGCGGTGATGGTGGTGATCGCGTGGCGGCGGGAGTGCATCCACAGCACCAGGGTCGTGGAGCACGTCCGCGGGGCTGGCGTAGAATATTCGCAATGTCGCAAGCCATTCCTCCATGCTATGCCACCACTGCGCACCGTAATCCCGCAGCAGCTGCTCTCCCGTTGTAATGTCCCGGAGCGCCACCAGGACAGGGAGAGGCACGCCACGCACCAGCACCGGAACCACCTGCCAGCATACATGAAGTTTGAAGCAGCCGAGAGCGGGGTAGGGGATTGGCAAACTCGGAATGCCTTCATAGGTTGCTGCTGCCGTGCTTGCTTACCCGCACCTTATTGGGGCGTCGAGCATGAAGAGCCGACGGCAGGATTTCGACGCGCTGTTGGGTTTAAACATATGCACTGGTATATGCACCGAGCCCATGTAATGTAACTCCAAGAAGATCACAGGTAATGGCATTTCCTTTTGGTTGCCTTAGTCGTCAACACTACCGATCATACTCATCCAGCCATGCCTTGGAGCCTTCTTACGCCCTGCGCAAAGCAATTCTTACCACATGTGCAATTGCACTGTTGCCATGCCTTGGCATATAATGTCCGTACATAATACATCTTACCACACAGTTAACGTCTAAGGAGGCGTTCCACTGGTTGACCCCTCGTCGCTCTCCCTCCTCCCACCCGCTAATCCGCGGGTCGTTCACGTACGCAGACACGCCGCCGTGACCCAGCATCTGGAGCTCCAACGCGGGAAATCCTGATGGCGAGGTAGCCGGCCGGAAAGGACAATCAAACCGGAATGGATTCATAGCATGAGGTGGCTTCCTAAGGACTTTCTGCCCGCAGCGCAAGTCTCCAGGAAGCAGCGAAAGCAGCAGAATGATCCTGTTGCTTGTCCTGCACGCTGTGTTGGTTACAAGTCGCAATAACATCTAATTTGGTCGCACCCATCCAAGGTAATAACGTCAGGGCAGGTGAGATATTGCGGACTAGTGTTTGCTTAGCACACCAGGCCAACATGAGAAGCCAAAGAAGGCAACATCTCAGTTCACCCTTCCTCTTTGTAATCGCAATTCTATACCGTCGCACCTGGATATGCCGCCCGGCCCTCCTCGTGCCCTGGAAAAGCCATCCGGAAGGCCATCACCAGGAAACGCCAGAACAGCTCCACATCTGCTTCTCCACCACAGGCCGCCACCCGCCGCTGCAGTTGCTGCTGTAACGTCTCTGGAAGCAGCTGGTGCCCTCGCTCCATGAATACATCATTTCCATCAGGCAGCTGGGCCTTTACGAAACCTTCCATAATGCAGATTACACGGTTGCGGGGTATGGTTTCCTTGGCGAACAGACCCGCTTCACCCGGCCGCATAGGGTCCCGCAGCACCTCGACCTGGACGAGCTGCAGCCGCTCCACAGGCAGTGGGGCTGCACAGTCCTGTGTTAGCCCTAGCTTCATGCTGAGGTCGTAGCAAATTGGCAACACCGTGAGAGCGTTGGGCCCGCGGAAGGCAGCGACCCACGGAGCATCCGCTAAACTGTAGTGAGCAGAGGTGGAGGCGCACCCCGGGCCAGTAGCTGCACAGTTATCTCCAAGGCCAGCGTTGCCGCTGCCACAGGATCCTGTTGCATGAGCTTCCACCGGCGATGGGGCGTTCAAGGATGAGCCCGTGCAACCTTCGGTCATTGAAAATGGGACACAGATCTGCTGCTGCGGTGCTAGAGTACATAGCTGCCTAGCTTGCCACGCGGTCTGCAACTGCTGCACATTCAGGTCCGCGGCGAAGGTCACTCCGCACACCCGGACTTCACCAGGCTGCAGTATAGGTAGACTCACAATGGGGGGCAAACAGCCATGCAGGTGTGGAAGGGAGGCCGCATCGGGTTGTGCGCGCTGTGCATTCACGGGTGCAGGTGGACCGCCACGAGCTGCCCCTGCTGCTTGTCCTGTTGTTGCAATTGCGACTGCAGCTGCAGCGGCTGATTGCTGGTGCACATGCGTTAGCTTCGTAGCGCTGTCCGAATCCGGATGGACTAAATTCCCGTCACCTAGCGCCCCGACCACCTGAACAGCACCAAGCCCGACTGTGTGTCCGCCGGCCATGGCCGACCCGGACGCCGGTGCTGCGGGTCCAGACGCTGCAGCCTTACCAACACTAATTCCATCATCTGCAAGGCTAGCCGTCTGGTCCGCACGGGCATGGGGTGGCGGTATCGCCGCCTGCCTGGTTATGGCTGGCCCAGCTGGTGGCGGTGCCGCTGCAGTAGACGTCGCGTGAGAATAGGCAGCAAGGGAAGATAACAGGGCATTGCCAACCGGCGAGGCCAGAAGCCGACCAACAGCAGCAGCTTCCCCCAGCACCAGCTGCCGGACGGCGTTGGCGCAAAGTTGTTCAGATCCAGGAGGAAAAGCGCCCGCCTTAAGTTCGGCCGCGTTAGATTGCTGCTGGAATGCGTGCAATTTTTGCAGCAGCAGCAGCAGCAGTGGCGCATGCGGAGGCGGATGCTGACCGCCCTGGGCTTGCACTTGTTGGTGTGGCTGCTGGGGCATCTGGCGCGACTGCGGAAGTTGTGGACCGGACAGTACCTGCAGGACCTGAAGCAGTTGAGGGTCAAGCACCGGCTGACGAACCTGTGACGCCTGGAGCAGTTGTGTTGGTTGCTGCAAGGTTTTATCACCCAAATCGATGCCCTTGCTCCTTAACCGGTAATAGACGACATTTGCGCCGTCCGGCCCATTAGTCGCCTGCTGATGATGGAATCCGGACCCGTGCAGTTTGTCTGCCGGCACCACCGCCGGCAGTGCTGCTGCTGCTGCTGCATGTGATGCGATCCGCACCGATCGGAGGATCAGGCAGTCCCCAGCCATCGCGCCTTGCCTCAGAAACCAGCTGGTTAGGCCTTGTAGCCGCCACTGATGCCTCCAACGCGATTTCTTCGTGTTTGAGAGGGTCACTCCCGGGGGCTCCGGTCCCTGGTGGGTAGCGACCCGTGGGTCCAAGCGCAAAGGAATGACCTGATCCAATTGCCTGGCAGCTTGAAAACCCAGCAGCATTTCCAGAGCCGAAATCGGAAGTACGACGTAAACGCATAGGCTCGACTGCGTTAGCTGGATAGACCATTCACGGCCGGTGGCGGCAGGCGCAGCGAGCTCTATGAAAATACGACCATTCTCGCAGATGGACAACCGAAGTTTGTCCCCCGGTGTAAGGCTCATAGTCCTCTTTAAGTACTTCGTCGCACTCAAGCAAAGGCTGCCACCGGGTTCTAGAGCAAGCCTTAGCCGATGCTTGAACTCCTTGCCGTCCACGTTGCAGGACACGGGCACGGCTCTGCCAGAAACCGCACGTCGGTGGATGGCGGCAGTTTCCACCTGGAAGGCCTGCTGTAAGGCGCGATCTCCGATCAAGTTTCCGTTGTGATCCACATCCAGAATGTAGGACTCGACAACCTGTGAGTCTGCGTCGTCTTGGTGGACTGGTTCTGTGGACCCTGCTTCCGTTCCTTCGCCCAGGCTGGGTCCCTCCTCAGCATCCGCAGCTTCGTGATCCAACTCCTTGTCTTCACCTCCACAACCAGCAGCCTGTTGACTCCTGTCCTTCAGCTTGTTCCATGCCCTGCTGCCACCAGCAGCCCCCGCCGCAATCTGGTAGGCTTCCAGTTGCTTTTCGGCTCCGTCCGCCGAACAGGTGCTGCTATCGGCACCAGGCGCATCGTAGTACTCAGCTGCTTGGTTCGCATGGACAAGCTGACGCGATGTGGACATGGCCGCAAGACATGGCTCCTCCCCGGCCTCAGCTTCGTACACCCAGCAGCGCCTAGACGCCTCGCCGCCTTTACCAGGACCGCGACGCCGCTTTGCAGCCGGCAGCAGAACATCAGTCTCCATTGTTTCACCTTAGGGCAACAGGGGCTGCTTCCCTATGTGCTGTTGCTCGCCACAACCTGCGCCAACGGAGACACAGCCTGGTTATGTGGGTCGTGGCCCCGCTCCCGGGCCTCCAGGTATGCTGATGACGCTATGTGCCCAGTGTAAGGCACAAAGAAGGAAATATATAAGAGAAACGTGGCCTGTGGTTTTTCAGTGCACATGTTCCCGCAAGTATGGAGCCCCGATTGCAAGACGCGGAAAACAATAAGTGAGCCTACGAAAGTCTCTGCCAGATGGGAGCACTCTTCACTGCAAGCTGAAAATTGGCTAGCATGATGCCTGCCCTGTAGGTGTGAGGCGTTTGCTGCTAGGGGCGACAGACGGATATTTTATCACCGTAAGAACCGTCATTTTACACAACAAAAGATCGCATAGTGGGAATTTGAAAATTTCTAGGCAACGCATCAGATGTGTGGTACAAAGCTACGGAATGGTGACACGCTACTTACCTTACAACCGCACTCTGAAACAGGGACATAGCAAAACTCACTTGCTTAGCATAGCGAGTTCATCAAAATGCTAGAACTCAGGCTCCATTTGACAATTCGCCAGGTAAGTTGCCGACAGAGCTCTGGTTGTCGGCTTTCGTCCTGAGCTTTTGATTCTTGTTTGCTGTGACGTGTGTGTTTGTTCATCCGTATCCATCGTGAATAGTGCTAGTTGTGTATTTGGAGATTGGCATTTACACAGCCCGTAAGCAGCCGCATTACTACTACCCTAAAGTACGGCAAATCTGGAATAGTAAGGCAAGATATCTTAGACACGTAAACCTACATTTCCACGATTTAATTCCAACCATCGAACACATAATGGCTACCACAATCTTTTCCTTCACCTACGGATGATGAAGCAAACGTCCAGGCCTTTAATCAAGCCAAACATGCAACCCGGACGGATGACAGCCGCGGGCAGCTCTGAACACTTGACTGCATGACAACCTTGCTAATATTACGGCCATCACCAGGCGCAATTCCGACCCCTGAGAAATTAGATGACGTCCATGGTTGCAATATACGCACCCAGGCTGTCCTCAACTCCAACGCTCTAGCCGTACGATGCTGGTAACCGCACCACCAGTTCATCCTACAGGGAAGCCCGACACCCAGACCTTTGGTTCTTTCCACACACCATGCGGAGCCCTCCGGCGTCAGTAAGTTTGCCTCGCCGGCCTCTTTTCTGTTGAGACATCGCCCGCCGGAAGACTGGATGGCATTGGCAACAAGGGGCAGCATTCTACACGCATCATTTATTATCGCAGTCACTGCTGCAACGCCTATTCAAGCTCTGCATTGCCTACCCTATGTTTGCTCAGAATTTGCCAGTTGGGCCTCCATAGCATACATTTGCCACCTTAGCATGCACCACCCACACCCATGGCCCCACAGAACGAGGGTGCATTTAACTGCAGGCTTAATCGGGCATGGGGCAACATGGAGGTCAGGGAGGGGGAACACCCCCGCGGCTGTTATGGGCTCTTCCGTGGCGGTTCCGTGCTCAGCGATTGACTCACCATACGTAGAGATTGACTGCAGTTCACGAGGGTTCGTGTATTTTCAGGCCTTTAGGAATTTGAATCGAAGGAATGCTGGATGCCTTAAGCATTAATATATCATAGACCCAATACAGTTGGAAAAAGTGTTACTGAGACTCCGCCTGCTCGTCTGCTTGTATCGCTGGAGGTCTTTAATGTGGTCATTTAGAGTTTGGAACGGCGACCTTTCAGTTGGACGCCACAACAGTGTATCATATCCCGCATGCCAACGTGCACATACATATGTGTTATCCTCCCACTTATCCCTTGGGTTATGCAGCAACAGAACTGCTGGAACATTGCTTCTCGCGACTCTCTGGAAAAAGCAATATTGCAACTCGGTTAAAATATATGACAAACAACTGTATAAGTACTTAGAGCCTTGGAGCACTGGATCTGTAAATAATGCTTTTTTGTTGGTGTTTTTTTGTTCGCCAATAAGTTTTTGTTCGCCAATTATCCAACGCTGCCCACCGCAATATCTTTATGAGTCAGTTGGATTCATCCGTCTGTAGCCCTTCTTTTGTGCTAGTCAGCACGCCTCGAGCTGTGAAGCAGCCGTAACCGCCCGCCCGCTAACCGTTTATACCCCTGTCCCTGAGGACCGCCACGCTCCACTCAACCAAGTTGCTATATAAATGAGTTATCATCAGTCCTCGTCAATGACTATCATGCCGCGGTCGCGCTCCAGAGCGGCCAGCGCCTCCCCCGGAGTGGTTTCGTGGCGATAGTGCTGCGCCAGCGACCCCCGCGGGTGCGACACCCAGTCCACCACGTAAGCAGGGGCCACCACTGTGGCGTCGACGGCCCTTAGGGACGCTACTAGCCTGCAGAGCAGAGAGCAAGTTGCCATGGGGGCCAATGGACGATAGAATGTGGATAACAGAAACCGGGTTTAAGGCTCCAGCCTAATAATTTGAAGGGGAGGAGCGCAATACTTAAATTGTGCGGATTGGCGGCCCTGATCTCTGAGCAGCCCGCTGAGACCTTGGAAACGAGAACGCGCCGTCCTGGCTCAGCCTTGGTCAACGCCTCACGATGGGTAGCATCTATTATCACAGAATGTGATGTAATATCCTTTGTTAATCGTTACGATATGGAGCCCTCAGCCCGACTATCTGCTTTCCATTACAAGGCTGAATGCCATGTCGTCCCGGTTTCCAAGACTAAGGCGTTCCTTCGCAATCTTATCTTCCAGCGATAACCGGATGTTAGCACCGACACTCCCTGCCCCCGTCCCCAGGACGCTTACTTGTCTTCCTGCTTGAAACCGGGCGGCACCACACCCACGTGACAACCTTTGGCTGCTGACGGGCCAGACTTCACCACCGCCACACCGCCACCGGCTCCCAACATGCGGGCCAGGGTGGCGCTGTCCAGTGGCGGCGGCAGGCCGGGGGGAATCAAGACGCGCAAGCCAGAGAATGCGCGGCCCCCGGCACCCCGGGCCGCCAGCCGCTTCCGCCAGTGCGCTGGAGCGCCTATTAGGGAGCCGCAAGGGTGAAACCCGCAGACATGAAGGACGAGGTCGCAATGGCTTTGCAAGGTGGGGGGGGGAACCGGACCAAGGATTCAGCTTAGCAACGCAACGCTTTCAGACATGCATGCGGTGCCCTTTGCCGGCATAACGGCGTCGTATGGGAAGCAGGTTTCTTTCCCAGGAGCATCTACGACTCGGGGCGCCCCAATATTTCCGCAGGTAAATATTAAAACCTAACACACATGCGATATCCCAGACCAGAACAACCATGTTCATGCCCAAGGCTCTCAATGTGTGAGACAGGCAAAAGCACACCCACCCGTGGAGATGACCGCCGGGCCGTCCTCGCATTCGTGCAGTTCGAAGTCCTCAGGCGCGACGCCAGTGCCGGACCCTTTAATTGTCCCCCCCGCCTCCCGCTCTGTCAGGCCCTGACATGCTGACAGATAGTTGGCCCGCAGCAGCCAGGCCCCCGCAGCCATGGCACACACAGTCTTGTCAGAGCGTTTGAGGCTCGGGGCAAGCAGCGCGTTGATGCGCGGGTCCCAGTCGTTGTTGACTGCAGCAGATAAAAAGCACATTCCCATGTTTGCGTTCAGGGACCACTTGGGAATGATAAGACGACGGGCAGCGCGGAGTGCTGGCAGCAACCACTACCGGCAGTTGCAATGATTAAACAAACAAATACATGAGAAGATGATTTCGCAGGGGTATTTGGACAGTAGGCCTGTCACACGCCGGGGCAGTGTTGCTGACCGTAATGTCAATTATCTACAGATATTCGCGGCTTCTATTTGGTGACAAATTCAGCATTAAAGACAACCCTTGAATCAGACAGGCTTCAAACTAAACTGTCACGCTCAATGTAAAACGCCAATGCGCCCCGATTACAAGCTGAATGATGTGTGGAACCAAAAGAACTAGCCCGACTCAGTTCCGGCGAGTTCGGAACATCGAAATCCTCCAGGCCTATACAGTCCCCCACTTGCCCAAACCCGACCACTGCATACCACCAGCGCGTCATAATGATACAGTCTGGTGTATTTCAAGCGCCATAACCCGTTCAGCCTCACGGCTTTAATCTTATGCAACCTGCTGCATAGTCAGTAGAGACAGTGCTTACCTGGAACATACGGCAGGTGCAGCGCCTTCAGCGTTGCGCCATAACGCGCGCGCTCGTCGGCCGTAAAGCCACTCAGAGCGAAGACGAGCTTTCGGCCCATGCCAAGCGGAGACGTGCAGCCGCCGCCGGCGCGTCCGTGCGGCCGCTGCGACGCTCCCGGCTGGGTCACGGCAACTGAGAAAACTGCGGTCTCATCGACGGAGGCCTGGGGGTTGTTACACCGGCCCTTGGTTTTGCGTGACGGGCCCACCGGTCCAGCAGCGACGGAGCCTTCGCCAACATCCGCGACTACGGCGTCCTCACTTAACCCGGCCACTTCTCGTCCTCCCTCTGCCGGCGACGACAACGAAGCGGTGGTTGACGTTTTTGTAACGCGCGCTTTCCGAGCCTTCGCCTTGCCGCACAGCTGCGACTGCGGTTGCGCTTCTTGATCGCCCTCTTCAGCAGCTCTGGAAATGCTAATGCCACGTGTCTGCTGACTTTTGCAACTGCCCCGGCGCTTGTCATCATCTCGACAACCGTTTGGCCCAAGGTGGCAGCAAGCTTCCGGAAGCATGCCTGATGGCGGCGCTTCGGAGCCAGCGATCGGCTTCTGCAGCACCCGTCCCCTTCGTCCTGCCGAGACCACACCAGCTCGGCCGTTGGCGCTGTGCCCTCCGCAATCTTCGAGCGCACCGTTGCCTAATGCTTCCACATCGCCACCTGGACGGGCAATAGTTATACCTGCCACTTCAGCGGAGTCGCGCGGCCCTGGGCCGTCGACTCTCATGCCGCCGCCCGCTTGGCATGGTTTCTCGGTGTCTACCCGACCAGCAGATGTCGCGGCTACGGCAGCAGTCTGCGCCGCATCCACCGCCACCGCCTCATCAGCTTGACCTCGCCGCCGCCGCTTGGCAGGCCTCCGCGCGGGTTCCCCCTCCGCACCTGCCTCTAGTCGCTTACCTAATTCTGCAACATAGTTTGTCATTGTTGCTGGGTCAACACCCGCAACATTATTAGGAATAGCTGCTGCTTCAAGATCCGAGGTGGGTGGGCACCGCGTATCTGTTGTCCGCGGGGCTGTACCTTCTCCAACGTCAGGTTGTGAGTCCACAGGACGCCTACGCCGATGCGGTGGCCGTCCCTCCGGGCAAGCCGTAATGGCATCAGCTGCCGCTCTCGCACGTGCGTTTGACCGGTGCGAGGCGCGGCCCCGCACAGCAATCCGGTGCTGCGGGACCGGGTCCACTTCCATGGCGTCCTTTCTTGTGTCTCTACCGTCACCGCCTTCGACCCGCTTACTTAGATCCCCAGCATTGCATTCGTCGCCGTTACAGGCACCTGGCTCCAGTGCCTCCTCGATGCCACCTGTGACGCCGTCGAATGCATCTGTCCCCTTCGATGGAAGTCGATCGGCTGCAAGCTGTTCTTCTGGCGTTGCGGTCTGGGTCGCGTACTGAGTCATGTCCTGGTCGCTGTTGCCACTGCCTTTGTCGTCCCCGGAAGCGCCAGAGGCACTGCCGCCCGGCTCAACAGGCGAAGCCGTGATGGCTGCCAGAACTGCAGGTGGCGGCTTCGCATCGGACATGCGCCACCACCGCAACTGCCCTCGTCCTCGCTGCTTCCCCCATTTGGTCGCCTCATCCTCGTTGCCGATCAACAGCGCAGTCGGTCCTGCATTAGGACCCTCGTCCATACGGTCAGGGCGGCAAATACTTGTACCAACGCCGTCCACATCCATCACAGCTGTCGCTGCTGCTTGCGCGATCGATGTGTCGGAACGCGCTTTCAGGGGCGCTGGGCCGCTTGGCTGCAAGACGCTTAACTGACCCCGTCGCACAGCAGCTAAGATCTCAGTCACAGGCCCTGGCGCGCGCCATGGGCTTCCGCGCGCGCAGCTTGTCCCAGCCACCTTCCCGGCTTCCATTTGCGGGCTGCCTCCCTTTCCGCCACATACGAGCCTTTTTTGTTCTTCCGCTTCACTTCCATTCCTGCAGCCGCCTTCACTTCCATGATTACCGTCTTGAACATCATCACTTTTGGCGTCGCCAGGAGCGTCGGCGTGTCGGGCCAAGCAGGCCCCCTGTCGCAATCGTGTTGGGGATTCCCTGCTCGTTGCCACCTGTGTTGTTTCATGAATTGAGGTCGATTCTGGCGGTCCGGAAGTGCTTGGGTCAGCGAGGCATTCAGCGCGGGACGCTTCTCCATCCAGAGATCTGTCAACCCCCTCGGCGCACACCGCTCCCTCAGCAATTCCCTGTGCATCCCTATTGCTTCGATGGCCCTGCGGCTGTCCATCCGACGGAGGCACGGCTGGCGGCGGAGTGCAGTTATTCACTGGGCTAGCTTCAGTGGAGGTAGAGTTGCGCCTGCACCTGCTAAGTCGGTTGGCGCCGGCACCGTTGCAATGGATGTGGGTACTGCCTGACGATAAGCAGCCAGCAGCACCGTTGGCTTGGTAGCCGCGGGCATGATCCGTGCTGCCGCCAGGTGCGTCGTCGGCTACACATGATCCTTGCCCGGGACAATGGCCGGGCTGGCCGCGGTCAGGATTCGGAGCGAACCCAGCAGACGCGGGGCGTCCATATTGAGAGTCCTTTGTTGTATTGCTGAAATGTCCGTGGGAGGAGCGAACCAGCTGGTCGCCGGGGGACGGCAATGGCACCACTGTCTGTCGCTGTCGCGGCATCTGGTCCAGGTCCACAGGCTCTTTTTGCGGCGGAAGCGTCCCGTCAAGGAATACTGAGGCCCCGGGCCCGCCCTGTCCGGGTGACAGCCGACACCGGGCCTTCAGCCCCGCGTGTATAACCAAGTCCTCAGAAATTTGCTCCTGCTTATCGTCCTCATGCCTCTCCTGCACCTGCTGCTGCCGCTCCGACTGCTGCATCTGCTGTTGTATGCCACCTACCATGCCGGATGGTTGAAGACCTTCGTCAGGTCTGTTGCAGCCCCCTTCACCGCCGCTACCATGCCCAAATTCGATCCAAGAACCTACATCCCCCCCCGACTGCGGGACAGAGCACGGCCGCTCATCCAGCGGGGTATTGCCAGTGATACACCCTGCATTTTGCTGCTGCCTGCCTTGCTCGCCGCTGTGTGGTGATCGGGATAACCGCCCGTGTATGGGGCCGCTCTCCATCGCGAAGGGGTGGGTGAGTCCTGCCGGCCTACAGTCCCCGCTGGGCTCCTGTTTCACAACAGGTAGACGCCGCGCGGCAGGCGTGAGCTTTGGCTGCCGTACACCGCAGTCAGGGAAGGCGACATCAGATTTAAGCATAATGCATGCCGCTGGTACAGGTGTCTGCTGTTTGTCAGTCCCGCAAGGTGCAGAGAAACCAATACCCAACGATTGGCGGTTCTCCTGCTGACGCTGCTGCTCCTCCTGCTGCTCATGCACTGGCTGAGTGCTGTTGGTGATGCCATGCTGCTGCGGTTGTT
Source organism: Volvox reticuliferus (assembly GCA_019650235.1). Classification (NCBI taxonomy): domain Eukaryota; kingdom Viridiplantae; phylum Chlorophyta; class Chlorophyceae; order Chlamydomonadales; family Volvocaceae; genus Volvox; species Volvox reticuliferus. The sequence goes on along the minus strand of BNCP01000010.1, from coordinate 1,771,850 downwards.
TTATTTGTCCCCTGGAGCCATCGTGGAACGAGACAGCGTGAGGTGGGACCAGTCGGAAAGGCGCTGCGGGATATCAGGGTAACAAGGGGGGAGAGCGATTTCAAGATTGAACTTATCAAAGTTATCCCGCTCATAGAACTCCACTTCTAACTTGGTTCCGTACTCTAACAAATTCGAAACTCCTTCTTGCGCAAGGCTAAGTATTTGCTGTGACTTCAGCACGACTCAGACACTCATCCACGTATGCAAGATCATGAAGGCCGATAACCCCAACCCCGTAATTTAAATGACAGGCAACAATAACGTCTCATGTGCACTAGGCAACGGATGCCAGGTGGTCGCGAACGAACCACCAGGACTCGAGAAGGCGACGGCAGGCCCCTAAGTAAGGGTAGGTAACTCAACGTGATGCTTAGAAGCATGCGCTTACCGTCGTCCACCATCTCCCAGCTGCTGCGGCAATGCATCAGCCACGTGTAGTGGACGTGCCGCACGTGAGGATACCTACCACGAAAATTCAGTGTATGAGTCACACGGACAACACGGGCAAACTGGTCTGCTACGAAGTTATGACAACTGATCAAATATCACGCTCACAAGAACGATGCATATTTTTCCGGAGACAGCTGCCAGCCGAGCGAAACAAATTATTGTTGGACGCGCATCTCTGTCTGTAGTATACAACATGAACTGCATGCGGGCGCACAGCTACAGCACAGTATACCGAGTCAGCCACCCATATCTCCAACTGCGCACTCTCGGGCTGCCACATGCAAAATCCCCACCACGGTTCAGATCATCCACGCGCTTGTAGATCTGGGTATGAGCCCAGATACAAGTATAGCTACTCGTCCTGCTGTCCCGAGGTAAGACCAATTCTGTGCGTTACAGCAGGCAGTCACGCAACTTAGTGCCCCGCTTCACGGTCCGTATTCAGCTGTCGTTCACAGCTTCCCTCCCAACCGGCCGCACCTCTGCTCGACCGCCAGCTGCGCAGGCGTCAGCGTGTCCGCGTTCCAGGTCAGCACGTGGGACGTATCCATTGCCGCTGTCTCGTTGGCGCTGCGGCCCCCCATGCATTCCACCCAATATAGCAACAGCATGCGGAAGTCCTTTCGGTCCGGCTGTGTAAACAACGGGATTGGCCCGACCCGGCGTCAGCGTGAGGGGGTTCCAGGACTACATTTACAGTTGGAGCTATTTTCCACTGCGCATGCAACTTGCGTCTCCCTCGTAGGACGCCCGTCATTGCCGATGTGCGACTGCCAAAGCTGCAGTCCTGCCCTCATTCGAAAAGCTTGGAAGGCAACTTCCTGCTTCATTCCCAGTCTAGCCAACAAAACCATAGGATGGGCTACAGATACTACAATGCGTACACCCACCGGCACACCGGAGACTCGAATGTGATTCGTGAAATCGCGAAAGCCGGGAACGCCGGGGTCGTGCGGCCCAGCCATCACACCCAAGTATTCCTGTTGTGGAGGCAGAGCAGGTGTGAAGCCCGGCGGACCTGGGGTAAGGCTTCGGACGCGACAATATAAATAAATTGTAGCTGAGCTAGGTGGTTTGGTCGTCGGCTACTCGTGGCATAAAGATCGTCGCAGTGGCTACTTGGCCACAAGACACGAACGCGCACATGCCTCCGTTGCGGGACCGCGTCTGGTTACGTACCTCTTCGTTTACAATCAGCTGTTGGTTATCGATGCAGGCCAGCACCCATTGGGGCCCGTAGATTTGGACGCAAGTGCCCTGACCTTGCGCCAGGTACGCCTCCTGAACGACCCGTTGACGTTCATGACTTGCGATTATGTGAGTTGCACCAATGACGAGACGGTCCTCCACGCCAACGACAATGCCACCATTGGAACCTGCAGCAACCAAGCCAGATGCCGATGAATAGGCGATTCCTGGACCATAATTGCTTCAATTACGTACAAATTTTCTTAAGAACATGTTTCCTCAGCTGATTGGTAAAGCTGTCCTTGTCCTTTGGAAACCCTCTATGCTGTGGGCCAGCCAGGTGGACGACGAACGCCAATCCACTAAAAATCCCAGCTTTTAGATTGTCATGCACTAAATTAAGATCGGTAGACATATTTAGGAGATAAAGAATAAAAACGATCGACGTTGCGAACAGCTGTCACAAATGATCCACCAGAATTCCGGACGTCGACGTCATAGTCTCATGGAAATGGAAAATTTGCTGTTCAATCAAATTAATTTAAAAACAATCACTATCATTATGGTTTTATTAGCATTTACATACAATTTGGTACATCATGTACCTGTACTTACAGAAGCAATGATACGGGAGCTGGACGTCCTTACTCAGATCATGGATAATGACGAGTTTAAGTAAGTACAACGGTGTCGGTACACTTATCGGCGTCACCTCGCCCGTGAATATTACCTTACGCGGAATTCGTCGCCCACTAGCGTGGAGTAGCACGACCCGCCAGGGCTGCGTTTTATCCCGTGGACACCATACGTCACGCCATCACGCTGGACCTGGTTCATCGGGCGTTTACAAGAGTCCCTGTAGTACGCAATTGTACGAATCCGAGGCCGGACGTAGCGGTATCAAGGCCATGTCGCACCATGGACATCAAGGACACCCACCAGGCGCTGAATTCGCAGCCTGTTTTTCGCCGCTCTGTGATCAAATTCCCCACCATGACCTCGTATCCTTTCATGAGACAATTGTGAGGCTCTCCACGAGCCACACACAAACACGTGTACCTTCCTACGCATCCTCTACTCCCATCCGCCGTACGGCTAAAACACAGTCTTAAACCGAATTGGCATTCTAACCCAACACAACCATTGTATCTTTCCAAATAGCCCGTACCATACGGGATACGCAGCGCTGCATGAAAACATCATTCCGAACCTACGCCTAGCTCTCGCAGGCGCGCAGCCCTAGGTGCGCCCCGCACTGCCATAGCTGCTGCTAACCCCGCGCTCAGCCTGCCCCGATTCATGCAAAAAGAGTCAGCAGTTCGAGCCCTATCGTCTGCAAAGACGTCAATCCAGCCATAATATACGCAGTGCATTCATGTTCAAGGCCAGACGACACAACAGTGTTCCCGCAATTCCTCACACATGTAAATACCTCCCCCCACTTTCCTTCGGAAACCTTGTAACCTAATGATAGCTCCACACGAAACCTTCCTAAAATTGTCACAGATAGGCTTGAATCTGCGTACCAAATCACCACTTTGACTGTTACACATAAATGTCGGGAGAGATGCCTCGCCCAAGCTCACGCGAGGGCAGGATCCGTAGGTGATTCCAGCTCTGCTGCTGTCTCTGCTGCTGCTGCCGCTACATCGCCGGTGCTCGCCTTCATTGGCCGGGCTGACCCGCCGGTGTACTTGGTGACTCTGGGGTTGACCTGCAGGACAAGGCAACGAGAATCAGAAAAAGCTTGTTACAGTGATCCCGACTTGCATAAACAGGAAATGAGCGACGTGCAGCACCCACGCCGATTTGCCCTGGCCCTGCATCATATGTCAAGGCCATGTGCCTTAAATTTTGCGTCTATGCAAGCTCGAATCAGGCTTAGTCAAAAGCCCCCCTCCTCCTAATGACCATGATGTTTAGAATCCTTCCACGAACACATCCGCCTGTCACACAAGTCCTGAAAGCACGCTTGAAGCTTCCAACTCAAAGCTCCATCACCTTTGTGCATGGCAACGCAACCCACGCTCCCACCTCCACAACAAATTTCAGTGACTCACCGCCTTGAACTTGCTCATTTTCCAGGATTCCTCGTCATTCTGTGGCTGTAGGTATCGGGATGCGCCTATTGAGTGCCCCAGTGCCGCCTTTGTCGGCTGTGGTGGAATGTATTGCTTTTGTCGGCTGCTGCCAGTGGCCTCCACCTCCAGGTTCTTCCGCACCCAATCATCTTGATACGCGCCTTGCACCAGGTACTTGACTGGAGGCTCTTCCGGACCGTGAGTTCGAATCACTTCGGCGCTTCGGTGTGCGCTGGGCATCCCAAAGACTGTATTGACCTTGGAGGTGGGTATCGTGGGTAATGCGGAGCGCCGTGAAGCAGATAGCGAGCGTTCGGTCCCCGTCTTCACTGTCACATCCGAGTGCATTTTCCGGAAAAACGGAAGGTCCTTTGCGTCCGAGAGGCCGCTGTGTTGGGCAGGAAGTTTTGGCGAAGAAGCGGAATGAGATATGGCTTGGAGTGATACGTTTATACTTGGGAATACAGTGGGGAAAGTGGGAGCTAATAATGACTCCCCGTACGACGTCACCTTTGCATACAAACATTGAGAGAGTCTGATCGAAAGGTAGATTTTTACCATAGCAGCTAGTAATGGCCGGCAATTACCGCATCGTGAAGTGTACAAACCCACCTGGCAACAGACATCTTATTCAAGGTCTTGAAATCAGGAGAAGGCTTTGTCACGTCCTGAGATGGGCTGGGCTTGTGCCCTTTCCATATCATCATGACTGCGAGTGGGTGGGAAAGAAACGTCAGTACATTCCCCCGACATTGTTGGGGTCCTCAGAGAGCATTCGCTGCTATACGTTATATTCATTACGTCAGATAATCTAACAAGAACATCATATAATAATCATAGATGCGTTAGGAATGCGGCCCCCGACCTCAGAGCCGTCGTAGAAACGCACCTTCACGAGCACCCTCCGGGTCTTTTGGAGGTGTGAAGCCAAATACTTTATCAGAAGGTGGGTTGTTAAACAATATTTTCTTGACGCTTCCAAGCTCGGGGTGCGTGAGCAACGGATTCACTTCCATGCTAGGGCGCTGCGCCCCAACCCTGATGTCGTGATCCATTGTCGCGTGTCCACCTGACGGCTGCCAGACCATGACTGAATTAGATGATATAATAAGTTCCGCTTCCTGCACTCGCTACGTTCTTCCCAATCGAAGGCAGCGGCGTTAAGTATAAGTTTAGGACCAATAAGTATTTTTTCCAAGTAAGTCTGAAAGATTTTAATATATGATTTGACTGGGTTCTTCATCACTATTGGTTGTGGCTGTGTCTCCCTCTAGTTCTTCGGCGAGTACGGCAGTACGAGTTATGGTCTCCTAATCGCACACACAACGGATACAAAGGAGACTTCAGCTTCGAATATTACCTTCGTTTACGATGCCATTAGAATTGCAACAAGCGTTGGGGAACTTTGCCGCAGGTGAATTCGCTTGAGGTTTTTTGTTCTGGCGTTAATGTGATAAACAATATCTCATTGGAAATGTTAAAAAATTTTGCAAAAGGGTCATGAACGTCTGGATGACCCACCTTTCCTATCGAAATGAAGTCGGGGACCCCGGTTCGTACGGCAACGGTTACGCAGAGCATAACCAGGCGTTTATGCTGGAAGCATGAGGAGGCCAGACGTTTATACCTCGTCCATACATTTACAAACTGGCAGGCGCGGCAGGCTCTTAACGGGGACCGTTTTTCAGGTACCACAGGGTATCATAGCGTCTTCCTTCTAGAAGGGGAGAACCCGGGGTACCTGGCTGGCATAAAGATACCGTCCCAGCCGCATCTAGATATTATAGAACCCCCCTTCCACGCATCTAGATACAGTTGCAATCGTTTCCAGATATTTGAGAACCCATCGAGAACCCCTCAGTGACTCCTCTTTGGAGACAGTCCTAGCCGCATCTGGATATTAAGACCCCACGGTCACGCCACCGTAAGGGTGTAGGGCTGCTACCTACAGCCAGGTGCTTCACCGCATTTGAGGCCCGGTGACACCCCCCTGAGTTATGCAACAAACAACTCCTGCAACAAACCTGCAACAAACCCAGCACCGACCAGGAGTCACCACAGGCACTGACCGCACCTGCACGCCGGCCTGAGGCGCCAGCAGCATACAAGTGAAGCGAAGCAAAATGTAGAGGCTTCTTGCTCAGCTGGAGGTTAAGATGGGTGGAGGAACAGCTGAGCTAACTGGTCTCGACTAACTGAGGGTGTTGTCTTACGGTACTGGCCTTAGCTCCTTGCTAAGTAGCCCCTTGGCTACAACCTCTATGTGCAAATATAGAGGCTAAAGGGTTGCATGCAACTGTGACACTGTCACTGGTAGACTCAGTTGAGTTCGGTTTCACTGGTTGATCCTATGTATTTCCTTAATACATAGCCCTATTTTCTCTTCCTGAGAGATTACAGCGACCTCCACGTCTTACGATGGAACCATACGCGGACCTCACAGAGCTGTCAACTGTACGCCTGCATCCCCCTCAACAAGGGTTGGCTTTGGTCCCATCGGACCTGCCAACTGGGTTGGGAGGGGCTTGAAAGGGAATCCTTGGGCAGATGCTACCATTCACACGCCCACGTTGAGGAATGCGGGATTGCTTGGAGAGGTTTGGCAGCTTCTTGACTTCTCATAGTGCGACTGCCCTCGAAGCATAGCTAGCTTCAGGCAAAAACATTACAGAGGGATGGACAGCACTCCGCTAGCATTAGTACTTCGGCATGGGACCTGTGCTGGATTGAATGCAATTTTAGCATTTCCAGCAAGTGAGGTGCACAACGCTGGAGGGGTTGTCGCCAAAGTCATCCCGCACAGCCTGCAACAATTCCATAACTGACGGACCCTGGTCTACATTCCTGTAGGCCATAGACCGCCTGCATCCACTGCAGAACAATGGTTCAGAGCAATATGACGAATCAAGTACCCCAGTCACGACCAAGTAATGCACACTTTTCCAATGGACTGGTGCCATAAGAAGACTCGTAAATCAATCAGAACATGGATTAGGTCCGAGCCAACCGCGTCATCTTGACAAGGACGACGTTCAACTTTCATCATTTAACCCATGTAAAGAACGTGAACAGGGTCCTCCAAACTCACACCGTCCTTCGCGCACATATGCTCACAATTTGAAAACGGCTGAAACCCGTGCGCCCCACCTCAACCTGCCACCTCGAAAATCCATATAATTACATTTTCTCCTTGCAGTTCACAAATCCGCACCCAGTTGGGGAAGCAGCCACCGGGCAGCGTGAGTAGAACATGAGTCTCCAAACATGCACCTCAGCGGAATGCTGTCACCGCTTCTTGAGGATAATGCATAAACAGTGTCGAGCTCACAAACGGCACTCACCTGCATGCATGAAGCAAGCAGCTGGGAACTATAACGTGACGTGACGGCTGTGATACTCCCAAGTACATCTCCTGACGTAAATTATGCATTTCATTTTCGCACGCGCTCGTTGATGCCAAGCCATAGCCGGTGCGCAGGGATACGTCAATCGTGGCGGGTTGAAAGTTCTTGGTTTGCTAATGGCGGCTCTCGTGCCTGCATTTGGCAACACGCAGCGTGAAGGCACATTGGATAAACGGTACCGATCCATGCACAAGGCACTATGTGCGCCTATCACCGAAGAGGAGTGGAAGTCTGGGACCGGATCAATCAGTACAACCATCTTTACGCAAATGTTTCGTGCCTACCCATCCAACATTACCCTCCCTAATGCACGCAAGAACGGCTAAGTATTGCTCACCTGCGCGCCCTTGGCTTGCGTCTGGGACACCACAGCAGCCTTTGCTGCCCTGCAGTCTCCCCAATAGCCTTTGAGGTCATTCAGCTCTGCCTCAAGCAGAGACAGCGGCGAGGGTTTCTCCTGCGGGTGCGCGTTTCGACCGTGAAGAACCATGTCCGGAAGGAGCACGGACTGCTACACGTGGCTGCAAGGATGGGCCATAGGATCCTACTGGCGGCTCGGGTGATAGCACGGTGGGGCCCACTATCTTCCTCCCACACCCTTTTACTAGGCATTCTTGCGCGGAAGCAGAATGTGTACCTTGCGACTAAAAGCTTTCTGTTAAATCTGCCGTATGTCTCCTGTCGCCCTAACCGACCCCGGATCCTCCCCTCCACCCACGGGCAGTCCCGCACCTCGTGCTTGGCCAGCAGGATTTCCAGGTCGGCATGTTTCTTCGACAGACGTGTTACAGCTGCTTCTAGCTCAGGGTCCACCAGGTGTGTACAGACCTCCTCCATGCGACTCACGTGGCATGCGCGTCGCCCGAGGGACTCAGCCGCCTCCGACATCACCTGAAGTTGCCTGCACGGCTCGTCCCCCCCCCCCCGAAACCGTACGTAAGCAGGAAAGGATAATGCGATAGGTGCCCCTGAAGTACATCCACTTGGGTGGGTGATAGGAGAAAGTAGTCAATACAAGCTTCTGAGGCCCTTGGCTGCCCTGGAGGTGGGCAAGTGTTAAGAAGGACCCCATAGCGCCAAAGCGCAACACCCCTGACGGGACATTTTTCACTTACTCGCGATACCGGTCCTTGACGTGTTCCATGGATAAGTAGCCGTACTGCTGATCGTATGGAGGGGTGATGGCTTCTGTGTTCGTACGGTTGCGGAGCGCGTTCCTGCGGAGCCGCAGGTCCTGTACGACGACAAGGGTGAAGGTGTGAGACCGCGACAAACTAATAATCTCCCAGACTCTCCTTAGTTCCTCATCTCATCAACGAAAAGCCATGGCCTACGTTCAACCACCATAATTTACCGCTTTGGCCTCGGTGTGCAGGTGTTTTTTGGTGGACTTGAACGTGTGGTGGAGCTGTGAGCTAGCATCCTCCAGTGCAAGCTCCGAGTTGCGATCGAGCGAAACGAGGGTCTCCATGTCCTCCAGGTGTCGATTCAGAAGGCGCTGCAAGGACAGAAATGCAAAGCGGTTGGGAAGGCCACTAAATTGGCGGACGCGAAAGCATCACTGACATTGCGTCAAGTTATTGCGCATTTACATCGCGACGTGGCAATGGATACGGAATGTCTTCATGACGTCCAGACGGCGAAATATGCAGAATGACATGGAAGTGTGGCCATCCTCAACCTCAAGCATCGTGAGCCGTCAAGCTACACAATTCTGCTCGTAAAAGTGTTTTCTAGCGGTGTTTTTCGCCACCATCCATACCTGCAAACGCAAAAGCACCGGTGAAGTGGCGGCTGTGAACTTCTTAAGCAACACAGGTTTGTGTTTTTCCTCTTCCAAGTGCGCTGTCCAATCGCTAGAAAACGTGGCCCCGATAACGCTGATGGGCAGCGCCAGGGTGAGAACGCCTATTTACAGCCATCGAGGATAGCCACGGACCAGCAGGGTACGAACGTCGTTATGTGGCCACTTAAGTATAACTGGGTGGGACTGTCCCGTAAGGAGCGAGGCAAGATGCTAGGGCCCTCCCCTGGATGCTTGGATCAAGGGGCCCTGCCATACGGGAAACGAAGTCTAAATATCATAGAGCTAAGGCTAACCTGGCAACTTCAGGATTAAGGATTAACAGCTGCTGCGCGCACAGCCGTCTCACGCTAAGAGTGCCACGACAGGCGCCGAACACATTCACCCGCAGCAGGTCACCAGCCAGGCAAGACACGGCGGTCATTGTTGAGTACATTGTGCTTTGTGGATGCCTGGTAAAAGGTTTCAAGAAAGCGCGCAAACAACTTTGTTGCACGCACCGCAGATCATCGTGAGGGAGGCGACAACCTTGCCGCCAGCAGATAGCGGAAATGCGTCACCGTAGCCTACCGTCATGAGCGTAACTATTGCCCACCAAAAGCCCGAGACAATGGATTCGAAGGGGCTCGGCTTCGGCGTGCTTTCTTGTGGCCGCACGTAATAACCTGCAGGAGAGCGTTTCTAGGTCAGCGAATGGCCCGGAGCAACAGTGGTGCTCTATTGAGGCGCATTTCGCCAGCCAGCTCCAGCCGAGCCTGGATAACTGTAACCACATTGCACGCATTTCCAGTGAATTACCGTACACGTTAGCACCGCATCATCGTGGCGTTCCAATTATCACCCATATTTCCTGCATTATTGCTCAAACTCAAACACCTGCATCGCCACTAAACCTCAATCCGCTCACCTACCATGTGGTCCGCAGCTGCACAACCTAACCTCTGGTTCATCTAACATCATCAGTCCGGTCCCTTTAAAGCCAGCTTACCCAGTTCCGCGTTGTAATCACCGCGCTCAGTGTAGTACATCAAAGTCGAAAAGAAGACGATGCAGAGCGCAATGAAAAAGACCATGAGGCCCAGCATGTCAAAGGATTTCCGCAGTGAATGGAGCACCACCTGTAGTTTTGAGTACCTTTTGGTTGCGCGCAGAGTGCATAAGGACACAAAGGGAACTTAGCGGTTGTAAGATGTTGTAAGGAGCAAAAGGAATGGCGTCGTGGAGGGACCACCACTGAGCAGGGGAGCAGGGCTCAAACGTCGCGTACATGGTGTTAGATAGGCGTTAGATAGGCGTTAGATAGCTGCACTACACAGGTAGAGGGTACTTTGGCTATGATCGACTTTGGAAAGTCGCTGTGCTGCCTTCGGCCGTTTCTCCGTGCGTGAATGTTTGTGGGGTGCGCAGCACGTGGCAGGTGCAGCGACTGTAGGCCAAGATGCATCTAACCTAAGATGCAAAGTATAGGATAACGACACGCTGAGGAACGCCGGCAACACCTTAATTCATCCAACTATTTTGGCGTTTTTCAGATCATGCCAACCACAACCTTGTCGCGACAAGACTGGCTTTAACAGGTTCCAAGCGCCTCTCACCTGCCACCCAACTTGAGCACCCGGAAGACCCTCAGCAGCCGCAGCACCCGAAACACGGTGGTGCCGTTAAAGTTGGCACCCACGAATGTGACGACGTACCACGGCACAATCGCAATCAGGTCGATGATATTGAATGGCTCAATAACGAACTTGATCTTGTCCGGAGTTGAAATGAAGCTGCGGGGAAATGAGACCTTTTGCTTTGTATAAGGATTGCACGCCATGGCTGCTGCGCATTATAACGTGTGAGCCGGACGGACGTGGCAGTCCAATATCGCAGGGTGTAAATGAAAGGACGTGCATATTGCAGAACATGATGTAACGTCCAGATGGCCACCGGATGCTGTGCTATCATCTGGGCAATGTTCACCCCACCGACGAAATCGACAACAATTGGAGGTTGCGCTAGCCGTTGACTGGAATTAGGGGAACACACGGACGTCCGAGGGGATGGGCAAGCCTCAGTGGCAATTTCCAAGAGATCATGGAGAATCAGCCCAAACGCCGTGGCCACATATACCAGCGTAATGAATGTCTCCCACAACTGGCCTTCCTTAACACCTGCACCTACCGCAGAAGGTAGTCGAGCGCGAAGATCTGGATAGTGACGCCTTCCACCCAGGTGAACGCCCGGGCCACGGCAGGGGCGCGGTCCGGCTGGAACGCTGGGATGGTCTCCAAGCAGAAGCTGGAAACAGCAACCGCCATCACAATGCAAGGCAGCGGCAGGCAAGGCTGGCTTTCAAAAGATTTAACTTAGTTCCAGTGGCCCAGCAGGCGGACCAGCGCCCGCATCGGGCGTGGTGTAGCGCAGCGAGATTCAGGGTGGGCTGTGGAATCCTGAGATGATAACCGGGTAACGGTAGATCCCAACAGTTTCCGGGTTCTTGCCTTGGGAAACAGTGCAATGGCATGCTGCTTTATCCTGTTTTGGGTGGCCACTGGCCAGCAGAGGGTTGCGGTAAATATTTCGGATCGTAGCGTGCACCCCACCTCACCACAAAACGGATATGATGATGGAGAGCACCATGAGATGCGAGATCATCAAGGCGCACGCGCTGCTAGTGGCATCCGTCATGACCGTGTGCAATCGAGACATGAGGTAATTGAACCTGCGCCGTAGGAGTTGGGAAGAGACTCGCTTCGGCATAACGTTGTAGGGGAAAGTAGCTGGAGCGTGTTGGCTTGCCAAGCACCCCCTAATCCAGAAGTTTGGGTAGCGGCCTGACTAGCACGGCGTCACAGGAAGTTGAGGGGACTATTCTTGCTCCTGTGGGTCCAGAAGCCCAAGGGAAGGCAATGTACAACCTTCGTCTTTTAAATGTGTCCCGGTATTGCGTTGCGCCCCGTGGCGGACTTCGCCCAATTCAATCCAATTCACAAAACGACAGTCCGTCCCGCCATTGGACTTGTTGGGTTGTTGATCATTGCTGACCTGTTGATTTTAGGCTGCTTATCCCACTTCATCCATGTTGGTAGGGGTTTCCCAAGGATGTTGATATGCAGGAACCTCCGAGTGGGCTCCGCCAGCGATTCTGCGCAGGGCGTAATGTATATAATGCAATCGGCCAGAACAGGACAAGAACAGTGCATCATAAGGTGGCTGAACGTACCAATTGCTTGTATTCTTATTTCAAGTCCAGGCATGTCATGCCCCGAATACAATCGTCCAGCTCCCTCCACCCCCGCATCTGCAGCCGTCTCGAAATCATTACGCATACCAGTCACTATCTGGCCAGCTTCAATACAGCCCTCGTGAGAGTTGCCCCGCATGAAGCCAGTCTGGGACGGTCGCAATTTAAGAGTTATTCAAAGTCCGGTTAACACTCTTATAAATTGTTTCGGATATTTTGTGCTCATATTGCAAGACGTAGGGTTACCCAGCGTTGTTTCGGTTTCTCCGACGCACAGCTGCAAAAATAAATTTAATTGCACACGTAAGTCGCCGTTTCATTTTACACAGCAACAAAATATGTAGACGTGAGTGAAACTGGTGTGGTTGCGGTACGGCAAGATCCAACTGTCGGTAATCGGCTTTTCCATTGAAGCCAGCAAGCTGACAGGCATGCAAAGTTATATGACTTTTGGACCAAATACGGTGTTATTTTTGTCCACAATAAGCAAGGCGACTTTGGGAGGCAACTTTACGGACATACACTTTCACTGAGCAATACCGTATTTACAACTTGCCACATTTGTTATTCGAAGTAGCTTAATATGTACGCATTCAGTATTCCACGAAATCTCCGGGATTTGGAACGCCAGCGCGCAAATGAGCTCTTTGCTGCAAACATTCCGGACTTAGATAGCATAGGGCCCGGGGATATCGATGCCGCATACCATGGTAACCGGTACATACACATGTTGCAGTGGATGGATAAATATTGGATGAGGTTTGCACGTCCCTTTAACAGAGTGCGCTACTGCGCTTGCCGGTGGACCGCTGAACATCCTAGACCAAGACACATTTGATGCAGCGTACACCATCATCAGGTAATTGGGGGAAGGGGGTAAATTGTCAGGGGTCATTTCAATGTTCCAGGGACATCGGTCAGTGTCGGGCTCAGGTCCTAACAGTCCTAAAGGTCCATCGACTGGTCGCGTTGGTTTGCAGGAGTCTGGACCTCCTGGATGTGGTCCATGTGGCCAAATTTACCGCAACAATATCACATAACCTGAGCGTGATCGTTACCAGTGGCTTGGAGGAGCTCTCAGCTGATGGCCGTGATAAGGGCGACTCTGTGGTGGCATCTCATCGCAGCGCCATACATGTGTACGCGTTTTTCCTCAGTATGGTTTCCTCAGTACATGGCTCACTTCACGCCCTTGCGCTAGACAGTCAGAAGGCGGAGGCAAGCGCTAAAGGTAGGCGCATTCCCCACGCAGGGTATGCAGGGGGTATGGATATACACACTCTGTGCTAGAGTGGGTTCATCCTAGCTTGCCCAATGGTGCAATATGATAGCTGGAATGAGCCAATTCGTTTTGCCAGCATCCTTCTTCCTCACATACAGAACATGGAGGTGGTAAGCCGATCGATGAACATGGATGCAATGCCCATTGTAAAATAAACGTCGCGCAGGCGATATAATATATATAATAAAGTTCCTGTAAGATTTCGTGGGCCATTCTGACTCCTTGCGCATTACGCATGTTTTTGGTACGCTTGCTTTTGCGTACTCCCAGGGGCTGCTATGAAAAAGCGCGGGAAAGCCAAAGCACCTGCAGTGAACACGGACCCTGAAGATGGGTTGACTTCCATGTGGCCGGGCATCATGGAGCGTATTCTGAAGGCGCTGGGCCGCACGCTGAAAGCGAACCTTGATGATATTCTGTACCACTCTCCTGCCGACAAGTGCCGCCTTATCGAGATTTGCGTCCTCACGGTAGGCTACGGCTGCAAAGTGCCGATCGCGGCCAAGTTGGATAGCGTACCTCCGCAGCCAGCCAGTCCACACGTTGTACTCATATCAGGTCGCCCAAAAGATTTCGCATGAGGGTCTTGCTGAGAAACGCTTCAAGGGACCTTTGGGGAAGCCCATGCCACTCGAGAAACGCATATACACCAAGCCTCCCCTGTAGGGAGAGGGTTCGTATTCGCCACGCTGGCCCAGAGCTTCTTACCTCGTCTTGTGCAGCCCCGAGGTGGGCTATCGCCATGGCTCCGTTATAAATATGTCACTGCGTGGCCGGTCGTTGGCATCGTGCGACATCCCTCTTCTTTGCAATTACGGAAAGCTCCCATTTCCAGTGAGGGCCATCAGTCCATGTTATAAACAAGTAGGCGCCATGAGCAGGTCTCGGCTTCACGTGCTTCACGGCCTGGTTCCTGCAACCAGAAACGCTAACTTATCGGCCGGAGCGCCGGTGCAGGTCGCACGCTGCATGGAGGACAGTTCAGTCGCCAAGCAAAAGAGCGCACTAACAGCGTGCCTGGAGGTCGCGGCCTTATCCGCAACACGTCATGCTAACGCCAACGGTTGCCTTGAACTTACGGCAGAGGCCCTGTTCCGGCTTGCCAAGGAACACGACCACGGGCCGGCCCTGGCTGTTCAGACAGCTGTCCTCGCTGCTGGGCAATACGATAGCCTATCTTTGGTGAGTCTGCCTTGTCTGCGTTGTCAGCCCTATTGCTGTGGGCATGGTTCTGATTTTGCTTCAATTAATGGTCACCGATTATGCATCTTAGTAGACTAAATTTTCTTCATGTACGGTGCTTGCACCCCACATTCTTTCGCCCATTGTGTTAGGGCAAAGCCCTGTTGATGAAGTTCACTGAGCTGGAGCCTGAAGGATATGACGACATCGCGGCGCATGACACGAAGCCGGTTAAGCGAGCCGCTGAGATGCTGAGCGGCATGGCTGCCACCTTGCCGGCCGTTGTGCACGCCGGTATCAGCCAGCTCATTCCATACTTTGGTTGCAAGTAAGCCTCTATGAATTTCCTAAGGAACGGGTTGCAAATCCCCCATGCTCGTCACGTTTTGCGTGCTGTTGCTCACTGCCTGAGGGTATGGTGCCAGCTCTGGGACGCTCTGGGATGCCGTCGTCCTGCAACTGATAATAAACCTCCGCGGTTTCATGCCAAACAGCTTTTGCCTTGCCTGCGTAGCCTGTGTTCACCGGCTTAGGGTGCTGGCAATCTGCGGCCGAACCCATATGTTGACTCGGAAACTTCTCATCATTTGCGTGCGTAGGACGGCCGTCACAATTCGTAGCAACTTAGTAGACGCATTGAGGCATCTGATGGAGTGGTACATGGTGCGCGGCATGGACGAGAAAGGAAGCCGAATGCTGCAAATGAGCCGTCAGAACGCCATACAGATCCTGGTGTCACGGGTCAACGATGTTGCCGCGCTCGTCAGGTGAGCCGCCGCGCTCGTCGCCTGCACAGATTTCTTTTCAATCCAAAAGATGAGTTTTTTTTATGAATGAATAACTGAAACATCAAACCTTGAAAGGAGGCTTAAACCGGCTGTACGGTATCACCAACATGCTGTAAGTGTATTGCGCGCAGATGCCCAGTGTGCTCTGGAAGCGGAAGCGAAGATAAATTCCCTTAATCGTCGTCTGAAGCTTTCCTGTCCCTTTTAACGCTTCTATGCAATGCAGGAAGACAGCGTTAAACGTTATTGAGCAGTTGGTTAAGCAGAAATGCTGGCCCATAGAGTACATCGCTGTAGCAGCGCGGGCGGCTGTGGCTCGCCTGGACGATGGGCCCCTGCCTGCTGGCGCAGCTCTCAGCCTGCTGTGCACACTGGTGCACATCACAGCAACGGAGAAGCTCACGGACACTTTCCTTGTTGGTAGCTTAAACCGCTTTGAGGAAAATCTGAAGGTGCGGTCTACCTGCGTAAATGTGCCGGTCCCCTGCACTCCGAGCTTGTCTATTTACCCTCCCTTGCCACATTGGCACTGTACCTTGCAGGGCATGCAACCAGATCCGGCGGCAGAGGGAGAGGATCGTGAGGACGACGGGCCGCAATGGGAGGCAGGCCCTCTGAATGGACATGATGGACAGCAGCGGCTGGTGCAGAGTCCGCAACAGCAACCGAGCGGACATCAAGGCCCCGGGACCTCCAGCCAGCAAGATATTATCATGCCCACGCAGGTTGACGACAGCACAGGTTGGAAATGGCGTAATGTATGGGTCCCTTTTCACAGCAAATCGCAGACCTGCGAGCTGTCAGATAGGTTTCCTAAGTGCCTTCCCGCTAGCACACATTATTGTAATGCTGTCTGTTTGTGGTTTGCTGAATGAGTTCCACGTGGCATCACTTTCAGCGCTTTATGCCTTCTGCCACTGCAGGTGGTGCGCCGACCCTGCCCAATGGCGCACAGGATAGCAACGGTAGCGGTGGTCTTGGTAACATGACCTACTCGCAGGTGCGATTCCTCATTGCGTCTCTTAAAGCTCTGTTGGAGCTATCACGGACGCTGACTGCGGCTCTGCCCGAAGTGGAGGTCCTGCTCACTTCTGACAGCGCTGATGTTGTGGAGAAGGCCATCCAGCTCCTCACCCTGTGCAGCCAGGTGCGGCATCCCGTGTTAAGATGGGCAATGAATGCGGAGAGGAGAGAGGCAATGGCGACTTTATGTGAACAGTGCAGTCGCAATCTTTCTAAAATCAACCTAAATTGCGCTTACGGCCGTAGCAAGGATCCAAACGTCACCGCCATGGATTCATGCATGTCGTGGTAACCTGCTCGATTGCTCAGATGTCGCCTTACGTTGTTCCACACCTGCCTGTGCCAAAAACTCCCAGCCCCTAAACTTCCCTCATGCGCCTACAGAAACAGTTGCAGGGCGCCTCTGACTCTTGGCGTCGTGTGTGGCACCTTGTCTTCTCTACGTCCGAAAAAGTCCGCGAAACGGTCATGGACGCATTTTACAACTTTCTCCTGCCAGGGAGCAGCACCACGGGTGAGTGCTGGTTTCCACGAAGATGAGACGAATGCAACTAATGTGTTGCGTGCATGGTGCTGCTTCTGCAAAGCCGGGTCAATCAATTATCGGTTGCCATGCGCGTGAAGCGGTTTGCAAGTCCGTTGTTATCTAATGAATAAGAATGGTGCGTGACAGACTTCTGACCCAGGTAACGGGGCTTTGCCTGACTGGGGATCCTCCGACAATGCTCCGACAATGGCTAGATGCGGTCGGACCTCATCCAATCTTGTTGAGCTAGGACACTTGCTGTGTAGGGGCTCTTGGATTTTGATGGGCTATACTTCTGATGGGCCTTCGTCTTCTCATTTAGTTCTTTTGCGCAACTGTCAAATGAGAGTCTGGAGACTTCGTAAAGCGGTCTCCTTGGCTGGATCTGGTGGTAGGCCGCTATTGGGTTTGCCAGCGTAGGCAAACTCCCCCCAAGCAAACGCATCGTTATCTTCTTGTGGATGAATTGTCGTAAGAGTCCGTCGAAGGGCACACTAGGCTTTATGCCTTCTCTTTAGGCTTGTTCGCTCAGTGCAATGTCAGGAGAGGTCTTACCGCTCATTCATTTCTAGTCATCCATTGGAATGGCGGTGGTGCATAGCTCGCAGCAGCCGATGATTTCATGTAGCTGTATCCCTTATGTGCCAGGTATTGGTGGCGAGAACCGTTGCATGGTTAACAGACTGGTTCTGATGGTGGGCGAATTGGCGCTGTGCGACCAGGAAGCTTTGGAGGAACTCATTCGCCTGGCGGTCACCGGTACAAAGCCGGAGGAGAGCCCAATGTTTGGGCCCGAGCTTGTGCGTATGGTTCTGGGGTAAGTGAGCTGCAGTATCGTCATATTACTGACAGAGTGCATCCTTGATGTGCTTTTTGTGTAAAATGATTTTGCTGCCAATCCGTCCGTGATCGTGATTCATGGTCCGGACTGCCCCAGAGACCTGAACGCTGCGGTAATCCGCGCAATGTTGCTGGAGAGGGAGGGACCCGGCGCCGCCATAGAGGTGGGTGTTATGCTTTTGCTCGCTTATCATCCGTTTCTGCATTCATGTCTTGCTGCCCCCTGTCCATATTCGAAGTGCTGTATGCGTTTACCACATGAAAAAACAAATTGTCTGCGTGTGTGTGCGTGAATGCACTAATGTTACAGTGAATCCGAGAAACGGTTTGTGTGGATATTGACGTCTTAATTAAGTTGATGAATCCCGTGCTATGGTAGAGCCTTAGGTTTAATATAGTGCAGCTTACCCTACGCGTCTATTCCTTTGGAACGTGCAATCTCTTGGTGTGTGAGCCCGATCCTTTGGAGTATGCAATCTCCCGCTTGCCTTTCCCAATGCGTCTGTTAAGCAGGCAAAAGATGCACGGATCTTGGCGGGTCGTCTCAGCCTGCTGTGCAGCATGATTACGCGCCACGCGCCCCAGCTGGCCGCTCACGATGTGGAGAACATGGTCGCTAATTTGAAACGAAGTCATACGGTCCTTAAGGTTCGTGACACCTAACGTGCAGCACATACCTTTCAGGCACTGTGATACCATTTCCTGCGCTTATCCCACGCGCCAAGCTCGACCCGGACTACGATCGTGGGCAAGAAACCGAACGCCACATGGTTATTGTGCAGGGCGCTAACATCCGTGCCTTGCATATATCATTCTGATAGATTGGCACCAAGTAGCGCACCGCATCTTCCCTCGTGCACACCTTGCGGTCGGCTGCCCCCACAGGATGCGCTGCTGATGCGCAACCTGGCGTTTATGCTGCGAGACATTGCGGACGCGCTGCACGCCGCTCCCAAAGGCCGCGTGGGCAGCAATCACCTGCCAGCCAGCCACATACCAAATGCCTTGACAGAGCTGCTCAGTATCCTGGTCAGCAGCCACCTCCCGCAGAGCGGTGGATCCTGGCAGCATGCTGCGCAGGCTGCAGTGGCGGCAATCTATCGCCTGCATCCGGAACCGTATACGCTGCTACGGCCTCTCATGCAGAATCTTGCGAAAGAGGTGGTCAGCGGGTGCGCGCCTGCAATAAGGATTGCCTGGTCGATATTCTTGGTGGGCTGCATCGCCATGCAGCAGTTGGTGGGTGTCTCGTGGTTGCGCAAGTCCCCTCAGAGGATTTAAAGTCTTACGTTCATTGCCAAGAAAGCTCGCAAAACATACCTTCAAGCAACCGCAGAACGCAGTTGCTGAGAGTTGAACCTCGTGAACTTATCCTATGCGCATGGAATGCATGCCTAGTTAAGGCGACCACACTTTTGTCAGTAAGCGTATCGTTTTCTCCTTTGGGCAAAGAATAGGGGTTTACACGAAGGACAGGCCTGACCTTACGGTGGACCAAACCTCCCATCCCTGACGGAACTACGTTTTGACAAACCCGTGCAAAGGCACGCACCAAGATGTGTGATCAGATCGACGCTGAACATTTGCCGGTCCAGGCTTTCATCGATGGGCTGGCCAAGCGCGTACGACTGGAGCGTGCTGCACAAGAGAGGAAAGCCACAGAGAAAGCTTCTACCGATGACATGGATTCGCAGCTAGGCACTGGGCAAGCGAGGGTAAGGAAAGGCCTCCGTAATGTTTTGTGTCGCGACTAGATGCCCAGCTACGTTCATAGGATTGCGTCTTCGCTGCTTTATGTCGGAAAAGCAACGGCTGTAAGGTGAAAGCGCCATATATGATACGAGCATCCAGATTAATTCTAACCTTCACGTGGCCCCCACCTGTCGGCCGTAGCACAGCGCTCGTCGCCCATCTGCATTCTTGTTACTGGCATTCCTTGTTTACTGGTTTTACCCATATGCAGGAGCATCAGCTGGATGCGCTCCAGGAGGAGCTAGAAGGCAGACTCATGGATGACGGCCTCATTAGTGTATGGGGCAAGTTGGTATCGAAGCTGTGCCACACACCAGCGATGTTGGGTCTGCATCCCGATCTGGCGTCCGCGGCAATGGCCACGCTGGCCAAGTTCATGGCAATTGATGCTGCCTATTGTGAAGACAACTGCCCCATTTTCTTCACGCGGCTCACGGGCGGGTAGGCAACTTGGCTAGGCCAACGCAAACCCCAAGCTCCTCAGGGATGGGCTAGCCGGCCTGCAATACCAACCTATTTGGGCAACATGTCAAACTGTCAACTTATGGAAGCCGTAAGACATCTTGGTCGACCCAGGGCTTTTAATTCTAAGGTGCGATTCAGATTTCGTTACCTACATGTTTCCGTCCAACATAGGAACGTCAAGCTCGCGCCGGGTGTGCGTTGCGGCATGCTAGTGGCGCTGGGAGACCTGGGACGCCGACACCCCAACGTCATGGAGCCGTGGACGGAGCGCATGTTCGTATGTCTCAGTGACGAGAACGAAGGTATCGTGCCATCGAATATCCTCGCAACACGCTGTTTGTGTCATCACATCACAACCTGGGGTATGCATTGTTTCTTTGACGGCCTAATATGGCCAAGGCCTAGTTTGCGATGGTGCACGGTGGCTTTCGGACCGGGTGAAATATATAATGGGATTGCGCGCAGACCTGGGGTGGCGCTGTGTTGCTGGCGCCGCTTGATTAACGGCGCCGTTCGAAAATCCCATTGCCTATTGTTGCCCACAGAAATCGCCACGACGTGCCTGCGCATCCTAGCGCACCTGATCCTCAGCGACATGACCAAGCCCAAGGGACATATGGCCCACGTGGCAAGGTGCCTGGTGTCACCTAGCGCAGCAGTGCGTGACCTCGCCGTTCGACTGTTCAACTCGCTTGCCAAGAAACAGGCAAGCCGAAAACGGAGACCAGCTGGCGAGCCCCGCTTGCATAATATGGCACATTATGATCGCCGAGGGGTAAAGTGCTGTTATCAGCCCAATGTTGAGATTTTTGGCCGCCTACATGTACACTCGGTCCAGGCGAAATGCATCTTGAATGCATCTAATTAATCGTCACTGCGTAACTAGTGCTGGCTAATACCTTCGCACAGCCTAAACTCGCCTAAGTGCGGTGACCACCGGCGCAGGCTAAAGGCGGGGCGAACAAGGTATATCAGTACCTGCCGGAAATCATTTCCACGGTGACCCGCGGCGATCCCATGCCAGAGCAAGATTTCAAAGCGATGATGCAGGTAATGTTCATTTAGAGGTCGCGAGCTCAGGCAGTCAGTTTAAATCCTTCCGTGCATGACACGGCATTGGTATATGCGAAAGAGAAGCGCCCTAATCGTTGTGTTAAGCAGTAACGGTTTTGAACCCTGAGAAACCCTGATATAGTGCCCGGCCCGGACAACCATGGACTGCCTCGTCGCCGTAACAGTCGTGTGATGTTTAGGCATTAGCTTGAGAACGATATCTGCGACGAGCGCAAAGTGTGGGCCGTGGCTGCGTGCTAATGCCGTGTTTAGCCAATGTCATCATAACTTCTCCTCGAATGCACCATCCCCGAACACTCATCCGAAGTGCAATCCCAACCCGACTGCATGTCCTAAACACAACACAATCGCGGACGTACAGCGGCTTTTGGGTTACATTAAGGCGGACAAGCTGGCGGATAAGCTCAAAGAGCGCCTGTGTGAGCGGTTCCAAAATGTCGTGTGCGAGTCCACGACCAGCATCCTATCATCCGCAGCGCCGGCAGGCGCCGAGACCCCAGCGACCCCAATTGCGCCTGCTTCTGTTCCTGGCCACGGCGAGAGGAGCACCTACAAGGATGTGGTGCGGGAGTGGCGCAGCCTGGCGGACTGCATTGCACTCATTCCGTACAGCGAGAAGGGTTTGCGCGCCTGCATGGAGTGCATGCGGTGCTACAAGCACGCCCTAGGCGACGAACACGTTTACAATGTTTTCAAGGTATGTGATACTGCCTGCCTTCCTCCTCTTTGAACTTCCTGGTTGACGCCAGCCACACGCGGGCAAACCCGGTAACGGAAAGACATGATGAGACAGGTGTACTCACTTCCCTACCGGCTTCGCGATTTTCATCACCTTCCGCCATGCAGCTGTCCCTGTTTCGCGGTGGCTATCCATCATGCCCTTCTCTGTAACGCAAGGCTGCCTTGCGACATAAAGACCCGCTGGTGGCCAACTGCAGGGTATTGCAGATCACGGTCGCCGTGGCAATCGTACCGCAGAACTCAGACAGGAGGTCGCTGAGTACGAGGCCCGTCTGCTCGAGGCGCACACTTCGCTCCGGGAGGAACAGATGCAGCATGCCGCTGCTGCAGCCGCAGCTGCTGCGGGTGCAAAAGCAGCGGGTACCGAGACAGTGTCAGCTCCCCAGGTCGCAGCGTCCGCTGAGGTCGTGACAGGAAATCCCGCATCAGGTGGCAAGCGGCAACAGGAGAAACAGCAGGGCGACTTGGCAACGGCATGTATATCTGAGGATGATGTCCAGCGGCCCGACCGGACACCGAACGGGGCAGGAACGGATGGTGCTGCTAACGACACGGTCAATATCGAGGTGGGTCGGGATCGAGGCCAAGAAAGCGGCACCAGCACGGCAGCCGAAGCCGAGGATGAGCCTGACCCCATTGGCGATGGTGTGGGCAACGATGAGGTGATGATTCCAGCCGGAAAGAGTGCCATGGGCCAAGGGGGTGAGAAAGGGGTGAAAACTGAGGAGTGTGGCGGTGACACTGGAAAAGGCGGCGAGCTGGAAAAGAAGTTGCTTTATGACGAGGAGATGGATGACCAATGGGACGAGGCAGAGGAAGGGGAGCAGGCAGGAGAGAATGAAGCGGAGGAAGATGCTTTTGCAGATGCGGAGATGGAATGGATAGAGGATGGCGCAGGGACTAGCCCTGCGACGCCCCTGAGCAACAGCGACGTTCGGTACAATAGCGAGCGCACGACGACCACTCCAGGCAGTTACCGTTCCGGTACGCCCATGGCTATCACACCAACGTCTTTGGGAGCCGGCAAACGGGGCACGTCGGGGGACGACATGGCCTGGTCGCCATCGCCGTCGTGCGCTGCCAATACCGCCGTGGCGGCGGCGGCGGACACAACCCAGCGAGAGAACACAGTGCCGCCCGTGTTTCCGGGCTTCTGCATCAAGCCAGATCCCGATGGGCAACAGCGCCAGCTACAGGGCGCGGCGTGGCCATTGGAAACTGGGTCCCAAGGGCCATGGCGGCGCCTTCAAGGCGGGACAGTGTCTACGCGCGGAGTCGCGAGAGTCCTCATTAAGCCCGATCCCGATAGCTCTTGGCAGTGATTGGAATGCGGTACGCATTTGAGTGGCGCTTGAGGCTGCAACATCATGGCTTGTTCAACCATGGATGGCAGTGAAGGTTAGCGCGATGTGGCGATTGTGCCGCCATGAATTGCTGCCAGAATTGTATATTTGGCAGTTTGTGGCTCACGGCCGCAAGGGTAAATACCACCACAGGGTTCTGTCGTGTATAGGACGCTACTGGATCGTTCAATTCAAGCACCTACAGCGTGGCCATTGCCGCAGTGAACCCGATTTGCGATTGCCCGTCCCGAGGGCATAGAGTGGTTACCAGCAATTCAGTACGTGGAACTGCGGACTGACCGCGATGTCGCGGGGGATTTATATATTGTTCGACTGATTGTGCTCGGTGCTCATTTGCATTGTATGTGATGTCGTCTTTAGTGCCATACCATCCTCATGCAGCTCATGTCGTTATTTGCATAGCTGCGCTGGTGGTCCGCTTTGAGAACAGCTTCAATGTATGGCGTATACATGCATTTTCCTTTACAAATGCAACTAACACCGCTGTGGCTCCACAGCGTACGGACCTAGAGAGCTGCTAAGGCAAGCGCGGGAATTTATCCCATTCGTCTAGCCTACTCCCTGCTGTCAGTCCCTTAGTCCCGCATCCTCCTCATGGCCATGCCGACATCCTCCTCAGTTCTACCCTCAGTAAAACTCATCATCCGCTACAAACCCCCTTAGCAAAGCGATGCTGGACATCGATGCGCCAGCCTAATCCTCCGTGATTTTTCTGTTGCCCGCAACAGTAAACTAGCACCTGAGAGCTCAGCGCAGGCCTTTCAAGAGGGGTCGACCTGTCCCCGTATAAAGCCTTCCGTTAACCTTATCCGAATCAGTGACTATTGTTCCCGTCCAAGCGATCACACCGACTCCTCCATCCTTAAGCTCGTCACATCGTCACATCATAGCTCGGCCGGCTACTCGCGTGCTGTAACTTGCGGGTACGTCTAGGACGTGATTGCAGCACGGGCCTCTCAGCGCATTGGCGCAACGGGCCCAAGCAGGCAAGCGAAGTCCCCGCAGCATCAATCCCATGGCGTAAAAGTTAATCCTGTCGGAAATAGAATCCGCAGCTCTAACAACCTCCGCAAGCTCGTACAGCCTCCGCTCATTCACGCTCTGCCCACAGCAGTGCCGCGGGTGGCGGATCAGCCTCTGAAGAGCCACCTCCTTACAGATCCATCTCATGCCTGGCTTTGATACTCATGTGAAGGCATCTTCACGGGAAGCCCTACTTTTAGACACGTTCTGTATTGCTGGTACACATTAAGTCTAATGCGTCTAGAATGAATGGTTTTAAGTCAATTACCGCCAAATTTAACCCGACGCCCTTTTCCCCTCTTCACGTGCGGATCCAGTCACTGTCAGTTACCACGGCCGCATCAAATGTTATGCAATGGCAAACTATTGGCTTGGGTAAGCACAGGCGATGGCGCCGCACCGTGCCACGATGGGTCCACACACACACGGCGATAAGCCCATAATCACCAACACCCGTGCGCCGGTTGCCTTGGAATGGAATGGACCACCAAAGCCACAGGTCAGTGACACGCCGCTGTCTTCAACCCACAGGCCGGCAACTCTTGGGGTCGCTGACACTTGAGATCCATGCCTTCACCTCCAGGCTCCAGTCCGCTCAGTCAGATGGGACGGATCGGATCAACTCAGAAGTTGCCGCCTCCCTTTCGTCGGGGCGGCGGCGAAGGTTTGGCGTCGCCCATCAACCAGCTGCTCTCGCTGCCGGGGAAGTAGCCTGTTGAACACTTCCCAAACGAGAACTTGCGCAGGCCCGCGTAGAAGCCGTCGTACTGCGGGTCCATAGCATCTTCGAAACTGTTGACATTACCGTCGGGGTGCAGCACCAGGTAGGGGTTGGAACAGGAGTCACCGCCCCTGCAATAGCCCACGGCGGTCAGCAGTGCGTCCAGACGATCCAGCAGGGCGGACGGGGCCGTAGGGATCCTGTGAAAGGTGTTGGGAAAATGGATGAGTGCCCGTTTTTCCGATGATAAGACACTTATGCGCGTGGCACCATCTTCACGGCGGAAATTTTGGTAAATCATTGGTAAAAGGTAAATAATACGAAATCAGCATTCGTAGTTTAAATCTAAGTAGTTAAATACTCTCAACATATTAACCGAATGTGTTTGGGTCCGTGATAGCAATTGCTCAAAGAGCAGGGGCGGCATGGCCGGTCGTGAAGCCATCAGGGGGCTTGTGCACGCGTACAAGGGCGCCTAAGGACCCCTTGGCCACGCACAGCTTCACATGGGTATCCGGAAGAAACCCCGGAAGTGCTGCGTGCTGGACGTCTGGCGTACCTGTTGTTTAGTTCGTAGGGGTCGAGGACGAGGTCGTACAACTCGCGGAAGCCGTTCATGCACCATACAACGTACTTGTAGCAGGTGCCGGTTTTCCCGCGTCGCTCTGGAGGTCGAGGAGGAGGTGGGCTGGGAGGCGGCGGCGGCGATGGGTTGGGATTAGGAGGCGGCCGAGGCGGCGGCGGCGATGGCGGCGGTGACCGAGGGGGCGGCGGGTTCGGGAGAGGTCGGGGTGGCGATGGCGGCGGCGGGCTCGGAGGCGGTGGGATGCTCGGAGGGGACGGGCTCGGAGGCGAAGGGCTTGGGGGAGGTGGTGACGGTGGCGGCGGTGCTGGAGGAGGCGGACTGGGAGGCGGCGGGTCTGGCGGTGGAGGGCTTGGTGGCGGCGGTGCGGGAGGAGGCGGAGACGGCGGTGGTGGCGAAGGCGGCAGTGGGGGTTCAGGGGAAGGAGGCAGAGGCGGCCGCGGGTTCGGCGGTGCGAAAGGAGGGCGCGGTGGCGGTGGCGGTGGTGGCGGCGGCGGGTTTGGAGGTGGGGTGGGTGGCGAGGGTGGTGATGGCGGGGGTGGAGGGGGCCTGGGAGGAGGTGGCGGTGGAACGGGAGGGACAGGTGGTGACGGCGGCAGTGGCGGCGGGCTGGGCGGGATTGGTGGCCTGGGCGACGGCGGCGGCGACGGCGGCGGCGATGGCCAATGGGCTGTCATCGTTTTGATGCTATACAGGTCCAAGTACGATGGTCCGAGGTACTCCGCGGGGTCGGCTGTTAGGTCATCCACCTGGTGACATGGGGAGGGCGTTGGGAACGAGAATTGAAAGTAACCTGAGATGCCAAGTACGTAACCTGTGTTGGACGCGCTGGCGCAAATTCAGTCAATACCGAACTCATCACAACTGGTAGTATGTATACATAAACGAGCACTTAAATAACAAGATACAGAGCCCTCCGCGCTTGCGCCTTTCAAAACGTGCAAATGATTGTACTCCGACCCACCCGTTGATCAGCAGCAGCACAACCATCTTAAAGACGTACGCAGTAAACCCCGTGTTTCTGGCGTAACCTGGCTTCCCGCGCCGACCTAAACTAAACAACATATAACGTACACTCACATATAAAACGGTGTACCCACGTATTTACGTCTACCTTCATCTTCACATCTCTTTTTTGCCCAGTACGGACGCGCCAATCTAACCAGGTCTTGCTATATCTTATCACTCCGTACCACATCTTACTACACCAAATCACACCACACCGGACGCACCTCCTTCTCAAAATCCTCTGCGCTGATGCCGGGACCTTGGGTGAGCACGATTTTGAACATGCTCGCAACACCGTAATCGGCGAAGTAAAGCCCCTGGGACGCGCACGATGCAGCGCGTGTGGCAATTCGCACGAATAGGCAAGTGGAGTCCTGCTGTGTGTACCAGCGGCCCACATCTATGTTGTCCCGGTATGTGAAGGATAGGGTGAATTCTAAGACGAGAGGCGGGCGGGGCGGTTGCGGCGATGGCGGTGGCGGTGACGGCGGTAAGGGTGGTGGTGGCGAAGGGGGCTGGGGAGAGGGAGGAGGAGGCGATGGCGGCTCCGGAGAAGGGGGATTAGGGGAGGGAGGAAGTGGAGGCTGCGGAGAAGGGGGTGGAGGAGGGGGTGGAGAAGGGGGCAATGGGGAAGGGGGCTTAGGCGATGGAGGCCGCGGGGGAGGGGGAGGGGGAGAGGGTGGGGGTGGTGAAGGCGGCATGGGAGGAGGATACGGTGGTGGGGAGGGCAATGGTGACGGAGGCCGCGGAGGGGGCCTTGGGGGCGGCGGCGGTGAAGGTGGTGGCGGTGAGGGTGGCAGAGGTGACGGCGGTGGTGGAGAGGGCGGTGGCGGGGAGGGTGGAGGGGGTGATGGCGGATGAGGAGAAGGTGGTGGAGGAGAAGGTGGTGGCGGGGGAAACGGGAACGGCGGCGATCTCAGCGGTGGCGGGGGTGATGGAGGTGTTGGGGGCGATGAGGGTGGGTAGGGTGGGGACGAAGGTGGCAGCGGGGACGTCGGCGGCGCGGGTGGATCGTCAGACGTTACCACAGCAATAAAAGGCGAGGGCGGATATCCGCTAGGTTTCGGTGAGGGCTGCTTCTGTGGTGACGGCCTGCCAGTGTAAGGCGGAGGCGAATGGGATGGCGGGGGCGGAGAGACTACCGGCGGAGGCGGTGATGGGGGCCTCCGCGGCGGTGGTGGCAACGGAACGGGTGGGTATGGCGATGGCGGCGGCGGTGACGGCGGTGGCGGAGGCCGTGGCAATGGTGGCGATGGGAATGGTGGAGCCGGCGGTGGGGAGGGGGGCGACGGTGGTGACGGCGGCGGCGACGGCGGCGGCGGTGGCGTCATCAAAATGATTGTAATATTATTGATGTCATAAACCTTACGGTAAAGATCTCCAAAGTAGTACGTTGTATTTTTCTGCAGGTCGTACACCTGGAGGCGCAAGCACGAGGGCGGGGGCGGGAAAAACTGATGCAACGGGCGGTCTGTGCGGCCAAAGCCGTGGCGCAACAATCTTCCCCCAGGAAGGTGATGAAATCGTGATAAGCGGTTGGACATCATTGTTATCTTCTGTCGATAGCTGTTGAACGCAGGTATGGAAGGCAGGCGGGACAACCTTACAAATACAAGCGGCTTTCCTCCGAAACTGTGAACACGGGTACAATGGTCGCCAGTTCCCATACCGGCCAGTCTGATTGTGTACGGGTGTACGGGTGTACGCCAGTCTGATTGTGTGCCCCTAACGCTGCATCCTTGGAACTCGACATTAGGCGAAGGCACTGATTGGGTGCTGGTGATCCTTAAGGTCGCTGAAACGCAAGATAATGAGATGAGTCAATCTCTCTCCCTCTTTCTCTCTCTCTCTCTTCCCAGATCATATCGTCTACCTCTACAATTACGCAGAGGCCGCCCTCACCGTGGATTCAAAAACGGCTACACTGACGTAGGGGGCCTGCACCAGCGTCAGCAGCATCCAGCTGCTCAGGCCGTCAGCTGAAAGGGATGCTCCCGTTGGGATCTTGCCCGTGCTGCACAACATGGCTGAGGCATAAATCCGCAGGAAGAGGCAGGTGGAGTCCACCTGAGGGCCGAACCTGTACGGCGCAGCGTGGGACAACAACGGGCAGATAGCGGGAGATGAACGGATGGGGTCGACTGTTTGCGGGATTTGGTTATGTGTGGAGTTTTTGGGACCCGGAAAGGGAAGGGAAGAAGTTCGGTTTGGGCCGAAAGGGGGAAAGGGTCAACGTGTGTGTTTTATGTGTTGAAAAATCTGTCCGCCCACCAGTCCATCTGACTCCACCTCCTTCGTACAAGGTGTGGGTGTGTTACTTCTTTAGGGATACGTCAGGGTGTTGTGGCTGAGCAAAACAATTAATGTTTTTCAATATTTAATATATTTAGAGAATCCTAATATTGAGATATATTTGATCCAATTCGTGGTATGGGTTCGTGCAGCATACAATCTTCGAGACGTTTTGCATCTGTGTATTTTTAGCTCCCCTAGTTGAGTCCCACACCCCATTCCGAGAAATTGCGCCGCAAACCTCCCTCCCTTCGCCCACCGGTCCAAGTTGAAAGGCACTCGGTAAGAAAGGGACATCTTCACCACACGGGACAGGGGGGGCGGGGGCGCTGGTGGAGGCAGGTTGGGTGGATTGGGAGGCTTCGGTGGGCTGGGCAGTTTGGGAGGATTGCTCGGCGGCCGCGGCGGCTGTGGTGGAGGCCGTGGCGGCGGGCTGGGCCGTGGCGGTCGTGGCGGTCGCGGCGGCGGCCTCGGCGGCCTAGGCATCGGCGGCGGCTGCGCTGGCGTTGGATCCGATGGAGCCCCTGGCGGCGACGGCGGAGCTGCTGGCGGCGACGGGGGAGCTGCTGGCGGCAAGTCATCGGGGCTACCGACGACGGCGGCGGGGTTTTGCAGCAGGAATCGGTGCCGTACGCCGCGGGTAGAGGACGCAACGTCCGGCGCGGTAGGCGGGGTGGCGGCATTGCAAGCGGCGGCCATGTCACTGCCGCTGGCGATGCCGCAATTGATGGCGGACATGGCAGTAATGTTGTACAAGGTACGGTACGGCAGCGGCAGGTAGAGTGACGGGTCATGAGCGAAGTCTGAGATCTGCGGTAATTAAGAGGGGTGGGATTGGATCCGGCGTCAGTAGGATTGTGCGACATGTTAAGGGTCCGAAAACATCTGAAAGTCTACCCGCAACCGGATCTTCGGACATGCCGGGAGAAAACAAACCTGAGGAGTCTGCGACCTGGCTTGCGTTGCTTGCAAGACCCGTAGGTCATGCAGTCGGGAAGTAGCTGTGCCCCCGTTTCCCACATCCTATCGCCCACCCCCATGCTTTCCTGCCTCCACCTACCGCAGCACTGAAGTCCTTCGCGGGTATGGCGGCCCCTCGCACGAGCACCGCATCAAACATAGACGACAGCCCGTTGACCGCCAGGTAGGTGGTGGCGACGTTGGCGGTGCAGCTCTCAGAGCCCGTGGCGGCGGTCAGGTATACGCAGGTTGAATCTAGCTGCTTGGGCCAGCTGGGAAGAGGGAGGGGGAAGCCGGGGAAAGGGGCGAGGGGGGTTTTGGAGCCGAATGAGACAAATGGACAGATAGCAGCGTTGGAAGGTGGAAATAACCGGAGATGGGGGTGATTGGAGGTATGGGCGAGGTATGATGTTTACGTTCGCCTAATCCGGTGGGGTGGGGACAGAAAGCCGACCCCAACCCATCCCCCCATTCTCCTGCTTGCTCCCAAACGCGCACATCCGAGTCCAACATCCCACTCCCGCACCTCCAAATTGAGATACAGCATACTACTACTAGTACTTGTATTAGTATTAGTAATAAATGGTAATAAATAGTAGTAAATGCGGTCCAGCTTTCAACGCCGAGCCTTCCGACATCATCGTTAACTTACGTGTCCGTGTCCAGCACGTCACCGTACGAAAACATGAGTCGTAGCATGTACTGCCGCGCCGGCAGCTTGGCGGTCAGCGCCGCCATAGCCGCCGACAGCGGTGCTGCCGGTGCCGCCCATGTCGATATCGCGTTAATCTGCTTGCTGACTGCGTCAATGATTTCTCGCACATGCGCCTCACGCGCTGCTTCCATCATGGCGGCACGAGGATTCAATGCGGGCGTGTTTCTGTCCGGGTTTGGGTTGTCCAAGAGTGCGCCGGGGATGACCACGGGGATGCCATCGGCGACGCCGAGGAGCCGGCGTCTGCGCAGGTCGGGCACGTAATCGTCAGTGCTGTTGTCGTCCACAAAAGAATTGTCATAGGCGTTGATCCCGCCGTTGAGACCTGGGCCAGCAAAGGGGCGGCCGATGCTGCCGTAGAATGTGTCCGCCCAGCCGAACGTGCCGTTGGGTAACGCGCTGGAGAGGGGGAAGGGGGAAGGCGGGAAACCGCGGGGTAGGTAGTAGGTAAGTGGAAATGGTATGCAAATAAGGACGAGGGTCTTTGACATTAGAAACCCACACCCACACCCACAGCAATTTACAGCTTTTCGTAAGTAGGGTAGTATGCGACCGTGAAACGATTCCATCTGGGTTTTACAAATACCTCCAGCAGACACATACACACAGAAAACCGCACCGAATCCACAACATTGGCAAGTACGGATTTCAAGATGAGCCAAAAGCGCACGCAGCCCCTCTTCACGCCCCGTCTTCTCCCACACTCCCAGACCCCCAGCACCGACCTCCTATAATCCTGCAGAGAGCCAAAGGCAAGCAGACCAGTGCAGATTCGCACCGCCCGGTAATCCTTCATGGTAATCCGCCGGTCCCAGGCGTGTCCCCACATCTCAATGGGCATCCTGCACGAGGGAGGCGTTGCGGAAGAGGAAAAGGGCAGAGGGAGAAGGAGGACGAGGAGCAAGGCGTGTTTAACAGCGGGTCCGGGCAAAGGGAAAAGTCAAGGGCACCGGGGGGAAGGGGAGATGGGAGGAAGGGGAGGGCCAAGGCGGACGGGGCAAGGAAAGGGAAAACACGGGGAAAGGTAGGGAGGTGATGCCTCCCGCTGTTAATCCGTCGTGACACTGTATCGCATCGTTTCCAGCTCTCCATAGATGCACACTGTTCTTGATGAAACCAACAAAGTCATGTACATGTTCAGCACTCTCGTACTCACATCTCACGTAATCCGCGGCTGTATGTAGTCGCTTGCTGGGCCAGGTGCCGGCGACCGCTATTAGCCTGCTCGTCCAGATGCGGATCCAAATCCGATTTGTGATCCAGCAGATCCGGGCCCTCAAAGCCGCTCTCAACGTACAAGAGGCCACGGTCGCTGCTGCCGCCGCTCTTGCTGCAGCTGCTACTGCTGCCGCTAAGACGGCGCCGGCCTTTCATCGCTGCTGTCTGGGTGGAGTATGGGTAGGCAAAGGAAGGAAGCAGGTCTTTGAAAGGGATAGCTTCGCCGTCTGCTACATCTGGTACACCAGCGCCGCTGAGATCCATCACTGTTGCTGGGATATCGACCATGTTGCCCTGTTGGGTGGGATTGAAGAGGGCGGCAGAGAGGAGGAAGCGCAGTGAGATGCAGCTACGACGTGCTCTGTGTGGATGGTGGAGGGTGAAAGGATGGATGAAGAGTTCGGGAGAGGGGGAAACAAGGTGGGAGATGGAGGAAGCGGAGGAGGTGAGGGGATGCGCTGGGGGCTCATGTACAGCGTTCAGTAAATTACATATACACACAAACATGTGTGTGTGTGTATAAAGATGATCACAACGGATCCACAAATGGAATTATTATAATCCGCACAAGATTGGTCGACACACACCGGTCTCTCTGCGTGCAGAAGTCCTTGCCCTCCGATCGGACTGCAACAGTTGCGAGTTCGGAGGGCAAGGACTTTTGCGCGCAGAGAGACCACGGCAGTGGCCCAAATCATGTTGGTGCGGATGCCCCCTGAGCGTTCTTCATTTCTCTTTTCCCAGGCCGCCGCCTCAACGCTCCCGTCCCGATAACAAGCCATGCACGAGCGAACTCGCACCTGCCAGTCAGTGACGTAGCCGGAGGGAATTCCGGGTCCTGTAAAGTGCGCAGCAGAACGCGGGGGGGAGCCCCGGGGGCGGTGGAAAAACACAAAGCTGATAAGATGGCGGTCTACCATAAGCCCCACATCGTTTATCCATCTCCCACAATGTAAGCCATACTCAACGTGCACACTCAGCTAGACACGTGTCGTCCTGTGCAGGGGACAGACGTCCCGGATCGTCCGTCCATCAGCAGGACCACCTTAGCCGGAGACGTCCTTTACGGATACGAGAAGTTCAGGGGCCGCTCAAAGCGAGAAGCGATGACAGGTGCGTGTAACCACATCTTCTGCCGCTCGTGTGCTTTCACACATACACTTTAAGAGCCGCCATTAAACCAGCCCACCTAATGCACCAGCATTAGGTCACAATGGTCACCAAAATCCCGTTGCTCATGCCTCTCACCGCGAATATAAAAGGGCACCCGCACCACCTCCTCCCAGTGGAACTGTTTGCCGC
This sequence comes from Volvox reticuliferus, assembly GCA_019650235.1. Classification (NCBI taxonomy): domain Eukaryota; kingdom Viridiplantae; phylum Chlorophyta; class Chlorophyceae; order Chlamydomonadales; family Volvocaceae; genus Volvox; species Volvox reticuliferus. The sequence goes on along the minus strand of BNCP01000010.1, from coordinate 1,738,793 downwards.
TGCTCTGTGCGTGATTCCCAAGCTGAAATCCATTGTCGCTGGTGAAGATGATGTAGGTGTTGGAAAGCTGCCCGAGGCTGGAGAGCGTATTGACTGCGGCGAAGGCAAGGCGGCGAGTGGTGCGTGAGTGCGTGCGTGAGTGCGTGCGTGAGTGCGTGCATCAGGGAGGGAGGGTGGAGGAGGAGCGGTGACGAGGAAAACGTGAAGGAGTTATATCGTTACGTTGTTAAGCCTCCAGTCGTCGTCCTGGATTGCGCAGTCGAGGCATGCCAGACGTAAAGGGGGAAGGAGGAGGAGAGTGCATGACAGTTGGGATGTCTACCGTAGGGTACGTGAGATGGTACGGTGGTAAGGGATTCGATCCACACTGTACATGTAACCCCCGGTTGCATGTGTGTCCTGATTAGGATCGTAGTGAATTTCTGAACCCACGCTGCACAGGTGGGGTTGGCAAACGTTACACAGACCCATTACGCATTGGCCCCCCTGGCTTCTGCGATCAGGAAACGGATCATTTCGTTTGGGACCATCGCTCTAATAGGCCCACAATTCATGGAATCGACAAATAGATGCGGAGGACAGTTGAGGCCGTTTAGTATAACATGACTGGTGGGATCAAGTCTCGCGCTTTCGTACGACACCTGATTCGCTGTCGGTAAGTGCGGGATTTATACGAATGTCGTTGTTTCGGTCCCTGTGGGCCGGTCTTTTGCCTGCAGGCGATTTGCCGACGGCCGGAGGATAACCAGCCCGCACTGCTGCTTTTGTTACTGAGGGTTACTGTTCGTGCTGTAGGGCAACAGCTAAATAGCTATTCCCTTAAAGGTTTGAAATTCTAAAATATAATCTGCCCCATAAGCCGTCTTGCTTACCTTTTCCTACATTCCTCTGAACCTAAACCTTCGATGATGATGTCGAATGTGCAAATTTCATTACGGCATTTAGGAAACGATTATCAGGCATTGCACCAGCCACATTCAAATGGCCCAATGGAAGTCAAGGATAAATTGAGAAAGCGGCATGCGAAATGAGATTATTCCAGAAGACTTAATTCGTCAGCCATGCGCCCACCACTACGCTGGTTAGGGGACTCCTTCCGTTTCTAGAGGGGCTTAAACCGGTGGCAGCCCAACGGGCCGCACCGCAACACGGCGATGTCGGAAGTCGTGCCCAAGGTGACCGTGTCTACGAGTCAGGCGGGTGCTCGTTTCTTTGTGACATCGCTAATTTAGGAGGAGAAAACTGAAGCCTAAGGAGGCCCCGAGAGCTTAATTGTTTCTTCCTTGGCAACAACTCTGGTATGTTACCTACATTCACTGTGGATATCGTTTGACTAGTCTCTTCGCAATTCGCACATTTGGGCCTTCGGTATCACTCAAACGGAAGCCACCTGAAAACCTAGCCACACAAACGACGTGTTTGGCGGGCTTCGAAACGGAAAACGCGGTAAAATGAATGCGTTGGTACTGGCGGTAATGGTTGGAAACCATTCTTACGATTTTGAAAAGGTTATTTGAAGGGATTCTTATATAAAAATTTTCTCTATATGGGGCTTATGCACAAAGTGTCCGCACTCCGTGAATTGGTATGAAGCATTCGAAAGGTCGTAAGCGTTTATCGTGCGGCTAATACCGTAACGCGACTATTGTCACCGCGCCCAAATACGGTTACCGGTGCTACAGGCGGAAGCACAGGTCTTCGGAGCCACCCGTCTACCTGTCCTGGCCCTCCCCGGCGCGTGCGTGTGCCCGTTTGCTTACCCAGCCGGCCAATCATCTCATCCACCGCGCGCAGCGTCCGCAGCCGAGCAAGGTAGTGCTTCTGCACTCCGGAGCTGCTCTTCATCATCTCGTTCGCTAAGCCAAGCTCTGGTGGTGGTGGCACATTGAAGTTTGGGTTCATGGGCAGCAGTGCATCTGGGAACAACTGTTTGTGCCGAGCTGCTGGCACGGGGAAGACACAGCCACCGGCGTTGTTCACGAAGTCGCACTGCGTGTGGGGCGCGATGGGGGTAACCTGCAGGTAGAAGGGCTGGTAGTTCGTCCCCCCATTCGCCATGCCCGCTGCGACAGCTTCGCGGATGTACTTGTCCGCCTTATCGGAAACGACGTCTGTGCTGTACTGGTCCTCGAGGACCTGCGGCGGGCGTAAGAAACAAACAAAACCATACTCATACGGCGGCTTAGGAATACATGCAATGCAGTCCACTCCAGACTGCGATGGAAGCGAAGCAGCGATATGCCACCAGTGCGGGGTCATTTGACCGCTGTGGCAGAGTTGTTCCCTTCTTACACCCCGCCTGGCGACCTCCTTACTTTGTTCCCAGCTCTATTCGGTTACAGGGCTTTATATCTTTTCGTGAGGGCCTTCAGCTAAGCCCCGTTCCGGGGGAGCTAGCGCCCCATGCCGGAGCCCTGCCCCGGGCCGTCCCCCCATCAACCCACTGAGCGAGAGATCTACCTCAACAGGACCACAGTTCGTGCTGAAGCCGGGCCTGTTATATAAATAGGTGTACGGTTCCACAAGCGCGTCCCACGTGTCCCAACCCTGTGGGCATCTGAGAGGGGGATGTGGGGCGAAGACGCGGTGAGGTGCGATGCATGTAGAGATTGGATGGGAAAGCGAGGGGCAAGTACAAGAGGTTAAGGGTGCTGGGGGGTCTTCAGGCAGGAGGTCTAACCAGGCAGGAGGAAAAGCGCACGACCCTGTGTGGGTGTGTACATAAACACCCCCGGCCGCCCAGTTCGCCCTGTGCCTGATCGCTTTGACGCCTGGACGGACACCCATCCCGCATTCCCCTGGGTCGGCACATGCGCACCTGAACCGTGGGTCAGTGGGATCCATGGCATTCAGGAACTTGCCCACATGCATCGTCCTATACCCTGCCTTCTGCAACCACACTGGTAGATAGTCGTCGTCCAGGCGCTGCGAGATGAACTTCCAAAAACTGCCTGGAGGTAGCGAAAAGGGAGGAGCATGGGGGCTGTGGTGGAGTGCCGGTAAGGTTGCGAACAACGGGCTCCCGGTGGCAGGTGGCACGTGCCAGTTGGCATGCGGCCGGTGGGATATCTCACAAGGGTCTGGGATCGCTGACCGGGATGCGGATCCCTGGGTTAGGCCCTGCATGCTTGGGTGACAGCCTTTAGCTCTAGCCATTCACCACTCAGCAGCCCACCATCCAAACCATCCAAACCTCCACCATTCAGTCGCATTGCACCACACAGCCCGCTGGCCGGCCTGGCAAGCCGTAACTCAGCGCAGGGAATTGAAAATATATCTTTGCCTCTGCAAGTCGGCCGCATCATCCGGGGACCTTGCTACAGTCCGAGTGGCCGCGGACACGCCTAACCTCTATCCCTCCCTCTTAGCGCCGTCGGCCTTAGCGGGCCCTTTGCTCCAGTATCACCCTGCAGCTCCCTGGCCGGGCGCACCCCGTCCCTCGTCACGAACTTAAGCAATCCAAAGTGTCAGTGTCAGTGCCAGGTCGGCTCAGATTGGATATCTCTGCTTGTTCACACGTGCCGTCGTACTACATGCCGTACCTTGTTCGACTGTATTATTCATATACTGTCCTGAGCCCCTCTTCCTGCCCTCGGCAATAACCCTCTTTCCCTGGGCGCCCACCCAACCCCCCGGGGGCGTGGAGGTTTTCCCGTACGCAACCCTCAACCGTCAATAACCCATCTCTTCCTGTCCCCTGCTGAGGCACCTACCACCCTTCTGCTTTCCCTCGCACCGTGGGGCTCTATGTTGCTGGTGACGTTATTGTTGTGGGTATAGCGGCCGGTCATGAGGATGGTACGCGAGGGGCAGCAGGCGGCGGTGGAGATAAGGAAGTTGCGGAGCTGCAGGCCCGGCTCCACAATGTACTGATTGAGCATGGGCATGTAGGCGGGGTGGGTGGAATTGAGCATATAGTCCTGGTCATCCTGCAGGCGCGAAAGAAGAAGGGAAAGTGACGATGAGGCCTGCAAAATATCCCGATCAGCTGAGTTGGGAGCACGGGTATGGACGGTTAAATGAAGCATCAGGAAGAGGGAAGGCTTTCGGGATATGTATGCTGGAGTTGGGCTGCAGACGGTGAGGATATTATCCTTGTTTTGTCGTACCGACGAGCATCCGCTCGCCTCTTTCGCCATGCGATTGCATTTGGCGTGCGTACTTTGTATAGGTTGACGTATAAAGTGTGAGGTGTGACTGACGTGCTGGATGCTCTCCTGGCCGAGTGAAGGACATACCGTTACGATGACAAGGAAATTTGGCCTCGTGAACTGCTGCCCTGATACAACGGCGAAACAGATAAAGATATAAAAGTATAAGAGCATTTTTTTGAGCTTGGATGGGCTCCTTTGTTTGGGTCGTCCTCCGCGCGCACAGGTCCGAGCATCTATACGCTGGGCCTGTAGTTGCCCGGCCTGGCAGCCCCCATGAACTCTATGTAATACCCAATTGCGGGAGATGATGAGATCATGAATTTTAATTATAAAACCGACATGTGCGACATATGAGAGGCAGGAGAGCGTTGGAAGTTGTAGCTCTCCTTACGAATGTCACAAGCATAAAACAAATGAATGGTACCCCGCAAATTATACCTGGGCACCCGGATTTCTTGTATGTTATTTGGCATTTGTAGTTGAGGTGTAGCTTCTCTAAGAGATGACTGGCGGGCGGGCCGTACATCCCTTAATGGTAAAGAAGAGTGCATCAAAAATATTCTGCTGCCCCGAAGAACGGCTGTTGCCTCCCCGATAATGCAAAACTGATCATCGCTTTAGCAAGGCGAGCATGATAGCGAAAGTGAATTATCCAAGCTCGCACAGGCTGCATTGATCTACGAATAATTCAAAAGTATTCAAACCCTATAGTTGTCAGTCGAGATGAGTCATATATTGGTAACGAATGGATATATGGAGATGGATGTATGTGAGAATGGATGGGTTGACCCGTGACGAAGGATGTAAGATAAATAGGGAGGGTCAGGATCGCGGGAATTGATCTTTCCATGTGGTTTCTTGGTCGAGTCGTAATCAGAAGCTGAAGCAACAGTCATTAGGAATGGCAGAGACCGGCGTTGATGTGCTCCCAAAGACGGGCGCTGAAGCGGCCAAGCAAGGGACACTTGCAAGCTTCAAGGATTTCGTGGTGCGCACTGATAGGCTTATGTATTTTTGTATCGGATGACATGCGAACATTGTTCATGGCTAGTTTCCGCTTACATTTCTGGGGTCGGTCATATTGTCCTGTCCAACCTAGAGATTATCCCTTCAGGTTAGCGGTGGTGTCATTAACAGCCCTGAAAAGGAATGCTTGATTATGGGCTACTTCAAGGCCTTTTTTCGCTGTCCGAGAGAGTGTCGAAGCCCGATCTCGAATTCCGATAGGGATACACGCATCCAGAATGATTCTGTGTGAATTCTGCGAGATAAAGGCTCTGAAATCAAACCAGATCGGTATCTGATTACCGCGCTGTCGGCACCTTTTGGGACATCCGGACTCTCGGAAGTCCAAGTAAGATCTTCCAATACTGGCCTCCCTGCCTGATTGAGAGCGATTGAGACATTGAGATGCTAAGCAATAATCGGAGCTGTTGTTGGTAGTGGGACGTCCCGCGTTTGCTTCCGGTTCGTAATCGGCGCCAGGGCAACGTGGAAAGCGCATTCGGCAGTGAACGTATCCACGACGGCTAAGGCTCATATGAATACCAACCGAAGCTCCGCCCCCGTTGCTCTTCGCTGCTCTACCAGCCGGCCGGGCAAGCCGGCAGTGCATTTGCTTGGTATTGCGGCCGTCCCTCCCCGCACCCTCTGCCCCCGCATCATTACACGGGCGTTCCCCACGTGCTGTCTTTCAATCCGCTTCTCTCCTGCTCCGATCATTGACGTGACACGTACGTACCCCGCTTGGCAGGTCGTCGAGGTGCTGAATGACGACCCGCAGGCCAAGTTCATTGCGCTGTTGGGCAGGTAGCAGTGCGCTGCTGATAAGGGGACAGGAGAGGGGACGTTAACCAGTTGGATAGCTCACTGACAGCAAAGAGGAAAGATACTTCATACCGGTAGCCTCCTGTTGACAACGGGCAGGTGGATGGAGGTATTCAGTTGACAGTTTACGGTTGGTTGTTACTCATCAGGGGAATTTGGTAACCGTGGAAGCTTGGGGATAACCCTCTCGTATTTGTGGATCCATCCCCCACATGATGGAGCCAGATGAAGAGGTCTCCCCACCTGCCACCTGGAGCTTTCGATTGCCCTGCCCGCGACTGGCAACATGGGAACGGGTCTCGGGGGATGGCCTGGCTGTGATCTAGCTGAGGGCTGATCGCGGCATCGTCGTGGGCGGGGCGTCGGCCAGCGCCAGGAAGAGGGTTACACATCCAGGGGGGGAGTTCCTCCCGCCCAACCTCCAGCCTGTCACACGCCCTTCCGCCCCCCCTCGGCTTGCATGCCCACGCAGCCCAACGGCTTCTGTTCTCCCCTCGTGCCCTCCCTTCACAACCTGTTGTTAGGTTTGAGGGTCGGGATGACGTGGCGGTGCTGCTGCTGAACCGGAAGCCCTTCAACAAGGACTCCCTGAGCAGCCTTGTGGGTGAGGGCCTGCAGCTGCAGCACGACTTCGTCAACGACATCTATTCCAAGGTATCGTCCCCCCCCTTAAGTCACGCCTTGTGACCTCCGTATGCCTCTGCGACCCAGGTTCCTTTGGATGCCTTGGCTCGTATCGGCTTCTATTCTACTGCTTCTAGAAGCTATACGCCACATTGGGTTCTATCGCCCACTCTTTTCCCCCTCGATCTTGGACGAAGCCAGCTGTCCACATCCAGTACCAGACCCGCATCCAGCGGTATCACGGAGGTGGTTGGTAGTTTTGTTCCTCAACAGCCGTAGTACCAGGTCTCACCTATTCGCGCTCCGTCCCCCTTTCTCGCCCGGAAAATTGAGAACTTACACTTAGCCAAGCCACCATGGCCTTCACTGCAGTCGTACATGCTGTACTTCCCCGTACAAAGCCCATCCGGAAATCCTGATGCCAATCAACATCTTTTATTACCAATCAGTATCAGCAAAGAGAACTTCTTCTCATTCCTAAGAAGATCCAATTTTTTTACAATAATTAACAAATCAGTTAAGAGACTCCTTTTTTGAACTGATCTGTATGGCGGCGGAAGCCCGGGTCCATTTTGTCGGGCACCCGACGGACAACAATCCCCCTCCCGGGCCCTGTCCTGTCTTATCTTCCGCATCTCCTTTGCTAGCCCTTCGTGTTCAACTATTCGGTGCTTGGATGGATGCCTTTGGTGGACGTGGCGATATTTGTGATGTCTTCCCGCTCTGAACCGTACATTCACCCGTACCAAAGAGCCAAACGTCGTCGTTCCTTCCACCAAGTCAGCGAACCTCCCCCCAACGCCCCACGCCCCTCTCCAGTACGTCGGCAGGCCCCCGCCCGAGCACTCCACCGTGACGGTGGACCTTATCTATCCGGCCACCGAAAAGCATGTAAAGAAATACCGCCAGCAGCGGCGCTGCATGGTGCGACGTGGGTGGTTGTTTCTTAAGGCGTAGGAACTGTCAGCTGCTAGGGATTGAGGGCCAAGCGGTTAGGAGCGGTTTTGGGGTGGGCGCGGGGTGGAATCGCCAGGATTGCCACGGGTTGCACTGGGTTGGAGTGGTGTGGAACCTGGGACCCTGTGCGACCGGGAGCTTGCGCCCAGCATAGGGAGGAGGGAAGGGGTTATAACGTTGCAAATTCGACTCGTCGCGAGGCAGCCGATTGAGGGGGAAAAAGAAGAAACCTGAGCTCATACGGCATGTAGGTATGGCCATGAAAGGCAACTTGGTGAATTCGGACGAGAAAACGACCACCGGGCGGGGTCCGGTATGGCTGTTTTAGGGGGAAAGGGGAAAGGGAAGAAGAATTCTTTCCTTGTCGACATGGCGGATAGGTTGACTCAGATGACACAGTCTGGGCTAGTCCCATGGGTCGAAGCAAGCGAGGGCCCCGTACGGGTACGGCTCTCTTCCGCAATCATTGTGTACGAAAATTATGATTGCCGTATAGGGGTCAGATGGCCTGGGAGTTAGATGACCTTTCCTTCGCTTTCCCCTGTGGGGGGGGCCCCCTGCACTGCTTCTCCGCTGCAATGCAACAGGTGAAAGAAACCCCCGAGATGTACGAGAGCATCGTCCTGCCGTACATCCAGTCCATCCCGCCCGCTGCACTGCAATGGGTGTACAACGTCCTAGAAAAGAAGGTAAAGTCGTATTTGTAGGGGATGGGGAGCCGCTCCTCACCCTTTTTTTATTTGCGTGCGCTAGTTGAACGGCGGCAAACGCCTTGGTATGACTTCACGGGGTCCCCCCCTCTTTGGGTCGTACTCCTCCTCCCCGAGGGGTCTCCGTCCTGTTCCTTATCGCATTTGCTTGCGCCCGCTCATTCCCCTGACATGGGGATATGTGGGTATGTGGGTATGGGCGACGGCGTTTCTTTTCGCAAATGAAGACCGCCTACTTAACATTGTAGAGGCTCTTGTGCCGGGGGCAGGTCGATTCGCTGTTGGGTCTCCCTTGTAGGTCCCAGCTCCCTAACCTGCTAATCCAATCCCCTTTCCGATCCACCCCCACAGCTACTTTACGTATTGGGCTGTGCGGCACAGCCTCCGCGCAGTGCTCTTCATTCAACCATATGAGTATTCTGGTATGCACCTAACCTCAGCTTTGCCGGGCCTCTTCCGCTCCCCCTCGGCCTGCGTAGAAAGAGGTGGAGCGGCTGATCTTTGAGGACTCGGACCCGCAGCTGGGTTTCATGCTCCACCCCGACTTGAAATGGGTGCGAGGAGCGGCTGCGCGGGGCTGTGAGAGGGGGGCTGTGAGAGGGGGGCTGTGAGGGGTGCGGCTCCGGACATCCAGCTGTGGCACCCCTTCCTCATGACAAGGGGACATTGATATTAACCAGGACAGCTATCTCTCAGGTCCCCCCCATGTTTGCATCCCCATATCGTCCCTGCTGCCCAACCCTCTCCCCCACAGGACCAGCAGCAGGTCGACCAGCTTTACTGCCTGGCCATCGTCCACCGCAGGGATGTGGCCTGCCTCAGGGCTCTGGATCTCACCCACTTAGAGCTGCTTGAGAACATCCGGGACAAGGGATGCCAGGTGAGGCGTGAAAAGCAGCCGAATGTGGTGGATGTGGTGGATGAAACAGCGGCCAAACAGGGACAGGGCTGAGGGAGTGCGCGCGAGTTTGCCGTAGATTGCGTACGGAAGATAACATCGGGCATTAAACAAGAACAACAAAGGCGACAAAAAACAATTGAGCCTTTTATAGTTTGTTAATATATTCTGGCGAGGAATTCCGCCCCTTCTGCGTCCGTATCGTTGGCCGGTCGTCCGATGCGTTCAGGAAGATCCATCTCCTCCATAGACAGCGCCAGCGGCCCCCCTTTCTGCTCCCTCTGCACAACTCCTCCAAGATGCTAATCTCAACTTGCGGTGAAGCGAACCGTAAGGATGGCTGCTGCCCAGGTGCCTTCGCCGGGCCCTTCGTACAATCACATCCAGCGTCAGTCCCCTCCTCCGTACGGCCTTCATCGTACACTTCATTTCTTTATTGCTTTTCTCTTTCTTCTCTTATGCATTTTATCTATCGGTTTCCTATCTGTTCGCCTTTTCCCTGAATTTTCATCAAGACATAGAAACACGCACACGCAAACACACACATACGCAAATACACACACGCAAATATACACACACAAAACGCACGTCTCTCAGTGGTCTAATCATATATGCTATTACGTAATAATCTCCACCTTCCGTATTCCCCCACAGGCCATCCAGGACAAGTACGGCGTACCGGCCACCAGTTTGCGGGTTTTTGTACATTACCCGCCGTCGTACTGGCACTTCCACGTGCATTTCGTACATGCGGCTTTCGCGGCACCCGGCACGGCTGCGGGCAAGGCGATTCTGTTGGATGACGTCATCGGTGAGTCGTCACGTCTACCAGGTCAACGCATACGGCTCAGGTTATCCGTTATCCGTTATTTCTGATGATGGCCAATGTGGCTCGAGTTGCGTGAGTGCAGAGAAGGGCATCGCATGCCGATATCAAAGTCGGGGGTGCCGGGGGTGAAGCAATTTCGGAGTAGGCTTAGGGTTTGGGTCTGAATGGGCTACGGCCGGAAACCCTAAGCCATGGGGGTCCGAAAGGGATTCACGACGAAACCGCAACGAGGAGTCGTACGGGGGCGCACGCGTCGAGAATTTCGAAAGAGCGGAGGGTGACCAGGAGGCAATCAGGTGCCGGGTACGGAATGCGACGTACAAATTCGCGCGCTTGCAGCGGCTGAGTGCGGTGTGTGCGAATTTTGGGGCCGTCTGAACAGGCTGGGCTGATATGGGTGACGGGATGTGAAGGATTTTGCGTCTCCAGCTGACAGTTGATGTCTTGGAACGGTGAGGACAGAGGGCGGCGGGCTCTAATGGCGAGAGGAACGGAGGTTTTCCGTGGACGTCGTGACGTTCAATTTCGGGACGTAGGGCCCTACAGAGGATATCTCAGCCCAACGGTGAAGGTGAGACCCCGCTGGGTCCCTTCGACAGCCGTACAGCCTACAGAGCACATGATCCAACACGAACAAAGCAGTCCGCCAGCTGGAATGTGGGATATTTATATTTCCTCTTTGTGAGAATAGAAGCAGACGTCACAGATGTCACAGATGTGACGTCTGGTTCTGTTCTGACTCGGGTTTTAGGGTTTTAGGGTTTTTAGGGTTTAAAAACCCTAAAAACGTAGGGTTTTTAAACGTTTTTAGACGTAGGGCCTCCCTAACCAGGGAGGCCCTACGTCTGCATCTTTCGGATGGCGAGAGCTTTGAGCGAAATGACATCTCGGCTCTGAGTCTCTTGGCTATCTCTTCGGCGTGATCCCAAGATGCCCCGCCGTTAGCGCTCCGTGCGTGAGCGCCTGCGCCCGTGTTCCTTAAGACAGTCGCACCCCCTGCCACTTCTGCTCGTCCTCATGCTCCCCTTCAGACAACATGAAGAACTTCGGAGGGGACTACTGGCGTAAGCGCACCCTCACCTACCAGCTGGGGGAGGCGGACGACATGTGGAAGCTGCTGGGAGCTGCCACCTGAGCTGCGGAGCTGCGGAACCCCCTGCACCGCTCTGGGCCGGGTGGGCCTTACTGGCTCCAAGTGGCAACCACTTCCAGCCTGAGACATGGCCGTCCCAACTGACCTCGTCCCATCTCTCATCTCGCTTCGCAAAATGAGCCTCACATAAACTGACCAAGTGGTGCGGAAGGGGAGGAGCGGCGTGTATAGGGCAGGGTATTTGTACACGCTGCACGCGTTTACCTGAGGACGATGTGGACTAGGTGATCAGTTCGTCGGTGCGCGAGGGGGCCACTCGGCCTGGGAGGGACCAAGGTATCGGTGGCGCATGGCTGAAGGGGGCGGGGATATCAGCTAGATACCAGTCGGGTATCGGTCAGTGCAGAATTGCAAAGGCAGAGCCGAGGGCCGCAGGAGGGCTACGGATAGAACGGCGACAACGGTTGATTTGGGTCTTGCAATGTGGGCGGTAACGAACGCTGAACAAAGGGGGCGCCGCCGCTTGGGATGCTGAAAGTTAGCAGTTTTGGCGTTAAAGGTAACAAGCAACGGTTAAGGTCGGGATGTCAGACCCACTTTGAGCCGGGCTGCTGGCAGGCGAGTGAGTGTGAGATGCAGTGCGGGTCGTAGTGTTACGAAACGCAAAGGTAAATTGATGTCCGCCAACTTGAGAATTCTGCGTCTTTCGTCTGCGGATGCGTTGATGATTATGTGGCGTTTTCCCGTGGCTGCGATTTTTGCGTTGAATGCACGCATCGGCGTTTAACGCCGGTTTCTTTGTAACAGTTTTTGAGGGGTTATTGATGAGGATGTAGCTTACATCAACATTATTCCACAAATCTGTTTTAATGGTTCCAAGCATGCAGTCTTAACGATGGGCTTTCGATTTCCGTTCCGTGGCCCGTTCGTGTCGCCGTCTTGATCGACAATGTATGAGAATGTATAATGTGCGCCGCGCAAGATAAGCAATAAAGATACTTTACTCCAGTAAAAGACACCTACACGTGATTTGGCCTTCAGCAGTCTACTTGCGCCTCCATGTGGGCAGGGGCATTCAAGCAAAGGCTGGACTAAAATGCAATCGAGAAGCTCCTTTTGAAAGACACACCCTAGTAATACCAATGAAGTACAATATTTATATTTCAGAATGAGACTATATTATGATAACATGTTAGTGCAGCAGTGTGAATCTGTGTAGATCGGTGAGATTTTGACACTGAACTGACATAAGGGGGCCGGCAGGGGCCGTCTGGGGAGTACCAATGGCCGTCATTTTCACCAAACTAATATGGCTTACAAAATCAGGGAAGACCCACAATGTTACAGCGCTTAAAACTATCCAGCTGAAGACATAACGGGAACCTATTCGACGTTCGAGTCGCTGTGCGGACTTAAGGGCGCGTACCTCGATCATGTCAGGGCAACGGCAAACATCCACACAAAAAATACCATCTAAATATCATAATTAACGCATTGATTGTATCATTTTTGGACCTGTGATAATCCAAAAATGGACAGAATACGTACTGGACGCAGTTACGGCAGTTGTGTAATATACGAACACCGTGTCTGAGGCAGCGAGGAGTAAACTGGTGGGCGATGTATTATAACCCTCTCAGGAGAAACGATTCAGTCCAAAGTTAAATATCCATGCGGAGCTCTGGGCTTATTTCAGCCTCATGATGCATACCGATCAGCTGCTTCTAGCCATGCACACAATCATTTTACGCAGTTATATAATGAATAATACGTTCGTATTATCCTAAGCTTTGAAATTTGTAACTATTGCTCCAAAGCGATGGTGGAGGTTGGCTTTGTCAGACATCCAGAACTCCGGCTAATCACACCAATATTAATGTACGCACAATTTGTGCTGTAAGAGGATTTGTTAAATTCACAGCAAGTTCTTGAGAATGTGGGGCGGGCGGTAATCGTACAGTAATGCAGCATCTGTTGCAAAGAAAGGCCAAACTGCAATTACAAATACTGAAGGGTTATTATGGGGTTGAATCCCATAGTTCCATTTCATTTAACTGTCCAATAGGTATAGAAAATGGATATAAATTAACTATATTTTTGTAACAGCGACTCGTATGCAAGCAAAGTGGCCAAAGCTCTGCCAAGCTTTGACATTGGAATTGAAAATTTAATAATTTGACTTCTATTCGTGCTCTGCTCTTGCTTCAGAGGAGACCCTCATGGCGCGCTATACATCTCTACACCTAGCCGCTTTGGCGCTGATAGCGATAGTTGCACTGTTAGGGCCTGGGGCTGAAGCTCAACGGAGAAAGTCGCCACCGCCAATCAATCCACCGCCGCCGCCGCTGGTGCGCCGCAGACTATCACCGCCCCAACCTCCTCCAGCCTCGCCCCCCGCGCCACGTCCTCCCAGCCTCCCTCCTCCGCCCAGCCCCCCTCTGCCGCCCAGCCCCCCTCCTCCGCCTAGCCCCCCTCCTCCGGCCAGCCCCCCTCCACCAAACCCACCTCCACCAAGTCCGCCCCCCCAGCCTCGGCGGTCTCCTGCGAACAGCCCACCACCACGCCCACAGCCACCCAGCTCGCCCCCCGACTCTCCGGCTGTCGCCCAGCCCAACTTCGTTCTGATCATGGCTGACGACCAGGACTACCTCCTCAACTCCACCCATCCCGCGTACATGCCAAAGCTGCACAAATACATCGCCGAAAAGGGGCTGCATCTGAACAACTTCATCGTCACCAGCTCACTGTGCTGCCCCTCACGCGTGAGCCTCCTTACCGGGCGCTTCACCCACAACCATAATGTCACAAGCAACCAGGCACCCCAAGGTAAGCGAGTGTGTCCACATGATGCTGATTCCCCGTGTTGCGCCGCTCCGGCGCTGCAGCACCAGCGCGCACACATACCACTTCCGCCGCCGCCCCGACCACCTGAGGCCTCAGCCTGCTGGCGCAGGGGAGGACAGAGCTACCCTTGGCCTGTATGAACAGCACGCTGATAGGCTGCTTCGTTGGTGGCAGTTAGGGATCTACGGTTCCCCGGTCGCCTCACGCCCTGCCAGCCTTGACGCAATTCCAGCCGATGTAGGGCCGCTCGGACGCGAGCAAGCAGCCGGCACGGCTTTCACAGCCTATATGCGGAAGATACACCGCCTGTGTTGGACTGCTGCGTTGCAACCGGCGGCTGCGACCAGCGGCCGTGTGCCCTTTTGACGATAACACACCCTCGTGAACGCCCGTGTGCGAATGTGGGCAGGTGGATGGGGCCGGTTCAAGGCTCAGAATCTGGATGCGGACTGGCTGCCGGTGTGGCTGAAGCCCCTGGGATACAACACCTATTTCACTGGCAAGTTCATCAACCTGTTCGATGTGGTGAGGCCGGGGAGGTGGGAGGCAGAGAAGAGGAATGGCCTAACAGGGGCCAGTTTTGGGGGGGCCCGCGGGAGGAGCGTGCAGATCTCACCTGGCTGCCACCATCTTTCCCGCAGGGCCGGGTGGGAGGGAAGAGGGGAAGGAGGGGCAGGGGCAGAGAAGGTACAAGCGACCTACTGCCCGGAAGGCGTGTACAGAATTTCCCTCCCTGTTGCGGCCACGACCTCATTACCCCCATCTCGTCATCTGCCGACCGCGTTCGAGCGAAGCTTGGTGCACTGCACATCGCGCAGCTCTCCAGTGTTCCGCCGCTAAACCAGACCGACACGCGGTCACCACCTATCCTCCTCCTCCTCCTCCTCTTTCTCATCATCATTATTATTATCTCTCGGCTGTTGATGCGCTGATGATCCGCTCCCCCCCCCCATACAAGAGTGCGCACTTAGCGGAGAATGTGGGTTGTAACCGCGATGTGATTTAATATGAAACAGTACCGGCCCCTTGCTGCTGCTGTTGCTCCCCTCTCTGTTCTCGGTGCCCGCTCTCAGGTGCCCGGCGACACCAAGAATTGCCCCAAAGGCTGGGATATGTTTGACCCTCTGACGGACAAGAGCGTGTACGACTACATCAACTATGATTTCACTCCCCAGGTGCATTGCCGCAGCATGTCATAGCACAGCACAACGTAGCGCAGGGTGGTGCCAAAACCGGACACAACTCTGGCGCTGAGAGATTTCGGCGTTTGATGGGAAACTGGGAAGGCTTGTATTTCCATCAGCCGGTGTGATAAGCCATACAGCGAGGCTGTTATAAACTGCAAACGATCGTTCACCGGCTGTAGCAGTCATCAACTAAGACACAAAGAAGCGCGCGCAACGCAACCAAGTCTGCGCCGAGAGCGGGAGGGAAGGGGTTAAATGTACATATTTGCGTTTTCCAGCCAGTAGTGACTGAATTTGGATTCCAAGCTTTCCCCCGACCCGATTCGACCCGATCCCCGACCCGACCCCCCTCCGCACTACGCACAGTGTGCTCGTATGGACAGCTTCCGGAATGCCTACCAAACAGACACCATTTCGGATCGTGCCCTGGGCTATATCGAGTACGTGCCGTGGCGGGTCTCTCCGAAAGGGAAAAGGGGTCGCTGAGGGGGAAGGGCATCTCTCATGTGTTGGTTCCTCAGGGGGTACATACGCTCCGCTATGGGTGCCCCCGGGGGGCAGAAGCCTCAGGATGTGTACCTTTCGCTAACTCCCCGTCGTTGGAACGGTCGAATGGGGGGCTCCAGAGCTCCCGCTCCTTCCTCCCATCAACCCAAATCGTCTACCCCGCCCACCCGCCCGCCCCCATCGCGTGCCGTGCAGTGACGCGGTGGCGAAGGGAGCGCCCTTCTACCTGCAGATCAACCCCGCGGCCTGCCACACCGCATGTCCCAAGGGCGCAGAGGAGGGCGGCGCATGCGTGCCGCCCGTGCCGAACCCCAAATACTCGGGGAGGTTTTCGGGCGTCCCCGTGCCCAGGGTGAGGCAATGGGAAAACGTGCGCATACGATTGCAGTTTTGTGTATGCCAGAAGGGTGTGCTTACGGGGCGGGAGTCTGGTATGGGACTTGAAGAGCGGCCGCTGCCTCTTAGAATAATTCGGGGTCCCCGGCATGCAGCTGAAATGGTAGGGTCGGTTAGATTGACCCAACTGACCCAACTGCCTGAATGATCCGAACTGACCCCCAACTGCTCGCCCCGCGCCCACAGCTGTCCAATTGGAACATGTTCCTGTCCAATGTCCTCAACATCGGACCTGACGGCAGCACCAATCCCACGGGCATCGACCGGCACTACCAGAAGCGCCTGGAGACAATGTTATCCGTGGATGATCTCATCGAGGCCGTTGGTGAGGTGGTTGCGCGCGTGGGCGGTTAGTCCTGTCGGCTAAGGCAGGTAACTCGCGGCTTAGGTTGGGTCATCGTGGTCCGCACCATCCGCTGCTGCTCCCTTGCTTCTTGGCTTGGCCTTCCCTGGGGGGCGTTCGCAATCCGGGGCAAACCACGGACGAGGGTTCCCACCAGCCACAGTGGGCCCCACTATGGAAAGGAAGCCGATAAGACGATGTCAGTTACCGCCATCACGTCCCCTTCTCCCTAACAGTGTCAAAGCTGGAGGAGAAGGGTGTGTTGGACAACACGTACGTCATCTACGTATCTGACAACGGCTACCACCTTGGGAATCACGGACTGCCCAAGGTGGGGCAGAGACGCGCGGGGAAGGGGGGAGGTTTTGCGCAGCCGATTGCGGCCCCGGAGGGGAGTTGGGGTTTTAGGGTTCGGGGCTTTTGGGGCTTTTAGGGCCTTATGGTTAAAACCGGAAAACACATAATCGAATCCCAGTCCTGTTACGAAGCGGCTCCACGAAGGCGGGTTGTTCGCGGACGTAAAGCGCAGGGGAGGTAGGAGCCCGCCTGGTCCCTTTACCGGGTGGGGATGAGGGTTCTGAGGGTGAATCCCTGCGGTCCATGTGGGTATCACGCGCGGGCGAATCCACGTCATCCACCGCTTCCTTCCGCCAACTTTTCCCCAAGCATGATCTGCTCTGTCTGTTCCTATACTTCCTATACTGGTAAATTGAATTCTCGTCCTCCGCGTCACAGGGCAAGACGCTTCCGTACGAAGAGGATATTCGCGTGCCCTTCTACATGCGTGGACCTGGCGTGCCGGCCGGTGTCGTACATCCATACATGGCAACAATGGTCGATCTCACCTCGACGCTGATCGCGTTGGGCGGCGGCTCGCAGCCCGACCGCCTCGATGGCATCCCGCTGCCCCTGGACCGAATCTTGCGAGGCGCTGCTGCTCCGAAGACCCCCCTGCCGTCGGAGTCCAACATGCCCACCAGCAACGGCACCCTGAGGCAAATGTAAGCTGCGCGTGCCGTACTGCGTCGTCCTGGACTCGTGCCGGGTCAGTGTTCTTTCCATACTGCGTCGTACGGGGTTTGGCACCGGGGGTTTGGACTAGCCCCGGGCGCGCCCGGGTACTGAACGGTCCGTCGGGGCGGTGCTGTCCGGGAAGGACTGTCAGGGGCTTAAGCTCCAGTTTGGGGCTTCGATGCGGAGAGAGGGATCTCGTCCAAGCAAGCATCCGCAAGCATCCGGTTTGGTGCCGTGGGGGCAAATCTAAACCCACGACGACTGCACGATGGCTTTGTCGCAGTGAATGCAATCAGGTTCCGGTGTTGCATGTGAGGTTTCGACAGCTGCCGCCACACGGCTCACACACACACACACACACACACACACACACACACACACACACACACACACACTCCGTTGTCCTCGTGCGCTGTGGTCGCCTGAGCAGGCTGCCCGTGGAGATGTGGATCAACGCATTGGCCAAGGATCTGGACAAGAAGGACTACCGCTCCGTGCGCATCTGCGCCAACTTCACCTTATCGAACAATGGCCGCACGGAGACGTGCTGGAAGTACACCATCTGGTGTGTCTGGCCAACCACCACCAACTTCAAGGAACTGTTTGATTTGGGCGCTGACCCCGGCGAGATCACGAATCTCATCTCTCTGGCGGATGCGGACGTCAACTACAAGCGCTTGGTGAACCGCCTGGATGCGCTGCTGCAGGTTCGTGCACGTGCTGACCTGCAGGACGATTTGCGGCATGCCATTTAATCTCACCGGGACTTAATTGATGTGTCGTGTTGATGGTAGAGGTACGGCATATATTGATGATACGTCATCGCACAGTCGCCAACACGGCGTTCCATTGCCGCAGGTGATGGGTTACTGCAAGGGCGATACCTGCCGGAGGCCGTGGCTGAAGATCCACCCGGATGGAGAGGTGGACAGCTTAGAGCAGGCGATGAGCCCGATATACGACGGGAAGTACGAGGCCTACACAAAATTTGCATGGCGGTCGTGTCAACAGTACTACGACCCGGTCAACAATGAGTTTGCGGACCGCAGCCTTGGCGGCCTCAGCCGGTGGACGACGACCGGGTGAAAAGAGAGGGCGACGGTGCCAGAGAGGGCGGACTGGAGAGTGCAGGTGGTAAGGGGGGGGTACAGCGGAGAAAGGGAGGGAGGGCATCGCCGCGCGATGAATCTGGCGCTTAGGTTGGGGGGAAATATTGAGGACGGGCAGCACAGGGTGCACCCGAGACGGGGGGCTAACACACACTGCGGATTTTACCCCCCCCCCCTTTGGGTTGAAGGTAAGAGGATAGGCAAGCCGCGTCTTTATATTGGCATTGGCAGAGCTATAGCGCCTGCTTCTGCTGAGCACTCCTCGGCGGGCTGGAGGATCACTGAGAGGATACGTGAGGCTTCGATGACACAGGCGAGGGGTCGGCAGGGTTGCCGGGTGGGTTGCTGGCCGCGCCGTGCGTTTACCTGGCTTGTTGTAGGCTTGTGGCGTTGTCATGTGTGCAAGTATATGGTTACGACTTCTAGCTTCATCGTTACCTCCATATCTTGATGTTGTTTACATGTGCAATACTTTTGCCAAGTACTGCGATCTAGAGGCCGAGATTGTGCATTCCATATAATTCATCTCAAACGGACGCTCGCTGGAGGTCACATACGGAGGACAAGCTTGAAGCGAGTAGAGCGGTGCGAAACGAAAATTCTCACCAACCAGATGCCCCAGCGCCTTCCTACCTTGCTTGGTGGCCGGCATAACTAGCAAGGTCTGGAATTTGGCGGTTTAGGTTCTTTGCTGTGGCTTCCCTATGTGGCCCTACGCGACCAGTAGGGTCTGCCCGCCTGCCGGGTGCCCGCCAGCCCCCCTTATGTGGACCATCATAAGCCCACCATCGATAGGTGACTTTACGCCGACCGAGAGGCCAGGGATTATGACGGCACATTGATTGGAAGGGTTAACACAGGGCTGCTCGGGCCCTATAGCATGGCGTCGGGCGGCCTTGGGGCCCCACAGCCACGTTCCCATCGTGGTCTAATCTGGCAGCACTTCCGGACGCCTCTAACGAATCCTCGATGCAAGAATGAGACATGGGGCGGCCGGCTTTGATTTTTCATATCCCACTGAAAAAGCGGATTTATTGGATATTACCGGGATTGCGCATGTGCTGCCATGGGGTTGCCGCGCCTCTGTATCCGCTCATCGTCAGCATTATTGTTATGCCGTCGCCGCCTGGGTGTCGCCACGCTGCTGGCCACAAGTAAACAATTGTGAAATGAAACGCGGCGAGCTACGGTGTTGTTCGGCGGGGGTGGGCGCGGAGAAGGGCGTCGTCGGGTAGAGTGGAGGATGCCTGGGCAGTGCGGATTGGCTGCGACTGGCAAGGGTGACGGTTTCGCGGTGGGGCAGCCAAATCGTCAAAGACGCGTGCGTGTTTGTAGAGCGGGTGCTAGATCAAGATGCATGCGGAATGCAGGCGCAGTCCCACCTCCATAGGCTTGACCCTCCGCGTCAGAATGTCCGTCTCGTGGCGGCTTTCTTTGGCTTTATTCTTATTCTTGTGGTTGGTGTGCTGACAGGTGACATGTGACTGGTGGCGCGTTGGGAATGGATTAACATGTGCGGACGGCGACTAAGGTAGCGCAGCTTGGTGAATAGCGGCGAGTTCGCAAAGTGGGGATTAAACGCATCTGAAGCAAACAGCCACGTGCGTGGGTTTCCGGATGCGGGCGCGGGTGGCAAACACACGTGCGCACACACACGCACACCCCGTCCATATAACTCCGCCGTGGTTATAGCAATCTTGCTTCTATAGGTTCATCTGGCTGTTGTTTATTTGTTTGTACTTAGTCCGCTATAGCATTGGGCACAACATGCGTGCCGCTTTGGTCGCCTTTAGTGTGGCGCACATAGATGACCGGAGGGCTCCTCTTCGTCGTGGGCGGAGACCGCCTGAGGAATGCATCATGATAATGTCTTGCGGGAATTGAAGGCATTGTCCGGTCCAGAAATAGGAGTGTCTTGTGACACCTTTCACCTGTATCCTTGCGGTCTGGGTGTAGGTGTGTGCCCTGGCCGGCTGTGGCTTCTCTAGCTTCTCAGGTGGGACGCAACCACAGCTAAGCTGAACGATTAAAAGATTGGAGCTTCTTTAGCTACTTTGTGCTTTCTCATCTCTTCGGTTTGATTCTTACACCGCATTTTCCTTGCTGGCGTCCACAACATGCCCAACGGTTTCAACTCGCGGGAGGCCGGATCAGTGCCTTTCTTTTGATGGCATGCCTTAGTCTATTGCAGCACATTATATTGCATTGAAGTCAACTTCAGCAAATCCATTCACCTCCTCTGCCATCCGTCCCGTCCCCAACAAGGACGTCACACACGAGACCTTCCCAGGGCGCCACGAGGCGGTCACATGTGGTTACTGATGGTCCTTGTGGAGCTCCCATTCCACAACATTGCGCGGCAACCAGGCTCCAGGCAGAACTGCACAAGACTCCAAACCACGCCGGATACTGGAAAGTAGCTATGAGGGCCGCCCTTCCCTAAACTTCTTCAGACAGACGTATGGGAGAGACACACACGCACACCGCCCTAGCGTCCGTATCCTCAACATCATGCACGCAACACCCGGTGCTCCCTCGGTCCTGCAGCGCTCCCACATGTATAATAATCACTGGAGGCAACCGTCCAAGGCCCCCCACGCCCGGCGGACGCAACCACACGGCATTATTAAATGGTGTCGTGTGCAAACCGTCAGATCGGCCCTATCTCTTCCCGGCAATGCACGACTCCGGGCGGTCAGGTGCAGCTCGACTGATTGAGTCCTGCTTATTACCGTACAAGCGACACTTCATGCCGACCAGCGCTAACTTTGCGGATCCAGCGTGGGCGTGTGACCGAGCTTCAGGTCAACCTGGGAGCGGACTATCTGCTGCTTTCAACCAACCTGGATATAACCAGAGTGCACCAGAGTGCAACCCCAAGCACCTCAGATGAGATCCTGCAGGCGCGGGGCCACCATGCAGCCCACTGACGCAGTGACGGCTTTTGCAGCCATATCCGCCCACCCAAGCATGTGCGACATGCACTCGGCTGCCACGGTAGTCAAAGCCTCCAACTGAGCTGCTAGACCAACAGTATCTTGCCTCATTCGTCGACCCGCTGGCATGACCGTGTAACCACTAGCGATTAACCAGGACCCACCTGCTCGGCCGCGTACAACCTTAACCTAACCAGTCAACAACGCGGCTGTGTAGGACGCCCATTTACAGAAGACCGGTTGCCAAGCCCTCTTCTTGACAAAAGACGGGCTAGGGCAATGTGTAGAATCCGCATCCAACAGATTCCGCGCGCACTTCATGAAAGTATGAGGTCAGTGTCAACCCATGGACCTCCCATGCATAAAACTTTCTGTCGAACGTACATGTGTGTGCCAAACAAGGGAAACGTGTGTACGTAGGCAAAACACTTTCCTTCTGAGCAATGCCAAGACATGCCTGCTGCTAGGAACGAAGTTAGGGAATTAAGGACAGACAAACAGACAGACTGGCCTGGAACCAAGAACATGGTGATATCCGAGCAAGCCCTGGTCAGGACACCTCGTATCGTATTATTTGTCGCTCCTTACAAAACAGCTCCAAGGTGTCAATCAGTACCTTTCATCACTCATTCGTACGGCAGTTCGTACACAAATATACTTTGCCGGTAGCAATGTATGAACCTACAGCTCCTGCTCGACAGCCGCCTCTTCCTGCTTACTCAGACAGCCGGCACCAGCACCTCAACGAGCTGCCATTGGACGCCTTCCTGCAGCACCTCCTTCCATGAGGTGCTGTAACATTGCAAAAGCGCCGCAGACGCCGTCTTGAGCTTCACAGCAGTGCCGCTGAACTGCGAAGCTGCCTCCTCCCATCCCTGGTGTTAACAAGCACGGGACGTGTTGGGCCGCGCATGGCGATATGGTTAGGGCATGAACGTTTTCCATGCTAAGGATGGCATGCGATGTCGTCCAGCATGGGCGGCCAAGGTGGATTGGGACAAGGAAGTCATTGGTACCCAAGTCAGCAAGAGCGGCGTAAGCGCAGTACGGGCGCTGTACATTTGCATGTTACCCAGCTGAGATCCGGTGACGTATTGAGGACACCCGCGCGCAAGCAACCCGAAGCTGTCAGATAGGAGCGTGAAAAGAGCTCACCTTGTTGTGCCCAACACACATAACCACTTTGTTTCGGACATCGTCGACCACCTCAAGCAAGCACTCCATAATGTGTTCGCCGGTTTGGCCGTCAAGAGCAGCGACCGTATACAGCGAACCATAATAATGGGCGTCAACGACACCCAGCTCCTCCATCACTTCGCACATTTCGTCGAGCGTCTGTTTTGTCCTTTTGGAATTGCTGGCGAGCACGAGATCGGGAGTCCATCCTTTGTTTTTAAGCAAGTGTGCAACCTGCGATGCCTGTTTTCTCCCAGTCTCGCTTATCTGCCGATCATGGTCTCGCACACCAGAGCTTTGGTCGCTGTCCGCATGCCGCAACAGAATAAGGCGACGAAGTATTTTCCCCTCCAATGGAGTACAGTATGAGGTTGTCTGTTGCAGAGGTGGGGCAGACGCAGAAGCTACGCGAGGGACGAGCCTGTTAGCTCCTTTCACAAGCAAGGCGTGTGGTGGGTTGCGGATAAATCCTGGACAAGACCTCATCAATCCTTGACACAAGGTTTGTGACAGGCAAATAGGGAAATGGTAATCGCAGCCGACGGTGTCGGGCAACTATGCAAAGGCTTTATAACAGGCTAGTCAATAAAAACTATTCGTAACGCTACGAAATAAGCATTAAATAATACAGGGTTGCGACGAGCGCAGGAATGGTGCAAAATGCGCAGCCTGCAGACTCCCACTTCCGTACAATAATGCCCTCTTTGAAAGTTCGAAACATGATTTATTTCATGTTTATCATTTTTTATTTTATTTTCATCTGGTCGTGTGTTCTTGCCCGGCCTTTGCCCATAGAGATCCATTACCCCCGTGCTTGTCAGGGCTTGGGAACTCTAACGAAAACGCAACAAATTGCACATATATATTGGCTTGCAAAACTTTGAGTGTATTGTTTCAAAGAAGGATATCGAGCTTATTTGCAGTGCGTTGGCAGCTCGGCACATCGACATCCATGCAAGTATCACGGGATGCATGAATTATATGAAATGAACTAACTAATCATTTCCACTTTTAACCATCAAAATGATCCTGAAACTGATGACAAGATTGCTGACAGCTGCATGGGACCGAACGCATTAAAAGGTATTGCTACGCAAGTACGCATATTATTGCATAGCATGAAGTGATCCACTAAAACTTTAAAGCTAGTGTATAGAAAAGTAATAAACAAGCAACTTTATCTGGGAGTCCCGGAACCCGAATGATACATCGGCCTGAGGTTCGTTGAACCGTTGGATTTGATAACAACTCGCAGGCAGCTCAGGAGATTCTGCTTTTCCAAAGGCCCGAGGCATGGCCAGCACAGATTTAATTACAAAGATGACATCATTAAAAGGATTTTATGGGTTGCGTCCATCATTGTTATCGGACTCGTTGCCGAGGTGCGGATCTGCCACCGTGCATCGTCGCGGACGTTATAGTCTGTTACCAAGCAGACCAAATATTAATCCCGATTTTTATGGCATCCTAACCTGGCACTCATATTGCAAAATTCATGTCGCTCAAATGTATGATCCTGAGGCGCTTCGCTACTGCACGGGGAAGCGCCTTTACAGACATTGACGAGTTCCTAGATTTACCTCTAGCCTCATCATTTGATCTCCAATCAGACATGAGACTGAATGAAGCAGGGGTGCTTTCAAGAATCGGCGCCGCGAAGAGATTGATGAAAGGACCCCTGCCCCGGCCGACACCCAGTGTACACCGCCGTGCTTTCGAAAGTGAGTGCCTGTTGAGTGTAAGAATATTTTTGTCCTTCAAAGCCTCCTAGTCCGCGGCACTCATCACCAACCTTCACTAACTGCCTAGGCACAGCGTCAACGGATAGCTGACAAGCCGACAGACAGGACCCACCTGTCTAGTCACGGTTTTCGTCCCTGCGGTGCACTTAGGGTTTAAAATGTTCCTAAACTGCAACATTTTCCTTCAAAGGCTTGGTAGTTGTAATCCTGTATTCATATAGCTAACTCAAAGTTTGAAAGCTTTCGCAAATTTGCGAGCGGAAAGGTTGCACCATCAAAGCCGCCTGAGGCTCCAAGGATCTCTCCCTGTCAAAAACCTGAATCGCCAGAATTGTTTATAAATAACTCCAGCACCACCAAGTTATGTGGCATGTGCCATCGTGGCCTTCAGTGAACTTCGGTGCGCCGGGCGGGGCCACCTCAAGGGTGTCGGAGGGTGTCTAACAGGGAAGGCACCACGCCCACTTTCCATCACCTAATCTCGACAATCTCCCAGCGATTAGCTCCGGCGATGCAAACCTGAGTTAAGCCATTGTGGGAGGATAAATGTCACAGCGATGACTACCAGCGATGACCCCTGATGACTACTGGAGTTTTACCCTGTTTTACAAGCTAAAGACCTGGGCGGAGAAACGCGCGAGGGCATAGCCCTGCGAGCTATCCATTCAGGGCAGCTATTGAACAAGAAACTGATATGCGTTTTGGGCACAACTTTGCCAATCGTGCGCACTCCTTGCTTGCCCGCTGCGCTTGCACACGTGACTAAGACTCTCAATATTGTAGCGAGCAAGCCCTGCCTGGTTCGGCCGCTCGATTCGTACCAATTGTCGGCGGTTGCAACCAACCAACCAGAAACGTTGGAGGATAGCTTTCTAGACATCCATCTCGCGCACAAACCACACCTTGAGGCTGCTTCGGCAGGGACCGCATCCCTCCGCAACCGCCCATAGCTGCCACCTGTAAAGGGACAGCTCCACCTCCACCACCCCAATCCCCCGCACACCCCCCCGCATGGATATCCACTGGCGTGGTGCTGGGTTGTGTATGGCCGTCCCCGGGCCACATCTTTGCGGATCACATACCCGACGCCCCCCAATGGTTCGTACCAACCGCATGGCAGATGATCCGGATACGCTGATGAGCGAACTGATGCTGAAGGGTGTGGATGTCAACGAGGGCATCCGCGTCACCAACAGCGACAATGAACTTGTTGAGGGGGTGAGAAGGGCGCCGACAGGGGGAAACAAAAGGCAGCGAACCCGCGTGCCCTGGACTTGTGAGGAAATGGGACCAGCCGTGAGGAAGACACCTACATGGCATGCTTCCAGTGCTGAAAGCATGCCCTTCCTGTTTCCATAGCAGCACGATGACACCAGCAGGTGGGCACCTTGCCATAGGACTGGGACGCATATTGCCTTCTGCTCCTGCCCTGTAGCATAGTGCTGCAGCTGCTGTTCCTGCTGTACCACCTTATCACGGTTCAATCAGCCCGTGCCGCTTCTCCGGCGTACCTGTTCAAACACGGCACGGTGTCAGGGGCGACTTACATGTGGACATGCACCGCTACCCCTCCATCCCCCGGGTTTCGTAGGTGACAGCGCTACATCTGGCAGCACGGGCAGGACATAAGGACACGTGCAGGTGAGGGAGACGGGGGGGTCCGTGAGCGGCGCCGCCGGCTTGTGCTTTCCTTTTCACCGCCCTGCCGGAGCGAGTGTAAGTATGCAATGATTGACAACTGGAACAGCTGGCGTGCAGGTTCGGGGTATGGTGCGGTGGCCATGCACACGGATCATGAATTAGACGATGAGCCCCTGAAACGTGTGTGTTTACTTGGTCCAATTATCACCGTTACTGCCGTCTTCTGTCGCACATGAGAAATATTAATAATATTACATCGTCTGTCCCACTGCCGACTGCCCAAACATCGCTCACGTGCCGTTCACGTGGACGCCTTTCCTAGGCTTCTGCTGCTCCATGGCGCTGACCCACGGGTCAAATGTACGGTAGTAAGCACCGGAATCTCGTACACGCCGGCCGACGCAGCATTGGTGCATGTGAGTGCCTGATACGCAAATTATACACCCGTACGTCCGGCTACCTTATCCGGAGCTGGATACGCCTGCCTTACCTACGCTGTGACATTCGCCGTCCGTACATACGACGCTGTCCTTTTCCCTCTGTGCGATTCCGTGAGGTGCCGCGCGGAATCCCAATGTCGTTGCAGGATCGATCGCAGGGTGTAGGGACAGACCACAACGGAATGAAGGGCTTGCCTGATGTCTAGGATGCCCCCCTATAGCATCACCAGCACCTCGGCACTCAATCATAAGCAACCTTGGGGTTGGGAGCCCAATGCTAAAGTAGACAGATGACACTGGGGCTCCTGTCCTGATCGCGTCACATACGCCATTTCATCGCCGCTGGCATCAGAGACCTCTGCTCCTCTGCAGCTTCTCTCAATGCGGACCTTGTTTCCCGCTGTTGACGTGTGTGCGTGAGATCACGAAATACGACTCTCCGGCCCTCTGGTGTCGCCCTCCTCTTATTCTTATCTGCGCAGGGCAATGTGTGGATCTGGTTTCTGCTCACCAGGTGCGCCGCTGATGCTTGCGCGCATGGGGTGTGTGTGTGTGTGCGTGTGTGTGTGGGGGGGGTGGGTGGGTGGGTGGGTGGGTGGGTGCCGCGTCGAGGTATGGGGCCACGCGATCCCACGTGAACCACGGCGATGGTGAGGCCTGCGCAACTGGCGACTGGGTGGCCGGGTTAGGACTGTTCCCCGCTCCGTCGTGACGCCTATGCTTCGTAGGCCTTCGCCCTGCAGGGCAGTCTCAACTACTGACCTTCGTCAATAACAGAGTGCCGCTCTCAATACCGTTTTGCGACAGCTTATTTGCCCCCGGCGCCGCTCATATCTCCTCAGGGCTGCCAAGAGGTACGACAGGCTCCAAAAGCCGTTGGGCCTCCCCGCGGGGCAGCCCGCCCAACTGCCCCAGCCTGTGAAGAGGAAGTCGCTGTAGGACGAGGCACACCTCCCCGCCAGTTGCCGAACGCCTCAACACGATGTAATATGTGTACGCAAGTCTGTGTGTCGGCCATGTCCGTATCGGCTCTCAATCCTACCATGTGTCTGTTGTGTCACTCCAAACTACCGTTCCGTTGACCTGTAACATGCGGTTGGCACTTACTATGCGCGGCAACCTATCTAGTCCTGACAGGTGTGCTGTTCTGGGCTGCTGCGTTTGGGGTTGGGAGGAGCCCGCCATCAGATCCCGAACAGGTTCCCTGAGTTCCTGTTAAAGCAAATACAGTCGCGGGCACCAGTCCAGAGAGTAGGGCCGGCAGCAACGGGCCACCCATCAGGCCGTGCGGTGTACGGCGGTGTGTGTGTGTGTGTGTGTGTGTATGTGTGTCTAATAGAGAGAGATAACGGGGGGATGGGGAAAGAGGGAGAGAGGGAGGGGGGCCTTTCCTTCAGCCACCTATCGATCTCACTCTGTGCTTTGGACCAGCTCAGGAAGATTGCATACGTGATGTATATTGAATATCCGAACGTGGCCAGGACGTGGGGCCCTATAATGTCTCAGGTCACCAAGAATGTTGTTTTTCATTCCTCAGCCGGTGAGCAGGCAGCTAGCCGCCCGCTACACTCCCCAACAAACCCTCATACCTGCTCAGGTGCCTAGAGCAGTGGTGTGGATGTTCGAAGCGCACACAGGACCATATCTTGTTTAATTGGTGCTTACGAAGTGGGGCCTCACGAACGGCTTGTCTGACTCCAGGGCCGCCCTGGCAGCCACACAGGAGCGGGACAGCAGGCCGGTGGGGCAACACCGGTGGGGCCATTTTGCCTCCATCTATTTCTTTTTCACTGCAAGTCTTCTTCAAGTGGGGCGTAAGTGCACATGTCAGCTGTGCTGCGGTAGTCAATGTGAGTAGCGGCGAGGTGAACAATCGGCGTGACAGAGGATACACCAATTTGTACATCACACAAACCAAATAGATTGGGCAGACACGGGCCATTAAGCGACACGCCCGGGAGATACTTGATTACTTCCAATACCCACCAAGGCCTTTTCTAATTCCTCCGCAAATGTCGAGCGCACCCACGCATACTACGCGCCGAAAAAGATACTTCAAGGAAAGCACCTGACGTATTCTGCTTTCCTAAATCTCCAGTTTCAAAAGCCCACATGCGGCTAGCTCATTCGGATTGCACAGCAATCTCCGAGCGCCCCTGAACGCCTTTCATGGAGTCACAGCGGAGGCCGCATCTATCGAACCCAACCTTCTACATCTTCCGTCCACAGACGCCTTTCTATGTCACTCCACCAAACCGATGACACACGAGCGAAGCCTCGCTTTCTTGCACTTCCATTGCATAGATGCCGTGCACTCCGTGTAATACCATACACTGCAGTACTGTACTGGTACGAGCAATTCGGGCGGCAACTTGTTTGGTGCACACTTTAATAAGAATATTTAGCCCAGTCCAGCTCATGAAGACAGATGCTGGAGCACAGATGAATGCGTTCGTGATTGTCACCCGACCCTGCGCAAGACTAAATACCGTCCGTCACCAGCCGCAACAACATGAACGGCCTTTCTTTTCGTACGAGATATTTCCTTTTGGCAGCAGAGCCGCCGGTATAAGATTTGACCGCCCATTCCATCCGCGCCGAAAGTTCACGCCAACCTCCGGGTCGTGCTGCCGCAGCACACGCCAGGAAGAGCCCGCGCTCTAAGCACCAACAGACACCCCAGACACCGAGACTGATGGGGATGGCATCGGGTAGTTCCAATCCTATACGCCGGAAAGATGAGGTTGCCACGGGATCAGCCCACGCGCATCATATGTGTGTGCGTGGTATGGCAGATCCTCGAGACTTCCCTCAGATCCCCTTATCGCGTGCAGCACGTCCTGAACCTTGCAGCCATGATATGCCCACACTGCCACGTGCAAGTCCACTCCTAGCCACGCCAAAACCATTGGCCGACGAGTCGCCCTGCATACCCAGCTTCCTTGCAGCTTCTTTGCTCAGCTTATGGGCAAGACCCACCAACCTTCCTCCGGCCAAGCCACTGCCACTGTCACTCCTACCGCCGCGGCTGCCGCACATGAGCTGCTC
Source organism: Volvox reticuliferus (assembly GCA_019650235.1). NCBI lineage: Eukaryota > Viridiplantae > Chlorophyta > Chlorophyceae > Chlamydomonadales > Volvocaceae > Volvox > Volvox reticuliferus. Next base: position 1,709,318 of record BNCP01000010.1, on the reverse strand, counting down.
TCTACCCAACCACCGCCGCCATCTACCCATCCGTCGCCGTACGCCGTGGCCAAGCTCTCCGTCACACTCTGCAAACCTCTCTCGAAAGATGCCAGGGCCGTCAGGCCTACTGCTTGAGGTAGAAGGATTCCAACGTTCGAACAGCGTCTAAACAGAATATAGGCGGGGGCCCGCCCCGGGCCCCGGCCCAATTGGCAACGCCTGTAGTAATGTGTGCACGAAGCAAAACTGGCACATGTTTGCCATGCACATCATGGATAAGGAGGAGCACCAACTCCACAATCGCCAACAACACAACACCTTCTAACACCCTCGGTCCGGTCCGTAGTGTCATCGGTAGTGGCGGCTATGTCATCGGTGGAATCTACATCACCTCAGGGGCTGCCGTCAGGCGCCTAAATGAGGAAGCCGGCGGTCCCACACTCGCCATCTATGCCTATTCCTCCTCACCTTCTTCCTCCTCGTCCTCTACCATAGGACAGGAAGCTAAAGCCCCGTCGGCGTTCGGCCCGTCCGCAGCTATAAACCACGTTACAGCAACCACGTTACACCCATCACGTCCGCCGTGCACGTATAAAAAGCGTTACCGCCCCCTTCGTGCACGTGCATGGAATGTCAGCTGCCCGCTCCTAATGCCGCCGCTCGTAACCACTCTCCTGCCTTACTGAAGCTTAAGAGCACTGAGCCTACCGCGCCCCGTGCCGATGTTGGCCGCGGCCGCTAGACGTAGGGCTCGCATACTTCATCCATCCGTCCACCGCGCCCCAAACGCCAACGCCTGGCGCGGCACCAGTGCCGACTGGCCTCTGAACCCAAAGTTGCAAAGAAGAAGTTCAGAATGCGCTAGGTATGAAGCAGGACTACTCCGCACTGGCTTCACCGCACGCGGAGCACCTCGCGGGTCCAGAAATTAGGAGGGTATGATACCCGGGCACTACATCGCCTGACAACATTCAGGTTCCCGTATACAGAGCAAGCCTTTGCTCACGTTTCGGCGTCGCGCATTCCAGCAGCGTACAGCCTAGCTGACATGCGTGGATTGGTCGTTATTCTCAGTCCCCTGGCTTTCACCATAACAAGCCAAAAGTTATTTTAGCTTTTAATTAAGCTAAAATATCAATTAGTTATAAAGGTGACTCACGACATTCCTCACACGTCATCTGCTCAGCTGCCACGATGATGGCACTTGGTCCGACCTGCGAAGGCCTGCGAGGGCCTGCAGCTACATGCGAAGCCGCCTAACGCCGCTAATCCGGGGCCCTCACCGTGGGAAGATCTCCGCCGCATTTTACTACCAGCCGTGAGTTCATGTGACGGATGGTCGCGTCCATAAATTTGCTCTAACCTCATGAGGCGGAGGAGCTGCATGAGCCGGAGTATAACGGCTGACTGTTACCCACACACTTGCCATTTCACTACAAGGGCAAATCCACACCCTTCGCCGTGGGTGCGGAATGCGGATGCGGAAGTAATCCGCATTCCGCCCACGGCATGGAAAGCACACATCTCAAGAGGACTAAGAGAACCGTCCAAACGCAGGCCAAACCCGAATGCGGATCACCCGCCGGCGTCCCGGGCTGCTTTTGCAGCAAAGTACTCTCCTTAGCTTCCTTCGCAAACCCATAAATATTAATACATGATATCCATGGACAGCGGGCATGCACCGCTGGTATGAAGATGATATTGCTACCCACCTTGCAACCCGGTCACGACCGCTACTGTTGCATATGGTCCACCACCACCACCACCACCACCCGCTTTCGATTATTGTCGGTTACTTTCCAAAGGCGCTTCTCAACAGCCACACGCTCATCACCCCTGCCTCCTGCCAATGCCCTCATCCTTTCAGATGCCTAAACCCACCAGCTGAAGACACTTCACACGCATCCATTCGGGCCTTCCTGTAACCCCTCGAGAAGTGCCGATGTCAGTAACCCAGAGCTAGGTAGGCACCCACGCACCCACGTGGCCCTTCATGGACCCACGTTGCAGCCGCTCGATGTAGCAGCTCCTGCTCCCCGCTAGTGCTAACATAGCGCAGCATGGCCCACACAATCAACGCTTTTTGCATCCATTTGGTCTTCCCTTCATACTCGTTTAGATATACCCTCGGAACACTCGAGCAGGCAACAAGACCTACGACCAGCATCTACCAAGACTGTCATGGCACCCAAGCGATGAAGATGATGATGTGAGCATACAATGATCATAAAACACCTGCCTCGCTATTCCCCTCTCTACTTGGCAGCACTCACATATTTCACATGGTCAGGAGCGCAGGAACCCCTCCTCAAAAGCCTGGGCGGGGCCCCTGAGGCCCTGGGCCCGTATGACCCTGCTCCCCTGGGGCCGCATGATGATAAGAGGACGGCCCTTACGGCGCAGGTGCGCTCTTTCAGGTGTCCGTCGCCAGCCTCGCGCCCCGCGCTGAGCACCACCGAGTACCGACTTTCGGCCAACAGGTAAAATGGCCGTCTCGGTGCCACAGCACACACGATACGCTCGCATGCAGCAAACTCTCCCCCAGTTCCACCTGCCCCCACCTGCCCCCACCTGCCGCACACACCCCGTCAGTGTCGAGAGGAGTGCTCCCTGCGTGAACTCAACGACAACAAAAATCGGGAACCCGCACTGAGCTCTCCCTCTCTACATGCGTCCCACGTCTCACCGAGGCTCCACGGGACCTTCGCCACCGGGCCCATTGCGGCTCGCATCCCCTCCCACCCTTGCCTACCAGGGGCAGTACCACTCACTCGGACATGACGATGAATCGATGACGTATACAACATTTAACCAATGAGCGCCTATCTGTCCTCATACTCGTATAGCTGTGGGAGGGGGAACTGGGCGCAGGAGCTTCGCCGCATCGTGACTCTGTTCATTTCCTGGAGCATTGCCGCCTGCGTGGCAGCGTCAATGGTGCCAACGGAGGCGGACGTCGAAACTCGCAGTGGCAAACCTGCCGTCGCCGCAGCTGAGTCGACACGGGAGTTGCGGCCAGCCGCTGCCGCACCCTTTTGCTGTTGGTGCCGCAGTTGTTGCATGTTGTGGAAGTGCTGTAACTGCTGTAGCTGTAGCTGTTGCTGCATTTGCTGTAGCTGCTGCGTCTGTTGTAGCTGCTGCTGGTAGACGGCCGAAGGGCCCAACATTTGCGGTTGTTGCTGTTGAAGAATAGCCATGAGAGCGCGCTGGGAAATGGATCCCACGGAGCCACTGCCGCCTGCCGCGAGGGATCCCTGAGGCGACAGAACGTGTGAGGGTGACGGAATGCCGCCGCCGGCACCACGGGCCGTGGGCGTGCAGTTTCCTGAATTGCTAAGGCGACTAGGCACTACAGGGAAGGTGGATCCACGGGAAGACATTGATGCGGGGCTGCCAGGCTCCCTGGGTGGTGATGATGAGTAGATGCCGACGCCGGCGGCGGAGCCCGCCGGTGCTGCCGTCGTCAGGGTCGGACCCTGCTGGCTAGCCAATCGGTGAACCATTGAGTTTCCTGACAACTGCACAGCGAGCGCTCGGTCGCGAAGGTCGTTCGACGTCGTGGCACGACGGGCCCAACTAGGCGAACCAGCAGGTGACTCGACGCCGTATGAAGTCGGAGTTATGGCACCGGAACCAGCGCCCCTGCCGTAGGGCGACTGCCCTCCGGCGGCAATGAGGGCGGCCGCAGCGGCCTTGGCTGATGATGTGCTTTGGTGACTTGTGCAGCTTGCTGCACGGGAGGCGACGGCCTGCCCAACGGCGCTTGCCTGTGCTACTGGCGCTGTCTGTGCTACGGTTCCTGCCAAGTACCTGTTGCTGCTGCTGCTGCTATTCCCTGTGCTGGCGCCGCGTCTGGGCGTAGCACTAAACTGTGTTTGCTTTTGCTGATGTGGTTGCGTCACAATAAGGTTGGCTGATGTAAATGAGCGCCGTACACCATCCTGACCCTTGGCGCTCTCGGTACGCGCCGCGTCGACCAGACCTGCCACCGCGCCGTCTGCAGCCGCAGACCCCGCAGCGAGGACGGCAGGTGTGGCACCGACGGCGGGACGGATGCTACCGCTGTGGCCGCCGACGAGGCCGCTGCGCTGACTGGTGAAGCTACTGCCCCCGGAGGTGCTCTGACTGTTCGCAATCTGTGCGGCAGCAGACGCCTGCGCGGCCTGCGCCAACGGTGCTGCCTGTGCCAACAGTGCCATCAGTGATGCACCCGACAGACCCACGGCACTGGTTGCGCGCTGACGTGTATGCCCCGAGCATGGCGGCGGGTAATCCCACGCCGCGAACGGGTCCGGCTCTGACGCGATACAGTCTCCCGCCGTGGCGGCGGCCGCTGCCGCAGCCTGAGCAGCGGCTGCAGTCGTGGCGTGCAGTCGTAGATTATTTGATGTCGCGGACCGCCGTACGTATCCTGAGCGCACGGAGCCTGTAGAGCGTATTGAGCCGCTGCCTTGGCTCACGCAAACGGTGCCGGAGGATCCGCCACTGCTGGTCCGCACCTCATGTTGCTGCTCCTTCGTACCGCCGCCGCTGCCTTGACCGCCGACAGTGCCGCCGGCAACGCTAGGGCTGGGGTCAAGAACGCTCTTGCTGGATGGCAGCAGCGACGCGGCTGCGAGGGAGCTGCTGCTGGCCTGGGGGCTGAGGAACGCCCGGACCTGATGACGTGATAGCGGTGAAGGCGCAGGTGAAAATGACTGCTGTTGTTGAAGTTGCTGCTGTCCGGCCAGCGGTCGTGCGGCTGTGTGGTGCATTGCGGATGCGCCGGTGCAGAAGCCACCTGGGCCGCTGCTGAAACCCCCCGCGCCCACCGAGCTACCGCTAGCGGACGAAGCGATGGCAGCACTGCCGCCACCAGTTACGGAGGCGGCGGACGCGATGGCGGCTGCCCTTTCTTCACGCACGGATCGCAGCAAGCCCGACAGGCTGTCTGGGTCCTCACTCGGTATGGTCTCCAGGACAAGCCGGCTACTGGCTCGCGGCGCGACGCCCGCAGAACGGAGCGTTTCCACGAGCGAGTCCGTCGCTGCAGTCGGCGCGGTACCACTACCTGGGCCACCACCGCCTGCACTACCGCTGGCGGACATAGCCAGTGAGCTGGCACCGGCAGTAGCGCCACCACGCGGCGAGTTGCCAGTTATGACACCACCGGCTACTGCCTGGTTGCAGTCCGCACGCGGACTCACGTCGCTGTTTGGACTCGTTCCGCCAGAGGCGCGAACAAGGCTGGGCTGCGAGCCAGAGCGGGGCCGGGACCGCAGCTGTGATCCGCTCTGCAGCTGCCCCCCACCGCCAGCACCATTGCCGCTGCTGCCGGCACCGTCACTACCATCGGCAGCGATGTTCATCGCGATGGAGAAGACGTCGTTCTCCGAGTCAACTGTACTGGACGCCACTCCCCGCAACAATGCCATGGTCGACGGTGGAGGTTGCTGCAGTCGCCGCGGGTCATTCACACCGCCCTTCAAATTGCCATTGCTATCCCCTGTACTGGCTAGTACGCGGCCGTGAGGTCCCGATTGGAACTCAGCGGTTCCGCCAGTGCCGCTCCGGAGGAAGTGCCCTGTTCCTAAGCCGTTGATGTTTGCCGTCATGAGTGTTGCCTCTATGAATGACCCCTGGGTCATGAGGCGGTCCGAGACAATCAAATTCGACCCCGATATCACGTTCGAGCCGGAAGAATACATGACGCCTCGGAACTCCTCATGCATCAACTGCCCAGCCGTCAATGTCGGCTGTGGTGGTGGCGGTGGTGGCTGCGCTGACGGCGACGGTGCAATTCGATCTGACGGCGGGCGATTATCCCAGGATGCCGCACCGCCACTGACGCCTCCGGAATTGACGCCAACCAAAATAAAGGGATCGCTATTGCTAGGGCTGCCCCCTCCGCTGCCGCCGCAACCTCCGCCGCCGCCGCCGGCGAACGCAATATTCGTTATAGCCGCCGATAACGGCGAGGGCGGCGAAGACGTGGGGCCGACGCTGGAACCTAGTCGCGTTGGCGGTGGCGAAACCCCGGTTGCTGCCCCCGAAACCGGCTGAATGTTGTTGCCGACAGTCACGCTGCCCGAGGCGCTGTGGGAGGACTGCCGTGCGACCCCTTCATCGCTTAAGCCGCCGGCGCCGGCGGCAGCGCCGTCCGTTCCGCCGCTACTGGTAGCAGCATTGCCACTGGCACCACCTCCCAAACCATGGCCTGATAAGTTGGACCTCAGCACCGCGGCGTACATAGACGACGCGGAAGGGAAGCTTGTTCCGCCCGCATTTGGCGCACCAGACACGGAACTCCTGGCGGCAATGCCGCTGCCCCCACTTGCGCCCGCAACGGTGCTGTAAGAGGGGGCTTGCAGGTTAGTACTGCTGTTTGCAGGGCTGGCGTGTGCAGGAGTGCTGCTGCTGCTACGGGCCCCCAGGTTGCCGCCGCCACTTATGCCACGACTGGGGCGCTTCAGGAGGAGCAGCGCCGGCATCGAGCCACCGCTGGCTCCGACAGCCGTGGTGGCAGCAGCCCCACCGCCGCCGGTTTGCGCATCCGCCAGGAAGTTTCGTCCTCCGCTGGAGTTCGACAGCGGCGACGGCCCGTGTGGCATAAGTGCGATCCCCGAGACCGATGCTCCCAGCGTGAAGCTCATGGAGGCGCGCCGTGTTATCATGGCCCCGGGGCCCCCGGCAGCCGCAGAAACAGCATTGTAGCTCTGCCCAGTCGACTGGCCACGACCCGCGGGTCGGTCCACCCAAATCGTCGGCATGACGTTGTACGACTGAGATTTTCCGGGGACGCCCTGCCGGAGGCCCTTCGACATGGCGAGCAAGGCCTGGTCACAGGCTGGCAGGCTGGCCCCAGCGGGCTGGCCTTGCTGCGAATGCGGCTGTCCCTGGACCTGTGTCGGTCCCAGCGCCGACGTCTGGGAGGGCAAGTTCGTCCAGGAGTTTCGAACAGCAACCATGCCGTCGCGACTCGATGTGTGCGGCGTAGTTTCGGTGGAGCTACTCACAACGGAACGACCCCCATTGGACCTGTGGACGGGAAGTCGCGGGTGTGTGAGTCCTGAGGCTTGTACGGATGGTGACTAATGGTTTCCGGAGCGCAGTAATCGTGTTGCAACGCATGTCTTTTGGTTCACTTCCTCGATAGCGATACCACAGCTTCCCCACCGCATTAAGAATCTCTAACTTGTGAGAGGTATGCGGGTACCATTCTTCACGCGTTTGTAACAAACATACCAGGCTAAGAGGTTAAGAACCCGCTTAATCTCTTCCTCTCGCTCGATGAGACGTTGTATGCGCAGCAGCGGCTGCCGAATGAATCCGAGTCCTGTTTCCTCGTAACAGGCACCGCAAGTAATCAAGCAATCATCCCCGCGACCATTCCACTTTTAAACCAGGACATTAAATACGATAGATCCATTTCCCAGCTTCCATTCGTTTTCTTCCATGTCCTCTCGCTTGCTCCCGCTTTGCTCTGCAGCTATGCAGTTTTCCAAGCTGCTTGGACTCGCACCCTACAGCAAAAGTTCCCCTCTCCCCTCCCGCACAACCCCCTGCCCTATCCTCTTTCTGCGTGCCGCGCCCCTGGCACGTCACCCATGGATTACCGATCGCGACCACGTGATGAAGTACGCGTTATCTGCTCCATAACATACTCACGATTGCAGCGGCAGCATGCTGAACAGCTCCGGATTGCTCCGTCCCCCGGTGGGCCGCCCTTCGCCTTGTGAAGTCGCCACACACGTGGCGGTCGCAGTCGTCATCACCGACAGTCCACTGGCTCCACGTAGAGGCAGCGGGTGTCCATAATGGGGATGGTGGTGCCCGTTGTGATGATGCTGGTGATGATGGCCGTAACGAGTTCCAGGTGCCGAGTGATTGCCGCGGTCGACGCTAGCGGAGGCAGCCGCAACGGCAGCGGACGCTGCGGCCAGCTCCGCTTGGCTGTCCGATGGCGACGGCGCCACGCAACTAGCAGCGGCCGTGCTATAAACCGGCAGCAGCTCTGATGCTCGGCGCGCCTTTGCAGAAGGCAAGCCTGGCCAACCTATGCGGCCGGCGGCGGGAGGCACGACGATACCCTGAACCTGCATCTGGTGGATGGATTCTTGGCGCTCTGTACTGGCTAATGTATAGGCCATTGTGTCGGAGGCGCGCCTGGTGCGCATGCCCAGCGGGCTACGTGGGCTGCGCTGCGTGCAGCCTCCAGGGCTGTGGTGGCTATTGTGCGGGCTGATTCGCGCCGTCGCCGCCGGCAGACGGGGCGGCGAGCCCGCACTGCCGCTCCCACTGCAGTGCGGCGCCATGGCAACCGCTGCTGCGTAGCGCGCGCCAACTCCGGCTGTGAATGAGTTCTGTTGCGGCAGGTGGCCGTTGCTGGGAGAGCTGCCGCCTCCTGTTGGTGGTGAGCCACCGGAGCCGACACCCGCCGTCCCAGTGCCTGCAGCCACCGCAGATAACGTATTAGAGCCGCGCTGACCGCCCGCCAAAGACCCGCGCGCTGAGCAACCGCCGAAGCCAAAGCCGCCGCCGACGCTGGCAGCGGCCTGGTTCAGCTGATGCTGTGACGCGGACGATGACATCATCACTGCGCTACTAGCACCAGCGCCACTGGGGCCTATCATAGCCGCCACGGCATCGGCGGCACCGCTAGACATAAGCCCCATGAGGCAATGCCCACCGCCTGTAGTCAGCGCGGCTCCCATGACAGCACTGCTCATGCCGGTAGCGACAGCAGCGGCGGCACCGCCGCCGAAGCTTGCGGGCCCGACGCTGCCGGCCATAACGGCGAAGCGGCTGAGGGACGTGTGTGGCGAGAGATTGGTGCCATTCGTCCCCGTTGTGGTCATCAAGTCACCGCTGGCCTGCTTCACCCAGCTGGTGCGCTGCTGCTGCATGGACGCAGCGGCCGCCAGCTGCAATGGGACGCGGACAGGTGGTGATGGACAGGTGAAGACAAAGCAAGGTGGTGCCAGCCAATCGGGCAAGTAGCGCGGGTCAAGGCACTAGGGAGCGTGTTGACAATCATCTAGTTTTGAATTTTGATCAAAATAGGACACAAGACGGCGTGGAAATGCGTCAACACGCACAGTCCGTCCACCCACGCAGCCTAGCTCGCCGATCAATCCCGACTTCCCCCCGGCCTCACTCGGAACGCCGTGACTGCGTCCTGCAGCAACGCCTGGCTCAGCGAGTCTGGGCGACGAAGCCAGGGGTGGTCCAGTGCCTCCGAAGCAGTTAGGCGCTGGGACGGGTCCATCTTCAACAGCGAGGATATCAGGTCACGGGCACCCTCACTCACCTGGGGGCGGGCAGCGGTTCATTTCATTTAAGCATTAAGCACTGGTACATGTCACGATGGGTTTCAAGACGGAACGGTAAGACAAAGTGCAAATCGGCTTTGTTTGGGTCAATCGGCATGGATCAGGAGCACAGCACAGTCGCAGGAAGAGAAGGATTAAACGAAGCCGTGGATCCAGCGACGAGCTGAAGTTAGAGAAGAGGCTATGGAACATCAGCAGGGCTTGTCGGCTGTTGCGGAGGCAAACTTGGGAAAAGGAAGTTTGGGTGAGCATGACGTTGGGTGTGGGAGCGTGTGGCGCGGTAGGGTATGGCAGAGTGAATTACGGCGGACTGTCAAGGGCATCCCTGCCTGCCCCAGGCTTACGAGGCTTGCAACTCCCTGACGCACGACATCATTCACCGGTGGGACCACCGGGTCCTCCGCAAACGTGTTCCCCAAACCCCTGTGTTGGCCACGGCCCACCAGCCCCCATCCTAATAAACTTTGCGGCCCGCTCACCAGCGCCCATCGGCGGCCATGGAAGGCCCATTCGCCCGTCTTGACCCGCAACAGAACCGCCTCCAACGTAGGAGCCTGGAACGGGGTCTGCGCGGCATTCCACAACGCCGGCAATCAACTAAGGAAGAGGTAGTGCATGTGGTGAATATCAGCAATCCATACGCAGGTAAGGCACGTTACTGCACCTCCCTTTGGCTCCAAACATCAAATCCGCTCACCGCCGTCGAGACACGCCCCAGCAGCACAACCACAGTCCCAGCGCCATTCCCATTCAATGGGCCAGGAGATGTCCCAAGGCTGCCCCGCATAACATGCAGACCTTTTGCCAGTCGGTCAGAAATTCTTGGCCCAACAATTGTGTGAAACTCCTGCACCCGGGCTCCATTTCACTCAAGCAGACACGAGGTCAGAGCCCGGCTCCGACCATGGGAGCTCACTCGTACTTTATTCCTTCGAAAGATCCCCTAAAATTCCGGTCGTCCCAAAAATTAAAATACTCGCCCTGTCCTGTCCTGTCCAACCCCACCCCAACCCACCTGGCCGCTCAAGAGGAAGAAGATGATGACTCCTACCGCCCACATATCCACTTCAGGACCGCAGCCGTTCTGGAGCAGCGGTAGCGGGCGGGGGCAACCGGGGGAGGCGAGGAATCAGCGGAGCAGCACGGAATCTTCACCACCCTAGTCAATCCAGAGACCCTAGGCTTGGCCCCAGCCAACACCAGCAAGCCATATCGCCGTCACATGATGCTGGCTTGAGGTTACGAAGTATCGAAAAGACGAAAACCGGATAAAAGCACCTAACACGGAAGGCAAAATGGTGCAGGTGTGCGGCTCGGAGTGCAAACCGCACTTGTGGAGGGCTTGGAAGGGAATTTGCCAGTGCCTCAGTGCAGCCGAACGCACCTTCGAATAATACTCCGGCCGGTTCAGAAGCTCCGGCGCGACGAAGTCAGGTGTGCCCCCCGGGTCTGTGGGGCTGTAGAAGAAGGACGCTAGCGAAAAGTCGATAAGCTTGATGTACGAGTCCTCGCGCCTACAGCCGCAAGAAGACGGGATTAGGAAAGGGCTCCCATATGCCGCGCATGGCATTTTGAGAAACACCGGCGCACTCGCCTGTGGCATCCCTTGGCTCATATCTAAGGCAGTCCAATCCGCCCCTGACGCAACGGCCCCAAACCAAACTGGTCTGACCCAAATCATACATATTTAAAGCCGAGCCGGGGTCAGCCTCTGTCGAGCTACAATGCCTGGCCCTCCCAAACCTCTGTGAGCTAACGTCCTGGGTTAGCCTGACTGCGCATCAAGCCTCTCCCCTCCTCCCTGGTTCCCGCCTTGTCCAGACCCCGCCTTGCCTGGTGGCGAAGACCAGGTTTTCCGGCTTAATGTCCATGTGCACGATGGCGTTGCTATGCAAGTGCTCTACGGCAGCCAGCAGCTGCCGCACAAGCCATGCCACCTCCCGTTCGCAATAGGTCGCACTGGTAGCCAAGCGCTCCACCAGGCCCCCGCCCTCGCAGAGCTCTACGGAATGAGGTTGCGGAACACAGGACGTGAATCTCGCAACGTTTTGGGGTCTTCAGTTGGACTGCTGGACCGCGCATCCCAAACCTCCAAGCAATTTGCAATCCCGACAGCAATAACTTACCCCTGCACTGCCCAATAGCTTCCAGCCCGGCCCTCAGCAGACCCTAACAGCGGAGCCCGGCCTGTTCCGGATTGCGACCTGAGATGGGCCTTCACACGCCGGAGCTTCCGAGCAGGAATCCATCATCCCTTCGGCGACTCCGTGATTGCTTCCGGCATTCGGAATAGCGAGTCGGACTGCGGGCTCTAGCGCTCCCTCCTGGGGCCTCACCCTACTAGGGCAACCCGGTGTCTGTCCCTCAGCGTTCCACCCAGCGTTCTACGCCCCGCTTCCTTCTATTCTGCCCTTTTGAACTTGCCTTCTTACTTGCCTTGCGCCTCTATCACCTTCACGGCCTATGGAACATACCGCCCCAGGCCGTCGCCTCCTAACCATCTACGCATCCCTTCATAATCCACAGCCTCCACCTTTTCCAAATCCCTGCTGCTTCCTGACTTTCTCACCCGCGATGAAGTACATTCGATCCGATGAACGCAGTGTCTGCTTTAGCTGAACTATGTGCGGATGCTGACCCGCCGCGGCCCACACGGCCGCCTCGCGGTCGATGATGTCACTATACTCCCGAAAGGACTCCGCTTTGATGATCTTAACTGCCACCGCCTCCCCAGTCACGTGCATGCGGGCGCGCAGCACACACGCAAACAGGCCAGATCCCAGCATATGCGACCAGTCAACCTCGCAAATGTCGGACAAATGTAGCTCGCCGGCACCTCCCAAAGCGGCACGCGCTGACGGCGGTGGCGGCGGTAGCAGCAGCAACGGTGGCTGAGAGGCTGCGGCCGCGGCCGCTGATGCCTTGCTTGCTGCCGCTTGCTCCCGTGCGGTCTGTGTACAGCGGCTCAGGTCTAGCGCCCAGGCATCCAGCGCAGCGTGGTCATCAGTATAAAGATCTTTGCAGCTGCCACCAACGCTGATAACTCGAATACCATACATTGTTGCGCCATTACGGTAGCGCTTTGGCGGCAGCTGCAAAACCTCTCGCACAGGGCTGGGAAGCACGGACTGACCTTCACGCTTGATGACCTGATGTAGCGATTCGGGACGGCGGGGCAGTGGGGGGCCGTGTGCGCATGCGTCGTGTGCATCTATGTGCTCTCTTCGCTGTTGGGCAATTTATGGTCATTCCAGAGATTGGAACAGGAAGGACAGACTTCCATGGTGCGATGGCGAGTGGGGAAGAACATAAGGAACGGGTTGCCTGCTGCCGATCAAAGAAGGTTGCATGTTTTGGGAAGGAGTAATAAGTGTATCTGAGGCAATGGCGGGGTCCAGCGCGGGGAGTACATGCAATTCGCGTCTGGTGTGCATGGCATATGTGCAGGCCACCAAGCTTGGACGGCAACCGCGGCACAGCCAAGCGAGTTGCTCGGATGTGTCAAGGGGCCGGAAATCCACCACGGCGCACCTTGGGTGACACCGCATACAGAAAGCCGCTGGTGTCCAGCTGAAACCACCTCGAAATCCATGTCTTGAAAAGCCGAGACCGCTTCCACAGGAAGCCGTGGCGGACAGGCGTCAGGACCTGCACATCAGATGCGTGACAATACCCGCGTCAGCTGCAATACCGTGAACAATTTAACAGGTATATGCATCTGCCATAATGCATTTCACGGAGCAAGTATCGCAGAAGACGGCCATAGGGTTGCACTGCCTTCGCAAAGTCTAGCCACTGAGAGCTGGAAAGCCTCTCTGGATCCAGCAGAGAATACATACAAGTGTAATAGACCCTTGCTTGGCTCCTGGAGAAACGATACTTTATTGCCTGATATACACGGCCCACCTCAGGACTGGCTTGCAATGCCCGCACGCTGGGAATGGGCGCCGGCACACTGATGCTGGAATCAACTTGCTGGCTCATCCTCCAAGACTAGCTCAAGCTGGACTCCTGCTAGCCATCTTAAGCAGTCATCACCTGCTAAGCCAGTACAAGGTCACATCCGTCGCTTTATTGCACCATGGTGCCCCGCATCAATAGGATACAATCAAGGTGAAAGTGTATAAGCTGGCCATCCCGGGTGCGTGTCCTGAGTAAGTACAGTTCATAAAACATGCACTGGGAGGAAAATGCTCACCGCTACTAACAGAAACACAACTTTTATCAGCGAACTCGTAGGCCGGGTGAGGATTTTCGGTTGAGGGTGCGTTGGAAAATGTAAATGCAGCTGTCGTACGCGATTCGGAATGTCTTTGCACCGGCCTTTGCCATGTTTAAGATATGCTATTTTTGTTTATGTGTGCTTGTTTCTGTCATTTATAATGTCCAATTCTTCTCGTTTGTGTGATCAATCACAATGTTGCGTCGCCTGTGTGGAAATTGTGGACGGTTATCCACACGTGCGCCTGAGGATTGCAATGAACATAGCAAATTCAAGCATTCCAATGACCGTGGAAATGCGCCAATCACATGTGCTACTGAAGCCGTGACGTCAATTTCTTCGCCATCAGCTGCGGCCTTAGTGGATGTTGACGCACTGCTTAGGGAGGCTGCTTCAGGTGCGGTAGTGAAGTTGTTTTGGAATTGGGGTGCCATCTAATTTAAACATTTACGGGAACCACCGTTTCGTCGAAGGTCAGCTTCTTTCTGGATAATTTTGGTGTTGACTTTGGAGAAATTGAGCCTCTTTGTGTGTCACAGGCTCTTGCAATTGTGTTTGCTTCTAACCGCCCCCGTTTTGGCGCGGGTCTGGAAACTGTCCTGTTTTCCTTGCGGCAATTTCAGTTTATGGGTACATTGCTATTTTGATCATGAGCCATGCTTAGTAGCATACGCTTGAGCCATTCGGGTTGTGGACTGTTGGCTGTGCCTGGTTATGCCCCTGAACACACATAACTGTCAAGAGCTTATTGCAATGACCAATACGAAAGACATTACCAATCTGTACCTGCAATTAGCCGTCGCCAGGTAGTCCCTTGCCCGCAATAGTTATGTATGTAGACCCTTTCGTGCTACGTCTGTCACACATGCCTATATCGCTTACGTTTACAACCTGCGGCGATCTGCTAATCTGTCAGCGCCCATGTCTTCACGTTATATGTCCTTGTGCCTTGGAAGGATTTTCATTTACGGCATCTTAAGCCAACATCGCTCATCCCCACACTCTGCTCCCACAGTTATGCTGCAGCAGAGTGATATTAGTGGACCAGGGGATTCCAACTTGCTGGCACTCGTCCCATTTCGTACGCTCCTATCCGAAATCCAACTGGAAGAGCGTCTGGGATCCGGCGCGGGCGGGATTACCTGGAAATGTCGATGGAGGACCAACACAGTAGCGATAAAGTTCATGGTCAGTCCCCCTTGTCCTCCAAGTGACAGTCATCCAATGTCCTCCAGTGATTGCCTGTGGCCTTAGACAGTCCCATCGTTCCTAACCCCACTCTGGGTTTTAATTAAGGCTTCCGGAATGCGCACGCGCACGGCTGATAGCTTCATACTGCATTTTACGCTTGGGTCACCTGGCACAGCCATGCTTACCAGGCGCGTGCATGCAAGGTTCCAGAGCTGTGTTGTTCCTCCGGTCCGCTTGCCCACCATCTTGTCCAGGTATCCACGTCCGTGGACCAACTACGTGCCAGCACGAGGGAGGCTGTATGCTCCCGCATCGTCTCGCACCCCTGTGTCGTCCAGTGCTACGGTACGCTAACATCCCCCGTCCATCCCATGCATCATGCATGCTGTGCGTGTCCAGCACCATCGAGGTGACCCTGGGTTTACCCGGAGACGGTATTGCTACCCAGTCGCGGCAGTCTTAGTGGCCACTTATAACATTGCTGTAATAGTGTGTTAACGTTGCAGTGCTGATGGTGTCGATCAGGGAAACAACGGACCCACATCGAGGTGTGGGTGGTCGCCGGTTGCCGATACGGCTCCGGAGCGGAACGGCGCTTGCGCGCTGCCATCCTAATAACCCGCTCTTGCCTTCAGCACCGCGCGCGCACCAAGCCTTCAGCACCGCGCGCGCACCAAGCACCAGGCGTTAGTATTTCCCCAGTATTTCCCCAGTTGAATCTTCATACTCGTTTTGAACCTGCCGCCGAAATCGTGGCCAGCCCCCGGCAAGCCTAAAAGATATCTAATATGTCGCTTATCGACAGCGAGTGGGGCGAACTGGGCCATCTGGGTCTTAAAGATGTGTAGCTGCTGAAGATGCTCGACATATTAGGTATCATTTGGATTTGCTTCACGTTCTCTTCCTGTGAGCCTATGGTGTGGCCTATCTGGGGCGTCAGGAAAACCAGCAAGCTTCTTAAAGCGGCTTGGAGAGAGCTTGGATGTCGGCGTTATCGTTGGACACTGCCTGTCAACCGCACGTGCACCTTCATACAGGCATGCGTTATGTCCGCACTGATCCGCCGTTCCGCATGCAACTTGGGATTCTGTGTCCTCCAAAAGCAGTTCGTTCCCTGCTGGCCCACCGCCCCGCAGCTATAAATATTGCCAGTCTTACAGAACAGGACATGGATCTGCTAGCGACTGGAGCGGGCCCCCAGGTTGCCGCTCATGGTGAAGGCGGCGCTACGAATGGTTCGCAGGCGCCACTTCTTTGCCTTGGCACCAGCCCGTCGGTGGGGCTCGGTGCAGCCGCCATGCAATCACACACCCAGCGCCTAGACCCGTTGCAGCCACAGTCCCAACTCGGGCCAGGCTGGATGCTGGCGCAAGACGGGGGGACTGGTTGGCTGCGCGCCCAGGAGTCAACAGGCATACGTTCCTCCAACGCAGCGGAGGCTGCGGGAACCGTCCAGGCGCTGCCCCAGGGAACTCAGTTGGAGGTTGCCAACACGAACGCAGCGGGTGCGGGTGCGGCAAAGTCTGCTGGCATGGAGGTGGCAGAATCCAGGACCAGGACAAAAGGGGGGGGTGGCATAGGACGGATGCAGCATGCCGCGGCGCTGACGGTGGCCGGCAACGCCTCTGCGCCTACGCCGTCACCCGGTTTGGCAAATCCGAATGAAGTTGGTGATACCAGCGACAGTGTGCTGCTGCTGCTGCGGGCTGCGGTTGGCGCCCCGCTTAGCGACAGGTTGGAACAAGCACTGGCGCGTCCTCGGAAAGACTGTGAGATTGCTGGCGCGCAGGGCTCACGGCTAGATTCGCCAAGGCATCAACCCCAGCAGCAGCTACAGCTGTCACCCAGCTTATCCCAGGATCATGACCGTGGCGCGGTGCCTGATGCCGCTGCGACGTTGGACGCCGTTTGCGGGTCCGCAGCTGCCGCAGACACTGCTGGTGCAGCGACGGTGGTACCGTGTGAACCACCCGCGCCGTGGCCATCAAGGTCGGAGTCGCTGTTGCTGGATTTGGACCCGGGAGACCAGACAGCTGTCCTTCGAGAGGAACTCCTGCGACTGGGCGCTGCGCCTGGCAAGTTTCTCACCACAATCATCATGGAGTGGTGCGTGCCGGCCGAGAACCTGCGCGGTGGTGGTGCCTGTTGGGCGTGGGGCTACAGGGCTGCGGGTGGGGTATGGCCGCTGTGGCTATGGCTGATGATGCCCGTGGATGATGTGTTTGTGATGGGAATCCTGTGGGGGCCGGTGGTGGCTTCCATTCAGATGCGTATTCCCGCTGTGAGATTCCGCAGCCATTGTCCGGGGATTGCCGTGACTGCTTCGGCGTACTAATTTGCAATGAAAACAAAATAGGTTGAAACATACAGCCCGAAGCACAGGATACACAGCCCTTGCTTGCTAAGCCTATGGCCATCTTTACGTAAACCTACTGGGAACCTGCAGGTGTGACGGCGGCACGCTGCATGATGAATTTACTTTCCGGGGGCCACAACCCGGCCGTCTGGGCCTGCGCCGTTCGGGCTTAGCGTCGGGGCACCTACTACGGGGCCTGGGCCCAACGACAGGCGGTGGCGGCGGATCTGGAAGCTTCGGTGACCCGGTCTTGCAGAACTGTTTCCTGGCCTCAGATCAACTGGATAACCTCCGCCTCGCCGGCAGCGGTGGCACAGGTCGCGCTGTTAATTCAGGATCCCTTTTCGGCCCAACCTATGTCTTGGAGTCCGCAGCCGCCATATCTTCCGATGTATCACCACGAGTGTTGTACAGGCGTGGTAGTTGCGGTTATGCCACTGGCGCAGCCACCGCCGCGGGTAACGCTAGCCTGCGTTCGATACATAGCACACTAAGAAGCTCAACGCCTGGGATGATGCCGTTGTCCAGCTCGGCATTGTGTAGCGCTTCGGCCGGCGCCAGTGCCACCGCCTTCCAATCCGGCCAGCAGCCCTACCTGGCTCATTTTCACAGTGGCCATTGCCGACCGTCTGGGCAACTGGGCTCCGTGCCGGCAATAACCTTTGCCAGACTCATGATGCTGCAGCCAACGTTAAGTCAGCTGCACAAGCATCAGTCGGTTGGCGGTCCGCCATTTGCTGTTGGGTCCACGGGGCCAGCGCCTGACGCAGCTGCCGATGCAGCTGGCGCTGGTGCGGGTAATAACGGTGCCGCCTCGTTGTCTGCCTCCATGTGGGACGCTGCCAGCAGCGGCCGAACGGCGGTGTTGCTGCGCTGTGCACTGGAAGTGGCGCAGGTGAATGGAGGAAAGCGGGCTTCTCCGGTCGTACTCCGTCCAATCGATGCTGTGTGGCTTCAGGGAGCCACTTTATCCATCTCCCAACCTTTCCCACCTTGTCTATACACGAACAATCTCTTCATCTTAGGCGGCCGCATTAGATGCCCCTGATATACAAAGCCGGTCTGAAATACCAAATGGACTTACACATGCCCTATATCCGACCCTTGCATCCCACAGGGCATGTCCTACCTCCATAGTCTCAACCTGGCGCATGGCGACCTGACGCCCAAGAATGTCCTACTTAAGAGGTGCAGTTCCGTTTGCTTGCTGGGCGGCGTCCGTTTTCCCGCGGACCCTCGTGGAGTCCCTTGCATGTCTCAAATGCCCCCCGGACCCGCACACCCCCGTATTCTCATCCCGGGACTTGCTATTACCAGCGGGAGGGTTGCCGCGGACTCATGCCTCCCATATGGCGGGGTGTGCCTCTTCCATTTCAGCATGTTGCGGCAGCACAGCCGCGTAGTCAATATCCCAAGCCACACTGTCTGCCGATGTGTGGTTATGTTGGCTGCAGCACTGCAACCTCGCGCCGGGGCTTCACCTGCAAAATCAGCGATTTCGGGTTGTCCAACCCTACGGATACGGGGGATCGCCTGCCGGCCGACACGTCCCGATGGGGCACGCTGGTGTACATGGCACCGGTAGGCCGGGTGTAAAACAGGTGTTCAGGGGAATGACGGATTCTGGGTTGTCCAGCGGGAGAGTCCGGACGGGCTGGGGGGCGCTGCAATATTAACCACGTGTGCGATGCCGATGGGGCGCTGGGCAGAGGAGGGACGCTTGGGCTTGCGTCGAGAAGGTGGCAATTGGAGTGGAGGAGGCGAACCGGGTACGGCCTTGAGAGACGCACGGACTCATACGGATCGATGGCAGGCTGACGCGCTTCACATGCGGTTTGGACCCAGATTGCGACATGTCCACTAGCTAGCATGCAACCATGTGAGATGGGCTCCGCGCGGTGCGTCTTATGTCCGTTGCATCTGGCGGCAAGTCCGTCTTTCATTCTTAGCTGTGAACTTGAATCCATGACGGCACCGGTACCCTCGGATCCTCCGCTGCTCATGCGCTTCACAAATTCCGTGGCATGCTGTGGGCGCTTTACGTCGTGACCCCGCAGGAGGTGCTGACGGGCCGCGGTACCCTCAAACAGGCGGATGTGTACTCCTTTGGTGCAATCCTCTGGTATATGTGCACTGGTCGACCGCCCCACCAGGCAAGTGTGGAAGGATGTGGAGGTTTCTTCTGGGATGTTGGCTCCGAGGGTTCAGGGCACATTCGCAATTAACTCCCATTCCCCGCCCGGATTCGTCCATTTCCCGATCATTTTACGCCACCCATAGGAGCTCCGTCCCGCCCAGATTCTGGTGGGTCTCGCTACCAGTGATCTGCAGCTGACGTGGCCTGACTGGGCCGATCCAGGGGTTGTCCGCATCGGAAAAGCGTGCATGGATCCAGACCCATCCAAGCGGCCGCAGTTTGAGGAGATCGTCCGATTCCTTTTGGGCGAGATAGCTGCGCGATCCCGACGACGAAGGGCGGCGAACCGTCGTGGTTGCAGCCCCACCCGCGGTGATAGTGGTGGAGGTGCTGCTTTTGGTAGCCTGGCGGCGGCGCCTGCGCCGGCGTCATCGCCAGTCTATCCCACATCCGCTGCAGCGGCCACGGCCGCGGCGGCGGCTCAGCTGACCTTGAATGCAGCGGCTTGCAGCCTGGTGGCGGCGGCGAAGGTACCGGAAACCGGGCGGCCACCGGTTTCGCCATGGCAACGTCTGGTGCCCCCGTGGCGCGTCGCCGCCGGTGGTGCCGCCACAGCCTCTCCTCTGGGCGATCCCCATCTCCCGTCTTCGCCTCCACCTCCGTCTCGTTCTCTGCTGCCTCCGCAGCACCCGCAGCAGGTTCGCAGCCTAGGAGGTTATTCCACTCCCCAGCCGCCAGCGTGCTACCAGCCGACCCATGCGGCTGCGCGTTGTTGCGAGTGGCAACCCGTGGAGATGCCATTGCCTGCCTCGGGTTCCATCCTTCGTGAGCGAGTTGGGGCATCCTTGGTCGCAGCAACGGCAACGACGGGAGAGGTTCCCTTCGTTGGGGCTAACAGCGGCGAATGCGGCTTGGGCACCAACGGAGCAGCAGTCTGATCTGTAGTCTCCGTCGGCATGCTGAACAGGGCACGGCCTTCTCCGGCGGAAGGTGCCCTCCACGTTGTCCCCACACGTGTAATCCCCGGCAACCGTCAGTAGTACTAGTCTCCCCGTGCTGCTCAGGCCCAACCCCATCGCAAGCTTGACTCGCTCGCCTCACGCACGGTTGTACCATCATGCGAATACAGCGGGAGCATGCGAGGCTGGGTGGGGCATCAAATACTCGTATGCAGTCCTTAGATGAGATTGGGGCCCATCCCATTTGGAAAGCTTGTAGTCCAGCAGCAGGAGCGGGAGCAGGAGCTAAGAGCGTCTGTAGAAAGGGAATCAGATTGTAATGGGGGTGCCGTAGGGGATGCGCAAGAATTGAAGAATCGTCCGAGTGGTGGATTGGAGTGGTGGTGTGGGGGCACATGGATGGCAGAACGCGCTCTTATCTTCTTCATGTAGATGGAGACGTCTAGTCTAGTGCTCAGAGGGGGCCTTGTGCCGTTAGTCGTTGGCCGCTCTGCCTTCGTGTCCTATAGGGAAGGCATATCGTAAGATGGCGAACTTGTGAACATTGATGATAGGGGGCCCATGTTCCTGGCTTAGGATTCAGTTGCACTTGCGGACATTGCATGACAAAGACAGTTATGTGTGCTCGAGGTACGCATTATCCAGATGAGCTCTTCTTCGCTCTTCATGGGGCCGCCGTCCTCCACATCCTGTCCATCGCGCAGGACAGGATTTAGGTGGAGCGGACCGGGGGTCATTGCAGAAGTATCGAATGTCAGCGAATGGGGAAGGAGCCACGGGCGAGAGGACGATCGAGTACGAATGCGAGGACGCATTCTGGCCAACCCAGGACATTTTTCAGGAGATGGTGGCGCAGCAAGAAGAAGATAGCGGGAGGGAGGGAGGATATGAGAGAGGAGACGGCAATCTTAACATAAGAAATATGGTCCTGCGTTAATGGGTTCTTAGTTACGAGGCGCAAGAAGGCGACAGCATCCCTCATCTCGGCACTACGGTGCCTCTAACAGTGGTGAAGCATGTTGGTGAGATGAGACTTGTAGCAATAAGTTATATGAGTTCAAAGCACATGCAGTGGGAAGTTGCTTTTTGAAGGAATGTCGGGTGTTGGGTGGAGCGGCGCACAGGGTACTGTTACTAAATTCATCTGTGGAGGCTCTTCTCGTTCCCTGCTGGCGTCGAACGCAGAGTTGGATGCAGGGAAAGGAGCAGGTCACGCCGTTCGTGCCCTGGAGCCGGGCACGTATCAGAAGCTCATTTTCTTTATGCTCTCTGAGCAGCCCTGTCCTTGGAAGACTTGAGAAAGTTGAGGCTGCACTGCATGTTGCGAACACGTCACACAAGCTTCAATTCGTGGTAGCATATGCAATCCGCGGTGCCGTATTAGTCATGGTGGTGTTTGTTTGCTGGCAACTCGCCTTGCCGCCGGAGGGGGGTTCGTTGGCCATAATTTCATCATAGCAGCAGGTCATGATTGCAGCTTTTGCCGCATGTTTCTTAAAAGGGCATTCTTAACGATCGACAAGTTTTACCACCTGGTTTTTGTTGGTTTCAGGTTATTGGTATCCATTTGATCCTGCCTGCAATTAGGATATTATCTCTCTTCTGGAGGGACAGATTATTGCAAGGGGAAAGCTTTGGAAGCCAACCTGCTGCCTCTGGGAGGGTTAAGTTGGACGCCCTGGTATAGCATGGCGCAGCATAGCAGGCGGGGCTTTGTCTGTGTGCTGTGTTGGGTCCTTGGGGGAACCAAGGAGCACACGCAGATTATATACCTTTTTATTATGTGAAGGGAGCGGACCTAGGGAAGATGTGCCGGAGGAAGGCGGAATTCAGTGGAAGAATGGCGCGACTAGAAAGAGGTATTGTGCACTGGAGCGTTATTAGAACGTCGAGGGGGGTGCCAACAGCGGAGCGACGAGGCTTTCCGTAGTGCTCATTTCCTTAACCCAGCAGAAGCCGCCGCAACAGCAGTAGCAGCAGCAGCAACGGGGCCGGGCGGCTGGGCGGCGGCATAGCCGGTGCTGTTGCGTCCTGAAAGTGATTTGATGGATTGCGGGGCAGGGCGGTGAGAGGGAGTGTCCCGCTGCACCTGATTGAGGTGGCTGCTTCTGCTGTCCATACGGCGTAGTGTGTGATGATGGAAAGGGCTCTGTTTCTGTTACTGTTACTGTGAGGCGGCTGCGGCCAACTCCCCGGCAGGTTGGGGGCCGGCTGATATGAAGGGCCTTCTTGTGTTATAGGCGTCCACAGGAATTACCATTTGCGATGCGGTGGGTGGTGCGGGTACACCGCACACAATGAACTCGACTTCGCAATACATCGTATCCCGCTATCAATGGTGGTAGGAGCGCTGCCCCTCAAGAAGCACGTGGGTCGTTAAGAATCAAGCTGTGAGGGATACTTGAATGTATGCATATGAGTATTTGGTATATGGTGCGTGGGTGGGGGCGCAGACGTCGAGGAGGAAGGGCGCAGCAGCGGCGCCCCGTAGAGCCGTGGGTGCTGCCGGCCTGCACCGCGGTGCTGCGGAAAGGGTGTCATAGCATGAGGCAGAGGGAATGGCGTTTGCGTGACGCTCTGTCGGTTTGTCAGTCTGTTTTTCGATGCCCCTGCAGATAAGGTGTTTCAGCCCCTGGGGGCAGGGTCCTGTGGTGATCCTGTGGGTGCGGCCATGTGTCAGACCCCGCGCATTGCTGCTATGGCGGTCGTCTGTTGTATCATTAAAGAGAAGATGTGAACGTTGTTTCGATTCGGTTCCGATGGTTGTGTGGTTGATACTTGGAATTATAATTTGTTAATTTATTCGCTCATAGTTAAGACGGCGGTTGGACATTTTTGTTTAGATGTTGGATTGTGCAGCGTGCTGCATCCATTTCGTTTGCTTCTCAAAGTTATAGCTCTCATGTCGTTAATTAGTACTTGTGCGCGGCATATGCCGCTGGTTAGGCCTGCGGATTGGCGAGCATCCCCCTCCACCCCCCATTCGCAGCGGCTCCAGAGCTCTCTGAGCCGGAGGAGTTGGCGGTTTGGGTGCCGCCTGAAATGCCGATCGCGCCACTTTAAGTGGCATATGCACATCTGCGCCTGTGAGCTGCAGGTGTGAAAGGATGGGCTTTCTTCGACGTGAAGTGAAGGTGTGACTGAAGATAACAATCGTTATCATGACGGGAAATAATGGCGGATTACAAATCATATGTGCTCTCTTTGTTTTGGGAACGCATAAGTCTGCAGCGAAGGAGGACGTGAGGATACGCCTCTGAATAGTAGCGTGCACGTGCTCGTGGAACGGAACGTGGCTAGTCGGAGGAGAAGTGGTTATGTCCAGCATCGGAGGGAAAGATTCGCCGTTCATGCGGACGGCCATCAGGGAAAAGAGGATGCGTATGCCGCGACGAGTTGATAGCGCGTGGACTAAAATAAGGGTGAAGGTATGGGTCTTAGGAACGGCGTGGCAGGTGAAGCATGTTATATGGCAGCAGCATTCGGCAGCTTCCATGGAACGGAACGGGCGGAAGGGCGGTCCGCTTCTTAAGGGCGATCCGGCACCCAGCACCAAATCCTACTAATAAGCTAGTACCGATCAATAAAGGTCACGAGCCAGCCCTTGCGTCGCTTCTAAGGAATACATATATGCATATGGTGCGTACAAATGTAGCTTATGGAGGGCGGACGACCCCGCGGGGTCGGTGCGACCTTTCTGCTGGCTTCGTTGTCCCATACCTGGCACGGTCATAACCCCATGTCTGCGTCATTAGCGCGGGTCCGCCTCGTGGAGCGAGCCAGGGGCTTTCACATCGGTTTATCCTTTGTAGAACTTGTTGGATTAAAATTTGTGAAAATGCAGTCTTCTCCATAGTCCCATCCTTTTTCGCATGATTAAAAAGCTTCGTCACCACGGTGCCCAGATTCTCTTGACCGGCATGATGTGCCCAGTGGTATGTGCCGGGACATTGCGTCAATATTGATGTGGGGGTTCGAGATGGTGGTGAGAGCGCGATGGTGGTACGTTCCTGTAATACGAACTTGCGTTGGGAGATAGCCAGAGAAGGTGCTGTCGTCGACGAGACTTTATGGCTGAGTGTGCTGAGATGCGCAAGATGTGCACTACTAAAATTTGCGGGAGTTGTACCGGACGGAGGGTGTGCTCTGCACTGGTGGGTGGTTCATTGTTCTCAGTTGTTCGTTCGCTGACGATATCTCAAACAATATGCATGTTCTGGTCGTGTTTGGTGGCATCACATTGTCACATGTTTGTAAACAAGAAATGAACGTACGGGTCAGAACTTCTTTGCAACGGAAGGCGACAAAACCAACTGGCAGCCTGTCGTGTATACGATTTCACAGATGCTGTCGTACAGCTCTGTAATTGTGCCCTTCTCGCGGACACCTTGCTTGTAGCAGTTTTCATTTCACAGGTGGTTTTCACAGGTTTCATCGTACGGGCGACTCGGTGCGACTCAGCTCGCAACTTATCTCGCAACTTCGGTCTTCAGCACGAGACCAGATGAAAGTTGGAAGAAGGTTGGCGGGGCATACGTGCGCACACGTTCTACGCGTTCGTAATGTGCTGCGCTTTGACACACGAGCTTAGGTCGCCGTCACAACCAACGTGTTTACATCATCGACACGATTACCCCAAGCAACCAAACAAGCTGCAACGTACCTGACAACGATACATCATAACCCACACGCTGCGCGAGAAAGAGGACGCAGGTCAACTCATTGAGACAGTACCTACCGCCCGGCCCCTCCTGACCACTCCCATTCATAAGAGGGAGAAACCGACGAGTTGGCACAAGTGCTTCAGCCGTTATTCACTGCCTGCCTCCCCCACGTCCTCCACCACGCCAACCACCCCGACCCCTGCCTCTGCCGGCCCAACCTCGTCCCTTGCCAGCACCGCCGCCACCCCAGCCGCCGCGATCGCCGCCACCTCCTCCCTCTTCCTGCTCCTCCTCCCCCCCGAATTGCTGGGCCCATCGCTCCTGCAGGTGCCGCTTGAGTGCGTCCTTGTGCTCTTTGAAGGGCAAGTAGGACGAGAGGAACAACTCCGCAGCGGCCTGAGCAAGGCGGAAATTACACATGAGCGGAAGCGATCAGATAATGAATACGCATAAGGATTGTGCGTTTGGGGGGAAGGGGAGGGGAGGGATGAAACGAAGGCACAGGTAACAGGGCGTGTGCCACCCGTTGCCGACAAGAAGCCAATCCGTAGTGAGTGCATTCGTACGATGCACTGATTTAGGTACAGACGCCAACAACTCGAACAACGCAGCCTTCGGCATCCCCACATCCACTCGGTTCGAATAGTTCTCATCCTCCCCAATCCACCTCCGTTTCTTACCCCTCCTCCTCCTCCTCCACTCCCGCCTCCAGCAACACCCGACTCAACCCCCATTGCGCACATCCTCATTCTCACCAGCGGGAATGGATATATGTCGTACAGCGATGCCTTCCACTGGGCCCACTCCGGCAGCTCCACCAGCTGCTGGAGGGCGGGCAGCAACACACGCTCTCGGAACTCTTCCCGCCGAGATAACCCGCCCGCCCGCGCGGTGAGCCTCTCGCCGGTCACATTCCGCAGGTCGTTGTCGCCGACACCTACGATTAGCCCAGGGATCCGCGCGCCAGATGAGACATGGAGTATGAGAGCGCAGTATGTGTTTTAATTGCACCGCAGGAGCCACATCGGCACATGCAGCTCCATTTACTCGATGCATGATAAGGGGAGATCAACCAGAGGGGGCCCAGGAAAAGGAAAGGAGTGGGTGACGCGGGGCCCACCCGCGCGGGCCCAGTGTCTGGTGCCTCGGATTCGGAGCAGGACTGCTTCGAGGCGGGGCCGGACCCTGGGGGTATCTGAAGTCCTCAACGACACACGAGGACAAAGCATCAGGCCTTACGCGGCAATTTTGGAAGCATGAAGCAGTTGCTTTCCTCGCCCTAATACACGCGAAATCACCACCGCCGACCACACCATGACAGCAGCATCAGCAACATCACTGTTGCGACAACCACCCGCCACCCGCCACCCTACATCATGCCACCCTACATCATGCCACCGCACGCCACGTGCCTCAAACTGCCCCGCTAGCACCCCCCAGCCAAGTGCCGCAAGGGTGAAAAATTAGAAACGCGGACCCTCCGGGGCGCAGCAGTGTTCGAGGAATGATCGGCGGCCGGGCGCCCATCACACCCCCGTCCGACCGGGGACCTGCTGCCGGACCGGAGCACACAAAAAGCTGGATAGCGTCCAGCACCCCCGGCATTTTTCTGCGTACCGAATTGATGCGGGAACCGGCCAAAGGTGCAGTCCGCCAGGAGTAGGGTGTGCGGCGGTGCGCGGGGCAGGGTGACGCGCGCGGGAGGCTGCAAGGAACCCATCAGCATGTCCCTGTGTGAGCGGCATGAGGGATCCGGCCCAACGCACGTGATGAATGAGGGAGTGGGGGGCCGGACCACAGCTGTGAGAGTGAGTGGTCATGTAAAAGGGGGTATCAGAGCGCAACGCGGACTGAGGAGTGGGGCCCTATGGGCCTTACTTGAATACCTGTGGAAAGGCGGCGCGGATGTACGGCGGGAGGAGGTAGAGAGGGAGACGGAAAACCCATGTGGGCAATACACGCAGGAAGAGGCGATCTAGAGGGGGCGACATTGTAGCGGCACGCGCTAACTACCCAGGTGCGGGGATGTCGGGTGTGCGGAGGCCCCGGTCTGGCCGTGTGCCTTCCAATGCCGTCAGACGGAACCCGATGGGAATTACCCCCCAATCCAATCTAGACTCGACCCTCACCGGTTTTCTTCGCCCTCCCCACCCGACATACACACACACACACACTCTTCGCTTCTCCTCGTTAAGATTTCATTCCGCGTTCGCGCTACTCGATATTCCTATTTGCTTTGCGCCCTCCTTTGTGCACTATGCAACACATACGCACTTGGTCATAAGGCCCAGCGCCACCGCCACTGCGCCCCCTATCATGTGGCGAATGTGGTGCAGCATGAAGCTCTGACCGCGGACCTCCAGCAGCAGGCAGGAGGTGCCGCCTGCCGTGGGGAGAGGGCGGCCGCCGCGGGGACGCAGAGGCCCGCAGAGAGGGGTGTCAGAACTGGCGTCAGCTCCTCACCCCAAAGAATTTGTCCGTGTGTGCGTGTGCGTGTGCGTGTATGTGTGTGTGTATGTGTGTGTGTATGTGTGTGTGTATGTGTGTGTGTATGTGTGCGCATACGCAGCGAGGATCCGGAGGGGAACAAGGAACACGTATCCCTGCTGCTCCCGCCCCAACAGCTACCGCTACGGCGAGCTGTGCAAT
Organism: Volvox reticuliferus; assembly: GCA_019650235.1. NCBI lineage: Eukaryota > Viridiplantae > Chlorophyta > Chlorophyceae > Chlamydomonadales > Volvocaceae > Volvox > Volvox reticuliferus. Next base: position 1,681,847 of record BNCP01000010.1, on the reverse strand, counting down.
GCAGCCTTGGTCCCCTCTCTGTTAACGAGTAGCCAATGAAAACCAAGTGGCGCTGGTTGAGTCACGTGCACGGATCGGAGCACCCGGAACGCCAGCACTTGTTTACTTATGGGAGGACGGGGGCGGTGAGGTGGGTGGAAAAGAGGGAACTGAAGGGACCGCCCTGGATGCCTCATGTCCGTCATGTCCTCGTTCCTGCGTCCACATGTTCGTTCCGGCGGTCCCTAGGAACAGCGGAGCTGCGGAACACGATGACCTCGGGAAACGGAGCCCACGAAGGGGGAGAGACGTATGGACCGTGTGTGTATTGCTGCCCAGGAACGGTCCCTAGGAACAGCTCACCCTCCAGCAGTGGCTTCGGGTCGGAAGCCGTGAAGTGGTGTATGCGGCGGTAGTAGGTTTGCGTGACACGGTCCCGTGGGTCGATCTCAGTCTGCCATTGAACCACAACCACCCGCCCGTCAGGGCCGTAGCGCCCGCGACGCGGTTTGTCGCCGCCGCCCTCCCTGCAGCCGCCACCATCCCCATCAGCATCGGCAGCTCCTGCACTTGCAGCAGTCAGTGTAGGGGGGAGAATAGAGAATAGAAAATAGAGAAAGAGAGAGCATGTGTGTGCTCGCGGGCAGATAGCGGTGTAATGAACAGACCGACCCCGTGGGCTCCTCCTCCTTCCTCCTCCGCTCCCTCTCCTCCCCCCCGCATCTCCATATCCTCCCCCCGTCACCTCACCGCCCTCTGCGTCCTCCTCCTCATCGAGCTCCCCAGCACCGCCCTCTTCGTCCTCCTCGTCCTCGTCCTCATCACTGCCCCTGGCACCGCCGCCACGGCGCCGCCGCTCGCCCCTGCCTCCGCCGCCGCTGCCTCGTCCAGCTCTGGCCGCTGGCCCTTGCTCTCCTCCGTCACCATGGCAGCCTGATGCAGTCCCGCTGCCAGCCCCAACTGCCTCCGCCGCAACCTCCTCCTTTGCCGCCGCCGCGTCATCGGTCTTTGCGCGCTTGGCGTCCGTCTCCCCCTCTGTCCCGTCATTGCACTCCCCCAGGTGCTGCTCCTGGTGCTGATGCGTCTTGTGCGCGTGCTCCGGAGCTGCTTCATGCATCTCAGCGTCGGCGCTGCCGGTGCCTTCACCGCCTCCTTCCGCTGATGACGGGGCATTCCCCATTTCTGGCGCCGCCGCCGCTGCCGCGGCTGGCGCAGCGGCATCATCGCCAACGCCGGATGCGGCCGGAGGCTCACCTTCGTCGCCCCCAGGCGCAGGCTCCTGGCCGCCATGGGCCTGACCCTCATTCTCACGGGTTCGTTTGAAAGCCCCACGACCTGTCCGCAATGACCCACCGAACCGAGGGGTAGCAGCAGGTGGGCAAGCCCTCAATAGAACGTGTCTGTGCGTGCGTGATGACTTAAATAGATAGATATAGAGAGAGAACGGAGAAAAAGGGCGAGGAGGAGCTGGAGAGGTGTAAAGCAGGATGGCAGAATGCTGCCCGCAAGGGAGCTGCAACTTCCCCGAGCACCCCAAGAATGCGACGTGCACAACGCCCTACCTGGCCTGTACTGCACATTGGCCCCGCCGGGCTGATATATCTGCCGCCTCGTGTAGTTGTGGAACGGATGGTTGCCCTGAGCGTAGCGTGTGTACAGCAGTGTACGACATTCATCCAGACCAGATGAGATAAAACCACAGCACAATGCGGCAGGGACTGGCAGTTTGGCCAAACGGTAACCATAACGACCATAGCGACATTATGCAACACGTCAGCAGTGCAAACCCACCTGAAAGCACGCAAGCGCGTCCCGGAACGTGGCGAGCCGGGCCGCGTCTTCCTCACTACCGTCACATTTAAGATCTGGATCCAGATCCGGACCCGAGGTCGGGAGAAAAGAAGCGGTTAAGGAACGGCGATGGGGGTATGGCCGCGGAGGTAAAAAAGCGTCGCTGCGTGTTTTCGGTGCGCGGGGTGATGGGTGTGTTTTTCTCAGGGATTGCGCCTCACAGGAAAGCAGTGATGAAGAAACAGCGGGGTTGGGGTTGGAGCTGTAAAAACAATGGCCGTAGGAAGGAATAGCCGAGCAATCGTCATTGATGGTTGATAGTTGATGGTTGCATGGCGGTTGAATTATGCCAACAAACCAACCGACGCACCGATCATGCTCGCCGGCAGGTAGTACTGGTACACGCGCTCCTCGCACATGTGGCGGGCGCTGAACTTCTTATTCGTCTGCGGTTGAAAGGAGGCAGTGCGTTCACAGCATGCCTTGAGTATTGGCGCACTCAAGAGGTCATTCATGCCTGTTGGGTCGGGACAATGCTCTCCTCCTGGTCCCCTTATCCCCTCCTTCCCCCTCTCTCTGTCCCCAACGCCGTCCACACAGTACCTTCTGCACGGAGAAGACCCTGATCTGCGGCGGCAGGTGCAGATTGATGGCGTCCGCGAGTGCCAGACCCTCCACGTCCCCCTCCGGACCCACTGCATAGCGGGAATCGTCCACCAGCATGCGGAGGCCCATCACCTGAACGAGAACACATCCGACACGGACATGGACACGCTTCCGCTTAGCTTCGTGCCAAATGAAAGACCCCAGACTAGGAAAATGATACCGCATTCTCCGTCTGCCATCCTCAGCATGATGCCTGGTCCGTTAGCAGCCGCAAATCGCAGTCGCGCTGTTTCCACCCAGATGGATTCACGCCCGGCCATTTCCACACAGCACCAAATTCTGGCCGGCGCGGGTAACTGGGTCTGGAGGGCAAATCAGCACCAGCCCATCATCCCGATACGATGGGCGCTACCGGACAAAGCGGACAAAGCGCGCAACACACGAAGCGTACGCACCTCACGATCCCCACCAGGCCCCCTCACCGTGGCCAGTGAATGCACGCCCTTGTCCGTTCGGCTGGCTCTTGACCACTTGACCTTGCTGAAGGAGCCGAAGTTGGCCTCACTGATGCAACCCGCGGCGAAGAGAGCCTTTTCGAGCACCTGACCGAGGGAAGTAAGGGCCGGGCTAAAGCTGCTTCTTCAGGAGGCAGCGGAAGGGGTTGAGAGGGAGATGAGTGGTGGTGCGGGGGGAGGGGATGGAGGGGGCGGCGGAGGTTACGGGGAAAACGGGGAAGGAGGGCCCATACACACACACACGGCTCCGTGCAATGGAAGGCAGACAGAAAGCAACAGGGGATGGTAGCGCGTGTGCATATCAGGGTGTGGATTCGTTGCATGAGGTTCAGTGGACCTCCGTAATCTGTTTAAGAAAAGGGAGATTCCCACGCAAAGTGGACGAGTGGGCGCGGGTGTACGAACGTGCATGCGGATTTGTGTGTTGCGGGGGGGGAGGATGGACAGTGGCTCAGACGCATATCCCGTATGCGCTGATTGAATGGTGGTGCGAAATCAAAGAGCGAGGAAAGAAGGAGCGAGATGACATGTGTGTGTGTATGCGGGTGAGCTGGTCATATTCTCCCCTTTTCCCCCACCCACGGATGCCGTATACTGCTGTACGAGGGGACTAATGTACGAAGACCCCTTACGGTCCGACCCTGTTACCTGCTCTATGGTTACATCGTCCCCGAGCGTACGATTGATGGACGAGCCTGAGGGGGAAGACATTTGTCCGTTGTGTGAGAGAGTGACCCTAAGAATCACGACGACGGGAGACAGAGGGCAGGTTATAGAGACGGGGCGGAGACGGAGGTACCTGTTCAAGAGGGAGGAGGAGTGAGGCCAGGCAGCTGACAAACGAATGCATAGGGGGGGGGCCCAGGGGACGGGGGTTCGGGCAAGCGGGTGGGCAAGCTCATCATGTGGGTCAGCTCATTTAAGGAGTGCGATATGGAAGGAGGAGCCAGTCCATGGCAAATTTACAGAATGGACAGGACGAGTGAGAGCTTAGGAAAACATGTTGAAGCGGGCAGGAGGGTGAAGGACGTCGGTCATGGATCTCTGGATCCAACTGGTTGTTATAATTTGAACTGGCTTTGGATCCGCCACGACCCTTTCCTAGACAGGGTAGGTCTGATGTAAGGGTCGGGGGCAGTCCCGCCGGGTAACTCTGTCCGCAGTATTCTAAGCCGCCGTTGACAAAAGCGCAGGGCACGGTCTGCCTTCCCTTGAAGAGTGGATATTGATGTTACGTGTCCAACGCCAGGGTCAACAAACGCTTACCTTTGTAACCCGTGCCGACGTAGCCCGTGTGAATGGCGACGCTGCGTTTAACACGGTCCTTGGGCCGCTTGCTGTGGACAGAGCCGGCCGGAACAGCTGCTTCTGTGGCTTCCTCGGCGGCCGCCGCGTCTGCTCCGTGCTCCGGAGTCAGTATCGGCACTTGGGAAGCAGCTTTCACATTATTATCATCCGATTTCAGCTGGTTGCCTCCTGGCTCGTTGTCGTAAGGTTTCTCTGTAATACTGTCGACTGCGACGGTGTTCGTTGGCGCCTCGGACATTTTCGCTTGAGGTATTTAGAGAGGAAATATTGCTCCCATACCTACAACCGCGTAGGGTGCGTGACATGTAAAGTTCTGTATGATGCGCAGTTTGGATCTACATCCTATTAAAATGACGACACTCGTACGTGGTCTGCGCAAGTCGCTGCCGTTACAATGCCAGACACTTAGTGAAGCCAAAGCATGTCTTGATTATATACGCACTGCAGCATTGCGCTATAGTTAATGCCGAACTTTTTGAGGTAGCCATGTTTGAGGTAGCACTAGGAAACAGGAAGCTAGGCTCCTTACATATTCCCTCTCGTATGATAATAGGAAAGCATTCTTTTGCTCCTGTGACCTTCAACTTCGTAACACCGTCTTAGCGCGTGGCCGAATTGCGGTCCTCTGCCAACGATGCATCAGCCCCAGGTACAGACGTTTTTGGTTATGAACATCTCGTAACTGTATTTCTACAGATATAGCATGATAGTTCCTGGAAGGGCGAAGTCACTTCGGTGCTTTTCACCTGGTGCCTCCGTCCAGGTAATAAGCAGGGCTTTACACACGCATAATTACCGAAAGGTAAGTACTTCTATTTTCCTTAAGTCTGACGGTGCCAGGCATGTCCACCCGTTGGATTTCTTGTGCATGCCGGCATAGGATTGGACTTCGCTCCACATATGAACTCTACGCCAATTGCGGCATGCAGGATGTAGCTGAAACTGGCGGCTTAAGGGATAGGAATCCCTCGGACATCCTTGGCAAGGCGCAGGATTCCCTTTACACCTCGAAGACGGGCCTCCGGCGTCTTTTGGGAGGGAGCTCCAACAAGGAAATTGGTGGGCCTTTACACTGACCTCGTACTTAGCATAGGCGTACTCATGTCGTATTGATCGCCTACTGTTCGACAAGTTGTAGCCATGGCATTTGCAAAGCCTTGAGAACGTAACGTTTGCATTCCTTCCACGCAATCCTTCCCCTCCAAAACAACCAATTTTTGGTTCATATGCAGCTGTTTCGTCGACAGTTCCAGAAGAACCCGAGACGCTGGAGATTTCCGAACCCTCTCGGCAGTTTTCGAGCACGGAAGGCGTTGCCACTCGTGTGGCCAAGACCCGCCGCTCGAGCATGACGACGTACACCGTCAACCTCGGGGGAGCAGTGGGGATCCAGGTACGGCGCATCACTCATTTACCGGCCTATAAGCAGTAGTGCTGTTTAAGGCCATTTAATCAGCCATCCGTGCCTGCCGATCATCCACCGTTCCTGTGCCATCCGGTGACAACGAAATACTCGCAGGCGGAACGGGAGGTTCGGCGACTCGCTGGCCTGACCACAGCCTTCGCACGTCCCAGTGGCCCAGGTGATACTCCCACCATCGCCCACGCTACCTCCTTCGATGCGATCGAGGAGATGGCCTGCCCCGGCGCTGGCACCAATCCCGGCGATGAGAGCGACATCGACGGCAGCTGCCAGTACCGGCCAGCATCATCAGCTCTGTTCGGTGGGAGCATCCGCATAGGCACCGCGGCGGGGGGTGGCCGCGGGCCCGTGAGGGCCGCCTTCGGTGCCGCAGGTAGCACCGCCTCTGGCGATTCTTGCCAGGTCAGCGGCTGCGGTGATTCCCCTGGTTTGCGGCATTCTGTTGAGCTCGCCGACGTTACCAGCATGCCGTCCACCACCAGCCTGACTTTCGCAACCTCAGACAACCGGGGAGCCTTGCATGCAGCTACGGCCCGTCCAGTCCAGGCGCTGACTCTACCACATGCCTTCGTTTGCCCCGCATCAGCCGCCGCTGCCGCAGCTGCAGCCGCAAGCGGCAGCGGGGGCAACACCAGCAACGCTGGCTCGCTCCCCGTCTCCCCTGTCACGTCCATATCCGGATCGCAGTTATTGGGCCATCTGGGGCTTATGCGGGACCGCAAAACCCCCCGCCATAATACTGTAGATAGCTTCTCGCCGCCGTCTTCTCTGGGTGGTTCGATCAGCACAGGGACACCGGGCTGCGGTGGTGGCGTCACCACAGCGGCATCAACGGTGTCGGTGCTCAGCGGTGGTGTTCCGTTGCCTATTTCGGTCCTGAAGTTGCCCAATCTGCCCGCCACCCCAGGAAAAGGACACTCGAGCACACAGATTGGTAGGTGGAAGAGAAAGAGGAGGGAGTGGCGGAGGAGGACGGGGGGGGGCGCTCTGGTGGCTCAGGGGGACGGCCACCGCCGCCGGCGGTAATAGCGATAGGGCTAGAAGTGGCACTTCCGGCCGTGCGTGCTGCGTTGGCCTCTCCCGTTATCCTCAACTTTGTTTGTGCGTTCCTATTCATCATCGTTACCATCAGCAGCAGCAGCAGCGTTACCATCATCATCATCATCATCATCGCCACCGCCGCCACTTGGTAGTCGATTTGTTAGTACACCATAGGAGAGAAGCCAGGAGAGGCTTTGGACACTCGCCTAAAACGTTCGGGTGTGATTTCCAATGCCTGCAGGTCCCAACCAGTCGCTGTTCACGCCCACTGGCTGCGGCGGTGGCGGCGCCGCTCCGTCCTGCGACTCTCGCCCCGGAAGCTCCAGACTCGCACAGGGCCGGGGGGCCACCACCAACATCCTCGTAGTGCCCGATAGAAGAATCTCCGTAGAGAACATCGAGCTGGGTGCGGGAATCATCACCGGCGGTGGTGGCGCCATGGCGCGTGCGGGCGCAGAGTGTGCGGGGCCCGGAGGTGGGCGGTGGTTCCAGCAAGATACAGAAGATATAGAGGCGCTGTTGGCGGGCAATGAGGAGCTGTTGGAGCGGCTCATGTCGGCAGGGTACACGAGCGGCACTGGCACCGGTACTGGCACCGGCAACGCAGTCGGAGGGTGAGTGCACGAGCTTCTGGCGCAGACGCGGGCCATGACGGTCATGAAGTGGCGACTGGGGCCCGCTGCTATTGGTGCTATTGCCGTTCATTGTTCTTTAGGCAGGGGGTTCATCACCTCTGTCAGTTTTAATCTACGGATGGTTGGACGACACTTAGTTGTTTCATGACCTCAGCCCCGTATCGCCTTATGCCCCAGTCCGCCTCTATACATTAAGTGGATTGGGGGATGACGTAGCGTATGATTTCCACATTCCCTGTTGTCCAGTGTTCGGGTGTTCCTGATGGCCCGATGCATCTCATCTGGGTTTGTAATTTCCTTTTCCATTCACACGCGGCCTTCTTCCCCTGCTCCCCGTTCCGTCCAAGTGGTGCCAGCCGACCGAGTCAAAGCACGGGGGACGGCAGCAGTCCACCCGGGGAACCCGGACTGTTGCTGCCCCGACTGGCGGACGCCGCCTCAGACAGGGCCACAGCGCAGCTTCAGGAGCTTTGGCGTGTGCAGGTGAAGGGGTGGGCTACTCGTGGGGCTTATTGCAAACAACGGACCCGGGCGCACGAACCTACGGTCTGTGTGGGATGCAAAGGGGTCTTTGTGTAAAAAGTGGACAGGGGCGGCCAACCGGGGCTGATCACTGCGGAGCCCTGAGGTTGGTACGGCCTGCTGTCGCTGCCGCGGCGTCGTGTCGTCCTTAAGGCGCTGTCCACGTGACTTCTCCCCCAACCCCTGTACCCGCCGTTTCCGTTGGGAGAGCCCCGCTCCACTTTTCACGCTCTCTCAGCATCTTCGTCCCGTTCGCAAGCTCTCCGCGGGGATGCCCGCCACCATCTATTACAGCTTCCTAACTTTGGATTTCCGGCGCTTCCATTCCGGCGCATTTCACTTTCCTGGCGTTTCTCCTCTCCTGCACCCTTCTCCCTCACACCTACAACCGTGGGTTGCAACCTTCTCCCTCCCGCCGCAGGCCAATGTGGAAGACCAGCTCAATCGGGATCGCCAAGCCTTGGCGACGGGGCGGACGCGGAGGGCTAGTGTGCTGGAGGACGTGGCAGGGCAGCACCAGCCGCGGTGGCAGGTCTCCTATAATGTCGAGGGGCCGGTGGGTGCATCCGTGAAAGGGATTGCGCTGAGCCATAGCCTTGTATTACCTGGTTTCAGTTTCACCTGCTCGTGGTGGTGGTTAGGGACCAATGTCCGCGGGTGGGCCGGAGGTGCTTGAAGGTGCTTGGGCTGTGGCCTGCGCAGCTCACACCATTCCCTTCTGCGCCTCAACCCGACCCCGCCTTTTCCATCCCGCTCGGTGGCATTAGTCAACATTCGTCAATATCTCTGCAGGCACAAATATCAAAACCTGTGGAGAAGTCAGGGTTATGGGTTATGGGAGCAGATATTGATAACAACCTAAACGAAAGCTAGGTCTTTAACCGGTACAGTGCCGGTCGTTATGTTGGCTATGTTTTCAGCTGATTCGTTATGGATCGTTCCATGGTCATGGCTCCCCAGGCTAACCATGGCAAGCTGGGCGTGGTGGACGCCAGTCGCCGTAGCGAGTTGGATCGGGCCCATCTGGTCAAGCTCGTGAAGGAGCAGAAGGCGGCCCCACCGGCCATACCCGCTGCGGCCGTGTCGCCCGTGGTGGCACGCGCGCGCCGCCTGTCTACAGTTATGGTAGCATGAAACCCTTACCCGGTGCCTTCGTGTTTCGTGGCCCCTGGGTAGGCCGGACGCGGTGGGTCGCACCTGTAACCGTCTCCGGTCTTCGGGCGCATGTCTCGCAGTGCACGTCCGATTATTGCTTGAATGACGGAGCACGGGGGCTTGAGGCAGGCTTCGCCGGTGGGGGGATGTTGCCGCAAACTGGTGATCTCGTTTCCCTACCCATCGGTTGACCCTATGCCGGGGGGAGGCCGGGCGGCCGGGCATTGGCTTGAATGGAGTGGGCGGGTTGCGCGCGTCAGGGGAACAAAAGAACGCAAATAACGGCTGGGCTTTGCAGGACGATGGGGTCGGCAGCGTGTGTTTGTGACTCTGTGTGTGTGTGTATGTGCATGTGCATGTTTCGGCGCCTGCGTTGTTCCCTCCAGTTCGGGAAGGTATCAGCCGCGGATTGAGATTCTGCGTTCACGTAGCTGTGCGTGTATATGTACGCTGTAGCCTAGCGGTGGGGCGGGGCATCAATTGATGAATGGGGAGGCGCCTGCAGCGTGAGGGTAGTAGAGCTTGGGTTGAGATCTGGTTTCGGAGTCTGGTAAGGCGAAGTGGCGTACTGGCGGCTTTTGATTGAAAGGTCGGTTGAGCGTGTGTGTTGTGGATTGCGCACTGATCCTTATGATCGTTGTGGGGTATGGAGGTTGGGCCTCAGTGGGGAGGAAAGCCCTTCGTCGGTGCATACGGTTGCGCAAAGCAAAATGCTGATTGCGCGTTGCACCTATTCATATGCGTTGGCGTGTGTGCATGTGTAGATGTGTGTACGGGAGTTTTGTTGCGCTATGTGTTGGTGATGGGGGTGACACGTACACGCCTGATGGCGTGTTCCCGCTCAGTTTAGATACGAACGCCCCCCCCTATTGAACCGTGTGTGGGTACGCCTCTGCATGTGTTATTGGCGGGGTGCGTCTCTCTCAAGCGGCGCTTGCTCTCATCAGCACCGCGGACGAGTACCGATTCTATTTGGTCGTGCACGCAGCCCTCATGAGACTTGCCATGCTCTCATAACTGATGTTTTTGAAGGAGTTTTGGCACCGCACGTGTCTTCTTCCTGGTATACTGAGGGGCCGTCAGTCTCGGTCACCTTTACGCGCAAGGCCTGACGGGACGAGGGGAACGCACTCTGCACTCTGCGGTTCCTGTCGTCCCCATAAGGCCTTGTCATCCTCATTAGGTACCCACTCCGTCGTCAGGACATTGAAGGGCGCTGAGAGGAATTGCGCCATGAGCCACTTTGCTGCCTGTTAGTTTCTTGGCCACTCGCCGTGTCTCGTGTATTTCCTGGCTGCTTGCTTTTCCCTCCGGTCGCATCGCGCCGCATCTCTTGTCATCTGCCGCTGCTGCCGCTGCAGGTCTAATGCTCTTAGCGGGACGCAGGGAAACAGTGAATTCTCGATAGAAACAAATTCATAATGAAGTCAGAAATGTGGTGATGATGATGATAATGATGATGATGCAAAGTGTTCCCACGTGTGTTGGTTGGGTTTGGAGGAGCAACACCGGCCTCCGCGGGGGACAATAACGGCTGTTGCGGACTTTGTAACCGGGGACATATTGGGCAGTGGCAGCTGCTCCGGATCGGTTTGGGCTTGGCATTGTGAAATGATTATTTTTCCCCCTAAGTTGGAAATGCCGTACTGCGCTGCAAGTTTACGGTTTGGCACGCCTTTGATACCACATGGAGCTGCCCATCATGACTGACCGCATTTTTTCTGGCGTGTGTCGGCATGTGTCCGGTGTTCTGTATTGCTTCATCCGCGCGCTGCACCCAAATTTTCAATCGCGTTAGGTCTCATCCCCATCTGTGAGTACGTACGACTGTGTACGACTGAAGTGAAATAGCAGTCGGATTGTCGTTTGGCGAATGGTGTGCGGATCACGTTGACCGACACATTCTTGGCGGTCAACGGGCTCCTTCACTATGACATCACGTGGTGGTATCTCTCGTTATAACCCACCTGCACGGCAGTCTTCCTGCTGCGGCCTGCCCCATTGCCGTATTTTGCCGTTCCTAGAATCAGTTGCTTGATCGCCTTCCTCGATGTCTGTTTGTTTCTGTGCGGAAGGGGCACAAGAACTTGGTCACGCGTGTACCCGATGTGTATGAGGCGAGCCGCAATGAAACCCTAAGAATCTGAACCCTCGATCAGAGAAAGAAAAAGGGAGTCGTCTGTCTGTCTGTCTGTATGTATGTATCTCTGTATGTATGTATGTATGTATGCGCAAGTGTACGTGTACACGATGTGCAAATTTGCGTTTGCGTGCGTAAGTGTTATGTCCACACGGCACGGGGTCGTATCCTGAGCACATGCGCCCGCTTCACACCCCCCTCATGTGCCCAACCTCGGTCTGTAGTGGGCTCGTGGAAGTGACAGCCCCTGTCGTTGGACTTCCGTGTGGTGCTGCTGTCCGCCCCCGGGCTACAGGAAGGGGACATTCATCATCATAGTTTTGTACGATGACGCGCTTAGCAGCCCCCAAGCCTGCCTGATTCCGCCCCTCTACCCTCCGAGCCCCTTCTTGGTCTATCCTGCTGCTGGGAACCGGGGCCTTGCGGGTCCTGGTTGAATGGTCAGTTTTGATGGAGGGGGAGAGAGGACTGCGGCGTGATTGACACAACTTAGAATTTTCCTCCGAGGCTGTCCGGCCGACCCACGCGTGGATGGTGCTGGGGCTCAGCTCCCTCCCCATGTGGCTGGTATGTGCGTGTATTGTTTGCCGCCCGCTACATAGGAGCGGCCTTGCTGCGGTGGCTGGACCCCGGTGCTTGTCTGCTTTTGCGCCCGCGGCCAACAGAGTTGCACGAGGTCAGGAGACACGATGCCGGGGAGGGGGCGGGTGAGAGCCGGAACGGCCAGCGAAATCTACTTCAAGATTGCTGTGGCGCTGGCGTCTGCCCTGCGCCTCAGTTTGCGTCGCTCCGCGGTTGGCTTTCCTTTGTTGGCGCCGTTTCGTCACACAGTGACCCGGCAGGCCCCAACTTGGCTTGAGGTTGGGACCCGATGATGACTGAAGGAGCTTTTCGGAGTCGGGAGGGATCGAGCGCTTGGGTGGTAGTGGTAATGGCGGTGATGGTACTTGCCGACCCCCCCCCCTTTCACGGGTGGCGAGGGCTGGAGCAGGTGGTGGGATGCCACGAGCTATAGTATACAGGAATGCCGGGGCCATAAAGTGGAAGGTGAGGGGGACGATGCCATCTGCCGGGGAGATGAACGGACTGCGGCAATTGGCTCGTCACCCGCTCCCCCCTCTCCCTCAGAGAGGTCTGGGTAGATTTACGAAACGCAATTCATGTTTGTTTCTGCTGCGTACGCATTTGACTGCCGCATGCGTGTGCATGTGTGGTGCTTTTAGAAACCGTCCCTCTGGAAGTAGGTAGAAAACGTTTTGTGCACGCACCCATTCGTGGTGGTGCCGCTTATCGCGTAATTGGTGGTGACATGCTGGGGCGTTTTTTGCGGAGTGGACATTTCGCCGACGCGCTTCGCATCCGCTATGATTGAGGCATGAGCGGCCTTTGCCAGAAGGAGCACCGGACCTGGGTCACGGTGTGGTGCGGTTGCAGTGCACCCCGCCTCCAAAAGGACCTGAGGAAGGGCACACCTGCGAGTTTTGTATCAGTCTTAAGTATTCTGTGTGAGGTTGCGGTGATGGCGCGCTTCAAATGAGCATTGATCGGTTGATTATGTTTCCTGACTATTCGGCGGTTAGTTATAAACGGTGTTGCAGAGATCTGCAATGCAGGAAACTTCTGTTGGCAAACAGGGCGGTCAATATAGGGCAGTGCAAGCTGCTAGTTGCCATCAATAGCCTTCAACCGCTTTGGTTCCTCCGCCCACGCTACTGCGGTATCTGCTATTTGTCGACGCCCAGCTGGCCCCCTGACATGGATAAAGCCCGCGAACAACAACAAACAGTGAACAACCGGCGGTCTACACTGGTTTAGGCGAATCGATTTTTCCTGGGCCCTGGTTGCAGTAGTAAACACTAACTGCGGTGTGGAGGGTGGCATCCAGAAGGGGATAGGGCCGGTGGCGGTGGTGTTTTTAGGTGCCGACTTATCTGGACAAGCGATTGATATCTTGTGCGAGCTTGACGGAGAGAGAGGCGTAGAGAGATTTGTGCGTTTGTGGGTTTGTGTGTACGTGAGAGAAACAGAAGTGCCTGCCCCCTAGCTTTCATCTTTAGGGACTGGCTTGCTCCTCCACATCCCGCGTGTGCAGCTGTGCAGCGACCTAAAGGAAAGGATCGTCCGGTCGGGGGGTGTGTCACGGGGGGTGGATGGGGGTCACGCATGGGGAGGGGGACGTAACGCAGCTCATAGAATCTCAGGCTCCGCCTAATTGATTACGGTATGTTGATCTGGACCTGAAAGGCTTTCAATAAATACGTATGTTACACAACATATTCATGTACCCAAGTGGTATGCAATAATTTATCGCGGCTTGGCTTCCTGACAGCGATGTGCGGGAGTTCATCGACAAAGGGTGCCGTGTGGACGTGGTGCTAGTGGTGGGGTCGGTTGCTTTATGTCGGAGAGAAGCATTTGCACCGCTTACTGACTGCGCTCCGTCTGTCGCGGCCCCGGCGCCCATGGGGCTGTGGTGGTGACGGTGGCGGTGGTGGCGGAGGGGCCTCGGAAGCTGCGGTGATCGCGCATATGTGGGGACATGACGTTCCCTGGTCGGCCAAAGCACCGGTCCTGTGCCGCTTTCAAAACTCCTCTCCCCCCGATTCCCGCGCCCTCGTAACGTCCTGGCACTCTGGACTCATTACCGCAGCCATAGCTGCCGATATTTATTTTGGATCTGGAGTATGGATCTTAAATATTGCTTTCAACGAACGCCATGTAACAACTAAAGTTGTAACGTTTTTGCGACGGCGGTTACATCTTTCGGTTAGTTGAAGCCGTCAGTTTCCTTCACATCTTTACCGCGCTGAATATTGCTGGGTGCCCACGTCCCTCCACACTTTCCCACAACAACAATCATCCATTCCTTGTGGAGGATGGAGAAGGACAGGCTGGCTGTCTAAATTAATGACGGACGCCTGTTGCCCGTTATGTGCCGTCACGACGAGATAGCCGCCCCCCGAGATAACCTTACTTCCTGCCCACCACCTCGTCATGGATATCATACATTACATGCTTACCATTGCTTCATGACGTCTCCTGTGCAAAACCTAAACCCTAAAAACCTGAAGTTCAAAACAGGAACCGATTTAACACCTAAGACCCGCTGAGGTCGCGGGGAACATCTTCTCCACAAGGACCTCACCTGGTGGGCCCTATGCGTCCAGGGTTTGTAGGCTCCCTTACAACCGTGTTGCCCAGGAGCCAGGTGGTAGCACAGCGTTGCCCCGTCCTCGGCTCTGTGTATACCACCCGGCAGCCATCCAGGGGTGGCGGACCAAATGCTTCCGTCGCCCCCAGGCATGTACGTGGTGTAATTCAGTGCACTATGCAGCCGCCAATGTCCAGGGAGGGGGCAGGGAAATGTGACCGCCCTGCCCCCACGTGCCGCCCTCGCCCGCCTGGCCCCAGTCCCTGCCCCCACCTCGCCGTGAACATACCGCCTGCTGCCCACGATCACGGTGCTCGCAACAATAGAACATTCTCACGCTTTCAAGAGAGCGGCGCTGCTGGCGTGCTACTGCAGCAGCGGCAGTAGCAGTCGCGATTCTAAACCTCCCACCATGACCAGACCGAGTTGACACGCATCCCAGACATATGTACGACACCATGTACGACCACCTCAACTGTTTTCTCTCAATCGGTACCAGCCCTCACTGCCAATTCTCCTCCAGGAGGACGGCGCGGGAGATCCTCCGACATCCACCGCCCTTCCGGACTCCCCCTCTTCCCCAGCTCGGCAGCATCGACGAGGGTCACACGCAACTGCTTATCGCCTCTCATCCAAGACATGTGTTGACCCTCCCCTGCCCCCCCTCAATGCAGCGCCCTGGCCAGGTCCTCCACTTTGCGTGTGAGCTCCTCCACCGAGTGCTCGGAGCCCCCCATCAGAGAGGCCACTAGGGCAGCGTCCTGACGGGTGGGGGGAGGAGGGGGAATTTGGGGGAGGGGGGAGCAGAGTTTTGCGCACCTCATCTCAACACAACCAATAAGATGACACCGGATGAAGAGCTGATGGAGAGAAGCGGTGGTGGTGGTGCTGCTACGACAAACCGAACACGACTCCCTCAATGTGCCCGCCGCAGTCGGTTGGTTGGTTAGCTATTAAACGGTGTATGCCGTATCCCATACGCCGTACCTCGGGTCCAAGGTCCAGGAAGGTCTCAATGAGGTCACCGTCCACAAAGCCCCGTGCTTCGGCCGTATGGCGATGGTTTGAGAAGGCGCACCACGCCTCGTGGCTCAGACCGCCCACACCCCGCACCACCGTCCGCAGCGCCGACTGCCCGGGGCGAAGGAAGAGGCCAAGGAGGGTTGGAGGTAGGGGGGGCATGATAAGCAACAAACCCCGGCGCAAGGGGAGGAGGTGTGAGGAGGGGAGCCCAAAGGCACAATGAGGAAGTTGGGAAGCGAGAAGCCGCGTAGTGAGGGTGTAACGAACCAACGATGATCTGACAACGGAAAGAACAACAAGTGTGTGTGTGTGTGTGTAGGGGGAAGGGGGGGAAGCCAAATCATAAAGTTTAACAAGGCACACACACACACACATGCGCATACAGACATGATCAGCGTCAACCCGTCCCCGTAACCAGCATTATCCATGCGCAGTGAAGCCACTTCAGACCTGCATCTTAGTCAACATGTCGTACAGCGCCGGCGGCAATCTTGCAACGATCCCCAGGCGGCCGTCTGTTCCCCCAAATATCAGCGGCGCGGGCAGCGACGCGAACTCGCTATCGGGCGGCCGCATCAACAATGAACCGTGACGCAGACGGTTGATGAAGGTGCCAGTGTGGAACTCGCCCACCACCTGACGCGGAGGAAACGAAGGGTGGTTATTGGCGGTTGGTAGTTAGCGCGTCGGTTCTGTGCAACTGTATGTGTTGTCATTAGTCGGCGACTGCTGCGAGGGCCGGGGTATTCGTGGGTGGACTGGTTCCCGCTCTTCCAGTCACGCCCTGAGACATACACGCGCAGACAAACAGACAGACAGGCAGACAAAACGACAGAGGGAGTGAAGTTGACATAAACCCCCAGGCCTCGGTCGGGTGCGGGGCCTTCAGGATCACCCTTCACGGCCCCCCTCCCTCCCCAAGCGGGGCGAGAGCCTTGTTGGCTCCTTCCCGGATGTGCGGTGGGGCAAGGTATAGCTGCCCCGGGCGCCCTGCTTCTTATGTTGTACATACGATCACTGGGACACGGACACATACCCAGTCGTACACTGTCTGTCGTACAATCCCTGTGCAAACCTGCAATCGCGCCCTCTCCTCATCGGTGGCCGACTCCGCGTTTCGCCGTACAACCACCAAATTGAGGAGATTGTCCGCATAGGTGTAAGTGTCATCGTCCAACGCCTGTCGTACATTCACAGTATCCGTACAGTAAATAAAATTCGTTAATATACCCAGTCCGCATTACAGTTGCCATGTACCGGCACATGCGCCACTTCTATGATAGATGTTTTTCATGCACCTGCTGCCGCTGCTACTGCTGCTTGGCGTACCTGACGAAAACCCCCCACCCGGCCATTTATCCCTCCCCCCCACCTCGACGGCGGTGGTCCAGCCGCTGTTGTAGTCCGCCGCGCGGTGCTCCAAAGCCCCTTGCTCCACATTGTACGACAATAACGACACTGAACGCATCAGGTCGCCAACCACAATCAGGTTGCCGCTGGAGGCCGGTGGCGGAAGCGCGGGAGAGGGGGTGGGTTGGGGGCGGCAGGAGAAAGGGAGGGGGGAAGAGGGACATCGGAACGCTGGGAAAAAATAATGTACGACAGCCCTTAGACGTAGGCGTGGCCTCTCACAGAGAAGCTCCAAACCCCTTTTCACCCCCGCGGGATATTCCGAACCAGAGTACGAACTGCACACGTTGTCGATCAACAAACAGAGAAGTACGGCAATCCGCCATAGAAATGATCTTAGACAAGCTCACCGTGTGGCGAGGTACAGCGCCAAAATGTTGCCTGAATAGGAACACTCAGAGGCAAGCTCCACATGGCTCCCCCCAGAGCCGGCGCCGCCGCCCGCACCGGTCGATGCCGCCGCCCCGGCAGTGGTGCCGCCCCCGCCATTATTCCGTACCACCCAGCGGTACACAGTCACCTGCTCTCGTACCGCCGTGCAGTGGAAGGTGGGGATCAGTTGGAAAAACGGTTAATGCTTGTAGAGATCAGCGCAGCATGCTAGGTGAAGGAGCGAGAGGGACCGGCACATGTCCTCCCCTCCCCTCCCCCCTTCCCGCCCCCTTCCGTGGGTGCAAAATCTCGTTCCGAATAGAATTTTAAAACACACAGTGCTGGTTGTCAAAGTACGATACTGCCGTGCATAACAGCAAGAGGAAAGCGATGTCGCCCTCTCCCATCAGCGCCGCCGCCGCACCACCACCACTTATTGCGCCCTTTGTTGTTGCCTTGGGAGGTACCTTGCTGTTGACAGAGACCAGGATCTTGTCCTTCACGAAGGGTATTACGTTGTATACAGAGCCCTTGACTTCCTTCTCAGTAACCAGCCGTATCTGTATGACATGTACGGCACAAAATACAACAAAGAAACAAGTTTGTCTCGAGGCTGTATCTATCATAAATCCGAATGAGATGGGTTTTACGATCTCAACAGAACGCGCACAAAGCCGAAAGCATTCCTAGCTTCACATACGCCGTACCCCTCGTACTACCCATTCCCGTACGTCGTACCGTGCTCTGCCCCGTCCCTGCTCCAAGCACATGCTCCAAGACCAAGATACGGCCCCGGGCGGGCTCCGCCTCATCCGGTACGACAAATGCCGTACCGACGAGGAAGCAGACATTCGACGGCGAGCTCTGTAGGATCACGTAATGATAACGAAAGGGGGGAACCGAGGGGGTGAAGGATTACATGTGGCACGGGATTCGGAGCGACGACTCGAAACCCAATTGATTTATTTTGCAAAGGAAAGAGTGGCGGACTGGGAAGCCTTGTGCCCACTAACCCGTGGACCGCTGCTTCGAAACCTGATGTCGTACCTCTCCGTTGACGCCGCCAGTGCTCCCGGACCATGCCGCAATGCTGCACGGCATCTCATTAGGCGCAAGTGTGTACGACGCTATGACATCGAATGTTGTATCGTCCAACAACCGCAGATAGCCCCGCTCGCTTCCATCGGTCTCCTATGGGGCAGTCGTACGAAGTTTGACCGGCGGACGCGGAGATCAAGAACGACATGAGCACGAGTCGTACAACGAAACGAAAACAAAGTACTGGACCCCGCATGAGGTGGGGTCATACTAACCGACATAACCGTCCGGTAGAACGGCCGTTAGGGGTTGGATAATGAGATTGCCTGAACAGGGACACATCAGAAAATACGGATCGGAAAAGACGCTCTCGGATTCATGCTCTTACCTCGGTACCCCAGCACTTACACACAGACACACAGACACACAGACAGACACACAGACAGACAGACACACACACACACACACACCATTCCTCCCCTCCCAGATTCCTCGCACCCACCAGCCTCATGGTCAGCACTCCCAACATCCTGCCGGCCTCGTGATGCGCGATGCGGCGGGGGTTCTCCCCAAGCGGTACGGCCCGTACATGCAGCTTCTGAATGTCATCTGCCGTACCAATGGTTAGGGCTCCCTCCGAGGCCACCGCCAGGCTCCGGGGAAACGGAGCCGAATGGAAGGAGGCGAGGAAGGCCACCTGAAGGGCGTGACGAGTCCCGGGAGGGGTACGAGGGGTATGCCGTACAGAGGGGTGGAAAATGAATGCGACGAAATCAATAAGTGCGAAGGGGGGAGGGGCGCGGGGTTAGCGTGCACATGTCTCCATGAGGATTCCGGCACGTCATCAGGCACCTTACATGCCCCGTACATGACATGCTAGTAAAACCCATGTGTCGTAGCCAACCACCATTCCAACCGCTTACGTCGTTCTCGTTGAGGTTACTGTACAGCAGCTTCTTGTTGGAGGAGTAGACAACCGTCGGTCGGTCGCTGGCGGCAAAGACGCTTACGCCGCCGGCATTGCTGCCGCCGGAGCGTGACCCACCGCCATTGCCGCCGTCGCGGCCAGCCGCCGCCGCCGCCGTACGAAAGGTGCGCAGCATGATGGGTTTGGTCCCCAGCACCAAGCGCTTCTTATCGGAGAGGCCGCCAGTGGCTGTGATGTGGAGGAAGAATACGCAGTAATGCACAAAAACAAAATAAGCCGCATAATAAACTTAAATTAAATTATACTAATAATTTAATAGTTAGTATTAAAAGTTACTAAAGATAATACAACATTAATTACTTAATTAAATAATACATTTTTTCTCACAGGCTTTACATAATGGGAGCACAATTTGGCGCCCCGGCCCAACTAGGAATAAGAACACAAACTTACCCCCGTGTTCCGAAAGCTCCGAAACCACATTCAACTGAAAGTAACAACCCTAGCCGGTAGAAAACGGTTTCCCGCTTCTTCATTCGAAGCCCCAAACCCATCGATCCATCTTCCCTCCCCTCACCCGGGTCCAGCCGCCACGTGTGCAGCGCGCCGTCGCCCAGCCCGACCATGCAGTACGGCACGCCCTCTAGTGCCGTACACAACACGGAGCGCGGGATGACCTCCCCTCCCAGAGGCGTGGTGGACAACGGCGTCAGGGAAGGAACGGAAAGCAGTTGAAGTGTCTGGTCCCAACGACCAACCGCCACGAGGGACGAGCGCTCAGCGTTGATGTCGCCTCCGTTAGTCGTACTACCATCGATGGCCAAGTCGTCACCTGTCGGAAAAGCCCCAACGGAAATCGGTGCCCCGATCTTGTAACAGAAGTCTCGGCGAACCCCTAGGGTTTAAACCCATTCATGAAGCCTAACTACCCAACCACCCAACCACTAACCCGCATGGTGGTTGTCAAGGGACCTACCCGATACCCGCCTGCTCTGACCCCCTCCCCTCTGACCCCTCCTTCCTCCTCGTGGCCGCAGCGCTGATCTCATGCAGGGGCCCCAGGCCGAGTGCGTGTGTATGTGGTGGTGGTCGGGGGTAAAGGGAGAAAATCGTCAAACAGCTTGATCACACACACACACCCTCCACGAACCCATCCGCATTCCAAAACCCACACTCACACCTAACCGCTCCCGCTCCCGCTCCCGCACCTCAACCGCCCAACTGCGCACGATTCCGTTTTCTTTGCCCCCAAGCTCTGTCCGCCGCCAGCCGGGCCCTCCCCACTCACCTGCCGGTTGCTGCTGCAGCACCAGGGGCGATACGTCCACACACGCAACCTCCGAATCCAAAACCACGTTGGAGATCTCAACGACCTCAACTACTCCTTCTGGTCGCCGTACAACCTCCAGGTATACCAAGTGGCCGCCGCCGGTGGCCACAACTACCTGTACGGCCATAGAAACTGCCTCAGGAAACCGTCAACTGTCCCTTCCCGCCAGCCACGAGGCGGGC
The DNA here is from genome assembly GCA_019650235.1 of Volvox reticuliferus. Classification (NCBI taxonomy): domain Eukaryota; kingdom Viridiplantae; phylum Chlorophyta; class Chlorophyceae; order Chlamydomonadales; family Volvocaceae; genus Volvox; species Volvox reticuliferus. The sequence goes on along the minus strand of BNCP01000010.1, from coordinate 1,661,298 downwards.
GGACACGAACGCGAGCTGAAACCAAGCTATAAATGTTGTGCCCCGTCCAAGGCTGACTAAAAATGGAATGAACCGATCAAAGGAAGAAAGCAATGTACGGCATTGAGCGGACGTATAGGTCACTTGAAGAACTCCATTCCATTACCACCACCCGATTTAAATCGTACGGCAAGCGACATACCTGCGTGGGACTGCCTGCCGCCACGTGGATGGCGAAGCCGGATGCAGGTCGCCACTCCGAAACCAACTGGAGGGTTGTCGTATCAACGAGCCGTACACTTGCGCTAGTGACCTGGTTTGAGTGTGCGTCAGTAAGGGGTTGGGGTTAACCGCGCAGTGGATGAGCGAGGGATTGCGAGCGAGGGATAGCCGGAGAGCACACGGGGCATACACACATGCCGGCTGCTACAGCCATACCTCAGAAGTTCCGTGAAAAGGTACGGTACGACAATTAATCGTGTCAAGCAAAACCTTAGGTCCACACGTTTCCTCCCTGGCCTAAGACCCCTTAGCACCACTACGCCGACGAGCGCCATTGCGCCAATGTGCCGTACATGACAACATCCTTGGAAACATGACAACATCCTTAGAAAGCGGGCACGTCAGTACCCTGTATGGCAGACAATACGAACATACACGCTCCTATCTTCGCCTGCACTCCCCACCCCACCCCCCGAGGGTCTTCCTCCCCCAACCCGCTCGTTCCCACCTGCAGCAAGTGATCGGTGGCCAGGTTGCCGCACCACAGCGTTTGAGCGGCGCCGTCGAAGCCGGGCAGCTCCGCCTCGTCCAGCTCCTGCAGAGTGGGGCGGGGGGGGGTGATGAAGTGAAAAGGGGGCCGTACTCGGGTATCAGCGCCGCTGGAGCCTGGGGTTAACACGAGTGAGAGTGCGAGATGGTGGCTGGTCAGACGGGTTGGAGATTGGCCGCGAAGAGCAGCAGACACGGGCGCGTGCCTCGTGTGGCGGAGCCGGGGTTACGGAGATCGCGCACCTGTTACCCCACTATGAATCTTAGGCAACTGTAACAACAACAACAGCATCAATGACGATAGTAATAGATAACTTATATTAAAATATAAAAAATAAAATAACAATATAACAATTTCGGTGCGTCCCAGATGTCATCTGGGCTCCCCCTCTCCCCCGTATTCCCCCTCCCCCCCTTCTCCTTCCCTGCCTCTCATCCGTACCTCCTCCGAGTTGAGGGCTAATAAGCGGGTCTCTCCGACGAACGTCAGAAGCAGGTACTTGTCGTACTCGTCGCCATAATGGGAACGCAGGCTCCACACGCCCTGAAGGCACCCGTGGGGGTTCGGGGCGCGTGGGGGTTTGAGGAGTGGGGGGTCCGGAGCAGACACGAGCGGAATGGAAGTGGGGGAATTCCACCACTTAATGGAATTTCCGACGACTCTAAGTTGTGTCGGAAAGGGTTCCTCCACCCAAACCGGGGGGCCCCGGACCAATTGCCGGGTGCAGAGGGGCTGACTATCGCGGATGTTTTATCGGGCATGACGTGTGCGCGTGTGCGTGTGTGTGGGGGGGGGGGCGGGTGAGAGAAGGACAGAACGCTGAACGGGGGCGGGAAGAACCGGGGAGAGGGGAATACACCGGGGCAGTCAATTCGCACGGCATGTCCCGAAGGGGCGCTGTAGCCCTCCGTGTGTGTTTAGTTGCGCCGCACAGTCCGATAACCCCCCCCCCACTTCCCTCCCCGCGTACATACCTTAATACCCGGCAGCTCCACCGTTGCTTGTCGGTTGATTCCGATTCCGTTGCGAACTACCCGCAAACTGCCGTCGCCGTCGATTCCGCTACACGTGACCAACTGATAAGACGTGCAGGCAGCCGCAGCCGTTAGGTCATGTTGGGCCGTTGGGTCGGTTTGACGGTCGGTTGGAGGAAGGCGGAGAAATGGTCGGATGCGCCAAGGGGTTTTGCAGCTCAGCCAAGCAGTTTGAACCCCCCCCCATCCCGATTCCGTACACATTGCTTAACGCAGATCTGCCGCAGAAGTCATGATAGCACACCGTCACGATATCAACTCTAACTCCCAACGGATACCCCTCCCGCGTCCCTCCCTGGATTCCCGCCTCAACCTTGGCATCCCCCCTCCGCTCCTCCTTCGGCGCCCGCGTAACCCCATCCCTCTCCCCTTCCCCCAAAGAGGGTTGTTAAATTACACGCACGCATACACACACACATACAGAGTCGCTTACATGCCGGGCATTGGCATTGCGGGATCAGGACATCATGTCGCTGTTTCTCTTCATGTCTAGATTTTTGCTCTCGCCTGAGCCAAGCCGTTGGTTCGCAAACCCCCCGCCCCCCAACGCCCCACCTGGCCTTGCCCCTGCCGCTCCAGGTCCATAACGACAAAATCCACGATGGGCGCCAGGTTCGGGAAACTGTCCACCAGCTCCACATAGGTGGGGGGCTCCGGAGCCGGAGGAACTGCTCCGGAACCAGACTCCTCGTCATCCTCCATCGGCGCCGGCTGATGGGAGGACCAGAAGCAAGGAGGGGGAAGTTGGAGGCCGAACCAGGCGATGGGTCTCGTATGAGGGCATGAGGGCATCGGGCGGTAGAGCATGTAGAGTATGTTTATATCTGTCTGTGTGTACGTTTCTGTGTGTGTGTGTGTGTGTATGTGTGTGTGTAAGAGAGAGAAAAAAGGGGGGGAGAGGGAGAGAGAGTAGCAGGAGTGCTTCTGACCAGGCTCTCTCTCTCACACAAACACACACACACACACCTTCCCCCGGCCCACAAAATCTATTGTTCGTCCCCTCCCTTAGGCCCCCCACCCCCCACCCCCTCCACCTGGTTGACAGGCTGCGCGGATATTCGCACCAGTTGCGAGTCCCCCGACCTGCTGCCCACATACGTCAGTCCGCTGTCGAGGTAGGCCAGACAGGAGGGCCTACACGTGTGGCCTTTTGGCGGGAGCAGAGCGGGGGCCGAAAACCGGGGGAGCGAGGTGACAGGAGTGTGTGTAGAATGCAGGATAACCACACGGAATGGCGGGGCCGAGGGGTTGGCTAGGGCGGGGTCGCCTCAGGGCGACGGCCCTGTAGTGGCCATGTAGCAAGAGGTGGCGCATTCGACCGACTCGTGAGAGCGAGCGCCTGAGGACGGCATGTGCAGCAGGCCCGTTCTTCTAGCCACATGCACAACTAAACATACCTCGCAGAGCCCCCCATTCAGAACCCCACCACAGCGCCCCACCTTTCCCGTGCATCCAAAACCTCCCGGTACCCACCCCACCCCGCCCCACCTAGTGGCTCAATTCTCAGACCGCTGACTCTGCTGCCGCCGTCGTGTGCCAGCACCAGCAGCTGCAGGCCCCCCTGCCGGTCCCCCAGCAGGAAGCGCGAGCCGTCGGGATCCACTTGACACCAGGCCTGGAAGGAGGGGGGAAAGGGGAGGGGGGTTTGGGGGGCAAGACAAACTACGGACCTGGGCGCAGTACAGTGTAATACAATACAATTCTACAGTACAGAGCAAAAGAGGCAGGCCAAACCTCCCTGCATCTCCTCTCCCTTTTCCGTACTCCGGGGGGCGCCTCACCGTTACGATTGTCTGACGGAGCGGCGCAGACACGGGCGCCTGGCCGCCTGGGCCCCCCAAGTACGACACCACGTTCTCGCCCACCACGATAACCCCTCCCAATGGCGAAGGCACGGGGATAAGCAGAGCCCCCCCGCTGTCCACGTGCTGCTGCTGCCAGGGGCCGTCAAGGAGCTCCTGTGTGTGTATGTGTGTTGGGCGGGGGACAGAAAGGGGGGGAAAACGTGACAAAAACCCACACGACGAGGACTGCAGCAGAGGCGATCACGCGGGAGGCGAGGAAGAGACAGAAATGCGCCACACGTACATACGTACATACATACATACGAAAAAGGGGGATCGGGCGAAAGATGGTTGGTTCTTGGACGGGGAGACGCCACTAGACGAAACCTGGCTGTGCCGATCTGGAGTTCCTCGGGGGATGTTGGGGAAAAGGCAATGAAAGGAAGTGCATGTGGGGGGGGCCGGAGGCGCTCCCAGGGGAATTGAGCGGGAAGAAGCCGCTGACCCTACCTCAAACGGAGCCCTGTAAGTACGGCATTCAGTGGATTATTGTTTGACCCATGTTGACCACACCATGACGACATGCAACATGGCGCACATGGAGAGCTGGTACGACCCTCCACCTGATTGGGTTCATCGGGCCATTCAACACACACACGCCCCGCTCATTCCCTCACCACAGGCACCTTGGGCCCCCCCTTCGCCTCTCCCGCGCTGCGCATGGACCCGCAAAGCCTGATCGGTTTCGGAGCCTGATCTCCGCACCTTCGCTGTCAGCTGCACCTCATAGGTCTTGACGTGGCGAGCACCCTTGGGGTCCTGATGCAGCACACACAGCAGCGGCCGCCCCGAGGGTCCGCCGCTCCCACTGGGTCCCGCTCCGCTGCCCCCCGGGCCCCCGGCCGCCCCTGCCCCGCTCTGCTGCGGGTGCAACCAAGCCATGTCCAGAACGGAGAGCTCCTCCAGCCGCAAACTAAATGCCTCGGACAGCTGGCCCGAGCACTCGTCCATGGGGATGACCTAGAGGAGAAGGGGGAACGGGAAGGCGAATAGACGACACCCGGTACTGCTGATGTGCAAAACACAAGTACGATGAACCCGCGCACACGTGAAGTGACGTACTACTGGAAGTGGAGGGCGGGGGGAGACGGAGGGACGCGAATTCGTAACGCAATAAGTAATAGGACGGCAGGCCGAACCCTAAAACCCTAAAACCCTTAAAACCAAGAGGTGAATTTGGATGTGGATGTGGATGTGCATGTAAGGAACAGGGCCAAGTCGCCTCTGCGGCGGGTGGCAGATAACAGGTGAACAGAGCACCGCGTGAGAGAGCTGAATGGATCTCATCAGAGGACTGCGCAGCTGTTCGGGAGGAACGGTGTTGACGTGACGGGAAGGTGTTCATTTACTGGTTGAAATGAAATGAAACGGCGAGATAGGTATACGCTACACGGCATCGTCGTACACACTGTTCCGTACCTTGAGCATGCCATCGTACAGGTGTAACCCGATAAGGCGGCAGGCCGGGTCCACCACCCCCAACTGCCCATTCTCCGCAGGCCGGCCGATACGGTCGGCTACGTCACCGTTGGCGCGGGTCAATAGTTGACCTGTGTATGGCAACGAACTAACGGTAACCGCCAACGAAATTTGAAATCATCATTTGCTTATAAGGTGGACGTCGAAATTGATTTTTAAAAGCCTCCGAGGGCGGGCTTTCGGATACAGTTTGTGAAATATGCGACAAAAGGCTTCAAACTCTCTCGAGTGTCGATCTCCCGTCCCCGCCGAGCCACGCCGAACCCCTCCACACCTTTCGCCGAATCATACTGTAGTACACAGAATTTATACTTTTCCGTCAAGATGAAGAGTAAGTCCACAGGGATGTCCTGCGAGCAGTCAACGGGTCAACGAAAAGAGAATGCCGGTATTGTATGCGGGAGACCGGCAGGTGGCAAGCACAGTACTATAAACCCCAAGTCCTGCAGCCCCTGCAGTACAACTTCCAATCTACAGCACTTTGCTGAGAGGTGGTGCTAGGCGCCCGCGATGAAAGATTCATGTGACCCACGGGTCCGTGGTTATTATACGTCAACCTCCGAGCCACCTCCCAACCAACATAACACAACGCATTGTGTTGACGCAATACACATCGCACAATACAGTAGAAGGCACCTGGCTCACCCTCGGTCGGAACGCCTGAAGTGCGCAGATGTTGCCGTATATGGGCACATCCAAGACGGCCTGGTGCGGGTGAGATCGGGGCGGGATGGCGAGAATTGGGGGGCTGTTGAGAGTGGGGTGGCGGGCGAGGCAGTGATCCTTATGGCCAAAAGAATCCCGCTTGAAACATCGTCATCATCGTCAAGGGGGTGAAGGGGGAGAGAATAGCCCCGAAGCCAAACACAAACCCAAGAAAGGCCTAGGACCTGAGCGCCCCGTGCCCACCTGTATTTCCCGCCCCGCTACACACGAGAGCCGCCGAGACACCGAACCTACCGACAGCCCCTGCGGCCCCAGCGTGCGGATCTCCAAGCGCGTGGAGCAACTTCGCCACCGTCCGGTCGGAGTGCGGAATGCAGACGCAGATCGATAGAGAGACACCACGACGCAGGAAGAGGGAAGGGGGGAAGGGGGAAAGAGCCACTGGCTTTAAAGTCACGATCCGGCAAAGCAAGGCTTATCAGCGACACCCTTCCCTACCCTTTCTTCATGAGGGTACGACCCGGCGCATTCTCAGCTGCCCACCCTGGACCGAATCTTAACCCCTCTTTTATCTTCCAACGCTGACCCAGATGGCCTGATGCCCGCGGTCGCCCGAAAGGGTTTACGGAGGTGCGGAGGGCTGGTTGGTGACGCAACATGTTGCGAAGACAGTGGATACGACAACGGGTGTGCGGTTGTGCGGTTGTGCGGGGAAAACGGATGATGGGCGGATGATGTGGACTTACGCAGTGATGAGGTTCACGTCGTTAGGTCCGGTGAAACTCGCCACGACGGCGTGAGTGACCGCGGAAGGCTTGTGCGCTGTGACCACATAGTTGTAGCAGCCAGTCGCAGCGGCGCCCGGGCCAGGCACGTCCACCTCCATGATGAGACTATACTGACTGAAAAATGAGCTCCAAGCTAAAAGAGGACGCCAAATTATCTGCGCTTGTGCAGTTAATCCTCGGCTAAAAAGAGAGCATAAAAATCTCCGCCGAGGGACCCAAGTTTTCTATCGTAGTTTATTATTTAAAGATCAAAATTGACAGATCAGAGGCCACGACGCTCTAACTGTAATGGCAAATCGAACAGACGTCTGGCGCTCTTACGCGCGGAATATAAGGTCGGCGCCGACAGCCTACTTTTTACAGTTCTTAAACGTAAACAGAAAAAATAATTAGCCTCTGCCTTGCCCTGTGGAGCGGAGTGCTAAACGCGGCTGATGGCTTGTTCAAGTCGGTTACCGTGCATGCTGCTGCGTAGTACGACAAACGGGTCGCATCTGACGGGGTCCAGCTGTCCAACATAGAATGAGCTACTGGCGGACTGGCGTCTCACACCAAGTCTTGCACCTGCGACTGCTGGTTACCGTGTGCCAGGCTGTCCCAGGGCTTCACGTGTTCATTCTCCTGGCTTGTAACTAAGAGCCAGCTGGATCTTCATGGACTAAAGGTGCATGGAGGTGCGCGGTTCAGTCATCTTGAGTGTACCACGAGGCTCTACAAGCCCCCAGGTAAGGGCGTATTCGTGGCGTTGGGGATGGGGCTGCAACCCCTTGTTAAACTTGTAGGTACTTGTAGGTCCCCTCATGTCACCACCGCCGTCCTGCCTACAGGCCGGTACTAGCCAAGTCCTGTCTACCAACCTGTCGAGTGAAGCCCATGCGACTGCTGCTGCAGATTGCCGCAGGGAACAGGCGAGGCAAGTGTGACTGCGTCACGAGTGAGTAATGGTGAGTAACGCAGGTTGTTGGGGTGAGGGCCCCGGCCCGCCCAGTCGTCATTTGTTATTCCCGGGCGTTAATTCAGGAGGGGCTACCCTGCTGGAGGGGCTACCCTGCTGGAGGGGCTACCCTGCTGGAGGGGCTACCCTGCTGGAGGGGCTACCCTGCTGGAGGGGCTACCCTGCTGGAGGGGCTACCCTGCTGGAGGGGCTACCCTGCTGGAGGGGCTACCCTGCTGGAGGGGCTACCCTGCTGGTTAATAAAAGCAGGAGCGTCTTCATGTTTTCTTCTGGGCCACTACCCCGGTCTTTCGCCTTTGGAACAATTATGGTGCTTGAGCTTGCACCTTTCATGGTCATAGGAAGAGACGAACCGCGCGACAATCAGTGAAAATCTTCCTAGCGATCATGCTGGGTTGGATCCTCGATGTACACGAGGAACAGAGCACCGTCTCACATAAGCCGCAAAACGAAGAATTGACTTATATAATACAAAGCCTTTTTGGTTTGATTGACGATTTTTTGTCCTTCTCCGTTGGTACCATGTGCGCGCTAGCATGTCACTATTTATATAATAGCTTGTCTGCTCTCGGTCGTTCTGGTTCTTGTTGGCACGCCGATGTTCGAATGTATAATGTATAAAAACAATGCATTTTTGTAGAGGTTGTCTGTGCTTGTATGTGTGTAGATTGGATTTATGTGTGTAGGGTATGTAGGGTTGGGATCCCAGGTCAAGATGTATGTGCGACCTGCTGCTGTTCCACTTGCTGGCTCAGTTCGCCCCCGCGCTTGCTGGTCTGCAACTGCCCGCACCCGAATCAACACTACTGACCAAAGTCTTTAGTAGTGCCCACGCGCGTGGCCCGCCACTGCGTGCTGCCACCACGCCACACTAGTGCCCCGCTAATACCCTACAACATATGCGGTCGAGGAGTTACCTGATGTGCGTGTCTGGGTTTTGACATGCGCTGATGGATAGTCCCTCGGTCCCCCAAACATAAGATTTTGCGTGCAGTGGGCGAGTGCGTGCGAATGTGTCACGTGTCTGTTGAATCACGTGTATGTTGAAATGTAGGACAGGGCAATAGTGCAAGAGCCCACACTCCTGATTGAATTCCTTGAATTAACTGGATTAATCAACGTATGGTTAAGGCCGTAATCTACGTACTCCTATCTTCCCATCCATTCCTCAAGTGTCCAGCTTGCTTGCTCTTTCTGTTGCTGCCCAGGAAGACGTGAGGCGTGGCGTTAAATAGCCATGCGTATGCAAGCGACCTGAGCGCCGTGCATGTGGGGGATTCGTTTGAATCTCATGATTGGGAGCGAGATGCATGGTGGCGAATGACGTCTCCGTCGTTTTGATGGGTTCCTCACGGACACCTGTAGCCGCGCAGTACAACAACCCTTACAACTGATACGCCGTACTTATGGGCAGCCTAGAGCGGGGCCGGAAGTGCGTGTGATATGCTTGTCCAAGCAAGCTATCTAGGCAGCAAGCTTTGATGCGTCGGCAGGATTCGGCTTGCCCTCGTGCGCGAGGTGCGCAGTTATGCCGTCTTACGCAGTAGTGCCAGCCCAGGGAGTAGTGTTGGGGGTTTGACAATCGCACATCAGGCATATGTAACTAGTGGAACTGTTATTGTTGATCTGAGAAATTTGTGCTAATCTCTCATCCGCTCGTGTGCAAGCGATTCCGAGGTCCATACCGCATGGTGGGGGTTCCTGTTCCAGATGAGTGGAGCGTTAAACGAGTTTTTCTGTGTCGTAGCTACATGATACCGCATGATGGCACCAGGACATGATTTTGAAGTAGGGCGGGGACACGCAACGTACACATATATAGTTAAATTGCACGCCTAGACGCGGCGGTAGCGAAATCAGTGATATCTTTTTCCCCACATTTTGAGGTAGGGCTAGGTAGAGCGTGATAAGATAGGTTCCAAGGGTCTTGATACGTGGCATACTTTTAATGTATATAGTTAATAAAATTATATTTGAGGATAAAATATATAAGGAAATGACCGTTTAGGCTCGTGAATACTTGTTAACACGACTTTCAAAGTAAGTAACTGTACGAGAACGGGCCCGTTGTTATTTATGGCTTAAAGCCCTTCGTATATGGATGTAGTTCATCATCTCCTGTGTTTTGTTGCGGCGCTTTACTGATAGGTTTATGCTATCTAGCTTCTTTCCTACGGCTCTTCGCATTAGCTGCATGTCTTGGAGTTGAGTACAAGGCCAATTATCTATCACATTTTATCATTAGCGATGTACAATACTACATCATCAGGCGCGGCCTTATGGTGATTAAGTATCACACATCCATGTTACGTCCCCAGTTTCCTCGAAGGCGACCTCTGTAAATAGCGATATATCCATCGCAATGGCAGAACAGGAGCTATTTGGCGTCTTTCAGGAGGAAAAAGGGCTTGCAGTAAGCGGCGAACCTTATGACAAGCCCGTCGATGTCCACAGTAAGTCAGCTCGGTGGCTCTAAAGTGTTGCAAACCGCGTGTGCAAGCTTTGGGAGTCTCGCCTTACGCGCCAGCATCCATGCCAAAATATCTTTCCAGCCATGCGCCGCGCTGCACGCAAGTCGCATACCCATCCGCGTATCCGCTCCCGGGGCCCATTGTCGGGCGCCGCCTCCCCTTCCCATACCCCGCAACCACAACACCGTGAACACACCCGCGTTACGAATTGACCTCCCATCGGATGACTTGGGTGCAGATGGCATTACCACCGCATGCTTGCCGGGTCGCGAGCCCTGTCCCCGTGGACTTAAAAGAGAATCCGCCTCCCCATCGCAAATCCGTTGGGCCGTTCCTCTCCATCCCTCACATCCCCCGGTGATTCCACCTTTGCTCTATCAGCTGCTTTACATTTCTCAGATTCCCTCCGGTGTCTCAGCCTGGCTCATCTGGTCGCCCACTGCCGTGAGTAACCAAATACCCTCAGTGCTAACGCCCCTTCCGCAAAACACACATGCCGCCCACAGCTCGCCACCATGGCAAGCAGTTCGAAGTGCCCAACTGCTCGGCAATCTCAGGAAAGGGCCCGGACGCCTGGTTCGATAAGAATCTGAAGCTCGCCACGCCGGTGAGTAATCATTTGCAGCACGTGCGCGGCCTTGGTGATATATATGGGGCTCGAGCAAAGATTCATGACTCTTGTGGGCCGTATGGAGTTTTGCGAGGGAGGAAGCAGAATCGTGTGAGTAAAATCAATGGCGGGGATTTCGCGCATACTAGGTGCGTCATCGCATGTGTTACCTTAGGGTTTAGGGTTTTTTGAGGTCCATCATGCATGTCGGTGCGAAACGGCTTGTGTGTACGTAGGATTGCGTGAAAGAGGAAGAGGGATGCATGTGAAAGGTCACATCTCTTGCCTCGTTGCCCCACACGTCACGCCACGAGTCAGATAATTTGAAATGCCAAAGGACACAAATTCCGGTGCCGCCCCAGCACTTCTCAGGCCATCACCACCATGGCGACCATAGCCACCATCCTCACCTCATCGCCACCACCGCTTGCTTTCCATCCATGCGCATCCCTTCCCCCCCGAGATAACCCCCTTTCTGCCCTCAATGGTTTGCCTTAGGCCGACCATTACTCGGAGCCTCTGGACCTGCCCACAATCGTGGCCGCCAGGGCGGGACCGGCGGCAGGGGCAATACCAGAGTCGAACGGCCGGCCGCTGCACGACAGAGCCTTTCGACCCAGCAACCCCTCGCAGCGGTCGTGAGTAAGGGGCCTTACGGGGAAGATGGGGAAATGGGGAAGCGGGATCAACGTGGCTCCGGGTAAGGTATAGCACAGTGGTGTGGGGCTCTGTTTCTATATTCCTGCAAGTTCGGCGGAGGTTACTTCTAGGGAATAACGCATCTGTGTGTGTCTGTTTGTGTTTGTGTGTCTGTTTGTGTTTGTGTGTCTGTTTGTGTTTGTGTGTCTGTTTGTGTTTGTGTGTCTGTTTATAAGGGCTGAGGTGACGTTAACCCAGTGGCGGGTTTGGTGACGGTCAAAGGGCCACAGGAATGGTGCTGTCGGCCGCGTCTTAGAGAATGTACAGAGGTTTTCGTTTGCAATGCCTACGCTAAGTCATCCCACCCAACCCACCATTTGCTACAAGGCCGAACCTGCGGCCGTGGGAGCCACATGCATTTTTTGTTATAGCCGCATGCTTTGCGTAAGCAAGCTTGGCAACAAGTTTTGTACATCTCAAAACGTTGCTTTGCAATTGGTAGTAGCATTTACTGCTCTTGCCCTTGACCTAGACGAGTTGGGCAGTTGCTGGATCCCTTTGCGCCCACGTCACCAGGCGTCACCACGTGGCCTTATGCTTGCAACCGTATTCGGCAACGTCACGCTATCAACTTTAACCATAAATCATAGATAATACCTACACAGCCTAGTAGTTCTCAAGGCGCACACGGACACAGCACTTCTGCGACAGAAGCGGGGCCAATGATGTGCGCCGCGAAGAGTCTTACTGACAAATTGTTGATACCCTGTCTTCCATGCCTCGCAGGGGCAAGGCCTCCGGGTCCCTATACGGCACTTTTGGCCCTCTAAGCCTATTTTTCGCTGCACCTGAGTCTGGCGGCCACGATCAACCTCGTCGGTGAGATTGATTATGTGCTAATGTTATGGGCCGTTTATACCTTTTATACGGTGTGCTTCGTAATTAAGCGCGGGCGTGTAGGTAGAGATAATATCATGCAGGATAGATCTGTGAACTGGATCAGATATGCTACCGTATTGGCTCGGATTAGGATGGATAAGAATGGATTACAAGACCCACTCAAACCCTGTATTCGAGTATTGTGTCAGAGTGTTGCACGAATGGGATTAGACTTGATCAGATGGAAGGAAGGAAACAGCTATCAAACCGATCCAGATCCGAAGGGGCTGCCATGTTGAATTTTGTGCCATGTTCGGTAGCCAACGGAGTTCTGAGTAAATCGGTTGTGACTTAGGGTTTCACACACATGCATTAAAGTTTAGATAGTTATACAATGAACTCTGTAGGGCCTGTACTTGGCTTTCATCCTTAAAGTTGTATTGTTCCGATCCAAGTTAACAGATTACGCAAATGCAGTGTTTGGCAGCACTTTGATCAGTTACCTGAATTGATGCTTGGCTATGGAGGCGGCGGCGCGAAAAGGGTGACTAGGATCACAAGATGGGCAGCGTTTTGGCGGGAAAAATCACCAAATCGGGGACAGGAAACTCTCTCATAAGATGCACCAGACAACGTTAAATAAGACGAAGGATGTCCCAGAAGGGACTAGGTCCGAGCCGACGGGACTATAAATGCATTATCTCGTCAGGCTGCTGCGTCAATCCTCATCTTTCGTCCCGGAAGTGTGACCCATTAAATTAATTACCGAAGCTTCAGTTGGCCTACTGGTACATGGCATGCTTCGCCCAGTATTGCGTACCTACCACATCCTTATTGGCTCTGGATGTGGGATTCACCGTGGGAAACCCTAATCCTCCCAAGTTTCCGATCCTTGTGCCTCTCGACCGCCAAACCAGGCCTATAACTGCTCCCGTGGACCAGGAGGCACTTGGTAACATCTATACGAACAACCCAAAGCGAGGAGGACCCGGGTCAGTGCGGTGGCGTGGGGGCAGCAGGCAGGGGGCTTGGTAGGGGGGGATCCGTATGACATCCGCTCCCCCAACCTACTGAAGAGGTCGTATGGAGGTGTCCTGACCTGGGAACATCTGGGGAGAGTGCGTCCAGTACTGACTGCCTCAAGTTCGTCTTTACCTCGCGCTCATTCCCCCTGGCGTAACAAAGCTGTGTCGATAGCACAAGTACTCAGCCTTTTGGCATTTGGGTCCATTTGGAGACCCGTTCCAGGAAAGAAGCAATCACGTCTTAGTTTGTGAAGCTCCATTTAATTTGGTTACGATTTTTGCGGAGATTGATTCCAGCTGCTGAGACCCTAATGCCCACGCCCCGACCTCGTGTCCCAGGTATCCCGACCAGTACCGCCTGCTGTCCGGCGGGTCCTACACGTACGTCCCAGATGAATACCAGCGGGGCCGTACGCTCGAAAAGGTGGGTACGGACAAATGGCAGTGCATACTGTGCAATGGTGTTTAGCGCTTGACAGGGATTTGCGCAGTGGAATAACTTGTTGAGCAGGGGATTACGGAGGGGTGTGAGCGGGGAAGGAGGCTGGGATAGAATATGGGTAGAAGGGCCAGAGTAGGGAGGCCGCACGAGGCCTCACTAATGACTTCGAGGTAGGGCTTTGTGCAGGTAGGGATTGCCAACATAGTTATATCATTTATCATCACCTATTTTATCTGCGTCAAAATTAGTTATACACACACTCACATCGCAGCTTTGTAGATGTAGATGAAATGTAGAGAATTTGGATTAGTACATATGTTTCGGATAGATGCAAATGCGTTTCTGTTCCGTGATTTCTGCTTGGCGTTCATAACGGAATTTCGTCTTCTAAGTAATTCTTTTCCTAATAACCGGGAGAGTTTCAAGACATGCTGGTCGCTGAAGCATTCTATCTTCCTACAACGAGCCCAGCTATATAAAATATATGTCATATACATATGTAGAAACCTCCGCGAACGATTACATACGATGGCTTAAGGGTATGACATATTCAAGGTAATTCAGGGGACTATTTACATATGTAATTAAAATATCGGACGGACGTGAGTGAGGAAATGGAAAAGTGCCTTTTGCCCACACATCCAGGATTGTCTCTTTTTCATTTCCTCACTCCCGTCTGTATGGAATTTTAATTACATGTGTGAACGGCGCTTAAGAAACTCAGACGCACGGCTGTCTGAATGACTGCATGAATTCGTAAACACAATAGTTTACGAAATAATTACGCATTCCTCGCCAATATTGCTAAATCATAAGCGTCAAGGTGTATGATATCTGTCGGACGCGTTTCAGCCCCCCCCCCTCATAATGATATCGGACGCGTTTCAGCCTTCCCCCTCATAATAATATCGGAACAGCGTTTCGCATCTCGTACTATTACTGTCGTTGTGTTCATCATGCCCCATGATGCCGCGAATTAAGGGGTGTTACACTGCGTGCTGTGGGCGACTCGCCCTGCAAACACGAGCACCGGGGGCCCTGACCGGACCGAGCCACGGCGCACGGGAGGGCCACGTGGTTTTGTCTGTCGCGAATTATATCATCAAGATCTTGGCTCCTCTGCAGGGTGGTCCTGAAATCGGTCATTTTTACAAAGGCTTTCGTAGAAATGAAACGTGGTAGTACGGCGAATGATGCGTCGTTGATGCAGGCTGAAACCCAATGCCTGGAACCATGTAGAAAGTTAGATGATGCGGCACGATTCCGCGCACCATTCCTACATAAGTCGTTGGTGGACTCGACTCGAACCGAAACTTCAACTGGAACACTGAACCCTAGTGCTTCACCTGGAAAGTCCACAGTCCACCACACTCCCGTCTTAACGCGCCCGTATCCCCGCCGCACCTTGCACAGGCTCTCAAGCACGAGGCGCGCGCCCGCATCCCCACACCCTTTTGGGGCGGCACGCGCGCAAATGGTGTTTTCACGTCCGACAGCGAGGTACGGCAGCTCATCCGTAGATTGCCGGATAATTATGCACGTACATACCTATGGCTTGCATTGAGAACGTAACGCCGCCACTTTTGATTATGCTTGGTAGCGACTGGATCTGCGCCCTTGTGCCCTTAATCCGTGACCTCTGCGTCATCGCCGCTGCCACGCGAAAGAGCTTGTCCCGATATGCTCATCGTGCGGCAGCGCCCGTAGGGCGTCTCTGAAGACTCACACGGTGCCGCCTCGAGTCCTCACCAACCGGCACCCGAATTGCATAGGAGCCGCCAGGCGGATCGTTACCGTCCCGTGGCAAATGCTTCACACGTCGGACGACCAACTCAAGATTAGCGCCTTCACCGCACAACCTAAGCCCGCGCCCTGCCCCCATCGTGCCACTATGCAGTTGTACGCAACGCCGCCCCCCAAGTCGCCCACCCGCAGCCGCTCCGCGTCCGACGGGCGACCTGCCTGGCGACCCAATAACCCTGGCCCTAAGGGCCGTTATTGCGGCCTCTTGTCGTCGCCATCATACATCCCGTGCCCTGCACCCCCGGATAAGGTTAGAGAGACCCTGGGGACGGGGTCGGGGCAGTGGCGGGACGGCGGGCAGGGCATGACATGTGGCCTAACAGATGGCTATGGGAATGGATGGCGCTGGCGCGATGCACACGAACTGGCTGTCTCCCAAATTCTAATTGTTCCGTGCAGTGCAATACGGCTTGACATCTGCGAAAAGGCTGATGAATCTCATCACTGTTGCTATTTCGGAGAACAGAGGGCAGGGATTATTCGGTGCAGGGTAAAACGAATGGCAGGAGCTAACGACTGGAACAACATTCCCAAGAAGTGCGCCGATTGCCCATATTATCCTGTGAAGTATACCTGGGTATTAAACGGTGGTATCAAAGTTGGTGCTGCTGTAGGAAAGACGGTGCGTGTGCGTTATGTTTGACAGCGGCGTGAAGGATTGGGCATGACTCAATACTCCTACTCCTTTACCTCTTTTACCGTCGTACAAGAAGAGTGCGATGTACTGTACCTCCTTGCATTTTGAGGTGATGACCCATATCCCCACCAACCACCACGCAACGTTTGATCCCGTTGTCTGCCCCTTGTCCCTTTCTGCCGTGCAACTTCTTCTCACAGCCGCAGCCGCAGCTTCGCAACTGGCCGTCGCCCTCGCGGCCCTTTGTGCCCTCTACTGCTGGCCACAAACGGCTCAGCATGTGGAGTGTCAACCCCTACGAACGTGTGACGGCAGGATCTTCCATGCCCCTCCATGCGGCGACAGTTGCACCAGCTGCAGCAGCGGTGCACTGACAGTAGACGGGTTGGGGTTTAGTGCGATATTGCACGGATTGGTAGGATAAGGTGGGGGTGCGCAGGAGGAGGGCCATGGTGTTGGTTTGGAATCTGGTGGCGTTAGGGCTTTGTCCGCGGGCGTACCGAATTCTTTCAGTGTAATGTGTACACGCGTGCAGAATGCCTGGCGTCCACAGCAGAAGTGTCGACGCAAACTTACGGGAGATGGGAGTTTCATTTACCTAATCCTGATCTTCCTGGTGAGCGACAGGTGACGATGGCCTAAGGTTACGAGGAGAGTACTCGTATGCTCCCGTGCCCGCATGTGTCCGGATGTGCACTTGATGCCGACCGCCTCAGCATCAGCTGCTGGCACCGGATGGTGATCAGGAGAGGCCCGCAGCCACGCTCGCCCATCGAATGCATTGTAGGCATCCCGCAGTGCTTGGTAGGGAAGACGTACAAAAGAGAAAGGTACTTGTGGGTAAAGGTCGCTTCAATAACACAGGCAGGCGAGCAGACAGGTTGTAGGTTTTGAGAGCTTGGAAGGTGAAGGAACCATCGTGGAAAACGGGTTGCTCATTGGCAAACTGAAGTGAAGTGGTGGTATGTGCTGTCTGTGTTAGCATGTGAAGTATGTTTGTGCCGATGGCAAGTAGCTTGTCAATTCATCACAAAGGAATACGAGACTGTTGGACTGGTCGCATATGTAGCGAAAGGACTTCAGCGCGCACATGGATTGTATCCATGGAGGCGAGGGGGCGATGAGGAGGTAGGAAGCGTATGAGGGACGAGGATGAATGCGCAAGACAACGAGGGCGAACGGTAGGGGCCAGCCAGCAGGAGGCCATTTGTGCGGAAAAGACTGTGTCGATACAGCGGACGCGTTTTTTTGCCAGCGTGGGTCGGCACGTCAAATGGCCGGACCGCTTTGCTGTGGCTCTTTAGCGTCTACGTCACGTCCATGCTAGAATTGAGTAGCGTGCTACGCAGGTTGGACGGCCACCACAAGTCGCGCCGCTACGTTTGCGCTGTTCATCTCCGCAGGAGTTTGACGGCGGGAGCAGGTAGCTATGCAGGCATCGCACCCGTGTCTCCTTTTTCTGGTGTCGTGGTCTATCGCGTGTCGTGTCTCATAATGTTACATTGTGCTTGCTGTGACGTAGCTGCTAGTCCTCCATTTCACACAGAAAGGGGTTGTTTTAAGCGAGGCCTGTCCGGGCTTGCCAACGTGCTTGCTGCGGCACCAAACGTCCGGAGTAGTGTTGTGTCGCTGATTGCTGAGCGGCGTTGTGGTCATGTGCACACAAGCTCCATAGATGTCGTGCTTATATGTCACAACACGGTATGTTAAGTGTAGGCTTTCTTTGTGTGGTCAACGCTGAACCCATTGAATGCATGCTGAAGTCGATTGGGGGTGAGTGGATGAGGGCCGTCCCTGCCATCAGCAGCGACACGCAGGGTTCCGCCCAGGTTAGTGGGCCCTTGGTGAGAATTACACTAGGATTACCACCACCCTGAAATACCGAGAGAACATGCGCACTGATCCGCAGCAAAATCAGTGCCAGGAGGCCCGCTTGTCATTTGTCTTATGCCGAGAAGCATAGCAAAGGACGTCTGGTGTAACGGCTAAAACGGGCCACAGCAAGATCCTCAGCACTAGGCGGAAACGGGTCGGACGTTAATATTATAATTATGTTCATTAAAATCTGCGACGAATTGTTCTCTTTGGGGCGTAAGAGGCGCCCAAAGTTACAAGGCATGCAGAACTGGCTCAGAGAAAGCTTGTAGAGGATGGGAGTTTTCCTTGGCTCACCCGGCATAAGTTGGAGTTTACATCGGGTCAGTTTATCCTGCCCATTCAGTTACGAGGATTATGGGTTAAGCAGATGTACTTGCCGGCGAAATCAGGACTAATGGCAGATTAAAATGTACGGTTAGCGGCAGCAGTTGATGGAGCAAGGGCAACGCCACCTACAGTCCCACAAATTAAAATGTATCAGCTACTTTTACCATCTTTATATCCATGAGACCCTTAGCCCGCGTGGTCCCAGCAAGGAACATTTTAACAATAGCCAAGAACACCAAATATGAGTACAATTCCGCCATTTTGCAGATGCTTAGGAAATATTATTTTTAAATTTGTTAAAATATTTATTATGGTTTCGAAATTGTTTCAGTTCAGCGATATCGTGTGGGTAGAGATTTAGTAGTCTGAATTTGGCCAACCGCTGAACGCCCGGCTGACAAAAGTTAGAGATTAGAAAACTTCAAGGCCAGAAGCTACATTTTAGTAAGCAATTTCAGCCATACATACCGTGATAATTACGGGATCGGTCAAGTGGCCACTACCTCCGCAGCTGGGAGTCGCTGGGTGTCTGTTCCGCAGTACTGCGACAACATGCTATCCAATAACGAGTAAATTATTAATTATTGAATTGATAAGAACAGCACACGGCAAACTCGCTTAGGCGCAAAGCGTCTTTTGCAGAGGGGAGCTCTGGTCTTTCATGCTCTATTAGCTAAAAGATAGCCTGTAAGCTGCTGTAGATTTTCAATCTACATTTCATTAGGCTTTTACAACAAACAGTAATTTAATGCAAGCTACGGCGGAAGGGAAACTTACGTACGGCCAAACACAGTTCATTCCGTTCTACACAAGCATATCGTAAACCATATCTCCGCTTATTACTAATGCTCAGGGAACACGTAACTTTACGTTTATAGCTCCTATTTTCCTTTAACTGCGGCCACGGCTCCTAGGTGGCCCGCATCCGGGCTCAGGGCTCATGCCCGGCATCTTCTGTTGTTTCGGAAATAATAATAATAATAATGATGTACCAACGGCTCGTGGTGCGAACGGCTCAAAAGATGCGACACACGCAGCCCCTGACATCCAAACCACTTTTCCGGTCAATGTTTCTACGAAGCCGGATGTGGCAAAGGAAGCTCTAGAATATAATGGTCCGCCAAGTAACCAGCCTAGGGCTCCTTCGCCTACAGTCAGCCCCAACTTACCAGTCGCCGGCTTACTCGCTGGTGGCCGCGCAGGGGAGCTTGCGCAGGGCGTACTCCAGGTTCGTATTAAGGGATATAAAGCGTATAAAGTTGTTTGGAACAGGGGACTGTGTCTGACGGTTCAGGCTTATCCTTCTATACTTGCATTTAAGTGCCGCTTCCTTACGCGATGCTCATTTTAAGTCCAGCTGTACTTATAGGTCCGCCCTTGTGGCGCAAAAGGCGCACTGCTGGTGGGATTGTGTCAGGAAATTTCCTCCCCTTTCTCTCCCACACAGGGGATTGACGTGCAGAGGAAAATATATTTGCTTCAGGGGCACTGGTGGAATCGTGTGGAGGGTGCTGTAGAGTTGGTTGCGAAGACTTACTCTGCAGCATGCGTAAGGTGCGGGCGGCGAATGTTTGCTGCGCTTGGGAAGCGGAACAGAGAGGTGAAATAGAAGGGCTTAGATTTATGCAGACTACGTTTCAGCCCCACTGTCATACAGCCCAAATGCACGTCCGAGTTGAATTCCGGCACAAAATCTGCAATGATCCGGTTTTTTCCTGGACATCAAGGCTCGTTGGCCTATAACGTTGACGTGTAAGCATGGGCGCCTATGACTACTTTTGGCAACTGCCAGGATACCTTGCTTTGCTGTTCACGTGTCCTATTGAAAGCACCGCTGTATGGGGTTGTCTACCCAATATGCCATGAGCAGGCCAATGTGACACGGGGACCCACCTCCCTTATGGACACGCGAGCCATCACCTGCATTCATATTTGCATGGTGGCTTGGAAAAAATCTCCCACCTTACTGAGCGCCCTCCCACCTCGCTGAGCCCTGATTCGCGCCATTTGCTACTGCATATGCCCATTTGAGCGTCACCTTCCTGCGCCTACAATACTATGCCGCGAACCTTGCTGTTCCCAACCTTGCCGTCTGTCCACGCCCTTCCCTCATAACTCTATTCAAATCTGTCCAGCGTTTGGATCCTGGACGAGTCTTCTGACTCCTTCGTGGCGCTGCTCAGCAAGGGCCCTATGCGCCAAGCCGTGCAACCCGGCCATGCGGTGCACCTGGGTTCAGAATACGACGCCAACAGCCCTTCCAGCCTTACATCCTTGTGGGAGACAAAGGTACGTTTCCTGGGACCCGCATTTAAAATTTTCATCCTACTCATGTGTGCACTGATATGTTGCGCCAGGTAGCGGGAATGGCATACCCCGGCTTTTCCTGGGTAGATAGATGGTGCATAGATTGCTTAAGTAGTCAGTGGCTAGCGCAGCGGGAAAGGACAGAGGTGGCCGCTGCCGGCCCGGGGGCGATGAGAGGGGATGCAACGGCAGCCGCATCCGTAGAAGTTTACGTCCCGGTATTTGCGCAAATCTGACATGAAACCCGTCGCCAGTGACAGCAGATCCCATCCAGATGGATTGGGTTTTACAGGGGCCGGTTAAGATACGAAGATATGGACCTTTCTTCAAGAGCACACGGCTATAGTAATGGACGGAAATTTCATTAACGTGCATGATTCGGTCGTCCCCGTTGTCACCGCGTTGTATTGCGTGTCTCTGCTGCCGCGCACCACCTTGATAGCTGCAAATGGAAGAACGCATTGTTTTCCTGCTCGCTTTTTCCCGTGCCTTACCAGGCCGCACAGACGTACAACGTTCCCGCGCACAGCAGCAACTCCTCCGCGGCCTCGCTGAGTGACCGCGCCGCCTTCCCCACGGACTGGAAGCTGCTGTACAATGCCCACCATTTCACTGATTTTCTTGCACTGCCTATCTTGGCGAGTCCGCTGAGCGGCGTGAACAAGCCCTCACCTGCCTCCATCCCTTCTGGGTCTGCCGGGGTGCTGATGGGGACGTTGGGTGGCGGCACAGCTTCAGGTGGCGCACCAAACGGCAGCGAGGACGGCAGCGGGAGCAGTGGTCAGCAGGTCGTTGGCGCGGTGACACTGTATTTTAGCCGCCCAGACCGGGTTTCGGAGCAGCCGCCCAGTCTCTTCAACACACCCCTGGAGCAAGATCTTGTGGTTTTGGCCCTGGCATCGGTGCTATTCAGTAGCGGACCTGAATCGGTACGGCAAATTTGCGAGCTGGTGCTAGCCGTGCAGTCCGCGGCGGGAAGCGGCGAGCTCGCGGCGGCAGTAGCGATGGGGCTGACGGCGCGGCTGCAGCAATTGTTTGCGGTGGCTCCAGCCTCGCTGTTAGCTCTGGTGCCGCCTAAGCAGGTCAGCGCTATAGTATTCCGCGATCAGACGGTAATGCCAGAGTCAGTCGGCGGCGTTATGGACACCATGGTGGGCTACTCCAGCTCGCAGACGCTGCCACTGTTGCACCCAGCGCTTGCGTCCGTTGCCGGCGGCGGAGGTGCTAGCGGCGCTGCAGCACCTTACAGCGGCAGCCATTTGCACGGCGGCGGAGGGTTGCGTGTGCAGTACCGCGCCGCCGGAATCCACGTGGGTATTACCGATGCCAGCGCCGCCGCGTCGATCGAGCGTTCGCCAAGCTTGTTAGGAACTGGATTGCGAGGTGATGGCGGCGCTGTGGGTGGTAGCGGTGCCGGTACTGGCGCGACCGCAACCACAACCAACAACAACATGATGGTGCACGAGGCCAGTGCCGCGGGCGGCGCAGGTAGCGCCGCGTCGCGAGCGTGTATGCCGAACAGTCGCAGTATGGGTGTGTTGGCAGGACATAACCCGTCAGGGCTGTTTTCCTGCCGCCTGGATCGGCCACCATCGCGTTACAAGGCACTGGTATTTCCGCTGTCTCACACGCTGCTGCAGGTGGGATGCACGAGGAAGGGGAGGGCATGTGGGTTTCAGCTCGGGGACTGCGGCGCTCGTGCGGGAAGGTGGTCCGGCACGGCAGGTTGTGCTTGGTGGTTGCAGGGGCTGGGGGTCGCGGGGTCGAAAGGGCGGGACTTGCATGTGCCGCCGGTGCCCACTTTTATCCATGCAAAATATGAACTGGAGACCAGGTCAGGCCAAATCAGGCCGGGCAAGGCTTCCGCGGCTTTCGAAGCCCCTGATCTAGAAGCACGCACACTGCTCCCCATTATCAGGTGGTGCTCCAGCAGCGCCAAGAGAAAAAACCGCAAGGCCGGGCAGGTCAACACGGCAGCGGCGGCGGCGGTTTGGCGGCGGCAGGGGGGGCGCGCCAGACTTCAGCACTGCGCGATCTCTGCATGGCCGCCTCGGCCGCAGCAGCCGCAGTGTCGCCCAGCGGTGCCACGCGCGGTGGCTGGATAGTGGGCGACTGCAATGAGCACTTGCATGCCGTGCACAGCCCATCACGGGACATTTACGTCATGGCGCGCGTGAACGGCCGGCGGCCGCACTCGCTTATGCTAGCAACGGCGGATGTTTGGATGCCCGACAGCCATGCGGAAGGGGGAGCGGCCGATGGCGGTGGCAATAGCGGTAATAGCCACATGACCCACATCGCGCTGTACCTGGCGTTTCAGGAACGACTTCCGCGGGCGCTGTTGGAGCTGGTGTTAGCAGATGTGCAGCTGCTTATGCGGCAGGTAGGTGCATGCCGGTTGCATTTTCCAGCTGGCGGTGCACCCGCTTAGTTGCCTTTATTTACAAGTAGGCTGCGGCATATGGCATTGAAAGGCGAAAGCGGACGAAGGTGCGGGCTATGGGTTGAGGGAGAGGAAAGCCATGTGACGTTGGAAGCTGCAGCAACATGTTCAGTCTTATGGCGGTTTGTAGGCATGGCCATGTACATGGCTGCGTGGCTCGGATGGTTTGATGACAAGGACCAATGTGACAGCAGCAGCAGAAGAAGAAGAAGGAGAAGAAACAGCAACAATTATAACCACGACATCTCTGCACCATGAGCGACCTGGCTGTCGGGGCGCAATGCTGCAGGGGCTATGCTCAAGAGCAGCATGTCTGACATGGAAGCGGCCCCGTAACAATATCATTAGGGATCAGCAGGAGCAGAAGCGGGGGCATTGCTGGCGGTGACGTTCCAGGCTTCTTTCCGTTTGCACAATGGTCGGTGGGCCAGTCAGGAAGAGAGTCTTTGAAGCCAGGCAACACGCGCGGGAGAGGATTGCATGTGGGTTCTAGGTTCCGCCGGCTTTGCTGCCGGGAAACCTGATCAAGTATTGCTCTCCCGTACTTTCTCACTGTATGAAACCGTCCCCACTCCACACGCACACGTTGCCCTTGCAGTTGCTCGCGCCGCTGATCCGGCATCGGTTCGAAACCAGCCTGGCGGAAGAGTGGAGTGCGCTGGCTGGCGCCGCAAACAACCTGCCCAGTCCCGGGGGCCCCGTGCTGCGCATCACGTCATCCATGTCAGCATCGCAGGCGAGGCACGTGCCGCCGCAGGGTTTGCTGCTGTCGTCTATGACGCCGTCACTTCTTGGAGAGAGTGAGTGTGGCGTGGGATGTGGGACAGCTGGGGCGGGAACTATCAGTTTTCCGTTTAACTCTTGCACCCTACGGTGGCCGTGTGGGGTTGCGTGCTGCTGCTCAGCCCCACATGGTTGTACCCCCGAGCATGCAGGTGCGTTGGACGTGCAGCAACAGGGCGTACGGGTATCACATAAGGGTAATAAGGCTGTCTTGGCGTTGTAGTTGTGGATCCTAGTATTCTTGAGTAAATACGTACGGGATGCAGAACGAAGGGTCTTTACGTTCTAATAAGGTACTGAGCAAGACAAAGGGGTTATAGCAGCAGCAGCATATACACATGGATACCATATCACCACTGGGATGATGCATGGTTGCAAATGGGAGTGATATGCACAGGCTTCCCGTCCGCCACCCTGCCGTTCCTTGGATGAATCCCCCCCATCACCATGCATCGCTTCCCGACCCCATCTCGCAGCCCCCATCGGTGCGGTTGGGGCTGCTTCCACTACACCCCCAATAGCGGAGGCCCACAGCAGCAACTGGCTGACACGGACAGGTGGGACTGGCACGTCACCACAGCTGATGCTGCCTGCCTTGAGTGGTAATGGCGCAGCAACTTTCGCGTCCCCTAACGAGCTGGACCTTGAGGGGCTATCGGCGGGAGAGGCGCTCCAGCAGATGTCTGTACTGGTGTCCTCATACATGGACACCTTGCAGGCCCTCCAGGGGCAGCTCATGGCGTCAGACAGGTGGATGGGTCGGGTGGATGCGAGAAGGGGTTGTATTATCAGGTGGATAAGGGGATATGCTTGCTGGGAGCCCATATTTGTGCGTGCGCGTGTTCTTCGGGGTACTTAATGTGTGTGGGAACAGTGCGGGACCATGCAGGTCAGACGCTGATTGTGCGTCCTAAGGCGCTGTCAGACATGCCTCAATTACTCCGATCGCGCGATCGCTCAGTTGGAAGGCGGGACAATCATGATGTTTCATACCTAGTGCTCACTCGTAATGTCTATCTATCCACTAGAGTTTTGCGAGTATTGCACTCCTTGCAAAGCCTGCAATCTACAACCCGTTCGTACGCACCCTTGCGCCGTGCACAGGGTGACAGAGTCACTTCGGCGGGAGGACCTGCCTCACCTGCAGCTGCTGGAGGTGCTGGGCCATGGGGGCGGTGGGGTGGTCTTCCGGGGCAAATTGCACGCGCTGGAGGTGGCGGTCAAAGTGTTCGAAGTGCCAGGCGACTTGGCCACGGCGGCTGGTAGGGCTTTGGCAAGGCGGGTGGTGGTGGCCCATGTAGTAAACATACATCATAAGTTACTGAATAAGCCTAGAACGTAGGCGTTACAAAGGACCTCTGTCCATACAGTGAAAGCGACCCGCGCCCTATAAACCTGGAGGCAAGAAGTGCAGGTCAGGTTTTAAGGACCAAGGGGGCCATGGCAAGTAGCAGTGAACCAGGGACAAACAATGGACGGACCAGTAAAGAGAAGTGCGAAGCAAGGGTAGTAGTTTTGTCTAAGTCGGTAGCTGTGGGGTTTCAGCAACCTCTTGCCCCAAGGAACCGACATTGTGTAGCGGGGAGCGGGAATGGCGAGGGAAGATGGATGGGAAATTGAAGCGGAAGATCGGTGGCAGCTAGGGGCTGTTATGCACTTCAGGTTATAGTACCCGAGTCGATGTGTACGATGTATCCCTTTCCCACTTCCGCGGCCTCTACGGCAGGCTTGCCACAACACAACATAGCTGTGGGTGCTGGCACAACCGCCGGCGCGGCTGCGGCAGCCTCTGCTGGCGGTGCGAGTGGAAACGGCGCCGCCGCAAGCACAGGTGGCGCCACCAATCAGGCTGCCTGGCCAGGGGTGGGCGACCGGCGGGTCTTGCAACGGAGTGCGCTGGAGCTGGCGGTGACGGCGAGTCTCAGCCACCCGCACATTATCCAGGTATTCATGGATGTGATGAATTGTCAGGCAGCGTCTCAGTTCATTTTTTTTAGTAAAGCCCGGCCAGCGACCTACAAGTCCTATCGGGAAGCCGACCAGCCGTCAGCACCTGTACGAAATACTCTCACGGTCACATAAACACACTTTCACGGTCAGCCATTCTAGCCGCTACCCTTGGCCTGCTGTGGAGGAACCACAGCCCTCTCCGGCCCTCTCCCTTTATCCTACCACATACCTCCATTCCAGTCTACATGATGTCGAGTCCTCGTCGTTTTCATCTGTTCTCATCTTAAGTGTTATATCAGGTCTCTTTTGACATCAGCTATCATATAATACAATAAACCTTTATCTGGAATTCTATCTGCGGAACGCGACTGGACGAAGGCTTAAAGAAACTCAAGTTTAACCGAGATCCTTCATATCTGGCGCTCCAGTCGTAGTTATTGAAGTGTCGATCTAGCTTTATTTTTTGATGCTCCCTGAACCTTCACGCCGCTATGGCTGCCATGTCCTTCCACTTGCAGGTATATAGCCTGTATACCAACATGGTGCTGGTAAAGCAGAAGCCCCCGAAACAGGGCACCTCTGGTGTGCAGCTGATGGAGCTGTCTGCAGTTACTGCTCTCAACCGCACAGATGAGGGCATTCCCTGCTCTGCGCTGTGTATGGAGTACTGTGACATGGTACGGGGGAAAAGGCGTGAAGGACAGGAGCTTTAGGACGGGAACCTATTCACTCTTGGCAGCTGACAAATAGACATGGAAGGCTAACCATGCGATCCTGTCAGCTGCCTGTACACAACACATGGGTGTGAATGGTTGATTGCGCAGGATCAGCTTTTAGATATGTCAGTTGTTTCCTAACGCCGCGCTCTTAAAGACGTCATTTTAGGGATGAGGTATAAGAGAGGGCCCCTTTTGGAACGCCCCGAGCGTCGCCCTCGGACAAGATGTCTGGAGGGTTCTGGAGCAAGGGTAGAGGTAGAGGTTTATGTGCAATGGGTGCGTGTGTTCGTCTGTGCATGGTGGGCTGGTGATGGGTGATGCAGCAACGGCCGCGCGATGTCGAGATGCTTTCAGCGGCTTTTGATTGATATCACATGTCGAATGACGCGTCCCCATCCCCCATTCCCACACGGTGGTATTATCCCGTCAGGCCACGCTGGCTCATGCAATCGACCAGCACCGTTTCATGACCGTCACGCCGCTAGGCACTCGGCGGCCCGCCCTCAAGGCCATCTGCACAACCTTGCTGGAGGTGGCGCTGGCTTTGAGGCACCTGCACGCTAGGAACTTGGCCCATTGTGGTCAGTGGGGCACCCACGGGGACGACTCAGCCATGTTTTCGTGTTTGGATTTGCTAAGGACGCCTCGTCTGGCCGTTTAGGCAAGACAAGGACTTGATGTACGGAATATTCCCTAGTGGAAAGGTGGGATCCCGGGGGCCGGGAGGTAGTAATAGCATATATGATGGGCCCTTTAAGAGGCCGGTGATCTGCTGGGGCCCAGGGTGTTAAAGCGACCGCGACTACTGATTTGCTATTGTTCCCTGCTCGTTCTGTCCAGATTTGAAACCCGCCAATGTGCTGCTTAAGAGCTCGCGGAGGGATAGCCGGGGCTTCACCTGCAAGGTGCGGCGGGGGCCGGGGCAGTTGGGGATGCTTTGGCATGGATCGCTTGCGTGTGCCCCCTTGCGAGCCATGTGCACGGCCATTCCAGTGGTAAACGAGAAAGAAGATGGAAGTTCGAATTGGTGTTGTGTCCAAGTGGTTTGCCTCATACACTATATGCCAATCTGTCGGTTTGTACTTATCCTTCTGCGCTGTTTGCCCTCCTGCGGCTCCTAAGCATCCTCCCATTTGCTGATTTTCCGGTAGACTAACAAGACATACCGCCTACACCCTTTTGCGCCCATTAGGTTGCATGGGCAGCTGTAGAAACAACTATATAAATCATTACCATAATACATCATTATAAAAGATTATGATACTAATTGGGTAATAAGACCATTGATTGTCTAACACACACCCAATCACAGTTGGCGGATTTCGGCTACGTCTCCGTTCTAAAAGCAGCCGTGCCAGGCGGCCGGCCAACTATCCTGCCGGAGGAGGCTTGCGGGACAGTGACCCACATGGCGCCGGTGGGTCAGGATTTCAGGGGGCCGTAGCGGTTTGCCTCGAAGCAGCATATGGCCTTAGGGAGCTCGGGACAAGCAACACTGTGACTTGGTCTTGGAAGAGAACAGATATATAGAATGTAACATTTGGCTTCTCTATGGCTTGGGCCTCTAATTCGCCGCCGCACTCTCCCGTGTAACCCTGCGCGCAGGAGACCTTCATCAAAGGCCAACCCCTTGACTTCTCAGTCGAGTAAGTGAGCACGCCTGGAAATACACGTCACGTTTCGCATGCAGTGCCTGCTTGTTGGGCGCCTGTTGCCGTCCTAGGTCCCCATTGGTGTTCTGAAGCGCTATAGGTGATAACGCAGTTGAGGTCCTGGCGATAAAGCAGCCGCCTGCGTTTGCCTTTGGTTCTCAGATGCCTTGTGCGCCGTAAGGCGCCGCCCCGACTTGTCTTGTTCCGTGGAGCTTTAGTGCTGAATCTTGTGTTGCATAAAAGCTGACGTTCTGCCAGGTGCCTTGCCCTCATAGTCGTGTTCTCCCCTCCAGACCCGCTCCTTTGTTCAGTCCGCTTCAGGGCCTCCCTTACCATTCAGCGGGTCAACCGTTGCGGTTGCTCTTCTCCCTGCCGCCATTCTCCTGTTCCGTCTTTTCTAATTACTGAGTGTGGGGCCCCTAATTCTCAACCTCGCCGCCACAGCACCTTCTCTTTCGGGATTCTCATGTGGGAGCTGTACATGTGCGCCCGGCCATATTCAGATGTTCCCGAGGATCAGATCGCACAGCGGGTGACGCTCAAGGGCTTGAGGCCCACCTTTCCCTCCGACACGCCGCGATCGTACGGGTAAGCTACGTACACAGACCGTCACATCACAATGTTGTTGTGCAGCTGTACGCATTCGTGTCGCGTACCATATTTGTGCCTTGGCAGGTCCACTGGAACGTCTAGGGTCTCTGTCCTTGCCGCGTCTGACCCTCTGCTTCAACATCCTGCAGCGCAGCGCTTTTGGTTTTATTTCCTAAGGCCCAAGGCGGATTGTTTGCCACTCGTCCCACCCACTCCGCCCCACCCCACCCCACCCGTAGCGCACTGGCGCGGCAATGCTGGAGCCAGGACCCCAATGAGCGTCCCAGTGCATCAGAGATCGTCGCTGCAATCGAGAACATGCTGCAAATTATGAACACGCAGCTACCCGCTATCCCGCCACATAAGCCCAAGCCACCGGCTGCAGCGGTGGTTCCGGCGCCGCAGCCTGGCGGGGCCTCACATGATCGGGGACATGTGGAGCTGGTGCTGGAGAAGCCCATGCCGGCCATGCCACGGGTCCGCGGGTCGTTGAATGGCGGTATGGTGCAGCTTGGGCCACCGCAGGCCCAGTCGCCTCTCGGACGCGTGCCTGCATTGCCGCCCGTGACACCACCGGATGACGCGGGGGGCCCAGGCACCGGCCAGGGCGCCAGCCAGCCTTCCGAGGAGGCTTCATAAGCCGCGCAAACTCGGCAGCTGCTTGCTGCAGGTTAAGGTGCTGAGATCGAGGCCATGTCCGACGGCGTCCCGGCTGCCACTGCCCCCGGAGAAAAAGCTGTTTCCACATCTTTCCACAGTTCAGGGAGTTCTCATTGAAAGATATTTGTGAGACACGGCGGAAAGGCGCCCCAACCGTCACGTATGCCTACACGTATGCGTGTACCTGCGCCTGCACCTGCGCCTGCTCACTGCAGGGTTACTTGTGCGTTTCCGCGTGTTCGGATACCGGCTGCATAGTCCCTATAGACCATGTATGCCGGTGACCGTACCTGCTTCAAATCCTCGGCGGCATAACCATGCTCCGCGTCGACCAGCGCAGCACAGTGCAGCGAAGGCGGTTCATCTACCCCGTCCTATTCCAACACCTGAAGGGCCCCGAGCGCCTCCAGGTGGGCGTGTTCGCCGAGCTACATGCATGTCTGTCATTATAATATGATCAGTTTGGAATGTACATATGTAAAAGAATGTAGCAGGACTGTGTACACGTATGCACATGTGCATGAATCTTTTCGTGTAGATGATTCCGATATAAGTGCGGGCATGTGCTTCACGACTGTTGCCTAAGAATAACCCGATGGGTCGCATGCTCTAAGGTGGATTAAGGTGTGTCCCTTAGGGCTGGGGGCTTGTTGGGATCGGCCGGGTACGCGCTGCCGGAAGAAGTTTTGGCTGTTTTTATCCTGCGATACCGATGCAGGGTCCAAAGACCAAAGCAGGCGATGGTTTGGGCTTTCCACGCCTGCCTGTGGCCCGGCGATGCACATCGCTGCACCTGAGTTGGCTGTTGCGGCCGTTTGTCCGCCTGTCTGTGTATGTTATCATAGCTCGGATAGTGTGCTGCTGTGATGCGCTCCGAAAGGTCTGCAGGAAGGGCATGATGACATGGTGATTAATGGTGTGGAGAGTCGCGATGGGTGAGGGTACTGGGGGTACCTGGGTAGACGTGGGAGTGGGAGATTTCCCTGCAACGGCCAGATGTTTACCGGACCAAAAGGTTGTGTGCATGTCTGTCCTTCCGACGGGTTGTGCACATATCTTTCATCGTCAAGGTGGTGTGCGTATCTAATTTGGACTAATATGTAGCTCGATAGGCCTCCAAAGTGGCGCACCGGCTGAATCGGGCTGGCTGGAGTGCTTAGGACGCGTAGGGTGGAACCGGTCGCGCCACATCTCCACGGCGTGTTTAATAAGGGGGAAGAGTATGAAAACAGACAAAGCAGGGCACAGGGGCTCGGGGGCGCTTAATACTTGCTTTACGTAAATTGGCTGATAGCTGCAGGGGATAAGGGGAGTGGTTGGGATCCGCGGAATGAGATTTTGGTCCTGGCCGCACTTATTGCGTACTCATCCTCATCGCCGACAGTTGCGTTGGGTCAACCAGGATTTCTGATCCCTTCGATATGCGCGTCGTTCGCATGCGCTGCCATGGCTACCCCCGCCGCGGCCGTTGCGCACTCATCAAACCCCTGTGCTGCTACGTGGAAGCAAGGATGGCCCAGTGGCGCGTCTTTTGG
Organism: Volvox reticuliferus; assembly: GCA_019650235.1. Lineage (NCBI taxonomy): Eukaryota > Viridiplantae > Chlorophyta > Chlorophyceae > Chlamydomonadales > Volvocaceae > Volvox > Volvox reticuliferus. The sequence goes on along the minus strand of BNCP01000010.1, from coordinate 1,630,430 downwards.
CTTAAAGCTTCTGCCCCGGTGGCATTGGCATTCCTGCTTGTTCGGTGCTTGTGTTCGGTACTTCCGGACACCATCCTAGATCTCGCCAAACAACGAGAGAACGGTGTGGGCTACCTGTTAATACATATATTCATTACTTAGTTTACCACGGCGGGTTTGGAGCGTTCAGGGATGCGTTACTGCACCTGAGCTTAACAGAAGCATAAAGATGTGGTAGCGCAGGTTGTACCTCGGTATTGACCGGAAGGGTCGAACTCTTTGTAGTGCATTTGCCACCATTACCAGGCGAAGAGAGCTGCTCTACGTTGAGGAAGGCGTCGAGGCTGCAGGGACTGGTGGCTGAGGCCGTTTGGTTTGGGTCAGCGGTGGACAGTGGATCACTGTGAGGACACCAGTTGGCGTGACGAGCCCGCGCAAGTCCCCAGTGTGAAGCCATATGTGGGAGCCATCGGTGCTCTCGCCTTTGTGTGCGGTGTCCCTAACGCATGCCTGTCTGCTTACTTAGAAAGAGTCTTTGGTTGGCCGTTGCACACGTTAACCAGTGGCAGCAATGGGTCATGGCCAAAGGCTTTACTGTGGAGGTGAGCGATGTAGTATGGTTTCATTTACTGCTGTACAATACTCGCACGAGCTATGGGAAACGTGGGCCGCGCGGATCTTGTGGTGCTAAGGCACACCCACGGGACTGCAGACAGCATTTTGGCGGCTGCTTCTTGGGTCACCTCGACAGGGCACAGCGTACGATGAGTGCAGCTCATTCCACCATTCACTGCCTTGGTTACTGCAGATTGAACAGTCGGTGGCTGCTTTGGTGTGATATATGTATGAATACGAATGGGTATTGTGCGGAGGCCAGGCCCACCGTGCTGGTCCCCAAGAGTACTTCAAAGTGTACGTAAAGCATGCAAAGCGCAGGCTGGAACCTAAGAGGCGGCAGTTACTGCACCATGACGTTGAGTTCTGCTGCCCATCTCGAGATGCGGCTGTAGCAGTGACGTGGGAGCGCCAGTGGGCCCCCAGCTCGTAGAACCAAAACGGGCGGCATCCCCTCTGCGGGACAGGTGAGAGGCATGTCGGGCATGACCGGCTGACACATACGCTGGTGCTTGGTGTATACGCCTCATGGGTTGTCCTTTTGTTGTGTGGGACTCGCAAGGCGGCGGCGGGCATCCCAGACTATTAGACGGATGTGCGCTTTGGCGGGATGGATCGTCGGGTTTTTTAAGGGGAGGTATTTGCATGGATGCGCGCGAGCTACAAAGGGTCTTTATGGAAATAAAGTTGCTGCCCTGCGCGGCAGGCCAATATGTTGTTGAGGTTTGGGTTGTCGAAATCCGCGCACCCCCCCACACACAAGAGCGGTGCAGCAGTAAGATGTGTGTGTGTGGGGGGGGGGTGCGCGCGCGCGCCGGCAGCCGCCAGTGGGCTGCGGGCGTGCAGTAGTGTCGGCGACCATTGTGGTGAACCCCTTTTCCGGCACCAAAATGCCGGCCCTAGGGCCCGACAATCTTACCAAGGACGCCTATGCAATCTGTGCCGATATGTAGAACGAAATCCAACGGTCTTAGCTATCAAGACGGGAAGCAGAAGGATCGCATTGGCATTGGCAATTCTTGCGGGTTGGTGGATCACCATGGGTCCTTTCGAAAGACCATGTTGGCCAGCTTGCGGAATGCGGCGGCCGGCCTGGAGTGCCGAATTCATCGTCACCCAGTTGTAGCTTCGCGCACGCGCTTGGGATCGCTTCCGCAGCCTTGGCTTTCTGGTTGACTGCTCTGGGGTCGTCCTAGACGGTGATTTACCTTTCTTGATAGCCAGGCAGGATTTTATGAGTTCGTGGCTTCAGCATATTCAAGGACTGGTTGGACGCTAACCCGCGGCGGGCCCTCTGGAAGGCATGTTCCTGCCTGATATAAGTGGACACTTGGTGGTCTTCTACGCGAACGAATAAGCTGCGTCAGTGACGCATGAGTGCACTCCTTATCATACGGGAGATGTAAGCGGGTTGGCAGAAGGCGTAACGGGGTGGCGGAAGATGTAAGCGTGACAAGTAAGAATTAATTGCTTGCGAACGGCCCCTGGGTCGGCCATTTGCATTAGGAAGCGAAACTGTGCTATTGGAAGAAGAAATATGGTGTGCAGATTTACAAACGGAATAAATAGAGACGGGTTATGCTGCGTCAGGGCTGTCAGGGCTGCTGTAGGACTGCCTCACTTTTTAGACTGACTGTCGCACACGTCCGATGTTGCAAACAGGCGGTTTATGTCACAAAAATGGAAACTCAGCAATAATACTGTATTTCTGTTTTTTCAGTGAAAGCCTTCTCGCCAACGCAAGGTCCGCAATAGACCTTGTAACCTGAGACGAAATATAAGATACGGGTCTGTGACCATGATTCCACGGTTAACAATACAGTCGTCACCACAGAGACATTAATTCCTTGGCTTTCAAGCATTTGCTAAAGTGTTCGTAGTTGCTCCCCCGATCGGTTTAAACAAGACGAAGTATTGAGAGGAGCTTATCATATACATTTTATAAGGGGCTGGAAGTATTTACGCATATCGATTCTAACAATTCCATCGACTCCGATGCCTTCCGACACCGGTATCCTCCTAACTGCCGGCATCTTGTTGTTCCACCTCGTGTACTCACAAGCCCACCATATCGAGGTCAACATTACCGTACCAGAATTTAAGATTGATACGGAGGATGCCTACCTGTGCGTCTCTGCTGTCTTGCCAGTGCATCCCCATAAGCTCATCGGCGTGATACCCCACGCAAGTCAAGAAGTGGTGCACCACATTCTCCTATATGGCGAGTCACTGCCGTGCGCTGAAGCCTTGTATAGCATGGCACACTGATGGTGGGCGAGAAATGTCCGTGGCTGAGTCTCCGTACTTGACCCCACCCCCTCACCGTTGTGTATGTTGTGAGAGCTTTTCCATAGCGAAAAGAAGAGTTCAGGGCGCGTCCTTCCGGTTGAATTTCCCCAGAACGTGCCTCAGGCAATACCACGTCGCGAATCCTGAGGAGCCAATGTGCACACCGGAGTAGCATGCACATCCATTCACGATTCAGCTAGCTGCTGGCATGGGGCCCCCTTCCGGCGCCGCCATCTTTTCTGACGGCACTCTTAATATACACATACATTCACGTAAATCATTTCCCTCCCTCGGCAAGCAAATGTTCTTCGAGAATTCCATTTTTTATCTTCTCATCGCCTGGCGCTTACTGGATCTTACTACCACCGCTGTTTCTGCCGTAGGGTGCACTGAGCCCCATATGGCGCCCAAGAGCGGCGCGGAGGTGGCGGTGTGGCGGTGCGACATGATGCCCGTGTGCAACGGACCTTCTGTAATCTTGTGAGCAAATTTAAACCCAGCATGTGCGCTGGAATGGGCTTCACACGTATGTGTCAGGAAGGTTCAACCCTAAGCGATGTGATCCAACACGGATGGACATTCCCTCCTCCGAGGCGTCCGACACTCTGTTTCGTACCTGGAGCTCAGGGGGGACCAGGATGTAGGAGAGTGGGCCGTTGAGTTCACATGGCGAATTTTCGTAGCTTAGGTCATTGGCGCGGGTGATCAAAAGGGAGGAGGGGGCACTGGGAGCACTGGGCTGGATATCTCTTTGGTTTAATGTCGCCAGGATGACGGCGGGGCTACACTATTGCAAGGTCTTCGGCTTCTTGCCTGTGTGTAGCCTCCAGTGTGAAAGAACGCGCGCTAAGTGCTGGCGCCTCATCTCTGAGGTCGCTTCCTCCCCGAAAAGGTGCATGCCACCACCCCTCTCGCTTCTCACGCCTGTGCGCCCTCTGCCCGCTCACGCTGCTTTGCTTTTCCCCCGCCTCCGAAGCTACGGTTGGGGACGTAACGCCCCCGACCTCCAGCTACCGGAAGGAGTGGGCTACAGCGTGGGAGAGCACACCGGGATCGAATTCATTGTAGCGCAGGTATGTGTTTTGGGGGCTCCTGCTTTAACAGGCTTGCAGCTTAGGATGGCTTGAGGGCTTGGATGTATCCCGCCGCCACCATCTCGACAAGAACAACCACCATTACTACAACAAACCGTGCTGTCACATCGATATATCTAATATAACTGGCAACGACCTCGCGAGAGCAGGTGCCCAGCGCCAAGCGCCCAGCAGGCACCCAGTCCCCAGGTGCCCACAGAGAACCCGCCCCAGCGGTTTCCCTCACGCATACGTTGTATTGCTTTCGACAAGATGTGAGGCTCTGCATTTCAGCCGCGCTGCCAACCCGCTCTCCTGTCCGCTCCGCCGTCTTCTTCTTTATCTTGCTCTTGTTCCTCAGGTCCATTATCTGGCTGTGCGGCCGCCTGACGACCACTCGGGTGTGACGCTGGTGTTAAAACCCCACTCGGTGCCGTACGCCGCCGGCATGCTAACATACGCGTCCTGGTTCGAGGTTCCCCCTGGCAAGGAGAGCCACCTCGTGGAGAACACATGCTGCTTCAAAAGCTATCAGCCGCTGACCATGTTTGCGGTGCGGGTGCACACGCATACCTTGGGGCGGCAGGTGTACATGACGAGGGAGGCGTGGAACCACAGTGGTGAGTGCGAGGATGTGCGGGAGAAGGAATAGGCATGACGTGGCAATGCTGCTGAGGAGCAATCCTTCACCGATCACCACCACCGTGATGGCGGGGGAGAGGAAAGGGGCAAACCGGGGGAGGATTAAGCAAAGGACAGGGCGAAGGCAAAGGCTATGGAGGTGCAAGCAGCCGGCGGGAAAAGACGGTTCATTGAATGTGTTTGACGTTGGGCGAGTGGAGAAGGTTTGTTGGGTGGGAGGCGGGGGAAAGTGCTGCGGGAGCGGCGCTCAGTTCGTCAGCTGTGACCTTGCAATTCATACTCCGTCTTTCTACCTCAATTAGACGCCTGGATGGTTATACTTTGGATGGGGGATGGGCCCTTGTGCCCTTCGTTGCGCTGTCCGTGGCGTCCGGCGCTTTCTCCACAGCCGCTTTCCAAAGGGCATGTATGGGTGTAGAGCTTCTAGCAGCCTCCCGTCACCCGTACTGCGTAAAGCAATGAATCTGGAGTTCCTCACATTCCCCCGTGTGAGGCACGTGGCTGGCCTTCCTCGTCATCACCCTCAGGCATCGAGACTCTGTACACTCGCGATCCGCAGCTGCCCCAGTCGTTCGTGCCCAGCACTCGTCACGTGCTGTGGCCTGGAGACCGCCTCACCGTCACATGTGACTTCGATTCCACCAGCAGGTCCGTGTGCGCGTGTGACTATACGGATATATTTCTGTGTGGTCGTATGTTGATGTGGACTGAATTACATGCTCGTTGATGCACAATCAACCCTTGTGCAGCCTGGATTGCGCGATTTTATTCGGACGGGGGCAGATCTATCTTACTCTGTGTGAGTGTGTGTGCGTGCGTGTTGGGGAGAGCGAGGTGTTGTCTCCTGATGTTGGGCCAGGTGTTGAGGGCTCAACAACCTGAATTGTGACCTGTTGCGTTCGCACGTGCCCTGGACATCCCCTGCGTTCAAATTCCATGCCCCCCTTCTGTCCCTCTTCCCCCTCCCCGCAGGAGCACTGTGACCTCAGCAGGTGGCACCCACAACGATGAGATGTGCAACATGTATGTCATGTTGTACAGCAAGACGCCGTACCTCACCATGTGCAGCGACTCAACAACAGTAAGCGTTGCATCGCCCCCCAAAGGGTGTGAATGCCACCTCCCGTGTGGGTGGGGTGGGTGGGTATGGCGGGAAATGGCGAGAGGGCTCTCCGGCTGCTATTACTAGCTAGCCTAAGAAAACGTGACCACCATAGTTGACATGACACACGTAGTTGTGAGCACGCGAGCGTGCGTCGCGAACCTCGCCATGACAGCACCCACATTTTGGGCCGGGTGTTGATGGGCGGGTGCGGCTGGCTGGCGGAGAGATTGTTATTGGTCGATACGGAGATCCGTTAATCGCGCTACCGCACTACCATAGGGATCAGCAGGTCAATGTGAAGCATCAGTCGATGATGATCAGCCTCTCACAAAAGGTAGCGTAGGAGGGGGACCTGGGTCAGCAGCTCGCATCTTGCCGAAAAATCGGCGGCGCGGGGTGGGCGGAAGCCCCGCTGCGCAGGACGTCCAGAGCAGGCGTTAGCCACGTGCCTCACGCGGAGCACGTGGCGGTGTTGTCCGTCCCTAGGCGGGGTGCGCCAGCTACAAGGACCACACATTACCCCTGCCACATGCAGGTGCCTTCCAGGTGGTACAACTCGTCAGATGTGCTTAAGTCGTGACGCGCACCTATATCTGAGATGTTACATGCCACCGCGACTGAGACCACATGCCCAAAGGCCGAATCTGTCAAAATGCACGTGGCTACCCTTCCCCTCTTCCTTGTGCACTGCCAGACTCCTTAACCCGCTCCGGTATTTGCGTTCTTCGGGGTTCCTCCTGCTAATGGTTCCTCCTAATTCATAAGTCCCTGGACAACCCCTCGCTTTCTCCCGCTCTTGCTCTCTCGCTCACGGTCTCGCTCTGTCCTGTCACCTGACTACAGGACATCCGGGATGACTCCCCTGGAGCCCTCCCCCGCGAAGCCACCCTGGCGCTGGACCCCTCCCCGTTCTGGAAGCCTCCGCAACCGGAGGGCCTCGTGCCGGCCCCCCCCGGAGCTGACGCCGACGGTGCAGCGGAGGATGAGGAGCGGGAGGAGGACGAAGACTACGAAGACTACCAGGTAGACGAGAACGAAGGGACTCCACCCCCGATGGTGGTGGACCCTCAGGGCGCCTACGGAGACGCCACCAGTGTTACGGCGGGGCCCGATGGAAGCATATGGGTGCTGTACAGGTATGTAGAGGTGGTGGGGTTGGGGATGGGGGTGGGTGTATGTTCCTCAGGGCCGAGCTTTTGGTGTGGATGTGGATGTGCGCGAATCTGTGTTCCGTCGTGTGCGGCATGCGGCTCGTTCTCAGGAAGGAGAGGACGTGAAATGATATTCGTTTGATGTGGATGTCGGGCCTTCCTACTACCCTCGTATCAAACACATGCGCCGGCGCTACTCGGTAGAGACACGAGGAGGTTTGTAAGGGCGGAAGGACGGGACGGAGTGGCTGGTTCACTGGCTTACTGTCCTCCCCCCACACCCTCCGCGCGCAGGGCCTCAGGAGTGTGGCAAGCGGACACGTTCGACGATCAACACCAGATCACTCGCGACAAGCCCGTTCCCGAGGCGGTGGTGGTCCAGTTGGACCCCGATAATGGCACCGTGCTGGCCCGCTGGGGTGCGGGGATGTTTTACCTGCCGCATATGATCTCAGCAGACGCAGCGGGAAACATCTGGGTGGTGGATACGGGTCGCCATCAGGTGGGTGGGAGGGTGGGGGGGTTGCGGGCCAAGGGGGGAGGTGGAGAACGAAAGGCCGAAACCAGCGGTACCGGTGGGGGGGTTGGTTGCGGCACTTGGCAGGCTGCGGCGCGGTGCGGTGTAGCGGATGAGGATTTCGTCCGGTGAGTGAGTTGAGGTGGATGAGGCAGGTCGGGTTAATAGGTGGGTTGTGAAGGCAACGGATCCGGCCTCCCACGGGTAGGGGGGATGTAAAAAGGAGGCGCCGGGGAGGGAGGGGTGCACTCCGCCCTTTCGTGGGGTTCTGCGTGTGCGTGTGCGTTACGTGTGCGTACGGGTACGTGTGCGTACGGGTACGTGTGCGTTTGCGTGTATGTCCCTCAACGTGGTTGGCGCCATTATGAAAGGATCTGGTCGATGGCGCACAGCGAGGAAAGGGCGGGTTCCATCCGTCCGCAATGGCGCTGGTGGTTGGGAGGAGGGTGGGGTCGGCCCCATCCCCCATTACATAGGCATCTGCTGACTGTGATCCCGGGGGAAACCTACAGTACGCCACCCTTCCATTGCTGCTGTGTACTGGATGCGTGCAGGTCCTTAAGTTCACCCCGGGCGGCCAACTGCTGATGACTGTGGGCACGGAACTGGTCCCTGGCTCGGGACCTGAACATTTCTGCATGCCAACCCAGGTACGCCAGGAGAGAATGAATGGAAGAGACCTGTCCGGCCGTGTGTCCTCTCGCCTCGCGAATCGCCCGTCATATGGTATTATGGTCACTGTCCTGATCTCTTGGATGCCGCCGCTGCATTTCTCCAATAATTGGGGTTACGCCTCCTTTGCCTAATCTCCCGGACCTCCCACCTTGCATTGCACCATTGCACCATATAGCAGACCACAACATTACAGAGCACCGCACCGCATCACGGGGCCGCTCGCCCACCTGCCGCAGTGCAGGTCTTCAGCCCATACATATACCCTTTCCCGTCAGTCCAGCGTAACGACCTCATTTTTGGTCTCGCCGCTACTCCCCGCGCCCCCACCCGGCCTCCCCTCCAAACACCCCCCCCTCAGGTATCGGTCCTCCGGGACGGCAGCTTCTTGGTGGCTGATGGCTACTGCAACAACCGCGTGGTATTGTTCGACTCGGCAGGGAAGTTCGTGGGTAGGTGGACTCGTTGGTGCTATATAGCTGCTGTATAGCTGCTGTTGCTCTCTCCCCCTTCTCTCCCCCTTCTCTCCCCCTTCTCTCCCCCTTCTCTCCATCTTCTCTCCCCCTTCTCTCCATCTTCTCTCCCCCTCCCCCTCCATCTCCCTCTCTCTCTCTCGTCCCTGTCTGTTGCTCCTCTGGGTATTTGAGGACTCCTCCTCTATTACTCAACCCACCCATCCATCCATTCATACCATCATATGTGTGATGCACCCAATCACGAAGCTGATGTTCCATCACCCCGGCTGCGTCTCCTGCATGACCGCAACTCCGCAGCCGAGTCCGTGCCTATCCAGGCGGTTGTCCACTCGATCTTGGTGGATGAGTGCGAGGAAGTGGTGTATGCGGCCTCCAGGGAGGCTGCCACAGTCCTGGCGCTACATCTGAGGCCGAACAAGCGGCTGCGGCTGCAGCTGCAGGCAACTTACGACATGAAAGATCAGGGCTACGGCGAAGTGGGTAGTGCAGTCAGTTGGCCGCGGGGAGAGGAGGGGAGGGAACTCTCAACCGATCTTGGGGGTTTGCTCGGGAGATGCGTGTCGGATTTTGAGGATTGTGGATTTCTTCAGCGGGGTTAAGGAGAGGCCGAGGGTATGTGTGCTAGCCGAGGGGCTATGTGACATCGAAAGGTGGGAGGAAAGGTGAACTGGTGAACTAGAGGAGCTGGGCAAGGATGCGGCTGGGCGAGGGCAGTTGGCCGAGGTGTTGGAAGAGGATGGCGGGCTGGCCGCAAACCACATGATGTGCGTCCCCGCTGTGGATAGCTCAAGCTCAAGGCGTTGCGCGCAGCAACTCCTGCACCAGTCCTTCAACCAGGGCCGGGGGCCTGGGACCGGGGGCCGGGGGCCGGGGGCCGGGGGCCGGGGGCCGGGGGCCGGGGCCGGGGGCCGGGGGCCGGGGGCCGGGGGCCGGGGGCCGGGGGCCGGGGGCCGGGGGCCGGGGGCCGGGCACCACTTCTCCGGATTTGGGGCTCGTGGGACTCCTTCGCGCCCCTGGCCAAGCCCCTTAAGCTTCACCTGCCGTCTCCCCATCTTCTGCTTCGTTTTTTCGCCTTCCCCCATCTCCTGTTCATGCAATCATTGAGTCTTTGGTTCTATTTCTCATGTCATCGTTGTTCGCATTCTTCCCCAACCCGTCCTCAACCCGTCCTCAACCCCTCCTCATCCTCTCTGGTGGTAAGCTACTGCATTCCGAATGGCCGTGCCGCGCAGGCCTGGGCTCTGGGTTTCGGACCGTATGGAGAGCAGCTGGTGCTGATGTGGCGAGAAGGACAGGTGGGATGGGGGCCGGGCTGAGGGACGTGAAGATAACGGACCCTGATGTGCGCGCGCGCGCGTGTGTGTGTGTGTGTGTGTGTGTGTGTGTGTGTGTGTGTGTGTGTGTGCTTCGTTTTCCGGCGACGCACTTTCACGTTCGTATCCCGCAATCGGGTTGTGTCCCTCACCTAGGGGAACCTGTCCTCGTTGTGTTGCCTCCCTCCTCCGGCCACCGCTTTTGGCCCCTCCCCCTTCCTGGCCACCCACCCCCTCCAGTCGTCCTGTCTGGCGGCTGCGTTCCCTGACTGGCAACCTAGTGATGGGCTTTTTCCATTCATAGAGAATATTCCAAATACAATCTGCGCCCATTGGGAACCTCAGGCTTAATGTATAGTTCTCCGCATCCTGCACATGCCGCCCGGCGCCTACAGGACGCCCGCCTGGTCAACGTTCGCTTCGCGCAACAATACTGGACGCTGCCCGGCACCGCGCAGCTGTCTCCACACGACTTCCAGCTGGGGGGTGCCCCCATGCAGCTCTCCGGGGCGGGAGACCGCTTCCACGCCATCTACCTGGCGTCAGTGGGAGTCGCCTGCGACAAGAAGTGCGGCCCGCTCAGGAAGTTCGTGGTGGTGCCTGCAGGGATGCAGCTGCCGGACCCGGCGGTGAGAGAGCTGCGGAGAAAGAAGACGCCAGTTGTGTGTGTGCGTGTGTGTGTGTGTGTATGTGTGTGTGTGTGTGTGTACCCGCGCTCCCTGTGCACTCCATGAGCATGTTGTACAAACTCGCGTCCCTCCCCGGCCCGCCCCCGGTGGGCTCCTCATGCGGTAACTCCGCGCCACACTCTCTTTCCCCCTCCTCTCCTTCCGGCTATCACGGGGTGGTTAGCGGTTGTATTCCTCAACACAAGTACCCGGAATCGTTTATCCGTCTCCACCCCTTTCAGCGCCATCGCAGATTTATATCTCTGCACAACGGGTCCATCCGGCCGGCCTACTGTTTCCTCTTGACCTGTTGCCCCTCCCCCCTTCCTTCCCAGCACCACCGCCACCGCCACCGCCACCAGCAGGTTTCTTATGTTCGCCTCCCTCCCTCCCTCGCTCCTTCCTGGTAAACATTTACCACATTCCAGCTCGTTATTTGGGTACTTGGGTATTTATCCCCGACCTCCCGCTGCAGGAGCTGCCGGCCACCTCCGATGTGACGGACATCCACCCCGGAGACGCAAAGCTGCTTCCCGGAGGCACTGCGGTTTCGGAGCAGCCCCACCACCACGAGGAAATCGAGAGGGAGAAGCAGGTGGACGCGCCAGGGGCCCAGGTGGCCACAGGGGCGGATGGAAGTGCTGCTGCCGTTGAAGATGGTGGGGGCGTCCAAGGGCAAACGGAGGGCGGGGCGATGGTTGCTGACGACTATGACGAGGAGGTGGAGGAAGACGCAGTGACTGCGGAGGACTACGAGGAGATAGCGGAGTACAAGGAGCAGATGCATGATTACGACGAGGTGAGGTGAGGGAGGCACCGGAAGGCCCCTCCTGGGACGTCCTTAAGTATTATGAGTGCATGTAAGCGTGTAGGTGTGGATGTATGTATAATAAGAGGCAGGTGTGCGTGAGGGGTTTGCATATATGATATAGAGCCCGGCCAAAAGGCCTCTTTGCTCTGGACGCACGTCATCGTGCTTTCTCATTCGCACTACTGGCTTCCTCGATCTGCTGCTGTCCTCCTCCCGCACGAGATGCGGTGTGAGTGCAGACAGCTGGACGCTGCACACCTTCTGTGACCTGAGGTCTGTTTCGGGAGCGCTCATTGAAGGCCAGGTCCTTGCCTCCTCCATCTGCCGGCACAAACACCGCCAACACCAGGGACTCCTTGCCATTCCTTTCCTCCCCTGTGGGCACCTTGCCTTCCCCCATAATGCATCAGCCGTTTCCACTGGGCTTCCGTCGGGGCATATGGTGATATGATACTTCGGGTGCACTGTGTATTTCCCTTGTATCCGTCACATCACCATTTCGGTAAATTTATCGTAAAGGTTCGATCATCAGCTTCTTTGCGTTCACGTGTTTAATTTCCCTCCCCTCCCCTTCCCTTCGCTTGTGCTTCGTCGCTGGTGGCGTTGGAGCAGGTAGCGAACCCAGACCCCACGCCAGCAGCACCGCTGGAGAAGGAACGGTTCGAGGTGCTGGTGCAGGACAAGAAGGTGCGAGACCCGCACCATGCTCCTTCTCGCCGTGCTACCCAGATCTTAAGACCCCCGGACGACTCTGTTGTGAAGCTACCTTCCACCGTTGACCTCCCGTCCCTGCGCCACTAGGGGTGGCACCCCTTCCCGCAACCGCTCTTGTCCGTTTGACTTCCCCTCCCCCCATCCACATGCCCTCGTCGTTGATACCCCTCATCGTTCGTTACGACATCTGTGTGTGTACGGTGTGTGTATGTGTGTTATTGATTGCAAATCCGTTACACCAGTGGATTTGCTGCCGTGCGTACCCCTACCAGTCCCACGTTCCGTGTGCATGCACCCCGACACAATGCACACAGGTTGTTGAGCAGAGCACCTCCGTCAACGGATGGGCCATTGCACTGGTGGCCGTGCTGGCTGCCCTCATGGCGTACAGCGTGATGCGCTTTGCCAGGATGTCCCTGGCAGCCTACATGCAAGAAGACACAGGTCGGGGAACGGCTGGCGGCGCCATCGAGTTGGGTCAGGCGCACGCCGGCGGCGGCGGTCAAGCCAAAGGGGCCGCGGTTCCGGCGGCTTCAGCGAGTGGGAAGCGGTCGGGTGTGTGGGAGATGGCAGAGGGGCTTATGTCACGGATGCAGGGGGGAGTTTCGAGGGCAGGAGGCCGTGGGGCCCCGGCGGGCAGTCAGGGTGGAGCCGGTGGGCGCAAAGGGGGGATGGCTTCGCGGGAGGTGGAAGCGGCGCGGGAGCGGGAGCGATTGCTGCGAAGCGAGCCGTGAGGGGAAATGAAATGGTGTCTGGGTGGGGAGTGAGTACCTGTTGTTGACTTGTGGATCGACGGAGCGATGACTCAATGGACTGGTCCTCTAATCGTCATGCCCAACCATCTGGCCCGTGCGCGGCAGCCCTGGCTGCTCCCGCAATGTGTGCATTCACCATCACGCCAAGAGAAACAACAGATCAGGCAGTCGGGGGAGTTGCAGGGTTGGGACGGGCGCATTCCCTTTTCCTCGCGGCGCTTATTTGCTGCCTGGAAGCTAAAGCCATGCGGCAAGGACGGTTGGGGCAGGCAGGGCGGTGCCTCCGGCCCATTGGCGGTATGGGGGCGGTTTCAATTTTGTGCGGTCTCTTGGATGCGAGTGCATTAAGGGAGTCCAACACCTTGCTGAGCAAGGCTCTTCCATTCTACAGATCCACACACCTAGAGCTACATACACTTGTCGCAAAGGAATTAATGCGTGACGACTATCTGACGCACGGACGGACCGGGGCGCAACCAGGTTCAATTGATAGGGGCTTGATTTGAGGCAGGGAACATAGGCTGAGAATGAAAGTAACGGAAAGTAATCGGTGCGTGAGGTTGGATGATCCCGGCGCAACACCATCACGCTGCTGCTTTTGATCGCTCGCTGAGTGCTGTTACCAAAGACCCGTAGGTGAGAGTATAACGACAACAACGGCGGCGTCCAGACAGGCTGTGTCAATTCAACGGCACGGGCTGTTTGCAAGCAGGACTCGGAAGAGGCGCAATTACGATATCTGTGATAATCGCACTTGTATAACTCGTGGCTCGGCTCTAAGACGTTGCATGGTGTATACAAATAGCCAGCCTTCTGCACGACATCGACGTGCGTGACCACTTTACCCCTCCACGCATAGGAAACCTCGCTCAATTCCATAAAAAGACCAATATTGTTTCCGGTCCTGAACGTCCGTCACTATTCTCATTGGAGGGAGCAGGGGGGACATGGCGATAACACTGACGCCATCGCCAGGTTGTTGGCCACCAAGGCAATCACTGAGCGACACAACTTGACCATGTTCAGCCCTCCAGCGATATCCAATACCAGATGCTCTCTAGGTAGTACATTACAACGCACGCCATCCCGCTGAAATATCGTTAGTTCGCAAATTTCAAGTGACATGTTATTCACCCGTCCACGAGACAACTGCGCATTTTGCTGTGAAATGAATGCGCAGCATGCATTCGACTAAAGGCAGCGACCAGACCGTCATGGTCAGGCAAAGCAGCCCGCGTCCTTGACCGGGGGGCTGGTGACTAATGCACCGGCGAATGCCGAAAAACTATGATCGCCGACCTATACTGGACTTGAGACCGCTGCGTCGATTGAAAGATCATATAAGCGATACTTGAGCAAGGAATCAACTGCATCTACGTTTTAAAGCTTACAACCAAATCTCAGCCACACGGTGGATATAGGTACGCGAAGCACAGGATTGACTGGAAATAACACAAAAACATAAGCGGATTTTTCAAGGGGATTAGTTTTCATTGGAACCCAATAACAGGTGCGTCAAGCTGTTGTCCGTGTTTGATATTTCCGATTATAATTGAATGGCTTCCAAGCATGTACACGGAATACCGGGTTGGTGGATTAGTTCTTACCCCTCAGAGTTAATAAAAAAACCAAGATGTGCGGAAAGAACGATATAGGTACATGCGTTGACTAGATCCAAAGCTTGACTTTGACGTGGCGGAACGGACACATGTACTAGTATTCACGGCATCCCCTCTCAGTTTCGCAATCATCAAGCTAGATTAGAAATTTATATCTGTGATGTGAGCTCTACCTGGCAGCAGAAAATTTGCCCTTCGTATCCGCACATCTCCGCGACGTTTGTCGCTGCAAATGTTGCCCGCAGCGCCCTCGCGCTCTATGTGCAGGGGACTCATGTGTCGAGCTTGGACGGTGCTAATAGCACTACAAGCTAAGCTAAAGCTCGCGCATCTACGCGCAAGTTCCTAACATGAAACTCGTTGGAGGGCACGGTGTCACCGACCAGCAGCATCCCCCCAACGCGACCCGAGCGCGCTGGCCGTGTACTTCTCCTACAGACGACAAAAGGTGTGTGGTGGACAGGGACATCATAGCCTGCATTGCAGATCTGCAGGCTGTCTGGCAATCCGGCAGGGGCTATGCATAGCCCATTCCCTGGGCCAGCCGAGGCGGCATCTTACCCCTTGAGCCTTGCTTGATAAAATTTCATCAGCCACCCGCTGTACCGAGTGTCCTGTTATCGGAATGTTCCTTTCGATCATAATAGCACATTGAAGCATGTGATGTTTTTCAGGCAGCCATGCCACGCCCTACTGTTGCTCTGCCGCTGCGCGCTCATCACAGCTATCTATGCCGCAACGTCCTAGCACCCGTTTTGACCGTTTTGATGCCGATTATGCTTCTACCGCTGGCTCTCGCACCTATCGTTTGGTTTCCGTTCCATCACGCGACCCTCTTCCATCCGCCAATCAGCCACTTGTACACTGCTGACCAGCTATTGCCTTGCAAGTGGAGCCGATGCGTGGTGCAGATTGGGAGCAAACGTGGATACATGTGGCGCACGCAACAATATAGAAGCGTGTCATCGGGACGGAGGGGCCGCTGGTATTAGAACTGAATAACGGACAGGCTGTTGGGGGTGGTATGCTGGGTAAGGGGATGACCAGCGCGGCGAGCTAATTCGGATAGGCAGGTGGCGGTAACGAAAGCAGGGTGCTCCGAGGGCGGGAGGGGTCAACCGGGGAGGGCGTGCGCTTGTTAGATGGAGGGCTGTCTTGATACAGGGGGTTCACAGGGCGTATTGGTGGACGGACGCCGGCAGTAGTCAATTGCAGCATGCATCAGATGGGCCCTTCCGCACGCGTTATGCATTCTTAGGTGCGGGATAGGGTCGGTGCCATGGTGCGATGAGGCAAACTGCCGAGTTGTTGTTGGCTGGCGCAATTCTGGTCTTCATCTTATCATTTAAGGACCTGCTTTTACGATTTGGTCGCGCTTTGTTAATCCCTAGACTTAGACTCGCTTCTTCCGTGCGTGGGTTGCGACAGCGACTTGCGACAGCGAATGAGCGCCACCCCTGGGTGGCGCCTAAGACCAAGCAAGGTACGGTCCGAGTAAGGTATTAGATTCCGTGGCTTCTGCGATAATGGTTAAAACAATAAGACAGTTTGGTTCAGCTTTGTGGTGTGCCGCATGGCCAACCGTGAGTCATGCATGAAACGAACAGTGTGCTTCCAGTCTGCCCTTCTGGGCTGAATACTTCGTTGGTTTAGCACAAGTGCATGGTATGGATTTATCATTTCTAGACCAAAGAATCGCTTTCAAGCATAAAACAATGTCGTTAAATTGTCAGGTTTTCGCGCGAAATTGGCTTGGCAGTTATGTCCAGTTACTATGTCAGCTACCCCTCTATGCGTTCTTTCCACCCATTTTTCCACAAGCATTTGCAGCATTAAAGCCGAAGTTATGCGACACTAATGAAACTATTTTCTCGCAGCAAATACCAAGCACCGGCAGGCCGGTATGTTTTCCCCTGATGTACGGATGCCAGCAGACTTGCATTCATGACATGCGCCTCTTAAAACACAGAGGTGCAAATCTCTTGCAAAGTTCTCTCTTTGAGCTTACACGGTTTCTTAGCAAATCTTTTGAGTGCGATCTCTGGGCTTGGAAATTTGGGAAGTTCAAATCGGCAGACACCGCCGACTGCGTCCACGCCGTCCTCAAGGAAGGGTAAGTACAACCAGCCCTCTGAACCCATGTGGTCAATAGGATATGCCATTTAAACGGAAGGAAATTTTTATTTGCTGCAGAATCTCCGATCCCTTGGGCAGACATGGCCATGCCGATCATCAGTGCTTCAGGCACGCCAGCACCGGCATACGAAAATGAGACTTTTGGTGCAGTGGAGGTAAACAATGAAATCACGCTATGAAGTTGGCGCATCGAAGCGGTTCGTTTGAGTTGTCCGAACATTCCCCTGCTTAGCTCCGCTGGGCTCAGCCAGCACAGCTCACGCCTTGCCTTGCATAAATTAGCTCAATTGCATTCTTATTACGTTTAAACAATGCTTCTTTTATTGCGCAGGAACCCGAAGTTGTCTCTACGGAGCGTCCATTTGGGTTTAAGAACCTCGGTCACACTTGTGACCAGGGTGCGGTTTTGCAGGTAAGCTCTTTGCTGGGTTGCAGGTTTTGTTGTTGCCAGTTTTTCGGCGGTGAGGACTATCGAAAGTCTCACCTCATATAGGGGCGTATAATATGATGTATCGTGCCTTCACCCAAAAAGTTCTTCACCCAGTCACACCGATAGCGGGCACCGAAAATTCTATAGACGTTCATTCCTATCTTTGCTTGCTGCTTCGCCTTTAGATGATCATGAAGTCCTCAAGCTTATTTTTTAATTTGCTCCTTTCCTTCGTATTGGTCAGGAAGGGAGTTTCCGTAGCCACGTGAGAAACATGTTGATCCTCTGCTGCACCCGACTTCATAATAACGTGCGTATATAAATCGGTTTGTGTTTGCAGACGCCCATCCCCCTTCGCTTCGAGGACGGGTTGGACATGTCCAAGTATGGCGGCGCGCCAACACACACGTGTGGCGCCCTGGACCAGATGGTCCTGCCAGCTCCCACGACCCGTGAGTCTGTCAGTAGTATGCCGTTGCACTTATCACGCATCGTGGGACCTGATGGACCTGAGCTCACAAGTATCCCCTCTCGTATCCATAACAAGAATACCGTTAACGCTGTTCATTTATGTGTATGTGGGTTTGTGTGCTCGTATGTGTGTGTACGCGCATGCTCCCCCGCCTTCTCCTTACTAGTTGTGCCTTGCTATCAGCTGCTAACGCCCCCTTCCCTTCCCCCCATGCAGCGGAGCGGACTGAGCGCAGCAGTGCTGTGCGCACATATGCCTTTGATGATGATGAAGAAGAGGGGGCGAATTTGGAGCGTCCGGAGGTTCTGGGAGCCTTCGACCCGATGGAGGACCCGATGGACGTGGATGTCCTCGCCTGGTCGGAGGCCGAGTTGGAGGAACAGTTGACCGTCGAGATGGCAGGCGCTTATGAGTTCCTGTACCCTGCGGAGATTTCGCCATCCGCCTCCTCCCCCTCTGCATGTCACTCCACCGCCTCCCTATCCCCAGCCCAGCCCACCACCTCTCAGTCTACCTCTCCCTCTTCGTACGCGTCGGCATCTTCTCAACGGCGTCGGCAAACCTGCGCAAATGGTCCTGACTGCCTTGACCGAAACCTCAAGCGACGTGCGGATTGTTTTCTCGAGGGTGAGGAGGAGGACAGCCCGGTTCTGAAGCGCTGCAGAGATGAAACGGAGTCAGGGGCCTGGGGGACGACGGCGGTGGAGGAGGACGAGGCGGAGTCAGCACCAGCTGCTGTGGAGAACGAGGCGGAGGTCGAGGTGGAGGCTGAGACGGAGGTTGTGACGGAGGATGAGGCTGGGGACGTGGCGGAGGTCGAGACGGAGGATGAGACGGAGGTTGAGATGGAGGTTGTGGCAGAGAATGAGGCGGAGGTTGTAACGGAGGATGAGGCGGAGGTCGAGGTGATGGATGAGATGGAGGATGAGACGGAGGATGAGACGGAGGATGAGACGGAGGTTGAGACGGAGGATGAGGCGGAGGTCGAGGCTGGGGACGAGGCGGAGGCCGAGGAGATGGATGAGACGGAGGATGAGACGGAGGATGAGACGGAGGTTGAGATGGAGGTTGTGGCGGAGGATGAGGCGGAGGTCGAGGCTGGGGACGTGGCGGAGGTCGAGGCGATGGATGAGATGGAGGATGAGACGGAGGTTGAGACGGAGGATGAGGCTGGGGACGAGGCTGGGGACGAGGCGGAGGCCGAGGAGATGGATGAGACGGAGGATGAGACGGAGGTTGAGATGGAGGTTGTGGCGGAGGATGAGGCGGAGGTCGAGGCTGGGGACGTGGCGGAGGTCGAGGAGATGGATGAAACGGAGGATGAGACGGAGGACGAGGTGATGGATGAGACAGAGGCGATGGATGTGGAGGTGCTGGACGGTAGCGGCAATAATGACATGGAGTACCGGTATAAGTGCACGATGGAGATTATTGCAGTGGCAGCGACGATGATGACGATGGTGATGGCTTAGGCTTCATGGCGGTGATTCTGCTGTGTCGGGGTCAGGGTCCGAATTGACTCGAGGCAGGGGCAATCCTTAACCATAACCCTGAGGCTATGGCTGTCCAGGTAGGCAGTGGCAGGCACATGCTGGCAGGGGCGATAAGTGCGGCCTAGGCCTACTCTCGGTTACTTAGGTGGAGCGTGTAGCAGCTGTACAGTACATACGGCGCACGCATTCCTGGACTATGAGGTGCCAAGGCGCACATCTAGCATCTTTAGCGGCCTTGCAGGAGCACCTGCGCAAGCCATTTTGACCCACGAGTTTTTATAGATTTGCATGTGTGTGTGCGTGTGCGTGTGCGTGCGTGTGTGTATTGTGTTTGCTTGTGTGTGTTTGACTTGGTGACATATCATAGCGAGCACCCCTAGGACCCATATGGGGGTCTGACTCTATAGCTTATTGCGCGTGAGGAATAATAAGACTATCGATACCTGGTGAACCAGGGGCCGTAACCGCTTGCCGCGCGGCCCCATAAGCCCCCCTTGCTCAAGTGACCCAGGTATCTCTGTTCGACCCCAACATCGGAATGTTTGCATTTCAACTCTCTTGTCGGTGCCCACCACGTGCTCGGTTTACCCTGAACAGGGCGAGCATGACTTCTGCAAACCCCCCCATGTAACATAGGTACACAGGTCCTGTATCCGTATGGAGAGGGTTGGAAAGTGGGGGGATAAGTCACAAATATTGCAAATGTGCTAAGAAACACGCTAACCCCTGACAGTTAGCTGAACTGTACGGAACTCCTAAACACGTAAAAGTGTCATGTAGCAGGCGGGGACCCGCCACCACACTGGGTTAGCCCGCTACATTACCGACTGAATCCGCGTGTCACCAAATACGGCACAGCTCACGTACACGTCCGTCACACGAACCGTACTTCCCCGCCCTTCTGTCCACTCATTCGAAACGTGCAACGGGATGGCGCTCTTGCCCTACCCAGAGGGGCCATCCCTAACTTTCCCGTCCACCCTCTATAGAGAGAGGGAGACGGAGAGGGGGAAGAGTCATTTCTGGACCGGCAGAAGCTCACTACTCCGCGACTCCTCTGTTCCGTAAACTTCCCGTTATCAACCCCGACATGGTCTCATGCAACTCGCCACGGTGCAAGTCTGCAGCGTACGGTGCGCTGGCATCAGGAGACCCTTCATCTCCTTCAGGTGCAGGTACATCTGGTCAGCCGCTGCATCAGCCAGTCAGCGCCCAGGGGCAGATGTACGATACCTCCCGCCGACGCAGGCCCTCCCTGTACGACCAAACCCGTACGGTAGCATCTGTACCGGCCGTAATGATCACCCTGTGCACGTCGTCTTCACCATTGCCAGCACCCCGGACGAGGCCCCCCTGACCGCTGGAGGCCGCCTCCTCCGGCGAGGCGGCTTTTGTGTTCTTGTTCTTATCGCCAGTGGCAGCGGTAGCAGCAATAGCACGTTGAGCGAGGAACGCCACGCTGCGCAGAGAGCCCTGGTGGCCACGCAGTGCGATGGCTCGGGCCGGTGAGCGCAGGTCGGAAAGGTTCCATATCGCTGCGGGTGGATGCCCGCGCCATCACCGCCGGCAACATTACACAGTCACGAGTCGTGCATGGGCTTTATAGGCACGCGATGAGGGGTGATTGCGAATGGCGTGTACAGCTGTGTTGACCGAAGGTTGCGGCATATGGAATGGCTTCACGGAATGATTGGGGTCATGAACTGTCACGACCTGAAGGATTTTGACAACCGACTGTGACTAATTGTCGTATTAATACCTGTGATGTATGTAATGATGCGCACTCCGACAACCTACCCCGCCCAAGTGCAGGTTGCGGTTTCAATCCGGACTACTCGGCATAGGGGAACTAAACCGACGTGGGACCCTTCCGTACCTGCCGTACCGTCGTACGAGCATGATGCAAACACGTTGCGATCCAGCGGGTCAAAAGCTACAGCCCACACGTCGCGTTCATGTGCTCTGAAATCCGCAATCTGGAGCAGGCAGGTACAGAGGCGAGGGCGTGGCGGGATGAGGCGGAGAGGCGTGACGGCGGCGGGGGGAATCTTCCTTAGGCTTTACCATTCGGGACATTTTAAAGCTCTCACCACATGTGCATCGGGTATGACATGCCACATGACCTGCGGTATCCCACGCATGCGCTCCCTCTGGGCCCGGGTAGGCCAAGTTGCATATTAACGAGTAAGAGATACGGCGAGCTGGAAACCACGACACCGTTCACTCAGTCGGGCCCGGCAGATCGACCGACAGACGGACGGATACCCCCTAGAGCCCCTGCACATGATTCCGACACAACCCAGGCGGACTGCAGCTGCCGCTTCGAAAGTGTCATCCGAGAGCCGTCACTCCCATGCATGGCACTCTCTTTCCTAATCCTGGTCGCTCTGCCCTTCAGCTGCAGTTTCGGTACCTTCGCCATACTCCCCACTTCTCCTCAGCGCCCCTGGAGAGTCCCGCACAACTCAATCCCGGACAAGGGAGCACGAGCGCCCAATTCCCCTCCCCACCGCCATCCACCACATACACACACAAACATGCAGCACTGGACCCCAATCTCATACTCACCATGTCCCCCCTCATCACATCCCATATGCGAGCACGGCCTCCCCGGACGCCACTGTAAGCACCCGCCAGCCACTCCCCGTCCGGTGACCAAGCCACTCCGTAAACATGACCGTTCATCCCCCCCCTGCCGCCGCCGCCGCTGTCTGCAGTATCGTCCGGCGGTGGTTGGTACACCGCCTTCAGCAGCGAAGGCCGGCGCGACTGCCCGGGCTGCAAACCCTCGCAGAGAGAGATGGCACAGCTGTTGTGACCGGCCGCCAGCAGGTACTGCACAGGTGACCAGGCTAAGCTCCAGACGGAGGAGACACCGCTGATGGACTCGATTTGCAGCGGCCGCATCCACTCGCCTCCACCATTGCCCTCACCGTCTGCTTTGGCGTTTACAGTTCCGTCTTTAGCGCCATCACAGTCCTCACATACACCGATCGAGCCAGCGGCGGTGCCATCGCTGGCGGCTGCGGCATTGGCTGCAGCTGCGAAGTGGTGCGCCTCCCAGGGGGCGGCGTCCCAAAAGAGGATCCGGCCGTCCGCACCGCCAGACGCGAGGCGGGTGCCCCAGGCGTCGAAGGCCACCGCCGTAACAAAGCCACGATGGCTGCCTGACAAAACAAGCTCCGGAACCGAAGGTCGGTCCAGGCGGTACACTCGTACCTGCATTTGTACACGAGGCACGATTTAAGCTTTAAGACTAAGTACAAAATACAAAGTTTCTTTCTCTGCATGTCAAGGAACCCGAGGAGGTGCAGGTAAGGGGCGTTGCGACAAGGTGATGGTTGACCGTTTGGCACATGCGCTGTGATGTCATGTCCTGCCGTTCTATGACGTGTACACAATTTACGGCTATTCTTGCACGGAATACGGCAAATACTGTCGGAATAAAATAAAATATGGGAGCAGGGGTGCCCACCGTGCGGTCGTAAGACGCCGTGGCGAGGGTGACCTCGTCCGGTGCGATGGCTACGGAGGCTACATATCCGCTGTGCCCTGTCAGCTGCATCATCAAGCCCAAACCGCAGCTATTGGTGTTCCCGGCCTTCTCCCCGGCCACCGCGAGGGGCGTCTCGTCCCGAACCGCCTCTGCGGCCGGTGACTTGTGCCCGGGCAGATCTTCCCCCAGCCCGTGGTGCGCTGGCTCCTGTTGCTGTTGTTGAGGTCTATCTAGAGGATGCTCGGGTGATGTAAGTCGCGTTTGGGAAAGTGTGCTGTTGTCCACTGACTGTGGCGATGGCGATGGCGATGGCGATGGCGGCGGCGGAAGTTGCAACGGCTGTGGTTGTAGCGCTGGCAGCGCCCAGATGTTGACTGTATTGTCCTGGGAGGCTGTAGCCACGTAACCGTTGCCGGGCGCTACAGCCATCTGCATGACGCCCAGGGCGTGCTGCTGCGGTGGCGGTATGGAGGCGGCAGCTCTGGCATCCCAAATCCGAACCTGGACAGCCGTACGAATTATTATGTCAACTTCCGTAAAACTTCCGTACACTCTATCTGTTAGGTATTCCATATTTAAAGTCAACTTGAGGACAGCGAAACCTTCACCTTCACAGATGTGCGGATGCTTGAAGCCCATCAAACCGACGTGCCATGCGGCCTGTAGGGTATTGTCGTTCCTAGTGCTCCTGGAGAAAACCCTTAACACAAACACGCACAGGAGCCCTGCCAGCCCAACCGTGACGGCAACATACCGTCCCGTCTGAAGACCCGGATGCCAGCAGGCGCCCATCGTGTGAGAGATCACATCCGGACACGTAATCTGAGTGGCCGTACAGTACGGCGAGCTGGCAGCCCTCGACAAGGTCCCATACACGCACCTGCGATGAGTAATGGGAGATATCGTACAACCATATCAAAACACGATAAGATGATAGGAGGGTACGGCAATACACATAACACCTGATTCCACGCTCCTTCAGGTTCAGGTCGCACCGTTTTATCTAGACCGGAGCTGTACGCCGTACGCTCGTCCTTTGTTCGGTCGGCGACTACGGCGCCCACGTCGGCAGTGTGGCCCCGCAGCGTCAGGTGAAGCGACCACGAAGATGGGCGGATTGTCTGTTCAGGTGCCGGTGCGGGGCGGGGTACGGGGGCATTGTTAGGTCCACCCAATCCCGGCTGGAGTGAGGAGGCCCCGGAAGGGCTTGTCTGTGACTCCTGTCGCTGCTGTTGCTGTTGTTGCTGCTGTTGCGGCGGTGGCGGCGGCGGCGGCTTTGGCAGCGATGTGGGGGAGTTTCTTGCTGAAGACGGTTTGCTGCGCCACAGGCCAATCTCTCCACCCGACATTCCCACCAGCAGCGAAGAGCCTCCGGACGTAATTGCGAGACATTTCACCATCGGTGGGCGGGAACCGCTGCCAGGGGCGGCAGATTTGGCTGCGGCGGTAGCGATGACGGGGCGGGAAGAGGCGGGCGAATTCGCAGCCGCGGCGGTGGCGATGGGGGCCGCGGTGACTGTGGCATCAATTTGCCCTATCTGCAACCGAGCAGGAAACAGCATAACAAGGCATCATCCAGCTTCACTATAACATCAACAGATACCCCGTACAGTACAGACGACTGGAGGAACGCTGGAAAACGCATGAAGTACGCAGACAGGCAGGCACAGCTGCAGTTCCTGCCTCGTGTACGCAAAGCATTGGGTCCACCAAGACGGCGACATCAAAACGCCAGAACGCCAGCAGCTACTGGGCACCTCAGCAGAGGAGCAGGACAGGACGATCCATCCAGCAGGTACCGGGGGCACATCGAACCTCACCGGCTCCCCCGAGGCAACCTCCCACAGCCGCACGCAGCCGTCCTTGCCGCCGCTGGCAAGCACCTGGCTGTCCGGCGAGAAGGTGCAGCAGAAGGCCGCGTCGTTGTGCGACCCCCGAGTCGGCAACTCCTGAATGGCCGCCGCCGCCTTCTTCGCACTTTCCGCAGGCGGCACCCGCCACAGGGTGACCTGCGGCCGCAATGAGATATTTATCCAGATATTTAAACGGATTCTAAACACCCCGGTGGGTGGAGGCGCAGGACACCA
Organism: Volvox reticuliferus; assembly: GCA_019650235.1. Lineage (NCBI taxonomy): Eukaryota > Viridiplantae > Chlorophyta > Chlorophyceae > Chlamydomonadales > Volvocaceae > Volvox > Volvox reticuliferus. Next base: position 1,605,917 of record BNCP01000010.1, on the reverse strand, counting down.
ATCCGAATGGTGAGAACTGCAGCAATCTGGACGAGCATGAGTTCACATCTGCACCTGTTGGTCCCTGTGGATCTGGTGAAGGGGTCATCCGCCGAGTCTATGCGCCCTACCTTCTGATGTGTCTACTGGATGGCCGCGATCCACATTTTTGCCCCATTCCCAACGCGGCGCACTGGACCTTTCGCATATGTTGAACAACACATGTGAACACGTGTTACTGCGGTGCACGTCATGCCAACCACATGCTCACACAGCGTTCACATGTATTGTACAACACATGCACACGTACCCGCATTAACAACACATACACGCATAAACACACGTACACGCAGACACACTGTATTTTAATCCAACGAAGCGGCACGAAAGTACCGCATGGTGAAGTTACGTGGGCACTCTGCTCGCGCGGGAACGGCACCTTTCCATCATCATATACGGATGCCATGTGGCGACTGTCAGGACTGACGGCCAGGGCTATGACGCGGCCTTGGTGCTGATGATGGGGAAGACATGCCAGCTCCTCGCCTACGGTATGCGTGGTATCGGAGCAGTGACGGGCAGGTCAGAAGGATTGCGGCTGAAGGTCGCGAGGGGGGCCCAGCCATCGTCACCAGAATCTACACCCTTAAGGAATATCGTCTCGTGCGAGGAACGGCGGCCGGACGGCGGGATCCTGCAGCTGCGATGTGCATCCAACCCTAAGGAGGTAAAAGCGAGTGGGAGTGCCGGGGCACCGAGCGCAGGGCACTGGGACGTCCTGAGCGGCACTCAGTGTCGGTGGGCAGAGAAGCGGGGAACGTCCGACGGCCTAGGGAGCAGCGCAAGAGATGCATTCCGTGTGGATAGAAGCATGGCTTTTCTTGCCGCCCTGATGAGACACCGATATGGTGGAGCACGAGGCCCGTAAACGCGAGGGGACAGGTGTCTGCTGCTGCTAACACGCTGAAACGTGTGATTGAGCGCTCTGGGACCAGGGACCCCACTTTTCATACCGCCTTTCCTCACAGCTGCAAGATCGGTATAAAGCTAGCGGTGATGCAAACCGCAAACCTCCAACCGTCAATGTCCTCCAATCGTCATGTCGGTATCATCACGCCACGTAATCCTGCCGCACCAGAAATTGCATCCCAGAGCCGGATGGTCCGGTCGGACCCGGCGGCAGCCACCATCAAGTGCTGCTGCTGCGGCTGCTTCAACTTAGTATAGGCAGGAGGGGCGTGGCCGCCACCGTCGCCGTCGCAGCTGCCGTCGCCAGCGTGTTTTGCATCCGGCTGGTCCCTCCCTGGCGTCGAAGTTATCTTCGCGTGGTTCCATACGTTTATAAAGGCCACGTCCGTGACGTAATCCGCCTGGATCTGGAGCCGCAGCAGTCTCTCGCCGGTGGTGCTGTCGTGAAGGAGGACCTGCCGGTGCGGACGATTTGATGATAAGGCACGGAACGAGGGGGAGAAGTATAGAGGTAGGTGTGGAGAGAGAGGAGACCATCGGTATAAGTTCATATACGAGCAAGATGTTATCGTCCGAGATGTTTTTCTTCCGTGCTCGGAGGATCGGATGTGTGCTGCAGCTCTCTCGGTCGTGCGGACCATTGCATCTGGTTCCAGAGGCCCGTAGGGGACTACGGCAGAGGAGGATGGCAGAGAGGAAGACGATTATGAAGCCAGCTGCTGAAGGAACACGGCCGCACGGTGCATGGAGCTTAGGGTTAAGGGAGCTAATGGAGCTAAAGGGTTAAAGGGTTGTTTTTCGTGTAACGGTGTACAAGTGGAGTCTAGCTGCATGCGAATAGTCCATATATCCACCACGCACCGAGCCCAAGTTGTTGGCTGCAGCGAATAGCGATGCGTCCGGGGAGAAGCGCACTGCGGAGATGCCCCCCTGCCGGCCGGAACGCACTTCTCCGTTCCTCACAACCCGCAGGCAAGCGGGCCAGGCGGGGTACACCGGGGCGGCCACCACACACGGCTCTTCACATTGCTGCTGAGGAGGCTCGACTGGCGGAGACGGGGTTGTGCATTCGGGTGTACGACTGTCAGGGTCTTGCCAATTGCTGCGTCGGCGCTGGCTGGCGGCGACAGCAGCTGCCCGAGTAGCTGAAGTTAGGGGGGTCTCCATCGCGAGCTGCTCGATGAGGTCAATACTGCGATCCAGGGCGTGGTGGTCACGCTGGATCATGCGCACCTGGGGGCGGGTTTGCCGACGTGTACGATAATCACGGTACGGTTCAAGGTACGGCAAGTGCTTTTCACAGCATGGCAGCAGCCGCACCTGGATGACCCTGAACTTTCTAGGGAGGGTTTAGTTCGTACATCCCCCGATGTCTGGGTGTAAGGGGTTTTCAACTACCATGGGGTTGCCAGTAAAGATGAAAAAGATAAAATTGTGATACATACGAAAGCAAAAATTATAAGGTGGTGTTAGAGGCCCGGCTAAGTTCATCTGAGGAAGGTCCTTTCTCCAGTCGGCGAATACTGCAGGATTGGAGCAAGCGGCCGCTAACCTGGCCCACGACAAGGCGCCTGCCACAGGGTTTCCCCACAACGTGTCGTTCCGCCGTACCCTTTCCTCCCCCTCCCGCACATCACGCACAGCACACTTCACCCGGACGCGCTCTTCTCACTCACGGCTCAGTCCGTAAAGATGCAGGCCTTCTCGACATCCTTCACGTACGTACGGGGCACAGCAGAAGCATGCCACATGTGGCTCCCCACCCCCACCCCCACCCCCACCCCCACCCCCACCCCCACCCCCACCCCCACCCCCACCCCCACCCCCACCCCACCCCCACCCCCACCCCCACCCCCACCCCCACCCCCACCCCCACCCCCACCCCCACCCCCACCCCCACCCCCACCCCCACCCCCACCCCCACCCCCACCCCCACCCCCACCCCACCCCCACCCCCACCCCCACCCCCACCCCCACCCCCACCCCCACCCCCACCCCCACCCCCACCCCCTCCACATCTCGCAAAACGAGGAGCCCAGTGCGTATCACTCACCACGTCCCGAGCCACGGGTGAGTCCAGGCAGGGTAGGGTGGTGAGGTCGTACAGCACTCCGGCGCCCAGGCGACTGGTGTAGACCTGAGCACAGAGCAGGTTAGGGCGGGTGGGAGAGCAGGCGGCGGATTCCGTCCCATGGAACCCCTTAACGCATGCCCGAGAGGGGGGGAAGGCGGGCTCGGGGTTTTGAGGCGGGAAATCCCGGATTGGGTTCTACCCCGCTGCGGGGAGGAGGGGTAACGCGACCGGTAACGCTGGCGGAGGCAGAAGATCAGGCAGGCCCCGGTGTGAGCGGAACAGTCCACAAAACCTGATGAGTGAGCGGGGACTTGATGTGTGAGCGGATACGAAGCATCAGCAAATTCGTCAACGGCGGCGGGATGAGCCTGGCAGCCGTACCGGTTTCGGAAACACCCACTTTGTGTCAGTACGGCACGGACGTGGGCACACAGATACTGTTGGGCAGCCCCCCTTCCATGCCATCCGTGCGCAGCTTAACCCCATCAAGCCTGCCCCTCCAGGGGTGTGCCGACACAGACTACATTCCTGCTCCACCTGCCGCCAGTAGTTGAAGTCAAGCATCAACTCGTCCAGCTGCCGTACACGATCCATGCGACGTGCGGCATGAAGCTCCGAAGGCCCTAGCGACAGCTCGCCTAAAGTCGCCGTACGATCCTCAGAAGTGACCATCGCGGCATCGTACTTGGAGTCCCTGTCGTACGGGCCGCTTTCCTTGGGGTCGGCGTCGCCGATTGCAACGGCCGCATTCGCCAGATGGAGTATCGCGTAACGTAGGCTGTACGGCTGTGAATCCGTACGTGTCAATCCCGGCAAGAAGGCGAACGGGCGGCGGAGAGCTTCAATAGCACGCAACGTAAAGATGAGCTGTTAATTTAAAAGCTTTGACAGCTGTTAGACGTGAAACGTTTTAACATCGACCCTACTTACTGACTCGTACGGCACCGATATGAAGTCACCTACACCAGCGGAACACTTTAGTATGACATTGGTCTGCATCGAAGTACAGTTGTACGAACGTACGAGCCGTACAAAATTCACATAGATATTGCACACATATCCGCGCCTACGTAAACCGACCTGCGGCCTCCTCGACTGCCGGAGGTCCTCCAGCACCCAGTCAGCGAGCCGGCAGTGCCCACGGGCAGGGTCCACGGACATCCCGACAGCACCAAGCACTGCCGCGACGTCGTACTGCCGTAAACGCTCATGATAATGATGATGATCACCATCATGATCATTATCGTTGTCACCGCCGATGCCACCAGCAACGTCCCGACCTCCCTCCGATGAGCGCTTTGAGATGCAGTCATAAGGCCCACCGCTGCCCCAGGGCCCGCCTGGCCCAGAGTCGGACTCCCCCTCCTCCATTGAGCGCGAGGAGGGGGAGGGATCTTCTCCGCGCAGCCACTCCAGCAGCGATCTGTGTGCCGCAGGCGTATGGTGGAGACGGCGTCGGGGGACAACCGTCAAAGCGTATGCCGTAGTACATACACACACATACACATACACATACACATACACATGGAACTCTATGATCTTCGTGCCCATCACCCCGGGGCTTTCCCCTCTCAGCGTTTTTCTTCCCCAAGGAGGGTTCCTTTTTCCCCGCGTCCCGGGCCCAGAGCGGACCTGTGCAGCACCTGCAGGCGGTAGCTTCCCTCCACCGCACGAAACGCCACGCCCCAGCCGGGGAGATGCTCCAGGGATGGCGCCAGACGCATCCGGGAGATGCAGTGCAGGGAGAGCGGCTCAGGAGAGGCCAGCAACAGCTCCAGGATGGCCCCCACACCGCACCGCTGCGCCGGGCTGAGCCAAGACAGACACGTAGCAAAGAGTTGGGCGTACGCTGCGGCCAACGAGGCCGGTGGCTGCTGGCTGGTGATGCGGATCGCTGCAGCGGGTGCCGCTGAGGGGCTACCAGACGGCGGGTTGGCAGGTGGGGGGACGAGGAGGAGGCTGTGCAGGGTTTCCAGAACCCATATACGAATGGGTAATTGAGAGGTGGTGGGGCTGATGGGGGCGGCGGGGTTAGCGGTCGAGGCGGGGATGCAGCCGCCGTCGACGACCCACGGGTCGAGCTTGAAGACCAGGCTACGCAGTATGTGACTAGGCTGCGGCCGCAACGTCACCAGCAGTCTTGCTCGAGGCGGCAACTTAGGGAAGAGGTCTCGGAGCGCAACTAAGATCCTGTTTTGGAAAGGGAGGATGGGAAAATGCACCTAGACCAGAATCCCGGACGAGAACGGCGGTTGAAAGCTAGCAGGTGACGGATACGATACAAGCCGGGTCAGAACGATGAAAGCAGCGAAGCGCTGGGTCCAACATCCAACGTACCGGTTATCGTACGGCCGGCCCATTGGACCCTCCGCCTCATCCACCCCGTCCACCAGGAGCACCACCTCCTCAGGCGCCTCCCCGGCCTCCCCGGCCCCTTCCTCCCGCTGACGTCGCAGCCTCTCGGCCGCCGGCAGTGGTCGGTCGCCATCCTCAGATGCTGGCCGGGGCATTCTTTCCCCCAGAGGATTCAGCAGCAATAAGTTGAAGGCGGTGTCCAGGCGGGTCAGGGCCTCCAAGGCCGTCAGAGAAAGCCCTGCATCAGGATTCGAAGGGGTAATGTAACCGCACGCGTCATATGCAGCAGCAGCAGCAGCCGGAGAACGATAAACCCACTTCGGGGACAAGTGTAGACGCGGAGGCGCAAGGCCGGGAGAAGGGCCACCCCCGAGAAATTAATTGCCGCCGTATTCAACCGACGATAAATCTTCCACAGCACCTGCTTCCAGCTGTAAACCGGTTGGTCCCCGGCGACCCGTGGGTCATTCCACGCCGGCGTGCGGCCCCACTCCCGCACTCACCCAGGTAGCGCTTCCGAAGGAAGGCGGCAAGCGACCCACGGGTCTGACATGCCAGCTGGAATGCCATGCTGCGCACCATCACCAACGGATCCAAACTGGCAGCGTCGCCGGCGCGGCAAAAGTGAGTGGCGACATGGCGGCGCAGGTGACGGCGCTGCCGCCGCTGCTGCACGTCTCGTCCATGAGGTCTCGATTCCGATTTCGACAGCGCCGCTGGCGATGGTCCCTCGTGCCCCTCCCTGGGGTCCGCCGTCTTTGCATCGGTTAGCTCGGGAGCCGCGCCAGCGTCAGTGTCCGTGGCGACGGCGGCTAACGCAGCGGCGGCGGCCCATGACTTGCCGCAGCCGGCGGGGCCAACAAGCGCCATAGCCCTGCACCGTCGCAACGGCTGCTCCTGATGACCCGCACCGCGGTATCGACCATATGCTCCTACTGTGCCGTTGCGCGCTGAAGCGGAGCATGGCGGTCCCTACTGGGGTGTTTGCGATTGGTCTCACCGCCTACCGCCCCCATCACCCCCCCCCCATCATGTGCAATGCTCTGTGTCCGGGCCAGGCTCAAAACAGAGGGCGAATGATCGACAGAATGTAGCGGCTATCACACCCGCCCTTCTCACACCTGTAGTGTTCATCCTCGGGTCTGAGGTCCAGCCACTGGTGTATGGCTTCCACTTGCCAGTCGTCATTTAAAACAGTAGCGCCCGCAGCGGCAGTAGCATCGCTCCCATGCATGTCAGCGCCCACCATGCTGCCACCGCCAGCAGGGGCAACAGTAGCGGCAGCTACTGCCGAGGCGGTGTCGTACGGCTCCAGGAGGAAAATAAGCTTCAGTTGGGCGTTGACCAGATCCAGATCGTCCCCGATGGCGGCTAGGATCCGAGCACGATCTGACGGCACGGTTGCCTGGGCGTTTCGTACATCGATGCTCTGCATCGCCAAGAACATCCCAACGAGAACTAACAACGGATTCAATCCTCCATGGAGAGAAGCTCAAACGGTATATGATGTAATAAAGTCGAAGTCAATACATCAAGATTCGCCCGCGGCATTGGGCCTCCCCGCTGGTGTGTGTCGTACGGCTATATCGTGGCAGGTCGAGAAGCGACCTCAACACAATCTCAGCATAAGCCCCTACCCATAGTTCATATTCAGAATGACATTTGTCGCGCGGTGTGCTAAACGCGCCCCGTACATAACCCATCTGCCGTACCTGGTACAGCTTCCCTATGCCCCGCCGTGTGTCTGAATCAGCAAGAAACACGAGGTGGCGCAGACCCCTCACCTGCGTGAGTGTACGTATACATGCAGATATCACACACAGATGGATATTCGAGTGCACATCATGAAGATCATAAAGCCATCTGTGCGCACAAGACAGAGAAGATGGGCACGCAAGGCCACGTCTAGCCTATGCGGGCACTTATCTATTTCCTCTACCTCATCACGGCGTCTCTCCTCTCCACCACCAGTATCTACTCCACTCACATGGTAGCGGGATTTTACCGCTTCACAAGGCCGAGTACATTTCTGAACTTCCATTACCCCCATAATCCGAGCTCCCGCAACCCCGCATGCGATAACGCGAGAGGGCGGTGCTCATCGCCCTCAACATGGCGCCGTGCGCAGATCGAGGGGTGGGGGGAGGAAAGCGGACAGCCGGGCACATGAGCATGCAAGACCCACCGTGAGCGTTGTCCACCACTCAAAGAGGCACCAGATACGTCTGAACGGTGTACAGACGGGATCCACACATACCAGCGTCCCGCGAGCCAGTCGTACAGCTTCCTGCGCGTCGGCAGCCATGGTGAAGTCACGTCGTACGATTCCATACACACACACACACACACACACACCGCAGCGCCAGTGCCAGGAGCAGGAATCCTCGGGTCAGAGGCCAATTGAGGTCATGGACGTCTTCTAAAACATCTTCGGCAGTCCGACACAAGCCGAGAAGTCATCTGACATCTGATATCATTTGTAGCCATTGAAGCTGACCACACAAAAGAGCCGGAAGACAGAAACCTGCTGCAGCATGAGCAGGAGTGCGCAGTACCGGCTAGTACGGCACCACGGTTACTGCCACCAGCAGCACCACAGTAACGGACTAGCGGTCAGGCAGTAGCAGTACGGCATCTGATGCCGGAAATATGCAGTCAAAGTCTCGGAAGCTCGCACTGCTGGATGCAGATGGAGACCAAATTCCCTTTCCTCTAGCTTAGCTGCACCTCATCGGCGCTCACCTCCAAATCTTGCAGGTCCCTGGCCTGCTGCTGCCCGGGGTGCTGGTTGATCGCCAGCACATCCACCCAGCAAAACACCTGGACATTCATACACACACACACACACACACGATCCGTATGTTGCACATTTATCTGCTTATCTTGGGCAACCCTCCTCAACCTTAAACAGCAAAGTTACCCCCCCCTCATCACCAGGTCTGTGGTTCTCTCCCGTACTGCATGGCTACTCCTTAATGCAAGCGTCCACACTTGACCTGGCAACTAACCGCTTCATTCCCCCCCATCGCATATATATGCCGTTCGGACTGTTTAAAAGCAGTGCTGAAAGTTCTGCCTCGACCAGGCCCCTCTGGCACCGAAGAGTAAACCGAGTCGCAAAACCTGGACAGGCTGCACAGCATCCTGGACTTGGCGGTCCTCCTCGGGGTAAGGCGCGCCATTCCACCCACAAAGGGCAGGTGTGCAAAGTGTACGGCAATAAAAAAAACGGGTAAAACCTTAGAATCCCCCCAAGATATATCCTCATGTAGCTAACTGCCATTTCTTCCCTTCCTTTCCCTCCCGCCTTTCGCTAGGTATCACTGTTGGTTTGTCGTACATACACATACAGTGTGTGTCTGTGTGCGCCTGTAATAATAAACGGCCCCCGCCTGCCTGTTCAGGATCTGCTGCGTGCAGATGATGCTCCAGCAGCGCCACCAGTGTGGTGAAGGGCATGGACCAGGCGTAGCTCACAAAGAAGGTGAGCGTCGAGATGCAATGGAGCGGCAGCGTGTCCGCGTATCGGCACCTGACCGGCGACATGACCGGCGAGAAGACATGGTTGTGCCATGGCGCAGAGCCCGCACACAGATCATTCTAAGTTCTTTCGTATTATTTAAGTTGAGGGAAAGAGGATGGAATGCGAATACGCGACTGCGGCTCTGGGAGTTTCAGCGGCTAGGACGGCTTTTCTAGTGGGCAGCAGTGATGTGGAGCAGTCCTGTCGGCGCTGCGGAGGCATTCGCCAAGTGGCGGAGCGAGCACACTGACCAGCTGATGAGGAGGGGACGGGGAACGGGTATGCCTGGCTAACGACAGAGGCTTTCTCGAAGCCAGCGGTTGAGCAGGAGCTGGCAGCCTGGTGATCTCAATGAATGAATGAACGGGAAGGGAGAAGAGAGAGGGCTTGGGCAATGGACTACTAGGAGTTATGGATTGGGCGCCATCGCGTGTCCTAAACTGGCAACTATTCTCGTTGGCGTGTTGTGCAAGTTGTTCCCCCGCCATACACTCACGGATGCCGTCCTCCGTAAACCTGCCTATACAGCAAGATGATCGCATCGCCGGTGGCACCTTTCCTATGATTTAAGAATGGCCACTCATGCTGCGCCACATCAGCATTCGTCGATGATCCCGGTCATGATTGGTTTCATTTCGGAATGCCGGAATGCCGCCCTCGTCTGGAAGCGAACGGAATAGCATGAGAAGTGAAAACTGGCGCGACACGGAGTATCGCTCACTTGGCAGCCGCAGTCGCGGGTAGTACGACCCGGTTCAGAATGTCGTACGTGGTCCAGTCCGGTTGTACGGTGTCTTCAGCGAAGCGGCGCAGGAAGGCGAGCGACACAGCACATTGCCAGACTTCACGAGCATCACTGACGCCGCCATTACCGCCATCGGTAGAACCGCTGCTAGTGCCCCTGGCGACGATGGCACCATCGCCGCTTATGACCACCTCCCCGCGTCCCTCGCGGATGCCGCAGCTCCTGTTGCTGCTGCTACTTGTTGATACCGCGCCTGCGGAGGCAGCTCGGGCCGCACCGCTGGGGACCGTTGCGGCAGCAGTAAGTGAGTTCTGAGAGGCATTGAAGTTGGCGGTGCTGGCCGCAGCCGTTAGACTGCCCGGCTCTTCAGATCGGACTCGTGGTGTGGCAGCAGGAGAATTCCCCCGCGCTTGTGACTGCGGTGTGGCAGGTGCTGGAGCAGCATCCGCGGCAGCGCCAATGGTCGCAGGTCCAGGCTGGGCGCTGCTGACAATGGCCGCCGCGCCGCCGCTCTGCACGGGTAGGTGGGAAGCCGTGAGAAAACCAGGATGGGAAAAGAGTACGAGGAAGGGTACGAGGGTGGCAAGAGAGTTTTCATGAAGGAGAGTTAGGTCGTATTTATAGGCCGGAACGTAACTTTGCATGGCCGCAACTTGTTTAAAAGGTCTGGGGTTGGTTTTGGCATTGTTAGGGGGACAAAGTTAGCACAGAACAGCACCCGCAACGTAAAGAACTAAGTTTATTCGTCATTGTGTTGAAGATGAAACATGCGTCCAATATAATTCGTTCCTATGACGCGTTAATAATGTCGGATTGTTACGGTTAATGCACCGTTGTCACGACGGTTAAAAAGCATTTCGGACCCCAAGGAGATAACTGCGGTGAAAATAACTTCTTGGGGATAGAGGTTGGTTAATGTTGTTGTTGCGCCGTCGGTTAAGCCGCGACCAACGGGAGGGCTGCCGCACCGTCGGCATTCCACCAGCCACGTGCATATTCTGAAGGCTGCGCGCGACAAGGCGTGTGAGAGGTTTTGATAATAGCCCTTACCTTGGACGCACCGCAGCCCAGTTTTCAGATCGCTAACCTGGGCCTACCAGGGATTTTAGGGAGGCACACAGGAATTTCGGTTTTGTTTACGCAACCTTAGATTTGTGTCATGGAATTTGGACATATGAAGACATTTGACAAGGAGTTCACTATTATATAAGCCATACTGCCGCCTTCCTCATTCGATTTTTGCAATGCGTCGTGTAGCTCGTCCAATGCTGGGGAGATAGAAAGTAGAAGAAGGCCATTTTCAGCATCCACATACATTAATCTCCAATGGCCTGGTATGAGGACATCCTCATTGGTGCCCTCGGATCAGGTGTAAACGCACCAACCTGGGCGGTGCTGAACGTTGTAATTTTCCTTGCAGTCCTTTCGCTGTTCGGACTCTTGTTCCATAGCATTCAAAGCAATCCCGGTCTGACACCGCACGTAATTGTGTTGTTAGTTCTCGCCTTCGGTTTGTGGGCTTCCATCAATTGGTTGATCTCAAACGTCGGGCTTACAAACGCTGAAGACCAGCAAAAACAGCTATACGGCGATTGTAAAAAGCTGGAATCTGAAGACAAAACAAAAGAGAAGGCGGAACCACAGGGTGACGGCTCGGAGCAAGATCGCAAGAAGGAGAAATGAGCCCATGACTCCTCATTGGGAGGAGTAGCTTCAACCTTGCATTATTGTGGGGCGGTTAGCACACATGCACTCCACGCAGCGGATGGCTGGCCACCCTGCCATCCCCTGGGAAACTTGCTGCCATGGCAACAAACCGGTGTTTGCATCACAACATGGTGGCAGAACCCGCAAGGCAGTGCTTGCATCCGCGGTCTTTCACTCCCCTCGTCCGATCAGCGGTGACCGTGCCCCTGTCCTGGGTCGGCCGGCAATGGCGCTGCAGATGCCAAGGGTCGCAAGCCTGCGACGGCACAAGCCACGTAGCTATCCTTGCCAGATAGCAACTGCAGCGGCGGCGCCAGGCTTTGGGGACTCTTTGAATCCACGGCTCGGCTCCGGAACTGCTCCCTACCACAGCAACACATCTCCCAACAGCACCAGCGGCGGGCCGGACGGCTGCACCGCCGATGTGAGTACCAGCAGCCATGGCAATAACAATACGTTCAACAGCGCCGGCGGCTATAATAGAATCAACAACAACACGGGCCGTCGGGGTAGCCTGGCTCCGCTCCGGCTTGTTGATATTCCAGGTGAGAAAGCAAGGGTGTTGCCCCGAGTGATGCGGCCGAGGAGCCGCAGTGGCAGTGGTCAGGGTAATGTGTTGCACGCATGACCGATGGCGCCACGCTCAAAAGGGCAGCTCATGCATGAAGTCAAGGACGGTCTATGCGAGCCAAAGGTCACGGCCGGTCCATAGTGCGCAAATAAACAGTGGTAAGGGCGGCAGTGTGGCTGCATTCATGTTGTCGACCAGTTGCCAGTAGCTGACTCTTGAGATACCCTACGGGAAAGGTTTTACTAACCTTGGCCCACTAATTTCAGGAAAGGGACGCGGCGTGGTCGCCACTCGCAAGCTGAGCCCTGGGGAGCTGCTGCTGGTGTGCGGGTGGGTTGATCACTCTTAGCCGTAAACCTCCAGGCTCTAGGTCTCGTGCATTACTCCGTCTGGTCCGCGGCTTGAGGGCGCCGGTGCGCATCTCCAGCTGGCAAACGTGTGCACTTACTTAGTTTTCATATCGGTGATTGGCCTTTGAGAGGCGCACCACGCCGCACCGGACTTGTCTAGATGGAGATCTTGCCAGCTCTATACTGGCCAGCTGTCCACCACGCAAAACACATGGACACATGTGCCCCCCTCGACCTGCAAATGCAATCTAGTCCGGGTGTTAACCTCACGTCCTTGCACCCTTCAGGCCGCTGGCGTTAGTCCAGGGTCCCGCCCAAACAATGGTGCAGGTGCCGCAGCAACAGTCGGCTAAAGTAGGTGCACGGCGCACGCAGCAGCGACCCACGTCGGTTGCGAATGCAGGAGCCATTGGGCCGGACGGTGTAACGTCTTGGGTGCCAAAGGCTGCAGCATCCATCAGCGAAGCAGCGCTGGTTTCGGAGCTGCAGAGGCTGGAGTGGAGCCCCCGTCAGGTGCGTGCTGGTGTGGGACGTTGCAATCCGCTGCATGGCTCGGGTTGGTTGCGGGGGGGTGGGGAGCGGGAGCAGAGAGCAGGAGGGGCGATTGCCGGTTCCGCGCGAAATGGAACCTCGGCCGCTGAGGGAGGATAGAAAGCATATACCGTTTTGTGTGTGGGAAGGACGGAGGAGGGCGAGTGCATAGGCCTGCGGCTCTGCCTCTTTGAAGCGGGGTTCAGGAAGGGATCATACCGTCTTCTATTTCCTACTTGATATCTGGCTTTCTCAATTGCGCGGCGTTCATGAAGACAACCAGCGTTGCTATCGTAATAGCCGGTGGGCGTCGTGAGCATTTGCGGACTACATATAGGAATATGTACATGGTGTGCTTGGTGCCAACTTCTCTTACAATCAGCAACCGCTCGGTTGGCGTATGCGGTCCGCTGCACTGTTGCCTCTGCTGCTCCAGGCCCAGATTCTGGCGTTCTTATACCGGGGCGTCCAAGAGCCCGTATCGACCGGACGGCCTACACCACGGCGCGGCGTTCCAGCCACCGCAGCGGCAGAAGCCGAAGCAGCTGACAATGCTGGCGGCGTGGTCCTTGACTTGACGGACCTCACTGACCCATGGGACGGCGGCGACCCCTTTGCTATTGCCACGACGCCGTCGGCTGCAGTGTCGACGCGGCAGGCCGTTACGGGTACATCGTTGACCCATAGGTCAGGCTTGATGGCCGAGCAGCTGGCGGCGGTAGTGCGGCTGAACGCAACGGGGCTGCCGAGCGATGATGTGCTCTTGGCGAAGCTTTACGGCAGGCCGAATCATTCTTTCATTGGGTTATGGCCCGCGCACGCGATGCTCAACCATTCCTGCGCGCCCAACGCGGGTGAGGCTCCAGCGAGCGAGGGGGCGGAGGGCCGGCCCGTTTCAAAAAGGGCGCGGCAGTGGATAACGGCTGTTACTAGAATCACTGAAGAAATCAGGGACTTTAAGAAGGACAGTAAAATTTTGGACCTAGGAAGGGCACACCGCAGGGCAGACGCCTTTACTTTATCAGGCGCGGTTTGCCCGTGTACCAATTTGCGTTGCTTGACTCCTATTGCCTGCTCTGCTTCAACTTAGTGCTCGGCAAGCCCCGACCACAGGGCCCTTAGCCACCACCCCTTCTCCGAGCATGCACCTCCGTTCGATCCTTTCCCACCCTCTGTTTCCAGCCCACCCTTTGTACACCTTCATAACGTTTGTGTACCTGCGTGTCCTTGAGTCGCGCCCTGGATAACAACTCCCTGACCATATCTCAATTAGGCGCCAACTGATAATTCTCCTGCTCGGGGCTTCTGATGCCCAATCCTGACCCTCACCCCACCACATGTGATGGGGTCTCCCGTGTGCCGCTGGGGTCGCGTAGTGGCTGTGGTCTCGGGAAGCGAGCTGTTCATTCGCTGCTGTGCACCCGTGCCGGCCGGCGGGGAGGTTTGCATCACGTATTCGGGGGCACTGGGGCTGGGGCCGCTGCCGCTGCGTAGAGCCCTGCTCGAGCGGAACCACCGTTTCAGGTTGGTGTGCCTTGGGTGACATAGCACGGCTAGCAGAAAAAAAATTCCAGCCCGGCTAGATGCCGCAGCGCATTCGGCTAGGAGTGGGTTTCAGTGGTGCGGGGGACCTATCCTCTTGCGAGCTGCACGCTGCGTGCCGCGCGCTGATCAAGCCAGTGTCAGGCATGATGCAGTGCACACAGTCACAGCGTGCAGTTACGCAATAACATTTGAGATGTGTTTTTTTCTCCTTAATTAATTGCCGGTAGCAGCGTCTGTTGATAGAAGAGGTCGATCTGGGGGGCTGGAGTTCACCTCTCCTTTCTGTTTCTTAACTTGCTCAGTTGATTCACGCACTGGCATGTAGGTGTATGTGCCCTCGCTGCATGGCCGAGGAGCGCGTCCCCCGGGAACTGGCGCAACTGTGGGTGAGTGAGTTATGAACAGAACAGCTCGAGAGACGGTTCTGGGGGGGCCCTCCGCCTGTGACATACCCGGGTCAATAGCTCCGACGGCAATTGATGCAGAAGCTGTCCTAATTAGGCAGGTGTGCCGTATGGGCATTCCGTACATTGGGCAACGAGAATAACTAGGCCCGAACATTGGCCATCATAAGTGGTCAGCAAATTGTGGAAAAAAAATCCCTAGACCTCGCCGGGGCCTGTCACATAAGTCCCTTTTAGTGCGGTCATGAGATCTTCGGTCTCATCCCGTTCCGCATTCAATTTACGGACGCCACGAGGGCGCCCACGAGTCTGTCTCCCACCCACCCCTTTCTGTCTCCCATCTGGGGGATGCGGTAAAAACGGAACTTCCCTCCCCGATTGGTCACTTGGGGGCAACGCCTGTCGTAGCTGAGATTGTTTTACCAGCCGAACAACAATCATCATCGCATGGTTTTCCTTCCCCTGCACACTGCTTCATACCGGGCACTGTATGAACCTGGTCCGCAACCCTTATCTGTCATTGAAACGTAGAGTGACATCATGATGCTTGCGTCACAGCAGCTGCAGCCCCAGCTGGTGGCTGCGGCTGCAGCATTACGCGTCAGTAGTCGAAACGGTAACGGGAGCAGTAAAAGTGGTAACGCGGGCGGCCCCAGCAGCGCCACTAGCGGACAGACCACCACGGCAGCTTCCGCCACCGCCGCTGCTGCCGTGTTACCTTCCTTGTTGGACGTCCGAGGGCAGGTGGCCAAATGCTTCGGTTTGTTCGAGGAGACGCTGGGGCAGTTGTCGCTGTCGCCGCAGGTGGGGATGCGGGGCTGGCCATTGGCTCATATGGATAAATCTCTCTTACCGTGTACGGCCCCCGCAGGAGGGTCAGGTCAACACCTGTCCTATCGATCAATCGTTCGAAGATGAAAGCTTCGTCAATTTTGATGTCTTCCCCCTATCAGCTTGCTGCTTGAGGCCATAACCACGCCCGGATCATGGCGATGATCATGGCGATATTCAACCCTCACATTCGCAACAACGCAGCTCCGTCCCCCTCTCCCGCAGGAGGCGCTGTGGCTGCAAGCCAGTATGTACCCACTCTACGAGACCCGCGCGCGCTGTGCTCAGCTGATCACAACAGCAGTTTCAGGCGCCACTTCCGTTTCAGGCGTGTCAGAAGAGACGCGGAGCCCCGAGCAGCATCAGACGCATGTGCAGCAGCTAGAGCTAGCAGATCCGGGCGAGCTGCCACCGCAGCAGCAGGTACAAGTGCAGCAGCAGGAGCAGCAGCAAGAGGATATAAACGAGCTGGAGCGCAGGCTGTCAGAAGAGTACCTAGACGCGCTGTCTTTGTGCCTAAGGCTACAGGGGGCGGCCAATGCGGGGAGCGACATGCACGTGCAGCTAGCGGCAAGGTGCGACGAGGACACGTGTGCTTGGGTTCTGAGTTCTGAACCGACCGCAATGGGACGGTGTATCATTTTCTGCGGCTTCCTTCGTGACGTGACTGGCACTTGTCCATGCCCCCTTCCATGGCCCACTTGTTGCGGGCCAAGGATGGACGTCACTGTCACCCAGCCAAACTACAGTCCCACAAACCCACTACATGCGAACCACCTCCGTGAAGAGGGTGCCGAGTGCCCTTAAGTGGAGACCTCGCGCCGCGGCGTGGGGTTCACGAGCTGTTTTCCATCACGGATTTGAATCTGTGACGCGGTAGGGCTGTCACGGATGCGACTCGCCGATGATGTTAGGTGAAGCAATCCGCTTATAAACAACCTGGGAGCTCGGCGCGGCTAGCTTGCTGGGTGGATGTGAACCGCATCACCGTTTTGGCTGCTTATATGTGATGGTGGTGGTATGTCCCGAATTTCTCTTATACGGCAGGTACGATGCCGCGTGCGCTGCGCACGTAGCCCGCCACCCAGGACCCCGGGCGCGGCAGCTCGCGATGGATGCGCGGCAGAGGCTGGAGCGGGCTCTGGGGACCCGATATGGCATCGAGGGCGGGTCTCAGTTCGAGGGGACTTCAGGGGGCGTGAGGACAGAGGGCTTCGATACGAGCGATCCTCCGATGGCGGAGGAAGCGGAGGCGCTCAAGGCGCCACTGACAGCGCCATCCCTGGAGGAGCTGGTTGCGGTACTGGATGAGCTACGGCGACAGCAGCTGCAGCCGTAGCAGTATTTGCGTAGCTCCATGTGTGAATCGAGTGATTTAGGCGGTGGGGACCGGGGTAATCGGCTGCAAGGTCGCACAGCTTGCAAAGCGCAGGGGCTGGTTGAGGATATCGAACGCGGCATAATGGTGTAAGCACGGAGTACTTCTCTATGACCTCTTGCTTTTTGAATTGTTTCCGATAAGCCCGCATACGTAGACGAAAGGGATGGGTGCCTCAGCCAACCACCCTGGTGCACGGAGGCTTCACTAGAGAGGGAGATGTGAATGGTTGGGGTTCGTAGGGGAGACGTGCATGCAGCGACAGTGTGGGCTCTTCCCGCATGTCCCGTTACAGCAGCAGGAGTTTAGGACTTGCCCTCGTCTTCCCTCGGGTGGAACCTGTTCACCTCTAGGGAAGGGTGCTGATTTGCAGGTCGAGGTGTGTGCGCGTGCTATAGGTTGTTTCCTGTTTCGGCACGTTTAGGTCCCAGAGCCCGGGGACCCTGTTGGTGTTTGATTCAGTACGAGTATGTACGGCGAGTGAAGGGAACAACAGTCGTCGGTCAGAATTCGATGATTGGGGCAGTCAGGACGCGGCGTGGAGCGGCACATGGAGCGCAATGTAATTAGCGTAGCTCGCGAAAGTTGACATGCTTAGAAGGAGGCATACTGTATAATCATCACCCTCTCTTGGCGCGCAAGTATGCTGATAATAGAGGACGCTGCATGGAATTTTGGCGTGCACCCATCTTTTGAGTGAGAAATAATACCTCAGCTTGCTATACCGATCAACAACACTAGAGAAGCGCGATATGAGAACATACCTGAGCCGTAATCGTACTTCGTACTTAGAGCAAAGATTATCTGAGAGGCTGGCCTCAGATGGCGCGCTCTCCTGACGTCATCTTACCAGGATGACGTCTGTGGCACGTCTGGTGACCTCACAGCCGCCCCCATTTCATCTCTCAAACGCACATATGTTACATATATGTTACACAAACATACCGCGTCATCCGTCGTCCCTGTACCCGTCTTCCTTTGTACGACTAGGACGCACGTGGACATCGGTTTGGCGCTTCACTGAAAATGATTTCGCCTACCCCCTTACACGCGCGCGCGCGCGTAGTCACGTACGTGCATATTCCCTTTCCCTCCCCCCCTTTGCCACGTTCGTTCTCTCAGCATACGAGCTCTCCGCCCCTTGTAATCAACATCCGCAATGCCAGGCAAAGCCCAAGTCACAGTCCCGGTGGCGCCAATGCGCGGGTGGGGTCGGACCCCCGGCGGCCACCCGCTGCTGTGGACCCACCATCTTTATTCGGGACCCCGTCATATTGGCTGTCCTCCACCCGGTACTGACTGAATAACGCCACCTGCGGCCGGCGAAGGTGGGGAGGTGTTTAGGGGATCAGGTGCGTTGAGGGAAGTGTTTGCGCTCCGCCCCATCCCCCCCCGTCTGCATGTAAAGCAGACGGTCAAGCTGCACACTGTGATGGGCGAGGTGAGGTGGCGCGTAGGGTGGCGCGTAGGGTGGCGCTTGAGAATGATCTTATTCAGACGCGATCCACATCCATCACCTACCCGCCGTTGATCAGCCGGTCCCGAGTTCATATGCTCGAGATGTACGATGATGTAGCAACAGCAAGGATAACGTTTATCATGGCTGACGGCTTGATCACAGACCTGGACACTCCCTAGATCCAGCCGACCTTTAATTCAGCCCAATCCCCTTCTCCGCTCACCCGTTCTAATATTGGCGGCGTGAGTGCACCTGAGAACTCGCGGTGGAGGTGATGCAGGTACAGCACGTCGTCTGCTGCATACCGCACCTGCGCGTGCCGTTGTGGAGGGATGCGGGTAAGACGGATACGGTCGCGACAACGTCCAACGGTCAAATAGCTGTCAACGGGGGTAAGACTCCTTCCGCACGGCGAGGCGGCAACGTCACGGGAATCAGATACATGACAGAAAGCATACAGAAAACAAGCTATGGGCGCGAATTGGCTCAGGACAGTTATGCAATAGCTAGGAAAGCATCATCGTGCGCGTCTCTCGCTTGTGACAAAACGCCGGAGGTGCAGACCAGTATGTCGCATAAACAGAGACACGCAGAGACAGACAAACACGTGTCGGTGATGCTGCAGCCGGGGGCCGCACGGACTGGCGCATAGCTTTACACTCCCGCACGGCGCAAGCACATAACCGTGGCGACCAGCCGCAGCCCACCTTCATCCGCATGCACGTTTAGACGCTCATTTCACCCTCTCGCTTGTCCAACCCCGGCCAGTACGGGTCCACCCCAACCTCAGCCCTCACCTGCTCCTGCGACAGCGGCCGCCGGTCCCAGTACTGCAAGAGAACGGCCACAAAGACGGCGGAAGGGCGTGGAGTCGGTAAAAATCGACCGGCGGAGAGGCGCAGAGTCCGGAACTTAAACCCATTTGGATGCGAAGCGAGGCTTGTGAAAGCCCCGGACAGCCGGGTGGGAGGGCAGGGCTGGTGTTGAAAGGGGCCTTATAACGACCCAAAACTGCAGTTGAGCCTGGATGACGGATCAGGACAGGATCCTCGTCGTACCATTTGTCGGCCATTTCACTAAATTCCCGCCTTCGCAGGACTTGTTCTACTCAATGATGGACCCGCCTGATTAGGACTACCAGGTACCTAAGCAAGCTACAAAACAAACGCCCTTCGGTCCGACTCTTGCCCAGTCTACCTTCCCCTCCTCCCCGCGCCTCGCTATTTTTCCTGCCCAGCGTCGCTGCCCCCTTCCCAGACCCTCCAGTGCCGGCGCCTTCACCTTGGAGCCACGTCCCCCCATCATCCCCAGCGCACCCTCTCATTCTTCCATCCCAACTCCCAACTCGGCTCGGGAATGTGCACCCACCATCGGGTCCCGTTCGAACGTCTCATGGAGCAGCCTCTTGTCCACTGCAGTTGCCTGCCAGCGCTCCCGCAGCTCCGGTGCCAGGTAACTCTCCAAGGCTTTGCTGAGACCAATGACATAACCCACCCGGCGAACAACGGGTCCATAGCGGCGGTAGGCCACCTGCGCAGGGTGGACGGAAACCCACATCAGATGGGGTTACGAAGCCAACAATCTGCACATCATACAAAACATCGATATGAAGAAAGACGGTAGCCGCGCAGAATGTGTCCGGCATGCGTGGCGGGGCGGGAAGGGTTATGTCGCAGTGCGCAGGTAAGGAGGTTCGTGATGACTGACGTGCGCCGAACGCCAGGGGAAGGAAATCAATCGGAAACCAAACAAAGGAAAGATGCTCGGGGGCCGGGACCTCAACGATTCGCCAAAAAATGATGCCACGGGCCAAAGTACCGGTGGGCTGCGCAGCAGGACGCCGGAGCGGCCTGGTTGCCAGACCAGCCATGAACATGTCCAAAACGGGCCTCACCCCCGGGCCTTCGGACTTCGCCATCAAAAGATCTCAATCAGATGACACGGCATATGATTCATCGTCTTATGTTGAAAATGTCGCGACAGAAGGGTTTATATATGCACCAATGCACGAGAGCACTGTCATTTTCTTTCTTGTTCAAGTCGCAGTGGTTTCCCGGCCTACTGGTTTCCAGGCCCAACGCGCCAGGCTTGCCTTTGCCGGCCCTCCCTCGTGACCAACGTCAGACCAATAACATCAAATGCGCGATGGTGCGCAGCCAGGTACCACTCGCCGTACACTCCCGCACACCGACCTCCGAGAGCTGCAGATCCACCACTCCCTTCAGGTTGACACCATGCTGATGGTATAGCGCCTCCGCGTCGCAGCGCACGTCGTAAAATAGCTTTGTCACTGAAGGGCATTCTAGCATCTCCTTCAAGCAACGGAGCCCGCTGGGGTGGCTGCTGCCGCTGCTGGTGGCGGTAGCGGCGCCTCGGCTGCGGCTGCGACTGCCGCGGCCTGCCGGCAGTGGCTGCCCGGGTTTATGCGTGAAGGCAAGCGTGGATAGCGACGTCACATCAAGTAGGAAGACGGGGGCCGGCATTTCCGGCGGCGCGTCCGGTGCCGGGGCGGGCGCCACGGACAACAAGCAGAGTTTGCCGTTACGACCCAAACTGATGCCTGTAGTTCATGGGTGAAGATGGGGCGGCGGGCGGCAGTGGAGGCCCTCTGCACACGCGGCCGCTATTCGGGGGAGATAGAATTGCTAGTCGGCTCCGCTAGCAAAGCCCCTCTGCGTGACCTTTGGCGTGACCCATTCGCCCGTAGCTGGTCACTTAGCTTGTCACGCTGAAATTGATTCCTTGGAATGGCTGTTGCGCAAGCACCCCTGCCTGTGCGCTTCAGACCGATTATTGCTCTGGGACCTTGGAATTGCTGACTGCCCATTCTGCTATAGGCGCTCCCCATCACCCCACTGGTTGCACTATGATTACCCCCTGCTTGGCAAGTCAATAACGCCATGTGGTCGTGGTCTGTGCCGAATATCTCACCCTCCGAGTCCAGGGCTATTTGTTTGGCGGTGGATAAGGACTTGAGCATGTGTTCCAGCGACTCCAAGTTATCAACGACTTGGGCTATTCCGTATGCCTGGAGCGGTCAAGCAGAAATCGAGGCTTCTAACGCGGTGCACAATGTGCAAGGTAAAACGGCAAATGCCGTTAACGAGTCCCGCATATCCCACCAATCCAGATTTCTCGGGTGCACTTAGTATTTGGAGCTTTCCTGAGAGCATGCTAGAGGCAAGCTTTTCGAGATGCTGCCGAATGGATGCCATCGTCGCAAAAAGTAGACGAAAAATTCTTAAGAATGATCTCCACATGGAATGTAAGCCGCGAAACCTACAAAATACTCTCGATGGCAACAAAAAATTTAGGATTCGTGCACGCTTTCACACCGTGGTGATCGGGCCCATGCTACGATACCGTTAACGATAACCGATTATTAATAGCTCTCAGGCGGCGGATTTTGACAGCATTTGGGACAATTCATTCATGGATACCGAATTTAATGAAGGAAGGACACATATGCATCAATGGTCCACGAGCCATTGTGATGGTATGACACCGAGGGTGGTCGCTGGGGGTGGTCACCGATGGTATGTGGCTTGTCCCGTTTGAGGGCGTCTGTGGGCAAGGTTTTAGGGTTTATGCACGGTAGTATCTTTCGACTCCCATACCATAAGCTGTTTTTGCATGCTGACATGGCTAAGTTGGAAGGGGGGGCTGCGGTGCGGTGCGGGGAGTATCCCAGTGGAGTGTTGGGTGAAGCATACGTTCTTGCCCAACAGATAAAGTTCATGCGATCGCGAAGGGGTCGTATCAGCACGGTGCATATGCCTATACCCAACCTCGGGTGAAACGCAATACGTCGTTATAAGGTGCCCATACATGGAGTCCTTGGAGTCCATCTGCCGTACGAGCAGTTCGAGCTGCCAACAAGCAGCTGGCAGCTGCGCTGCTTGTAAGTAATGAGCGGATCAGTTGTAACAGATATGTTTGTATTATGATGGATACTGTGTCGTATTTCCTAATGATGTAGGATTATGTTAGCCTGCGCACGGAATTGACGCGTCGGCAAATTATCGTTAAAGTTCTTTGCGATCAATATTGCAGCACATATTTTGGATTATCCATATATTCGACAACCCATAATGGACAGCAAGGACAGCGACGAAGACCAGGCCATAGTAACCCCAGCACCAATGCCTCCATCTCCACCGAAGTTCAAGCTTCCACCACCCAAGTTCCCGCCTTCATCTGTAAAAGATTTGAATGGTGCTTCGGGAACGTCCTTTGGTACGCTCTTCCGTGGGTGTTTGGGGCCTCAACTCCCCTGCCAATGCCACAGGGTTGCATGCGGTCTGTCCTATTGCAAGAGGCGCGCGTTAATCCCTTATGTTTCCGGCACCCGCTCTTTCCTGCTTTCCCCTGATGAGCCTTGCTTCCTCTGTCTTTGAACCAAATTGAAGCTACGACGGAGAGCGCAGCAAGGCTGCCGGATCCCGACGTTAGCCACGTCCCAGCCACCGCGGTCACCAGTTCAAACAGTGTGGGCGTCAGCTCTACACCAACCGCCGCCGCTGCTGCGGCAGCGGCCAAGGCGGCTGCAGCAGCCGCAGCGGGTGCTATTCCGGGTCAGCGGGATCGGGTCATAGCGCAAATCACCTCTGCGATGGTGGGTCCAGGCTGCAACTGGTGATCTGAAGGGTCCAATCCCTGATGAGCTTGCAACGCCGAGGGCCATATAGGGTGCCATATGTTGGAAGACAGGCGGACAGCATTGCGGCACACCGGCTTAGGGTAAACCTAGTATGTGTATAGTATGCGAAGTTACTGATCTTGAATGACCACGTTCCCGTTTTCGTTATGCACAGTATGCAAAGGCAACGGCGGCCGCGGCGGCTACGGCTACGGCTACGGCGACTGCAGCGGAAGGAGCGGAGGAGACCGCCAGTGGCACTGGCGCTGGCGGCAGCGGGGCCGTAGGCCTTTCCCCGGGTCCGGCTCCCTCTTATGACCCTCCTTCATGGAGCGGCGTCCCGGAGGGGTGCGTAACGCAACATGAAGGGCGCGGGCGCTGCTGGCCGGCATCATGGATATTACATATACTGACATATTGCCCGGGGGAAGGGAAGGGGCTACCCGTAACCATGAGAGGCGACCCCACAGACTGAAGCCATGGGATGGGATTAAAGGAGGCATGCCCAGTTTGGACGGACCCGTGGGTCACTTGGGTCGCATGCAGACCTCTGTGGTTGAGCGGAGCCCCTGATAAGTGTCCACCCTTTCACGTCTGAATCTGCAGGGTGGAGTACTGTCTGGAAGTTCTCAAGAACGGCTCCATTGTGGAGGTGGATTATGGGGGCATTGGACGGATTGGGAGGTTGGGACGAGATGGCCAGGGTGGAAAGGGCCAGGGTGGGGCGGGAGCGTGTCACAGGCGCCTCCCGCAGGATAACGAACGACCGGGTTGACAGTAAAAGTTGATCCCACCAGTAGGCCCGAACCAGAACCTCGGCAACGCTAACGCCCCACGAAATAATATCTCCAGCGCGTGTGGGCTTATAGCTACACATCACGCGGAACGCAGGCAAGGCACGAGGTAGTTCCGTGCGTGACGTGCTGCCTGACCCAACTCGGATTCGAAGCCAAGTAGCTAACCCAGCCCAACCCATTTGCTTCTTGCCGCGTCAGACTCGAGCCATCAACTCTCGGCCCTTCTACACCTTTGGACGCAACCCGTCCGCCGACTTCATCCTCGAGCACCCTTCCGCGTCACGATTGCATGCCGTATTGCAGTTCAATGGGGAGACTCGGGAGGTGGGTGTGGACATGGACAGGACATGGATAGTAGCACACGGGTTTGTGTGTGGGGTTGGTCCCAGTCTGTTCCCTTTTGAGGTTGCGGTGGGTATTCCGCTGGTGCATTGGTTTGGACCTCCGGGGTAAAAGGAGGAGGAGAAAGGGACCTAAAAAGCTCATGTTATTCGCGGGAATAGACATCGGGATGCATGGATGCATGAGAATGCGTTGAAGCCACAAGAGGTAACAACATCGTCCTCGGCCCCTGCTTACTGCCCTTCATCAGACCTAGCATACAGACGAGTCCAACCTCTAGCGCTCGGGGCCCTCTTTCCCCCTCGCATGTCTCATCTCCCATACCCGCTGCATCGCGCTGTCGTCGGCCTCGTTGCAGGCCTTCATCTATGACCCTGGCAGCACTCACGGAACCTTCTTGAACAAGCAGCAGATCAAGTCCAAGGTGGGTTGAGAGGGAAGGAAAGGGGGAGCTGGTGGCACTGGCCAAGGGTGTAAGGTCAGATGGAGCGAATCGATTGCTGCGCGGGACGAGGGCGATCATGCTTGCGTTCACGTGGGTAATGTCATTATCGAGAAGTTAAAGAAATGACAGGAGTGCAGCCGACTCCATTAATCTTAGCATCCCGACAACATGGCAATGTGTATGCTGGCAGGTGTACGTGCCGCTGGCTGTAGGGCACACGTTGCGGTTCGGCAGCAGCAGTCGTCTTTACATACTGGAAGGTCCCGCGGAGCTGATGCCCCCCGAGGGGCTCACTCGGGATCAGCGGCGGCAGCTGGCGGCTCTGGAGGCGAGCAAGAAGATGAAGGAAAAACAACAGCAGGTGGGGCCACGTTCAAGTGCAGTTTGGGGGCCGGGGCAGGCGGGCAGGTCGTGCGTGTGTGCAAAGAGCGACCGGGGCAACACGAGAAAGCGGCCTCGCATTGGGGGACGGTAGGGTAGCGGCGGTGTTGACGAGTATGACGATAATGACGGTGATTACAATGGTGCGCTGATTACGGAGGTGAAGATTTGAAATTTTGTTTTGATTGCTGCACTGCGCTGCGCTGCGCTGCAGTGCGATAGGGTGTGGTGTCTGCGCATATTGTGGGTGCTCGTGAGCGCGCGGGTGCAGCATCTCCTGCCATTGTGTTTTTTCGCTCGGCATTAGTGCTGTGCACTGCGGAGAGGACAGACACCATAAGGCTTTGTCACCGCTTGCTTACGGCAGCCAACCTAACGGCGCTATACGGAAGGGTCGGCTGTATGGGGGGGAAATAATGACCGCATCCTCACGACACCTGGTCTCGCTGAGCAGGCAGCCCAGCGCAGTATGGCGGCGGCTCTGTCCGGTGGAGCCACGTGGGGTATGTCCGACGGCGGTGACGACGATCCACGGGACGAGGTGGATCTGGAGGATGCCGATTCGATCGACTGGCGGGCGCTGGTGGCGACGGGTCACCAGCTCAACGACCGGCAGCAGAAGCTGGCGGAGAAGATTCGGTACGAAGGGCATCTGTTGCCAGTTGGGCCATTTCGGCCCAACGGCCTAGGTGATGGAGTGGCTTCCATTTAGCGCGCTGGGCCGGTATGAGCGTGCGCATTGAAGTCCGAGCTTGGGCCGCCGGAGTACACTCCACACTTGAGATCTCAGGGCAACGCCTTAAGGCTGCGTGTCTTTTCAGTGTCGTCAACGCATCGTGACCGTATTCGTGGCTAACCCTAGGTCCCCCCCTGTCTGCCCGGACTGACCCCCACATTCCAGCTCTAAGGAATGGAAGCTGCAGAACCTGAAGACAGAGAATCAGCGCATCACCGCCAAGGAGCGCCAGGAGGGGGGTCTGACTCAGGGGCAGGCCACTACGCTGGCCAGGAACACGCAGGTGGGTTGGGGGGGTGTACGCTGCTGTGGTACGATGTGGTGGGGTATGGGGTGAGGCATCGTCTTTGTAAGGAAGCGATGCTGCAAGGGGATGACAAGGGATGTGGGTGTTGCCGGCGGGTTAAGGCGGGCAGCCTGGGGCGATCGAGATGAGGGTGAGGTGAGATATTGGGGCCGTTAGGACTGGATTGGGTGCTAGCTTGAAGGCGTCAGGGCCCGAGCCAGGGGCCTGAGGCGCACTGCATGGCGGCGTGTTATGGGGTTGACCGAGTGACAACATTTCTCTCTGAAATGTCAAAAGCATATCACATGACGCTAACCTTTCAGGCAATGGACCGTCTGGAGGAGGAGCTGGAGGAGCTGGAAGAGACCCTGCGGGAAAGCATCCGGGACGCGCTGATGAATAAGGTGGGCAGGAGCAGGAGGAGGACGGCGACGTATGGGCGGGAGAGGCCCACAGGGGATAACGGCTGTGGGGAAGAGGGAAGAGGAAAGGGGAGAGCCGCGGATGTGGCAAACTGGAAGCAGGGAGGGCCTCACGATGCGGAATACCGAACGCTTGGCAGCAGGGGTGGGAAGGCCCTTAACACAGTCTTTCGCTGCTAAGCATGCGCTCTCCTGGCCGTCTCGCCATCACGCCTGGGGTGGCTGTCCCTCCCCTCTCCATGCACCAAGAGGGGGTGGCTGATGATGTCCCCTGCTGCGACGTGTCTGAAAGAGTTCACAGCCATGCCACTCGCCTCGGGGCGCACCTGCAGCCGTCATCTCGGATTCTTTGAGTCTTAACAACTCCTGTCATGTCGGGTCTCTTGTTCTATTTCTTCTAACATTGCTGCATACTCGCGCGACCCCTTTCCTTACTCCTTGTTTCCGTGTCGTCAATCCGGAAAAAATGATGGTGTTATGATGGTTCTCCTGCTGCTGCGCGTGCGAGCTTGCAGAAGCGTGAGGCGGAGGCGGCACGCGCCGGAGGTAGCAATAAGAAACGTAAGGCCCGCCCAGATAGCGACGATGAGGGTGCTGGTAGCGACAGCAGTGACGAGTTCTTCGATCGTACGACGGGTGGCGGTGGCAAAGGCGGTGTGTCGGCGTCAGCAGCCGCAAAGGCGGCCGCGGCCAAGCGCCAAAAGGCTGCCAGCGGCAGCACCGGTCCCGCGGTGGCGGCAGTCGAAAGCGCAGAGAGCTTGTACGGCAAGAAGTGGGTAATCAATGTGCCAAAATTAGCTATGGATCTGCTTGGATTTATGGAAGTCAGTTTTCTTTCCTCTTCTCCCGAAAGAGGATTATGTCGCATGCACACACACATCACACACACATCACACACACATCACACACACAGTCTCACACACAGTCTCACACACATGCACACACACACAGCAGCAGCAGCAGCAGCAGCAGTAGCTTCCTGCAACGAGATAGGTCAGTGCGGCGCCCGTGAGGGCAAGGCTCTGACATCTCACGTCACCTGGCATACAGAAGCCGTAAAACGATGGATCGTTAGTCTTGCGGCGGTTGTTCCGTTGCAATATTGCTGCAGGGAGTTATTGTTGGAGGAGCAGCGGCGTCTCCAGGCGGCAGTGGCGGAGGAGGCAGCCGTGGCGGCGGCAGCCAGGGCGCCTGATGAACGCCTTGAGGCTGCCGTAGGTGCGGAAGGAAAGGAGCCCGGGAATAAGGAAGCAGGCCCAGGCGCTGAAGGCGATTCTGATGACGCAATTGCCAGCGCTGCGGTTGTTGGGGAGTCGGAAGTGGAGGACAGCCTGGATGCATTCATGGCCAACATGGACACGCAGATTGAAAAAGACAAGGTACTTCTTTCCGGCAGGGTCTAAACTAATATCTTGCATGCCTTCCTCAGCTCGAACCCCATTTCACCCTCTGCAGTCGCTATTTCACTGTGCTCCCCTCTCCCCGCTCCCCTCTCCCCATTCCCCGCTGCCCGCTCCCGCTCTCCCCTCTCTCCACTCCCCTCTCCCGCTCTCACCAATCCCACCATACATTCCCTTGCCCCGCGTCGTTCACGAGGAGAGTCCTTAGAGACTTGCCACATGGTGCACGGCAACAGCCAGCGGCTGCAGCGATAACGCGAACTGCGAAGCCGACTACACGCCAACCACGCTCACAGCGCACACCCAGCACCCGTGCTATCCCCACTCCCCCCCTCGCAGCTTGCCTCCTTGAAGCGCCAGTTGGCTGACGTGGAGGCCCAACTGGCTCGAGTTACGAAACTGCTTAAGATAGCTGATCCGGACGGCTGGCTGCAGCCGGGCTCGGCGGCGGCGGGGCGGGCGTGCGCGGCGGCCGCCGCGGCTGCAGCAGCTTTTTCGGGGGACCGGCGGGTCAAGGCCGCGATAGCGATGGCGGCGGCGGCGGCGGCCAAGCGGCGGAAAGAGGAGGAGGTGCGGTTCGTTGCAGCGGGCTGTCCTACAGGCCCATCGACGTGATAGGTCATGGCTGACATGATGAGTTCTCAGTTGTCGTCAGGTGCACGAAGAGTATCGGGGCCGTGCAGCCTGACGATGGAAGGAGAGCTCAAGTCGCCATCATCCATGGTCCTGATTAGGCACCACATCAGGCACCACAAGCCAAAAGCCCCCATCGCCGCCGGGTTCTGCTTTCATGCGGCGGTCGGCATGAGCAGCTGGCAAGTCGCACTGAACACCGGTCTAGCAATAGTTAGATTTCACGCGACCAGTCGATCGCGAGATGCTCCTTGCTAGCACTGCTGCCGCTGCTGCTGCCATTCCGAACCCATCTGCCGCAGGTCGCTAAGCAGGGCTTTAAGATGGAGGAGGAGGAAGCGGAGCAGGAGGAGGGGGACAAGGAGGCGCCTGGGCCGGATGCATCGGCAACGGGTAACGGAGGAGAGGCGGCGGTCCAGCAGCAGCTTGCAGGAAGGGGAGGAGAACTGTCCGGTCGGAGGTGCGTAGAAAGCTGACGGGGTGTTCAGCGGGGTGCAAATTACTATCTGCAGGTGTACCATACCCCGTGGGTGTGCCTCCATAGGCCGTCCTCAGGTGTAGTGATGCCCCGCTTGCGTTTGGCTCTGGCTCGGAGCTGGCACCTCGTACCTTCTTCCTAAGCCATAAAGAGATCGGTGCACTCAGTCCTGACAGCGCAAGCGCCCTCTCTAGGCGAACCTTAAGCGGCACGGGATCCTCCCCAGTATAGTGATGTACATCCTATGGCCGCTCGAGCATAGTGTATAAGTTTGTTCAGGGCAAGGTACCATGAAACTACTTTCTGATTCCAAGGTATCGGTTGAACAAAACAGTTTTTGGAATGTGTTTGGCCTTGCGGCTGCTGCGCAGGCCTGGCACCTCGACGGGAGCGTCGGGCCCACCTGGCGGTAATGCTGATTTGCCTGGCTCTGGAATCCCTGGTGGGACGGGTGGCGGCAGCGGTGGCTTGCTGATAATTCGGAGGCCGCCAGGGGCTTCGTTACCGCGGGGAGCGCAAGTGGGTGAGAAGGTGCAGCAGGCTGGGCATTCCGGGCGGCACACCGTCAGTGCGGAAGCGAAAGCTGCTGCGGCGGCGCTGATGGCGGAGATGAACGCGGCGCCATCACTGCCTGCGCTGTCAAGCGGTGGGCGGGGCCTGGCCAAGGACGAGGTGGCGGAGGCGGAGGCGGCGGAAATCCGTGGTGGAGGCGGCGGAGGAGGCAAGGTACGCAGCGGCTTAAGTTGGGGTGGCTGCACGTGGACGTGTTTTTTGGTTGTGTGTTGGCGAAGCCCCGACACAACTCATATTACAAAACGCAAATGGCACAGAAAAGGCAGGAAAGCCAGGGAAAGCGAAAGCTAGTTGTAGGATGGTGTTGGTAACCCGCATGAGGGTAGGTAGAAGGGTTTTAAAGGAACAACCGGTTGGTGGTTGTTGCTATGGTAATGGTGATGGTGGTAGTGGTGGTGGATGTTCTCGTGGAGCCAAACCAAAGAACTGCACTGGTTGCCAAGGGGTTACGGCTCGTGCTGTAAGGCCACGCGGACTTGATCCTCGACGCGATGCATGCAGTTGCATGATGCACGTCCACTGTCCCCTTGCGAACAGAGGTCCTGTCGTCAGGCGTCGTTTAAAGTATGGTGGAAAGCAGCAAGCAGAATATGTACCTTTTCAATACAGGTGCATCGGACCGGAGGCGGCCGTGGCTCCGCAGAGGCCGCAGTGGCCGCGGACCTGGAGGTCCTGGCTGCTGCGCGGCGGCGGCGAGAGGAGCTGATGGCGGCCGAGGCGGCTGAGGCGGCGCAGTGGCGCCCACCCGAGGGGCAACGGGGAGATGGCCGAACCAGTCTCAATGACAAGCTCGGGTACTAGCTGAAGCCCGGGTCTGCTGCCCTACAACAGTTAAACGGTTACAGAAGCCTTGCGCAATTCTTTGTTACGGACCTCCCGCAGCCTAATGCACGACCATTGTCAGCCCGCTCATAGCATTGGACCGTTTCACAGCCGACACCAAAGCAGCAGCACGAGGGGTGCCGCAACAGTGCGTTCGAGGACAGGAAGGGGCTACACGGGGGACTAGTTGTCGTAGGATGCATGCATGCAAATCATGTCATGACACGGGGACGTATTGCGCTACGGTGTCGTGCTCTTGCAAACTTATGTTCCCAGACGTGCATTGGAGCCCGTGCTAACTTGCTAATGCAGAGGCTTAGCGTGTAGTGTATTCGAATTCGCATACATGCAACATGTGCACAGCGGGGGCCCCTCGCCAATCACACACACCACTTGCAGTGTGCGTGGCATGGGGAGCGTCAGTCAGGTTACATGCCCGCACCGCGTCCTTAAGTCGTGATGAGGCATGGGGAGCGTCAGTCAGGTTACATGCCCGCACCGCGTCCTTAAGTCGTGATGAGGCATGGGGAGCGTCAGTCAGGTTACATGCCCGCACCGCGTCCTTAAGTCGTGATGAGGCATGGCGATGTGGTGATATACGCCGTCGTGATGATTTTGACTTAATTACAAATGCAGCCTCAAGAGGTCGTGACACATTTTGCAACGTTACATACACTGAACTAAGGAGTTTTGTTCAGCCGTATGGCTAGCCATCACCTGGGCCTGTGATGGCTCCTCATGTGACGATTACCCCGGATCGTCACATGAACACACCAACATTAATACCATCAGGGATATAGGAACCCAGCAATCCCTTATTGCTACAGCCCTCTGCCTGTACCTTACAATACCGAAATGAAGACTCGGCGCGGTGGTGCGCATGCATGGTGCCGTGGTGACTGGCCAGGTCTCTCACCCACACACGGCACACCTACCCGTGAGATTATTCAATCGGCCTTGACAAGCCGTCTCATCATGCTGTACTCACACCTTGATAATCAAAGCCGCTGCTCGCGCCGCGTTAATCCTGGAAGCAGCTTGGTGTTAAAAACTGTGCCATGAGGCATACCCCCTTCCGAGCTGCATAGGTACGTACATCCATCAGGCAGGATATGTTGGCAAAAACTGAAAGCCACGTAATCGGCCGTACTTGAGTGCGATTGCACCCTGCGGCCCGCCAATATCATCCTGCCACGTCAAAGGCCAGGTTCTGACTGCCGCTCTGCGCAAAAATGTTGGATCTGGAGCCGCTGTACTTGTTGCCGGCGGCGAACCCAACGGACCATCCACCTGCGCACGGGGGCTCGACGCGGCGGATCGGTGTCAACCACCGCAAGGTAGGGTCCAGTGTGGAACACGTCCATGGGCAGGAACGCAGGCAGATACGGAGATCTAGGCGGTGCGTTAGCTATCAGCTATGCTACTGCCCTGCAGGTCTTTCAGTGAAAATCACATGCAGAGAGCAAGTACTGCTAGCCCCTGTGCTAGCCATTCGCTAGCAATGCCTTCGATGCGCGAAGGAAAACTCTTTCTGCGATGTGGCACCTGAAACCCAACTAGGGTTCTTATCATTGTCATGGCCGTTAGCCATTGATTCTCCGCCCACCTGCGCCCGCTGTTTTCCCGCCACCACGCGCCACGTTGGCTGTCGTCCCCGCCGCGAGGTACGCCTCTGACGGGGCCTGAAAGAAGTAGCCGCGGCCAAAGGACAGGCCGCTGGCCACCACACCTGACTGGCGGGCCGGTTCTGTGCGGCCGGTAAGGCGCCAAGTTATGTTAAGCAGCATCGATGTGTGGAAGGGATGGTAGGGGGTGATAATATGGGCGCCGTGCCTGCTGCCTACACATACAGCCAGGGAACTGTGTGCAAGTTTCCAGTAAGATCCATACCTTTGCGCGGCCCACCAGAGACCCCACATCCCCGTCGCCCCATTGTCCGAATCGTCCCAAACCCCCGCTCCCCAGTCTCAAAAGCCCCGGTGTCGCACCTTCTGGTGCTCCAGTAAAGGTGTCATTCCCTATGATGTCCTGCTGCCGTAAAGATTGGCTAACGCCACGTATGGCGGCTGAGATGCTCTGCGGGTAGTTTACAGCATGATGGGTCCATAAATGGTATTTGAGGGATGGGGATGGGGGGTAGCAGCTAGGTACGGGATGGAACGCCGTCAGCATGAACATGAACGTTTGGGGCTATATGGAGGCTTTAAAAGACAAGTACCATGTACGACGTGGTATGCCGCTGTTGGGTGGCCGAAATATATTCCTGTACAACATTATACGACACCTGGAATACAGATAAAATGATTGAAAATCCATGCCGCCATGTGCTTATATTATCTTAACTGGTTAACCCACATTAGCTACCACCCGAAAACATGGACTCCGAATGAGTAAACGACGGCGGTAAACGCACGGATGTGTGTCGTACCTGAACAGTGGCCGCCACGTTAAGACCCGTCGCTGCATTCTGAATGCGTTGATGGTTCGTGCGCGTTGGAGGAAGGGCCGGGTGCCGCCCGGGGGCGGAGTGAGATGCGGAACCAGCCAGCACCGCAAGCAGGAGGGCGGGCTCGCTGACGAATGTATCGGGGCTACTCGCTATACAGGA
This sequence comes from Volvox reticuliferus, assembly GCA_019650235.1. Lineage (NCBI taxonomy): Eukaryota > Viridiplantae > Chlorophyta > Chlorophyceae > Chlamydomonadales > Volvocaceae > Volvox > Volvox reticuliferus. The sequence continues at coordinate 1,572,934 of BNCP01000010.1, read as the reverse complement.
ATTTCGATACCTTGGGACCGTCATACTTACGGCCGCCGTTCACTGGGACTTCAATTCAGAGCTTGCACCCCTCTTAATCTTCCAGCACTGGGCAGGCGTCAGACCCTGTACATCGTCTATTGACTTATGTACAGCTAACATTTTCGCGCGTCTTAACCTTCTTCGCGTTTTTTAACCTACCGGGCGCATCCCCTTGAGACTAGAATGAAAGAAAGGCTACTCCGTACCCGACCTAAGTGCATGTATTTGGCGCAGCCTCCCGTGGTGCATCTTAAGGCCCACGACCATTCCCATTGACCTCCCCAGAACGCCTTCAGGAAACGAAAAACCTTTGCAAAATAGGGGCTTCCGTCCTTGAAACCCGTCCAACCATTTTGCCCAGCGCCTTAGCCCCATATCCCCAATATTTCACCAGCGCGAGCCGCCCCCCAAGCCCGAGCCCCAAGCCATGAAGGCAGCCGTTATGGGTTCCGTTCCCCCGTCCCACCTTGGAGCTTCCTGATGTGGTAGCCTGGTTGTCACGGACTGCCGCGCTGGTACCCCGGGTGCGGGCCAAGGCCGTTGTGGGAACAATCTGGGGACCCGAGTAGTAGTTGGATAGGAACCGGTAGAACTCTGGTTGCCGATGCGGGAGCGTAAAGTACGGTAGAGGAAGACGGGATGAGAAGGTCAAGCAGCGCGTACAAGTCAGCTTTGGTCACCGGGCGTGGGTGTACCCTTGATGGTGGAAAAAGGTTTAGCAGCGCCGTGCATGAATTTTCGCGCCGCCGTTGAGAACCCCCGCACGGAGCAGGGTGCCTCATGGGCAGTGCTGCGCCCATTACCGACATGGACATATACAAAGGAATCGTCACGTGGGAAACGAAGAAGCGTGGCTTAGATTGGAAGGTGGTTGAGACTTGAAGTGTTCTGAAAACAGCAGTAGGTCATTCAAACATTTCATCATTCAATCCAAAGCGCGAGGTCCGAGGTCTGACAGGCTTTGGTTAGATGCCGGTGCCGGCTGAAAGGCAACCGCCCCAACAGTCCACAACCTGCGTAAAAGTAGTCATATTGTCCGGCTCTGCCATACTCCAGCGTCGTCGCCATCAAAACATCAAACGGGTCGTACAGATAGGCTGTGTACGGTGAACTGCCATTGTTGTTGTTGTTGAACTTCGAGTCTTGTGTGCGGTATCTGTCACGCGGTACGTTAGCCTGGCCGGCCCCGTCCCCGTCACCGCCGCTGCGATTGCCACTGTCAGCCTCTCCAGTGCTGCCGCCCGCGCTGCTGCTGCAATTGGCGCCACCACTATTCCGGGGTGCATCCGGTAACCTATCGGCCGGGATGTCACCACTGCCGCCACCGCTGTGCGAATCATAATCAGTGTATGTCATGTCATATTCGATGTTATAAAATGGGTACAGGTAGCCATTCCAATAATCGTACTCGGCGAGGAGAGCATCGACATCGATATCGACATTGATGTCGCTTTTTCTGTGATTGTGGCCATCATGATTGCTTCTGCTGCCGCCACCTCCGCCGCTGCCTCCCGGGATTTTTCCAGAGCTGTCTCCTTCACGTGCCGTTTCACCTGCCGCTGTATCAGCCCCTGTGGTATTCGTGCCGTGGACGCCTTGCGGCTGATGCTGTTCCTGGGACACTTCCCCCTGAGGGTGCTCGGCCTCTCTAATTCTTAACGGACGGTGCTTTCCCTCAGATTGCTCGTCCCAACTTGAAGACAGCGGCGACGGCGGCGGCGGTTTCAATTGTACGATTTTCCGCTGAGCCAGCGCCGCCGACAAGATGTTGGTCACGACGTTGACGTCACCGAACGGCACGGTGCTGACGGCCCTGCAGCGGTGAAGTTAGGTGCGCAGAAGGCGCTCGGAATTTGTGAAGCGAGAGGGCCTAAGCCCTGAACCTGAACCCTACTCCCCCACAGGCAGCACCGCCACCCATCACGGACAATATTGCAGTTTACCCGGTGCAGCCTCTGCTGCCTTCTTTTCAAGCACCACAGCCTTTGTGTGACCCCTTCCTAAATCTCGGTTGCTAAGGGCTTCTGCACCGTACCACACCGCACCATGCCACACGGCAACCCCGCCGCACCTGCCCGTCTGCAGGCCGTCCGAAGCGGCACCCCTCGTGTCCGTGGCAGTCCCGAAGCGGTAGCTGTGCTGCGTGGAGCCGCCAAAGTCATTGGTCAGCGAGAAGCTGACGCCGAAGGGGAAGCCGGCGCCCTGGAAGGTGGTCGCCAAGGCCGTGTTTGCCGAGCGATCTGCCAGGTGCCAGGGGGGCCAGGGGGGTTGTGTTATGTGGATAATATGACCTTCTTAGCAAAGTCGCGGCTGCAAAAACCCTTGTCGTCCCTTATGACCGCATCCCAGTTGCAAGCTAACATCGTAATACAGAGTGCGTTTCTTGATAAGGGCGCAGCGCCCAGGGATTCCTGAGAACCGGCGCGTCCCTAGCTCCCCACCCACCCCCTCCATATGGAGCTCGCAAACCTTGCTACGATTCCGGACAGCCGTTGCGGTTCGTTTTCACAATCTACCGGATAGCTGATCGCGAGGAATATGTTCCAGGTAACAGTTGCATGCCATGATCTTTCCGTAGATGCTGATTTTGCTGCAGTACTAGTCAGCCACTTACTACGCCCTGCGGTGTCCTGCATTTGAAATAGCGCCAACCCCAGCAGGCCAACAATTTTGAAGTCGTTGGGGATGTCGATGGAAGTGCGAGCCACGGGCAGCGCGCCCTGTACGAAGAACTGCGAGCATCGGCGCCAGGGACACGGTATAGGAGGGGGGTTACTTCGGTTCTATCAGCATTTGCGATCTGGCAGTGTCTTGTGATTTGGGTGAAAAGCCCACGGCCATGGCAGAAGTTGTCTGGCTTACGGCCATAGATGTGGAAGGTTTCTTCAGGGACCGGCGCATCTACCTGCAACTCCCGACAAACGATAGGATACGAAGGCTTAAAACCAGGGGTTGATCGCTGCACGAATCCACATATGATCCGCGTTGACCTGCCGCCCAGTTCATATTGGGCATATGTTCATGATGACCCATGCATGGGGTGGCGCGAGAAGGATCATATATGATGGAACGAACCTGCAGCAGGCTACGCGTGTGACTACCTCGTGACGGCAGCTGCGGCGAATCACGTTCGGCCTCCATTCCTGCCTTCATCGCGTCCAACTCCGTGTCCGTGTCTGCCTCCCAAGTGCTGGTCTTTGAACCTGTCCACGACGCCCCGGCTTGCCCAACGGCGGCTGCAAGGAAGGAAGCGTTGCGAGAATCTGCACGGAGTGTAGCGACGGCCACGGCGAGCGCCGACAGCGGAAGCAGAGGCTGTTCAGGCTCCGTACATGGAACAACGGGATCGGCCGGGACTGAATTGGAATCCAGCTGGTTAGTTGTCGCAGATGTGGCGTGGCGTTTGCCACCGGTGACGAAGCTATCGAATGTCCCGTTGTCAACAACCTTGACGTTCGCACTCATCTCGCCACCATCTGCAACGGCGGCAGCGAGTTCCTTTAGCTCACCGCCGGGCTGAATGCAGTGCTCGTATGGTGCGGTGAAGCGTGGCGGCAGCGGGCGGTCCAGTGGCAGCAGCGCCGCCTCCACTGCCCATGCCACAATGTCACTGCACGGCGCAATGCGTAGCTGCAGCTGGGATTGTAGCTCGGGCTGGGACTGCTTCAGAAATTGCCCCGAGGCGTGCCGGTGCCGCTGCGCATGGTGCTGGATCTGGCGATCTGGATCCTTTACAAACTGTGCTGCCACGTCCCGATGAAATGGCTGGCGCCGCTGCTGCTTCTGATCCTGAGAGAACGCTGCATCCGCCATTGCAGCCACCGTCGACGGTACGGCTTGGCCTCGCTTTTGCTGCCGCACCCAATGACCAGGTGGCTCATGTACCGTGTCCAACACTGACGGGTTGGCGTTCCTTCCAGATCCGTTATCATCACCATCGACATCACCATCGACATCCAGTCTTGGATCATTTCTACCGCACCGAAGAAGATCCGCATGCCTGTGGCTGCGGTCATGGTGCTGATGATGCAGGTATTTATGCTGCTGCCCCGGGGCGTTGCCTACAGGAGTGAGCTCACGTGCATTTGACTCCAGAGGTCTCGGGTGGAATGCGGACGTAGGGGGTGCGGCTGCGGCAGTAGCGGGTGTGACAGCGTTCTCGTCCGTGATGTCAGTGGCCAGAGGTTTCGCCGTGAAGCCCTCCGCTGGCGCCGTCAGGGCACCTTTGACGACACGCACATCCGTCTCGGTGCGCTCCGCCGCGTTTCCGGTCCTGGACTGACCCGTTTCATACCGCATCGAGAGGAAGGGGACGCTGGGTCCACGGCCGGCTTGGGGTATTTGGGGCCGTAGCTGCGGCTCCTGAATCATCTGACCACCAGCACCGCTGCTGTGCTTAGTGTTGTAGTACTCCCAGCCGGCCCCATTGGTGTAACGTAATGTCAACCCCGAGGCGCTGTCGCCCGCGGCTTCATTCTCTGCTTTCAGCTGCATAATAGTCCCGGTGTTCCTCTGCACCGCCGCTGAAGGCGTAAGCGCCCTTGCCGTCACCACGTCCTGATAGCCGAGCAACACCTGAGCATCCAAAAATACGCAAGTCCAAAGCAGGTCCTGCCTTCAGTGGCGTCTGCAGCTGATGAAAACCAAACATACTTATTTCCTGGAAAGTTATTCATGTACACGCAATGTGTGTGCTTATGATATGCGACTTGCACACCTAACGCAGCTCGTATCCGCACCTGCAGACCCTGCGACAACGCAGTTGGGAGGCCCTCAGGAAGGGTGCGCTGTGACGGTGCCAGCGGAAGGTACCTCCCACACATCCCTGCTGCGTCGCCAGCAACGGCAGCTACAGCTGCTACTGCTGGTGTTCCAGCTGTTACTGCTGGTGTTTCAGTGGCCGCCGTCACGGGTGCAGCAGCGCCAACCGAGGGAGCAGACCAACCCAGGTCATCTTCAGCTAGCGCGCCTCCCCGGCTGCTACTGAATTTCATAGCTCCGAACAGCAACAGCAGAAGGAACAAGGCACGCAGCGCAGTCACGGCCGCTGTGGCAGCCAGCCAACCGGGTTGAGTTCTGAGCGGACCAGCAGGCGACCACCCACTGACGGCCTCAGAGGAAGACCTAAGTTGGAGGATGGCGGGGTGCCCACTGCCAGCGGGGACCAGTGGCATGTACAAAAGAACCTTGAACGGAAGGTGGGATGTCTGGGTACTTCTCTTGGACGGATCCCTTAAGATAGGGCTAAGACGATTGTACTTGCCGATCGCCAGGCCCAGTTGCTTGGGTAATGGACCGCGTCAATGGCCGTCAATAGGATATTGTGACGCTCGGCAAGCTGGATAATGTATATGACCTTTATGGCCTGTTGCACACATGGACGGTTAGGAAGGCGCGCAAATCACGCCGCTCCTAATAAGTCCGGGGATGTCGTTTTTGCCGAGGTTAACATCGTCAGCGCTAAGCTGGAAGGATAGTTGACGCATGCGATGCCCTGTTATCGCTCTTCAGTGATTGGATCGCGAACCACAACGTCGTTGAGTTGTAAGGGTAAGATTTCTGCGGCCATTTGGTGCAGACCTGGGTTCGTCGGAGGGCCGTAGGTAGGGGGCGTTTGCGGGGAAGTTGTTGGGCCTGTCCCAGAACTTCCACCGGAACGAATTGGAAGACATGTGGACATAACAAAACCATTTGTCTCACTTGTTGCGTTACGTCTAGAAGCTTACATTACACTGGTATACCTAAAAGACCAGTCCGTCTGGTCCAAGGTGATGCTGTTTACGCCGTTTCGTTTCAATAGAGAGTATGCCCCCTCCATCGCTAGGGTGTCGAACGTTTCCCACGCAGAAGCTGTAGCAATTGAACTTCTTATATCTATGCTTAATCCTAGGCTGGCGTTGGTGATTCAGGAAAGCCAGGTTAACTGCTAACTGGCGCGAAATGTGTTACTAAGCTACGCAGATCCTTGGTGCACAGGATTTCGGCTAAAAATAGATTATTATTATTAGGCATTTTATTATACATTATTGTCCTGACTTTTAGCCATTTTGTGCTAAGAAACCTGCATTTTACTGCATGCACTGATCTACTGCATGCCCTGCCGATGATCTAGCCATATCCCACAACTCCATCGATTATTTAAACTTAACAAATTACCTATGGCGCCAATTCTTGTGTTAAATATCACGACCTGCACCCGGCCCGAAGGTGCGGTGGCGGATCCCGTCGGACACCTGTACTGCAACTTGCTTCCGGGAAATAAAACGGGGCTGAATTGGCCTCACCCTCATAATAATGATTACAAGACTTTTTTGAGATTCAATACACTCTATTTTCACCTTCTGAACGTGAAGCGCGGTAATTTGTCATACGACCAGCTTCCACACCTGGCATCCGAAAATGGCAAAGGGCGCGTTGTTGGTCTTGGGCATCATAATCTTGACTGCAGCTCTATCAGCGGCTGATAACGTAGACTACACATTCGGCTCGACCCGGGTAAGGAGGTCGGCGGGCTGACCAATGCCATGTGGGATGTTGGAAACAGCATTAGGTGGTACTTCGGTCATTCCGTCCTTCGTTGCAAAATATAAAACCGTTTTGCACCACAATTTCATGTCGGCATTAAGCCTGGCATCTTAATCTCCTTTGGGCTGTACAAGTTTTCGGACAGCTGAAGGGCTGATATTATCGCTAGGGACTGGCAGGATGTGATTGCTACGAGGGTTAATTTAAGCTGTTTGCCATACTATACCGTGAGATTTGCCGATATTATTATAGCATCACTATTTCAATAAACAATTGCAGGTCCGTTTCCTTGGCAAGTCCCCAAACTTCCAGATTTATCCGAACACAAGCTTGTCATCATACCTACAGCTGAGATTCTCGAAGTTTGAGGAACGGGACTCAAGTGACAAGAAGGTGCAAGGCCACAGCGTGGAGAGCTTGGCCAGTGCAGGTTCGTATCCACGTGCCTGGGCCAAGTAGTCAAATCACACAAGCTCTGAAAGGTCGCACTGTATAGCTGTCCTTAGAAAAGGAGAGGGCAGCACGTCCCTCGTCCAGCATATCAATGGGCTAACGCATGTGTCGGCGAGCTCACCCTGCCTGGATAAGGCAACTGACGTCAGAAAGCGTAATCTCCTTGGGAAATCGATCAACCACCGATCTGGGCATGCGACAGGCCCACGTTGGACTGTCCCAGGACATTCATTCCCCGCACGCTTGGGGTTACATGCTCTTAATTACTCCCCCCGTAACAAAGCGTTGAACATGCTATGGCGTGCCCCCTCCCGGTACGGGGTGGCTTTCAACCCACCTGGCTTGCATCGTTTTCTGTTGGCTTTCCCTTTGCAGATCCAGCTTGGACGGCTGGTAACACTACGCTTTCCGATGGAACGAACCTTACGTACGTGCGCATGACCCTGAACCCTGCGAACCGTACCGGCTTTCAAGCTGATTGCTCCGGCAATAGCGCTGGTCGCCGTATGCTTGCGGCGCCGTCGACGTCCACGAACGCCACGGTAATTGTGACCCTGTACTTTGGCCTCGACCAGAACACAACCTTTCCGTACGGCTTGAACAAGACCGTTTCCGTCAGCAAGGGTGGCTTGAAATTCAACGTTGAGTATAGCGACTGGTAAGTGGGCGTTAAAACTTTTATGTGCTATTTGCTTTTATCGTAGTACCCCCGGGCCTGAACACATGAATATATGAGTAGCAAGGTAAAATGACATTCGTACGAGTTGCAAAAGCACTGATCGGGAGGATTGCAATGATGGCAGAGCACCCTCTGTTAGCTGACTGTAATCTACATTGTAGCTGTTGTCGTCGAATGGAATGAAGCTGCGTGATGGCTGCCATACGGTTACGGGTCGTCGGCCAAGGTCACGCTTGCCAGCGTGGGAATGACGTGAGGGCAGTTCCACAACGCGGGGTTCCGTGGCAAACAAATGTCGTATGTTCAACAAGCCATTGTTGACGATGCAGTGCAAAGCCGCAAACACGGACAAACACACCATATAATGTGAATACCGCACCTGAGGTGTCTGCGGAGATACATACTGCACGGATTTTAAGCTTTGCTCATGCTTGTCTCGCCATCACTCCCCTGATCGATATGTGTTATACGTGCCTAATTAAGCTGTTCCGCGGTGCCATGTTGCTTTTCTCTGATTGTCAAAGGCCCTTCTGCAACGTCAATAACGTCCTGGGCATGGAGATCGACCTGCTCGTCAAAGGCGACGCAGCCGCGCAAGCCAATGTGTCAACTGGTGAGTTAATGTAGGCGCCAAGGAGTCATGGTAGGCGCCTCCGTGATTCCAGCGTCAAGGTTTGCATATTGATGTTCCGCTTGCTTGCGTGCCTGCAAGCAACAGATGGCGACCGTGATACACCGGGGTTCTTGACGCGTCATCCCCCGCATGTCGCACGTGCTAACATCATGGTCTTATGCCCCTTCCTGTAAGTTCTCCTCACTGATAACTTCCTTCGCGCTAGCCTGGAAGAACATCTGTGCAAATTTCCTTCACCAAGCTTATTTCCGCGCCATGCTGCAGCTACCGATGGCGCCCGGGTCCTGTCTGTACCCCTCGGAGACAACACAACCTCGAATATCTACTTCGCGAATTACGCATATGAAGCCAAGAACGGCACACGCAACATGTCAGTGGGTGTCTCCCTGGCGTCCAGCGATGGCAAGTCCACAGTCACGCTTCGGTTGCCCAACCCGGCGCCCAACACGACAGCGTATTACGATCCAACCGTAACGGTTAGCACGGAAAGTGGTCAAGGCGGCTCTGCCAAGGGCATCCAAACGACTCTTTGGTCAACATTGCTGGCAACGCTGCTCTCTGCGCTCCTCTTGACGTAAGATAATTCGGCGACCTGGGAAGAGACCAACTGCCCGTGGCCGCGTTTAGGGTAGGATCCTCAAGGCCAATGACGCAACCTTATATTGGCCCATGTGATGATCAGGAATGTTTTGTGGTTAATCTTGCTAAAGCCAGGTATTTTTGGGCGTGAGCCCCATAGGCAGCAGCTGGCCATGCCAGCATATGGGTAGGGTCATCCAGTAAATGCCAACATTTGGCCGTAGTCATGGAGAGGGGATAATATGAATACGTCGTCTTTTTTCATTTGTCTTTGCATATATGTCTTGTAATGAGAAATAGTTTACGGCGTGGGAGGCCTAGGGGGCCTGTTTCTAGGCATTAACTGTATATAGGTCCTGGATGTACAGCACCGTGTGTACTTAATGCGGCAGGCTTAGTGGTGCAGCTCCATAACAGCAAGCCATGTTGCAATATCCATGGCTTGGCTTTAGGGATTCCGAGGCTTTGCATTACCGTCCATAGCTGTATATGGAATGATGGAGCCGGGTGCCGTGAAAATGCGAACCGTGGTTGCGTCTTTGGGACGCTGCCTGGTGATTTTATTTTTTGATATGGGCGCATTATATAACCCTTTCGCTATCAGCGCCTTGTCGCGAGTTATCAGCATTTCAGACATTAAAATTTAGGGTTTGCTTTTCACGAAAGTTTTGCTTTTAAGAACTTTCGTGATCAGCGCAGCGCGTGCCCTCCTTCAGCGCTTTCATTTGTAATCGTCCGGGGCGTTGTCTGAAGCTACAAATTCATCTGCACTCGTTTGCGATATCATGGTATTCTAAGCTAAGCCTCGTTGCAGACGTACTCACCTCAACCTTGTGTTAGAAAGAAAAGCGCCCGGCCCCCAGCCGTATTACTTCTTTCTCATTCCCCTGGTATATCAACGTATGTCGCTCATTCTCAACACCTTGGGATATATTGGCATAATGAATAAAGCATGGCACATATCCACGCGCCATGCTCGATCCGCGCATGTTCAGGATCACAAAAAAACTGGCACTGAGTGACACGGACATTCCCTGACTTGTTTCATTTCGTGTGCCAGGGGAGAGCAAAGTAGTGTAGGTTTCTCGGAATGAGGTGGTTTTCTGCTGAATCTCGATACAGACTATCATCCCCACTGGGTAATGAACAAAGCGATGGATCTAGCCGGAAACAAAAAATGGCCAACCAATGGCCCAGCATCCACACCGATGATTGCGTACATAACTCGAAAAGTAAGACCAATAACATGCCGCCACCTACATACCTCCCCTGTTCCGGAACAACAATCGTTCCTATACCTCAAATACAACAGAAAACTGAACAGTTCTTGGACGTAACGAAGGACAGTAGCTCGTACTTAAAGTCTACTCACGGAATGGGACGTCATTCCCCAATTATTCGCCGTGTTGTGACACATTATTGCATGTTTATCTGCTTGCCTGCCTAATGAACCCACCACCTACCCAGTTGCAGAGTACTCGTCTACACCTAGGAGAGCAATTCGGTGGCTTCATGCAGAATATGTCATTGACCGGCCACTGGTCCAACTTCAAATAAGATTAACATTTAGCTGTTAACATGGCCATTATGGCGATATATCCCAAGGCTGAGGTGAGTCCGTCTTTAAACTTCTTGTGACCTCAACAGGCATATAGAGCTTTGTTTACAGGCGTGCAGCGCGGACCTGAGTGTACGAAGCCTAGAGTCATGCTCCCGCGCCTTCCTCGAGACATGCGGATACGCGCTTACTACATGCATACAATGCATGTAATCTACCAATTTCAAAAATTGATAATTAGGTAATAACGGCGGAACATTTTCGCGTGCTGAATTTGCAAACAAAGGATATTTCATATATAACGGAATCCGGCTGAAGAACCTGAACATACTGCGTGGCTTTCAGATATTCGAAGACATAAGTCCTAAAGACGTTTTATGCACGGAGCCAAATTCAGAAAATAAATGTGTTCTTCCATGTTTTTCTTTCCACGCAAGTTCGGACGTTTCTGTTGCTCCCTGGTCCTCAGCTCCTTACCCGGTCTCGCCCAATTGCAACTATGTGTAGTTATTATGTGCCCGAAATTAGTTAGAACCAGAATCATCTTCAAATGCAGGGACCGACCTTCGCTAGGACTTCGCGGGGACGGCCGTTGCATCGTACATGGCGTCACATCTGGCAACATTCGTAGATGCCTTCATGACCTGAAGAATTTAAGGCAGGAAGGTTTATAAGTTACTGCTATTTTACAAACTTTTGGAAGGTATCTCGACGCAAATCCTTTCATTAACAAGTGACTCGCATTTCCTCAGAGCTCAGAGGCCCCCGTCAGCAACGACACCACAGTGCTTGAAATGAAAATAACGATTGTTTTTCCCCTTTTATGTACCTGTATATTATTATCTGCTTGGCAAGCGCAAGTAGGTACGTTGTCCACTGCCCGTTTCATGAACGCAGCGTTGAGGCCCGGTGACATTCAGATTTTATGTACTTCATATTTATACCTCATATGACTGTATATATGTTGCCTTGTACCACGTCTCCTTTCAGCCTTCCTTCTGCTGCTCAACCGATGCAGCATTCCAACTTAACGCCTCAGATTGAACAGCCTTTCCGAATGTCCTCCAATCCTGGAACGTCCAATTGCAGTGGCCATTCCCCAAAACGATGGCATGGCCGGCTCGGGTGGAGCGGGCGGCCCGGGGCAGGGAGGCCCGGGGCAGGGAGGCCCGGGGCAGGGTGGCCCGGTCCACGACCAGGACCAAGGCCCCGCCAATACGGACGGAATCAACAACGGGACCACGCGCCCCATCAGCACCCAAGGTGGAAATGAGGGCGACGGAAAGCCTAACAATGGCAGTGCATGGGGGGGTAATCCGAATAAGCCCCCACGCGGCGATGATCCCAGGCCGCGGAGCTGGGGCGCCCGGAACACCCGCAACGAGACCGAGTTTGATGATCGTAAGAGCCCGCGCAAGGTAAGTCAAAACAAATAAGCTGCCGCGCTGCCTGGCACGGCGTTCTTGCTGGAGAGTGTACCAAATGCTTGCGCAGAGCAGCTCAAATTGGAAGTACGGGCACACGCGTTAACACCAGTGGCCCCTGCTCGTTGCCTCTGTTTTTTTATCTTTCTCCCCTGCCTCTTTCTGCGTGACAATCCACATGGATCCACGTCGCCTGGCGATCTGCACATCGCCTGCCAACCCAGGTCTCCTTTCTGGGTGAGTCCGCCAACGTGCGCATCTACCCTAACTACTCGGATACCAGCATCTTCCTGCAGCTCCGCTTCGGTCAGATTGTGGAACTGGACGGTGGGGGCCAGCCCGTGCCAATGCACCGGATCGCATCTCTGGCAGACGCAGGCCACGGTGTTACCTTTAATGCCACCAATCGCACCGTTGGCAATGTCAACGCCAGCTCTGTCAGTGTCACGGTCAGGCCGGCGGAAAGGGAGGAGTTCCGCCCGGTATGCAGTGGCGGCATCGGTGCAAGTTTACCGCCAGCGCCGCCGGCACCGCCAGCGAATCTTGCGCCCAGCGTGTCTGTGGAGCTGCTGTTCGGCCTGGATGATGTGCTGACGTTGCCGTACGGTGCTACGAACGTGACGGTGCCGCGCAACGGCCTCAAGTGGACTGTTTCATTCGCGAACTGGTGAGGCGTCTTCGGGGCCCTACAGCATGTTGATCTGTGTGTTTCTGCACCTGTGTATGATTCCTTACTGGTGTCCTCGTCTGTGACCTTTCCTTGGCTCCCTAGCTTCCGCGCGGAGGACGTGATGCCCTTCCTGCCTAACTCTTGCGTCATTGCCTCCTTGCATCGGGTCAAGGCTTCTGGACATCGCGTTGTAGAACAAAGCACAGCAATATTTGTATTAATGATGATACCACGTTATTTATTTTCTGCACAAGCCTGGATACGTAAAGACGGGATGTATTGTACCTCATGGCGGCGCTTGCAGGGAGGGCCGGAATGGGGGTTGGGACAAAACACGTGTCCCTTGCAACCAGTGCGCTTGTATTTCGTCACTGGCGCAGTTCTTGACGCTGCAGCCCCCCGGGGGAGCCCGTTTTGACGCAGGCCTTTTTGCAACGATACCAACGCACTGCAAATTACCCTCGGCCTGCTGCTGCCCGCAAACGCAACCGCTGTCGTCGACACATCAGGTAACGGGAGAAAACGGGGCAATATGGCTAGCTCGCGGATGTTGGAATTCCCGTCTCTATTTAATCCACTGTCCATGACCCTTGCACAAACTTACATATTTCCATACCTCTACATGCCTGTTTTCAGCGCCGCTTGCCCTTCCCCTTGTGGCATTACTGCTAACGCTATTACCAATGCCGGGACCTGTGTGCAGGTAACCTCACGACACTCACACTACGGCTGGGCACCGACTACAACGCCTCCCTCTCGTTCCTTAACTACGCCCTGGACGGCCCCTCTGGTTCCATCAAACTTCCAGCCAATGTGACGGTGATGAAGAAATCTGATGATGGCTCTGTGGCGGTGAACATAGTGTTGCCTAATCCCAAGCCGCGCGGCGCTGCCGGTGTGTGGTATGACCCCACATCCACCACCACGTCCGTCTACCTGTCTTCCTCTGACCCGGGTAATGGCTACATTCCTGTCGCCAACGGCGGCGGCAACAACACGACCACAGGCGGCGCGGCTGCGGGGCTGCGGGTTACATTTTGGGCGGCTCTGGCGGCTATCATGCTGACCGCCTTTCTCCTCAATTGAGGTACTGAAAATGGCGAAGGAGTGGCCAATCGCTGCTGCGCGGGTGCAACGTGGTGGGCGCAACAACCTGCTATTTCCCGCTGTTATGCTGTGATATGTCCAAGTTTACGTGTGACCCAGATGACGTTGGTAGGGTGATCTATCGTCTCATGAGTGTCTGCATGTCCTGGGAGGAGTGCCCTGGGCTCATTGGATTTGGGGCTTGGGATGTAATCTGGAGAAGCGGGAGTTGGGTATTTTTAGGTATTTTTAATATTTTTATCGCTCCAAACTTCACATGTGCATAAACGTCATAGCCTACGTAACCCCAAGCGTTAGTAATCGCACACAGTATACTATCAGTATACATCACGTATCAACTCTTGTGGAGCTCTTGCATGATGCTACATATTGCATTAAGAGATGAAGTTTAGCAGCTGCACATGCCCCTTACCGGGAGTCCGAGACTTGCAAAGCGGTGCTTCCTATTGGAACGGTGCAGTATATATGCGCTTGTACGTGCGTCTCTTTTGTTCGGATGCGGAAGCCGTAATGGACTAATGCCCGGTGTGATTTCCCCGGGGTCCATAGCAGGCGTGCCTTTATTTGAACGTGTCCCATAATAAGGAACCGGATCGTGATGATTTACATGAACATGTGGACGCAAGCTGGCTGATCGGAGGGAACATTCCGAATGTAGCGGTGGCTTTGGCGGAGGGGCGCTGGTTGATGGATTGGTCAAACCACCACGGCCCTCCTGGCTTTCCCGCTATTGCCCTCAACGCTTGAACATTCATATCCATTTTGAACTTGTGCGTTATCCGCTGAGTCGCCGTTGCATGGTGGCAGCCCAATAATCATTGCATTTCTTACATGGGCCTTCAGCACTGGTCGATAAGGTCATTATCCCTCTTCCGTGCTTACGGCGTATTCAGGGCTGACGACGAGGAATAAATACTTCTTTGCAAACGCGCTACTGTCTAGTGGGTAAATTTCAGGTAGCTATTTTGACCGCGTGTGGTACCTCCAGCATTCCGTAACTTGCGTCCGGTTGTTAATCTATGGCCTCGTGTGCGGCTCTCATGTACACGACCCCTCTAGGGAACTGTGTGGTCGTGACGGATATGACGGCCGGGAGCCGGAAGGGTTCGTTAGGGTTGGACGCAGGTGGCGGTAATGTGCTGGGGATTAATAAAGCCCATGGTTTGAGGAGTGTAAGGTTGACGGAGGAGGATAGGAACCAAGACATAGGAAATGAAGTCGGTCAGTTTTAGTATAGATGTCCTGCAGCGGTAGTTGGACATGGGCGGAGTTCATACTGTCACCATAACGTGGATGGCTCCGACCTTGCGGGCTGCTTGCACAGCAAGGCTGCGGGAGACTGAGGGCAAGCTGAATTGGCTTTTAAAGAACAATGCTCGTGGTCTTTGGTTCTTGTTTCTTGTGCTTGAACAATACGAGACATTGTAGCTGCACAAAGTCCCCAAGCACGAGGTGATGGTAACCGTATGGTGACAAAACTGGCAGGCTGCTTGAACGGCTGGTGGTGCGTCCTTGTCCTCATACAGCCCTCCTTGTGATCGGCAACAGATGGCTTACGATGTACACAACTTCAGCGACGATCAACAAGTGCAACCCCGGTGACCCCTCCGCAAAGCCCACAAGCCATAGCTACCGTGAGCGTGACAACATACGACATTGGGAAATCTCCGCAAGATTGCGGGCGTCGGTGAGAAGGCCGCACATTGACGCGTCCGGGCCCCCGGATGCGGCACATACCCGTACAACGAATGGTAGATAGATGGGTTTACGGAACTTACGGATATGTATGCAGGACCCACGAACCCTATCATGGACGCATGACGCTCAACGCAACCCAGCTGCCTTGTGCATAAACAACTATTCTTCCATCCAGCTTTGCGTCCCCATGCTCCAGGGGTTCCAGTCACTCCCAGCCAAGAGAGTCTTGTAACATCAGGGCCGGACCAATCCCTCGCCTGCCTGTCAGCCATTATGCTGCCGGAAAATCCTGCGCATGGTATATGACGTGGCGGCGGCAGCGACACGCAGCAATGGCGACAACCCCGCTATAATTTGCATCCCAAGGCCGCAAGCAAAACGTATTTCACCGGTGCGGCATGGTGCATGCGGAATAGCAAGAAACACCCGGAGCGTGGTGGACAACGGCAACGGCGACTTTCTTCAAGACCGTCGTCTACACGATGGGAACAACAGCTGTGCGCCGCTGTCACGAAAGCGCTGACGGCACTGTAGTCTCCTTCGGCAATGAAACCAGCCACGGGCGACTGTACCACGGATGCTGCAAGGAGGCAATCCGACCCGGACTTAGGACGACGAGACGATGCCAAGCGCCGCCAGTTCGTCCGTTACCTTGCCCGTGCCAGCAGAGCCACCGCAGTCGCTGGTAGTTGCAGCCCTCGGTGCTTCAGCCGCAGGTTCACCGCCAGCTATGCTGGCAGCTGCTGCCGTAGCAGCCGACTTTTTCGGGGGCCGGCCTCCTCGGACCACACCGGTGCCGGCCCGAGGTCCGGGCTCGCCCTCAGCGCTCACCTCGCCATTGGCATTGGCAGGGGCCCGGGGCTTGCGGCCACGGCGGGCCTGGGAGCGAGACGTCCGGCGGGCGGACACCTGCGATGGAGGCAGAGGGCAAAGCAAAAAATCGGTTGCAAATAACCTATCGTGCATCACATAATGGGTTGCCCCCCTTCTCTCAAACCCGCCACGATGCGTGATGCAACACGACGAACTCTTAACTTTGGGGGACCTGCACCCCTTGTGCTTCCATGCACTCAAAGGCCACACGTGGTCCTGGGGCATGCCACCGCCACGACCACCCCGCGTCCCTTTCCTCCTTCACCACCCGGCACGGGGCTGCTCCCTCCGCCCACCTGCACTAACTCCAGCAGCTCATCAGCGGGCACGGCCTGATTGCGGGTTGCCTCAGCCTTCGCCTGGTAGTCAACTGGCGCCTCACCCTCGCCTACCGCCGGTGCGTCCTCTTCCGCTGCCTTGGCCGGCAGGGCGTCCGGATGCGCCTCCGCGACGTGGCTGCGGGCGCGGTTCTTGCTCCTGGCCAGGATGGAGCAGGGTTCAAGCAGCGGTCAGGCGCAGCAGGTATAATGAGAACAGTATCGATAAACCCGTGAACCGGGACGCGCGGCAATAGAAGGTCATCAAAGAAGGCGGCATCGCCAAACATAGCAGGAACAGGAACGTGCCTGAGGACCGTCAACTGTAGCGGCAACGAGGTACACCACCGAAATGCGCATTTGGCATCCTCAAGGCACTGGCATAAGGGTTGGGATATAATGGATACTGTTGTGTCAACTCCGCTGGAGTCAGTGTCTGATAGCCTCTATGCATCCATCTATTACTGAACAGGATACCTAGACGGCCATGAGCGTGGGACGGCCTGGACGCACTCCCCTTTCGATGTCTTTGCAACTCTGTGAAGCTATCTGCATTAGTGCCGATACACATCCCTTACTTGAATCCCTGTTCGCACAGCTTGCACCGCAGCAACGTCACCAGGCGCTCGGGTTTGGGCTCTTGTGGAGGGGACCCGCCCGGTGCTGCCGCCTCCGCCGCGGTAGCGGCCGCCTCCGCCGCTTTTGAATTAGGCGGCGGAGCTGCGGCGGCAGCAGCACGGGGCTTGCGGGGCCCCCGCTTCCGTGCTGGCCGTGCGTCCGGCGCGGCAGCACCGTCAGCTGCCGGCGCCGGCGCCCCCTCACTATTCTCCGTCGTCTCACCGGCAGTGGCCGCTGGACGCGGTCGGCCGCCGCGGCGGATTCGAGGAGGTGCCGCTGCTGCTGCGATAGTTGCTGCATCCATCGCAGGGGCAGAGCCCGCGTGCTTGGCCTGAGTGTGACGAACGAGGCCCTGCGCGGTGGTGAAGGCGCGGTCGCACTCGGTGCACGCGAACTCGCCCTCGCCCTTACCGTCCTCAGCTGCGGGGCGCCGACCGCGGCGGCGACCGCCGCCAGCACGCGGAGCCCCTTCAACACCCTCGACAGCGCTGGCTTCACCGCCGTTAACGGCAGGTTCGTCTGAAGCCCTTTCACTGGCCCTGTTGCGGCCTCCACGCCGCTGGCGCGGTGGGCGTGGTGCCTCCTCAGCAGCCTCCGTAGTCTGACCTGGGACCTGAGCCTTCTGCGCATGCTCGTCGTCGCTGTCGTCCATTACTGAGACACCGTGAACTTGTTGCATGTGCGTCTTGTACTCCGGGCGAGGCAGGCGCGTTCCGCACTCCGCGCAGAGGTTTGTGGCCATATGCGGGCAGGCCTACGATCTGATGCGTCCTGAGATTGGACGATAATGCTTGGAGGTACCTGACAGGGCATAGCGGGCAGATCGGGGCGTGGCGTCGGCGTAACTTACCTTCGCAAACCGGCGCAACGGAACGCTTCGACGGCCCCAATCATCCCGATGAATGCCATTCCATACAAGCTAGCAGTATTTCCACGTCCAACGGCTAATTTCTTGGAAAGCAAAGCTACAAAAATAAGTTCCGGACCCCGGCCCTTCCGAAGACTGTTCTTCGTGCAAAAAGGACGGCAAATTCCAAAGACCCAGTGACCGTAATGTTTACACCACGACGACAGAGATCAAACCGCTGTTGATTGGGTAAGTGATCACCCTTCAGCCGTCCCGTTTCACGCTTTCGTCACGCACCTTGTATGTCTAAGCTTGCGAAACGCAACTTTGGAACGCCATCTACGATTAGAAATGCCAAAATTAATGACGCGTGCCATGGTATCTACAAGATATATATGATGCCGTTTTTCGTGTGTACGATACAGCGGCATATTGACCCGATTACCTTTTTCCTCCTGAACGGACATACATTACTGAAAGTAGACACATATTGATGTCGCTGGTTTGGGGATAAAGTTGCACGAGGGTTTGGCCAGGTGTGCTGTGGTATCAAACTTGCCAGGGACGTTCCACGGTCCCTACTCGCGTGCTATTATAGCTTGATTTGCATAGAAGAGAAATCGTTTTTGTTATATATTTCAATTCCATTCGTTTGGAAAGACGGCTGCAACCTCAACAGCCAAGCCCTTGCCATGGGTATTCCTGGCTTCAATGTCTGGTTCTCGGAGAACCATGCGAAGGCATACGTGTCACTGAACAAAGTCCGTGTGGATCACTTGTATATTGATTTGAACTCGGTGCTCCACACAGTCATGCGAAATGGTGAGCGAACAGGTGCATGATTATTTTACTACGTATCGCAAATTTTATGAGCAAGAAACAGTAGGGGGAGCTTGTTACAGTTGCTGGGGCTTGGATTGGTGCATGCTGGCTAAAGCGGCCTCCTCGCCCGGACCCCTATGATACCGTACACCCTTTCAATGCCTGCCCTTTAGAAGTCTCCACCTCGCCGCATCATCGGTCTCTCTGCATGATTCCTTCACCCCTCCAATCGCCAACCTCTCTCCCGTCCTCACGCTTTCAAACACCTCTTCACCCCAAACTTGCTGGATACTCCCCCTCGGGACCGCAGCCCGCCGCCATGAACATTTCCACAAGCTTCTCTATGCTCGGCTCAATTCCATCTTGGATGTCACCCAGCCCACCAAGTCCGTCATGATTGCAGTGGACGGCCCTGCGCCACTGGCCAAGCTCCTCCTGCAGCGAGAGCGGCGTAAGGTGCGACAGTGTAAATCTACTGGTGCGTTCTCACTTCTCCAGCGGTTACAGCTGGCTTAGTTCCATGCTATGCTTCACCCATTGGTAGAGGCCTGTGGTGTTCAGCGTTGAATTGAGTCCGTGCGTCTTCGCCTCAGGTTGTGGGGCCACCCTCCAGCCACCACCACCTAAGAGCGGCCCGGGCTTGTTTTGCTGAGCATTTGTCCCTTCGGAGCAGCCGCAACCGCCTTACCTTGCCATGTCACTGCTAGCCTAACACCGGAAGGCATGCATCGGCTTTGGTTTCGCATTGCACGCCTTTCATCCTGTCTAAGTGACTCGCAGAAGACCGGTCGTGACGTGGGCGAGGGCGAGACGCTAACATCAGTGGCAATTACTCCCGGGACCACCTTCATGATGGACCTCACGCACTCGCTCACCTTCTATTGCTGCAGCAAGGTGGGCTTGCATCTCTCTAGGGCTGGGGCTGGGGGATGGACTTATTTCGGTGCTGGGTACGTGGTAGGGGTGGAGTGAAGGGTAGCTATAGAGACTTCCGCCTCATCCAAGGTGTAGGTGTACATGGGATAAGAGAAGCGCGTCTGTGTGCACCTGCGCCCCAAAGTGATCCTCCGACTATTTGTGCATATGCCGCGTCATACCCTCTCTCCGTCCCCAAGCCAGGAAATTTCAATCGAGCATAAGCCTAGAATAGCATGGCGTATTCCCGCCGCCTGAGCCCATTTGGCGTTGGACGCAGCGAACCCTTAACCCTTGACTTACCCCGTGCGAACAGCGGTCATCCAGGTGCGGCACGTCTCCCTCCTGCCCCGCAATATTTTTTAAGCATTTCCCTGATGTGCACTATTTTCCGCTGTTGCTTTTTCTCTCCTGAGTCAGTTGTCAAGCAAGCGCTTCTGCCATGTTGTGTTCGAGTTATCGGACGGCACCGTCAAGGTGGGTAGAAGGAAGAGACTCTGGGGGTGGAGAAAGCCGCACAACCTGCTGCACAAAATTACATCTTTCAAGTTCTTCAGCTCCTTCCTGATGCAACGGCTACATCGCACTGCACAGCACGGCATTGCACATCGGCATTCCGTCTGCTGCTGTTGTTTTAGCCCCAGCCTCAACCTCAATACCCCGCTTCCCTCAGGGCGAGGGGGAGGTGAAGATCCTTGGCCGCATGGCGCGGCCCTGGTTTCCGGAGGACCGAAATGACACACACGGTGCGGCTCTAGTCATAAACGATGGGTACTGCAGCCTCGTCGTTTGGCTTGGGATTGATCCTTGCGTACCCACCCACCCTTTTTCAATGCAGCTTCGAGCCCTTCTACACACCCATCTAACCGCTGCGCTGGTTGTTTCGTGTTCGTTTTTTTGTCGGCTGATTTGCCTTCATCTTTGCTTGTAAGCTTCTTCGCATTCACTCTCTGCTCATCTTTACCGCGCAACTTGCCGTGTAACGTGCATCCGTTCTTACCGAACTGGCCCCTCCCCGCCCACCCGCCGCTCTTATAGTCATCTTGGGGGACGATGCGGACCTCATGCTCATGGCCCTAACCAGTTACAAGGTGTGTGAATTAGCCGTTGGCCACCATGGGCCCGTGAGATCCTCAGTTGGGTGTGTCGCTCTATTCCTCAAAAGGCCAATAATATAATATTGTGGGGCAGAATTTGACCTCCGGATTGAGCATGTGCAGCACCATGGCTTACCATCCTGTGTTGCCGATGATGTGGCGGTGTTCGACTCGTGTGCAGTCACTGCTGCTCTTGCTGCTGCGACGCTTATGAGGGGGCTACTCACTGCTTCAGGGTGATGTGCGGTATGTTCGGTCGATCTAAAATCGCTGCTTACTCTTTCGCAACTACAATGATAACGCCTCCTCCGTTGATTCCTCGCCGTGCTACGCGATGTTGCGCCCCACTGCTGTGAATGTCGTCGCTGACCCTCTTCCGCCGCCCTGCCACCGGCGTACTGCTCTGTACCTGGCAATACCTATCTCAAGGATAACCTGTATGTGGCCAATACTGGCCTCAATAATGGCAAGCTGGACAAGAACCTCAAGATCTTCTCAGTCAACCTACTGCACGAAGCCTGGGCCTCCACCTTCCTTCGCAGCACAATCGCGACGGGCCTGGTACGAGGAGCGCGGGGGTTCTTACACACGGGGTACGGGAAAGCCGGACGCATGGATGGATTGGGTGTTGGGAGGAGGCAGAGATCCGGATTTAGAAGTCCAGACCATGCAAGAAAACCGTAATGGGAAGTATACGTGGCAATATTGCCCGTCTGAACGACACTGGTCTCCCACCGCCCTATCTTTACCTGATCGGCAGCATATACCCGTGTCTGACCCCCTACCTTGCGCCGAACGAGCCATCCAACTGTCCCCGACCGGGCTCTCGTACCGCCACCAGCCTGATTGTGCACGTCTCCGTCGGCTCTTCGTGGTGTTCTTTGCCAACCCTCTGCTTGGTGCTTGCCGTGTCTGTTTTCTCTTCCGGTGCAGCTGACCCCGGAGTTGGTGCTGTGCCGGGCCAAGCTGGACCTCACACTGATCGCCATTCTAGCCAAGGGGAATGATTACCTGCCCGCGATGAAGGGAGCCATCCTAGAGGGTGCGCGGGGTTGGGGCCCTATACGGAGGAGGGATGCAGGGAGATGAGGTGGGTCGTGTGGGAGGATTTGCCGGCCAGCCTATCTATTAGACGCAATGGCCACCGCCAACATCATGCATTGATGATGTACCTTGGAGAGACGTTGGGGGATTTATGTGGTTTTAAGAATTGGGAACACTTTTGAGGGCCAGGGACGTGGTATGTGAAGCCAGCTCCTTCGGACGCCGGGCATTCCCAGGGAGCTGCTGCAGTGTAGGCGCGGCAGTGGGGTGCGCATTGCGGTGGCGGAATATGTCCTCTGGCAAGGCCATGGTAGCGCGCGAACGGCGTATGAAGGGATAGAAGCCTCTCTCACTAACGCTGCTCTTCGCTGCCGCATTGCACCGTGCCTGCAGGAAGCGGCAATTCGTCTGGCCTTTGGCCCATGTACAAGACGTCCGCCGCCATGGTGGGGTCCGTTCATGGTGCAAATGGACAGGCCAAAGTGAGAAGGATATCTGAAACAGGTCTCCTGACCTCCATCGACCCCGTTACGGGGGCCCCGCGGGTGGATGCGGCGGCGCTGGCGAAGCTGCTGCAGCTGAACGGGCCAGCAGGTTAGGCTTTGGCGGGAGGGGCCTGCAGGAAGGGAATCCAAACGACAGGGAGGCGGATGGGGAGTGGGGTTCTTCAGCGTTGCGAGGAGGTAGACGAAAGCACGGACGCGTTGGCGATGAGGGTATCAGGAGCGCAATTCCGTTGTCCTAGGGCGATGGCGAGACGGTATTCGGAAAAGTTGCACGCTGTGAACTATACCAACGACTTAGTTTGAGCGTTTGGGTGGTAGGTCGGATTTGGCACGGGTACGGGACATGAGCCTGAGCCGGGGATCCGGCGGACCGGGGCGTTCCATCTTTATGGCACCAGGAGCGGCGTGGGCCTAAGAAGCGGGCTCGACATTGATCTCGGGCGTCGGCAACTACGGGGACCGCAGGCTGTTACTAGTTTTCTTCGCATGTGGTTCTTGTTCGGCCCTAACGAGCTCGGACTCTGCACCCAACTTCAGTCCCGCTTCTCTTCCTATAACCCGGCCGTGAGGCTAAACAATCTTTAAGCTCTGCGTTGAGTCAGCCAGTGTGGCAAAGCAGGAGCCCATTGCTCGGATACCCTTCAATGGATTCACATCTTAACTTGCATCGCCTGTGGATCTGGCTCGTTTTTTCTGGCTTGATCCGGTACGGCTTGTAGATAACCTTCTTGACCAGGCCGATGACAAGTGGCGGGGCAGCAAGGCGGCTACCAACCCGCGGCATTACCTGCACGGCTGCATGTGGCTGTTGCAGATGTACCTTACGGGCCAGTGCCCCGACTACAGGTGGGTTGGCCAAGGGAGCGGTACTTGGCGCACAGCCACATGAAGGCACCGAGAAGCGCGAACCTTCCTGGGAGGCGGATCGGGGACGTGAGCGGCGTAGTGCGGGGGTGGGTGAGAGCGAGGGGGGCGTTTGCAGGAAAGGGGTCATTAAGTAGGGTTGGTCGCCAAGACGCAATCATTTGCAACGGGACATGAAGGGTGGCGGGGCCCGGGCTTGGTCACGGGTTTGGCCTCGTCCCCGCTCTCGATATTGCTGGATTTGGGTTTTGCCGCATGGGACTCCGGACAGGCGCACGAATTAAAGGAGGGACCTTGACACGTGGACCTACAGGTTCGTGTATGATGGTGTTGCACCAAGTGTTCACGCGGTACGCGCTACTTGCGAGGCGCTCGTCGCGGAGGGGCAAACGTACATCACGCTGGACACTTTTGGATTCGCTGACCAGCTGGCGGATGTACCGCTGCTGCCCGTCGCCTGCTCGCTGGCGCTGTTGCCTTCCAAGTGTTACCACCTGGCGGCGCCCTGCGTGCGGCAGCTGATGCAGGAACCGAATGAGGATAAGGACACCGACGTCAAGGCCGCTGGCGGTGGAGGCGGCAGGCGACTGCCGCGTTTTGGCTCAACTCTTTACTACGATCTGTACGGTGACTGCGAGACGTGCAGGGCGTTGGCGGCTGAAGCGTCGAGAACTCAAAAGGTGAATGCGGGGCCCGCGGCTCTGAGTCGCGTCCGTTTTGTGGGTGGTCGAAATTTAGTTTCTCGTCACATTTCAGTGTGAGTATGACGATAGACATTTCGCAATCAATTGTTAGATTGGATCGACGGCTGTACCGCTGTTGGATAAGTTTGGGTGGGGCGGGCCCGATGTGGCAGCGGCTTTCAGGTGAGCTGAAGGAGCCATTGGAGCGCCGAGCTGCTACTCAATGATCTGCCACGCGCAGCATCCTTGGGACAAGGATATATTTATCAAACAGCCCGAGAAGACAGCAGGCCTGGCACAGGTGCAGCCAAGCAGAGGATTCAGGGGTTCCTGGCTAGTCCGTTTCGTACTTTTGTTTTCTTTGCAGCGTCGGCCACCGGCTGTTGCGATTGTGCGCGGTAAACGAAGATGTGAGGAAAGAGCAGCAGCGGCAGCAGCAGCAGAGGAGGCGTGACGTGTAACGCTGGGGAATACAGCGGATGGTGACTGGGTCTACGGGTGATCGTGAAATGCCTGCGGAGATGCCGTGGCCCTGGCCCGGAAGCCGCAGCACTATCAATAGCAGAATCAGAAGTACCAGCTAGAGCATCGGGAACAGCGCCCGGCAAAGCTGGCAATATACCTAAGATGTGTTGTTTAGCATACACATGTGTTGTTTAGCAAACATCTAGCCCACCCTATTCCCTTATGCATAACCAACGCCCCTCGGTACATGGAGGCTGCAAATCAGAGCACAACGTGCCCTAAACCCACCAGCTGTGACTAATTAGAGCCCATGAAACCCGCCCTCTCCTGGCTTCTCACACTAGTTGTACATCGACGCCAAGCGGGCCTCGGACATAGCTCAAAAGCGTGTCAACGACGCAAACGAGGGTGTGGCGCCGCTGTGCGAGGCGCCGATGGATGAGCTGCTCAAAGAGTTGCACGGGGCGGAGAGCAAGGCGCAGGTATGTGCGTTTGTGGGAGGGTTCATCAGTTCACAGGTGCCGATCTGCTCTCGCACATTCTTGAGGTTACTTTTCTACCAGGATAAGGTGATAAGAAGATAACCCTAAGAGTCGCCCAGAATGCCTAGCGGGCAGGACTGGCAAAGCCATAAATTCTGACTAAACCGCACATACCGCTCGAAGTATCTCGTACAGATCTAACGGATCTAACACCGTGTGTGGGGGGGGGGAGAGGCGGAGGAAGAAGAAAGAATACGATAGTGAATGCAAGGAAACCAGAAAATATAGCCGGGGGTTGTTAGGGGGGAAGGGAACGACGGGTACAAAGGGTGGTTTTGTTGAGTGGTTTTGTTTTCGTATGGAGATGGCTGTGGTGCTAGTGCGGGTGGCGATGTGCTCGCGTATGACAGTATTTGGGGCCGGGATGTGGACTTCTGCGGAGCTGGCTTCCCATCTGGTTGCTCAACTGGCTTGTAGGAGCCATTTACCCCGCCTCAGCCCGCGCGCGCTCTACTTCCATTGCGAAGATTGCTGAGTGCCGTCGGTTTCCCTGACCAGCTTGCGCGATGTGTGGCTTGCCAGGGACCTGTTGGAGCATGGCTGGCTCCTCGCCGCTCTAGGCTGTGAAGCTGCCTGCTGTGTCTGCCAAGCAGATGTCTCGGTCGCAACTATTTCTGCGTTCAACCTATATACATGCATGCAAACCCTCATCTTCTCCCCCGCCCCATCTTATCCGTTGTCCTCATGACCGTTCGCCGCTACAGGAACTCAAGACCAAAATGCAGTCCGTAGACAATCAGCGGAAGAAGCACATCTCCGCTGCGCACCCCTATCGCCGCTTTCCCATTGAGGAGCTGGAGGCCGTGACAGGTGGGGAGGAGGGGCACGGCCAGGGATGAGAGTTGGTTGAGAGCCCGAAGGTTGCTTTACCTGCATATTGAGCACGTCAGCAGGAACTTGGGCGTATGGCAAAGTTGTTTACGGTTAGGTACGGGGAGGAGCACGGGAAGGCTACGGAAATACCAAGGTGTAGCTCTGCTCTCTCGTCGGGGGACGGTGAGCTGGCTTTTGGATCATTTTGTCGTATTCCTGTCGTCAGAATGTAGTGAGCAACACCAGCGAAAACAGAAAAAGAACTGTCCGGACGCGAATTTCGTTTTCGGAAGTGGCCGGCTGCGCAGGTAGGTCTAAGGATATGCAGATCTTTGCAGGTTGGGGTCCGAAAAGGGGCTCCAAGGGGGGGCAAAAGCTCCCTCGGTAGCTGCTGCCCCATGATTTTTTCAGGGCAGGGTAGGGCTACAACTCCGCTGCAGGATGCCCCGTTGAGCTCCCCTGTCACGTCCACATCCTGACCCGCCTCGCCCCTCATCCCGGGAACATTTGCAGAGGCTGCCCTGGCAGCTGGCCCAGTCACCCCTGCGGAGCGCTGCGCAACCCGGTTCGGCAGGTGGGTGTTCCACGTGGAAACGCGGCTTGCTATTCTCCCGTTCGTGGGCGAGTACTGGATTGTGGGATGCGGGCCTAGCCACAGCTGCATGTCAAGCCCATAAACACTATCTGGTCATCGGGAACCCGTACCATGTTAACCGTTACCGTGCCTTACTAAGGTTGAACCGGGCCGCACCCGATGCCCGGGTGGCGTGAGCTTCGAGAGGGTGGTGGTCTTGGCAGCGCTGGCGCATTGATTCTGATGGGGGTGGCATAGGACTAGGGGTAGCATCTTTCGGCATGCGGACATTTCAAATTGCTTTATACAATTGAGGGCTCAGCTGCTTGTCCCACGCCCGCTGCTGTTCAGGCCGCTGGTATTCCGGTCGTTTGCGAGAAAGCCGGAAGCCGCGACCTTCATCAGGGCCGAAGCTATTGCTTTTAGCCGGTCTTTGCAGCCGGGACCGCAGTCGTTTAACAGGGCGTATCGCACACAGGCAGGGTACGTGCAAGAGGACATTGTGCAGCCACGTAAAGAGGACTACGAAGCAATCTTCCTGCCCCCGGAGCCGCCGTTCAAGAGGCAGGGGCCTTCATACGTCGCAGCTATTGTACGGCAGGAAGTGTTGAACGACGAGTATGGCAATACGGCGCCAGTGCAGCTACGCGTGGTGCCAAACTTGACTAATGAGGTTGTCGAGTATTTCGTTTCGGACGAGAGACCACAGCTGCCACAACCGGAGCGTCGGCAGGACTTTGGTGGCAAGCGGCGGGACGTCAGCGTGGTGACGGCGGCGGCGGCGGCGGCGTTATCGACAGCTACTGAGACGGCAGCGGAAGGGGTGGGCATAGCAGTGGCGGAGGTAGTTACGCAGCCAGCGGCGGCGACGGCGGCAGCTGGGGCCCTGGCGGTCATGCCGCCTGGCAGTGATTCACACAAACGGTCGTGGCTGACATCACAGGAGTCCTCGGTAGGGAAGGCGATGAAGGAAAAGGCGGAAGGGGGGGAGGGTGACGCCGCAAGGGCTAGGCCTGCGGCAGATTCGTCGTCGCCCAGAGCGGCAAAGCGCCATGGCCACATGCCAAAGAACCCCACAGCCATCGGCTATGCACCTGCGTGGAACACGCAGGACGGCATGAACGGACGAGCTGATAATAAGCCTTCCGACAACAGCGGCGGCCATCGAAAACAGCGCAAAAAGAGCAAGTCCGCCACCGTTGCTGGTGTGGCTGCGAGTGCGGCCGCCGCCGCCGCAGCAGCAGCAGTGGCGATGGCGGCTGCGGAAGCTGGCATGCACGCCGCTTCAACCGCCGCTGCAACTTCCGGCGCCCCGAGCAGCGGGCCGGGACCATCGGGTTCAGCCACCGCTACCGTGGCATCGCTGGCAGCGTCGACTACGGCCGCGACCGCCATGTTACATGTGCCGCCACCGATGCCTAGCATTAATCTTTTGCGGATTGCATCTGGTGGCCGCGGCGCCTATGGGGCTGATTTCATGAAGCCGGAGGCGCATGGTGCGCGCTCCGCACCTGTACACGCAACCCGACCATACTCGGAAGAGCAGTACAATGCACAACCTTCAATGTACGGACAGGGATACGTACAGCCTGCGGCTACGGCGTACTATAGCTATAATTTCGGCAACGCTTCTGACACCGCCCCGCCGCCGCCCCAGCCGCGAGCGCTTGCGCCACTACCCACCAGTGGCGGGTATATGGAGCAGCCGCCTCAGAGTTATGCACTACCGACAGCGCAGCAATACGGTGTGGGGCATCCGTCTAACGCACAACGGGGCTCGGTGCGGCTGGCGCCTCACGCCGGGACGCAGATAGCGTACGGCGAGGCTAGGTACAGCGCCGTACCAGCCGTATACCGGCCGCCGCCGTCATCGCATCGCCCCGTGTCGCCTCCTCCCACGGTAGCCGCAGCAGCAGCAGCAGCAGCAGCGGCGGCGGCAGCGAGTCGTAACCGAATAGGTGGAGCATCCGCGGGACCCCGACGGACCTGACAGGTTATCTAGCTGGGCTGAGTTGACCCGGGGCAGAAGTCCACGAAAACTACCGCACGAACAGACTAGCCATTAGATCGGGTTATCCGCGGAAGCTTAAGACCGTTAAGGGGGTTGGAAGAGTTTTGAACCGGCCACCTTCCAGTGAACGTTTCGTAGGGGCGACTGTCCTTTCGTGCGCGTCTCGGGAGGATATGGGCGCCACCGCCGCCGCCTGTCTCAACAAAGCGCTGGTGTTGCGACCGGTTTCCGTTCCTTACTGCACCGTTGCGTCAGGAGGGTGCTAGGGCAATAGACCCGCGCCGAAGGCAGAAGATAGAAGACAGTATATGTATGCTAAAAAGAGAGAGAGAGGAATGTAGGGGAGGGATGTCAACCTAGCAAGTATGCCTGTGATTACGCTTCTGGAACGTCCGTTGAAACGGACAATAAGAAGGCTTCAGCTTCTAGGAATATGCTCGAGCTCCTCGTGCTCCGCGAAATCTCCTATTGCATGCAGAGGAAGAGTTCCACGTGCATTTGCACGGTATGGGCACGGTGGGTAAACGGAGATTGCATACAAGTCGCAGCCGTTGAGGTGAATGATGCTGTCAGGTCTTTGGACGCCAATCGTACGGAAAATTTTGCAGTCTGTGAGTGACAGCTTCCCCAAGGTTCCGTACCTGCCCTCAGAATATCTTGATTTTCGCGACACGTGTAGCTGATCTGGCACTGGGCGGCCAGAGTAAAAGACTGAAGCTTTACTGTCTAGGCTGTGTGCTTTGCTGTGTCCAGGTTACTGCTTTGGCAAAGGGGGACTGTTAAATACCGCTATGGAGTTGGGTATTTGCTAGTGGTTCTGGATATTCACTTAAGGGTTTTCCTTTTACTCGGTTTCCCGAACCCTTCCTCTTCAATTGCTATTTGTCACGGCCTTTGATGGGTTCCCGTCCAGGTCCTGATTGCTGCAGGTGTCCTGGCTCTTGCAGTTTGACTGTTACTGTCATTTTTGTCAGGGTCATCAGCCATGTTGCGCTGTCTGGCAAGCAGACTGGAAACTGGGGGAATAGCTGAATTCCGATGTAGCAACGCCCTCCAGCGCGCTTGAAGGATTTAGGAACCCTTGCGCGAGCTGTGGTATCCTCTGAGCTTAACACACACATGCACCCCGCGTCCAATTTCGGAAGCCCTTGTGGAGGGAGGTCCTTCGGACTCCCCGGACTTCCGTGGGGCTATGCATCCGCCTTCATGATAGTAACATGTAGTACATGGGAGTTCCCGTATGGGTGCTCGCATCCAAGTCCCCCACGCAGCATTGCGGCATGGGGCCGTATAGCACCCAACGGTTGTGCGGGCGTCTCTGTTACAATCTGATGCACTATAATGAGCTCAATTTGTTGCCATGTCCAGCTGAGTGCGAACACGTGACTAATTGCTTGCATGTCACATGCAGTTTAGTCGTCATGCATATGTTCGGCGGTCAAGTCCCGCCCATTCTGCTTTGAGGGACGCCTGATGCAAGGAGACTGGGGCTGTACGCAGCTGTGTAAGCTGTCCTGATGAAATTGCCAGGCTGGTGGGGGCCCTGACGGAGGAAGTGGCCGCCATATGGCATATACTTGCAGCAGCCGCAGCAGCGGCAGCAGCAGCAGCAGCGCAGCCGCAGCAGCAGCAGAGCAGCAGCAGCAGCAGCAGGCAGCAGCCGCAGCCAGCAGCAGCAGGCAGCAGCAGCAGCAGCAGCAGCAGCAGCAGCAGCCGCAGCAGCAGCAGCGCAGCAGCAGCCGCAGCAGCAGCAGCAGCAGCAGCAGCAGCAGCAGCAGGCAGCAGCAGCAGCAGCAGCAGCAGCAGCAGCGCAGCAGCCGCAGCAGCAGCAGCACAGCAGCGCAGCAGGCGCAGCAGCAGCAGCAGAGCAGCAGCAGCAGAAGCAGCAGCAGAAGCAGCAGCTAGCGCAGCAGCAGCAGCAGCAGAGCAGAGCAGCAGCAGCAGCAGCAGCAGCACAGCAGCAGCATCAGCAGCAGCAGCAGCAGCAGCAGCAGCAGCAGCAAGCAGGCAGCAGCATGCAGCGCAGCAGCAGCAGCAGCAGCAGCAGCAGCAGCAGAGCATCAGCAGCAGAGCAGCAGCATCATCATCATCATCATCATCATCATCATCATCATCATCATCATCATCATCATCATCATCATCATCATCATCATCATCATCATCATCATCATCATCATCATCATCATCATCATCATCATCATCATCATCATCATCATCATCATCATCATCATCATCATCATCATCATCATCATCATCATCATCATCATCATCATCATCATCATCATCATCATCATCATCATCATCATCATCATCATCATCATCATCATCATCATCATCATCATCATCATCATCATCATCATCATCACATCATCATCATCATCATCATCATCATCATCATCATCATCATCATCATCATCATCATCATCATCATCATCATCATCATCATCATCATCATCATCATCATCATCATCATCATCATCATCATCATCATCATCATCATCATCATCATCATCATCATCATCATCATCATCATCATCATCATCATCATCATCATCATCATCATCATCATCATCATCATCATCATCATCATCATCATCATCATCATCATCATCATCATCATCATCATCATCATCATCATCATCATCATCATCATCATCATCATCATCATCATCATCATCATCATCATCATCCAACAACCGGCTAAACAACCCTAAGAATCATCAACACAGGTCATCACAGTCATATCCCAGCGGACACCTGGCAAATCGCTATTAATGCGCCAAACCAAAAGCTGATCTCTCAAGACGGAGCATCATTATCCAGTATCCTTCACGGCACAAACACAACAGCGAAGTATTGCTCGTTCGACTCCTGCCTCACTAGCGCCATGAGACCAAAGACGACGGCTCCCCATTGCCTCTCGAAAGACAACCAGCGGAAGGCCAGAACCTTGCCTCCAGGCAATACCTTCAAGACCCTATCGCCAATCCGCCACATCGTCCCCGTACAATGCATGTCCATGAACGCCCGACTCACCCGACCGCTACCTAGCCTTCACAATCACTTGAAGCTCCGGCACTCCTGTCCGGAAGGGTCGGGCTGCAACAACGCTCCCGCAGTGCTGAGGTCACTCAGGTGCCTTGGTTGCCCCAGTGGCCCCAGAAGTGCTCTACCTGCGGCACCTGCTGCCGCTGTCGTTGCTGTTAGGGCAGCTCGAAGGCGGGGAACCTCGCCCCCGCGGAGCCCCCGTCGTCTGCCAAGAGATCTGCCAGCAGGCATAAGGCCCCCGCTCGTCCCTCGTACAGGGACAGGGGTCTGCAGGATCGGGTGGGCAAGGCGGTGAGCGAAGAATGGACATGTCAACGCCTTCATAGGTACGGGCGTTCAGGCGGGTTCAGGCGGGTGTGTCCAAGGAGACGGGTCGTCGCACGGGCCCATTCTCCAGTACGTTGGCGGCACCGTATGGCACCGTAAGCGTACCCGCCTTCCGCGACCCATGAACACATCCACACTCGGACACGCGCGCGCACACGCACACGCACCTGTCCGGTGTGTCGTACACTGCCCGTCCCTCAGGGCTGCTGATGTGCGCCGCGAACATCCTCGCCCGGTGCAGCCAGATCGCCTCATTGCCGGTAGCCCGGTGCAGTGCCAGCAGAGCGTAGGCGTTGCCGCTGCCGCCAACAGGGGGCGAGCGCTAGGAGTTAGGAAGTCAATGGACCCAAGCATGCCAGGAACCCATCCCGCCCCGGGGGGCCGCACTGCACATAATGTTGTAAATTATCATGTTGCCGGTTACCGGAATGCTGCCGGAGGGCTACAGGGTCAGGGGAGAAGCCGTCGAGGCGCTCGGCGAAAATCCAGATGCAGATCGAATGTCGATGCACCCTGACCGCCCATTTTCCTATTTCACCCTTTCCGTCCTTCTTCCCAACCCGGCCAAGCGACCGCACCAAGCCTCCGCCCTTAGTGCTTCAGAGGCACACACATACGCGTGCACACGTGCACACACACATGCGCATATACATGCATACGCACTCACCTCGTCCCGTGGCAAAGCCCGTGACCTTTCTTGAGCAGTCCCAGTTGCCAGACCACCTCCCCTGCCCTCCGAGCTGCGCTAAGGTAGGCAGGATCACCGAACACCTGAGGGTGCGGTCCCAATCATTTAAAATAGCGCTGTCGAAAGAAAAGGTCTGAGAGAATCAAGGCGGCTGCAACTAGCAGCATTACAGCAGAAGCCCGCGGTCCCAACCGCCCAACCGCCTGGCGGTACTGAGGGTAAGCAGCTCTTACTGCACATACCTCCGCCGAAACACCTCCACGTGCTTATTTGAGAGATGCGCCATGGCCACAAGGTTTGCCGCAACCTCGCTCCATGCCCCCTAAGCCCAGCACCAGCTCCTGGTTTCATGACGGTCCCGGTGCCCCTCCCTACCTGGTGGGCCTTACACCACATGAAGACCGCCCCAGGAGCGCCGTGACACCAGTGTACGAGTGCCTTGGACGAGCTCTTGGACTCGGCGAGGTCCTGCGGCGAGACGGCCATGCGGGTGGGGTAGTGTCCCCCCGGGGTGCTGCATCCCGGACAGTCGATTTCATGGGAGGCCACGCAGCTGCGAAGGAAGGGGGCGGAGGACGGGAGGCAATATTGTCGATGGCCCTGGATAACCGGGGAAAATAAAACCCAAATCCTCGAATAATACACTCGACTGGGCGGAGAAGGAGGGCGGAAGGTCAGGCAGGAGTGGCTTCATGGGCCTTGCAGAGACGTAGCTTATCTTGGTGGGAGGGTTCCGGACGCAGCGAAGCAGCAGAGCGGTGTGAGGCATGTTTTCATGCATACTTCTTCATCATCGCTCTCGAAGGATGGATTGCGTGTCGCCGATGATGGCAACGATGGCTAGGTCTAGGGCCAGGCACAGCCCCCAGACCCCAGACCCCAGCCTTCAGCGCAGCACAAGAGCGCGTGCACATGAGCCCCTCACCCATAACTCACGCCAGACTCGCCCGCAGATCCTCCGCGTGCTGCCGCACCACGAGGTCGCAGTGAAGCAACGAAAACAAGATGCCTGCGAGCATCAAGAGGGCACCGACGAAGAAAAGCATCGCCATACAGCCAGCCAGCAACCAGCCAGAGGAAGGCTGCCTTTATCAGGCAACACGGTGGATAACGCTGCAGCTGCATTTCGTTGGCAGCCGGCTACCCTCTTCCCTGGCGAGGCGGATACCCTACAACTGCCCCTCCGTCGGAATCCCATAACCCCCCTTCCGCCCATGCGGTTGACCCACCCATGAGGCCGTGTGCTGCCCCAAGGTACGGCTCTCCCTGCTCCCGATGCGGCCACATGTAAAAGAGGGGCGGCTGGGGTGTGTCCGCGCGCCGCCACCGCAGCCGCGTCGCTAACTCCCGACCTGACCTCCACGTCGGGCCGCCAGGTGAGGTCAAGGCGAAGGGCAGAAGGAGCATGTTGAGCAGACCTCACGTAGAGCTCCCCGAGTAGGAGTGAAAATACGCCAATGGCGAACCACCACCACTCATGAGCTTGGCTGTTAATCATGGCAAGCGTAGGCGGCCCGCTCTGCACTCACCAAATACCCGGCCCCTGCATCCTCCGGACACATAGCTGCTATAAGCTCGGCACCAGCTGTAGCAGTCACCCAAACATTGGGCGGCCTTCCGATGGCACAAGCGCCTCAAGCGTTCCCCGCCAAACCCGGCATCATAAGGCCCCCCCGCCCATAGTGCACCACCGCACTGACTACGGCATGTCCCCCCTGCCGCGCTGCGGGTGTCGACAGCCCAGGCCCTTCCCTCACCTGACTCCAGCATCTCAGTTGCGACGCCCTCGACCACTTCTACGGGTACCGTTCCCGCGCCCAAACAGCAGTTGAGCAGCTGTGCGCCCTGCATCCCGAGAGGTGAGAGGGCGGCGGATCTGGCGCTTAAAGATTGTACGGCTCGAAGAATGAAACGGGCGCGCGCACACACACAAACACACACAGATAGGTGCGCATACACACACGGAGATTCAACTGTTGCTAAAGTGATCAGCCGTCCCACACAAGACGTAAACATAATTAACAAATGTACGTCATCATACTTAATAGGCAAAGAACTTTCCCGTACAGGTAGAGCATCGGGCTGATGTGCCGTCTGTGAGGCTGTATGAGGAAGGGGAACGGGGACAGGAACGGCATCCCCAACGGAATGTACGGAGAGATCTAGAATGCTGGGCTCTATCACTGCGCCGTGTGTATGCAATACCTGACCTGACTGCGGCACGAGGCGGCGGCGGGCAGCCCATATCTCCTTCGGACATGCCACCTCTGCCGTACTAACCTGCAGGTAACCTGCTCTACCGTACAGGTACTCGTCGTTTTCGCTGTCCATGGCGAGCTGCACAAGCGAGGGATGGCAGTCTGGTGGGCCCACGGTCATTGAGAAAAGAAACCTAGGAGCTATCCGCTGAGATGCGAACAATCTGCGCAGAAGGAGCTGATGCAGAATGTAAATGCTAGGCTGCATGGGGCCCCTTAATGCCCTTCTCTGGGTTCGCGCCCATTCCTCGCCGTGAACTAGGGTCGGAGGTTTGACGGCTGCAGCCGCTGCGGCCCATCCGCAGCCGCCCTATTCCTGTTCATCTTTCCAACCGGGTCCCTAGTTAAGGATACTGCTTGTGTAGGTCCGCAGCTCCGAAACCAGTGTCAGGTGAATCTTTCGTTAACCCTTCAGTGCCCTGGCGCCCTACCGGATACGCGTCCAGGAAGCCCCGCACGTGATCGTCACGCTCTCGCGATAGAGCCAAAGATGCCGCCGATGAACCCGCTGCAGCGGCGTCATGCAGCACCAGCGCTGCCGTCATGTGCACGCCAGCACCGCCGTCAAGCATGCTTCCGCCACGCGACCCATGGGTCAGTGAGTAGCCCTTGGGCCCAACCAACGCCTTGACCGCCGAACGGGCGTGTTCCAGCGCCGCCGCCAGCAGCGCCGCTGGAAGGTCCGCAAGGACGGTGGCTTCGTCGGTGGATCCGGCGGCTGCGGGTGCAGCGGCCACGGCGACACGTGAGCCGGACAACGGCAGCTGCAGCGGGGGCTCGGCAGCAGCTGTGGCAGCGGCGCAGGTGCTGCAGTTCGTCAATAGGCTTCGCCGAGCGTGCCACATAGCGAGAGCGACACCCGCGGAGCCTGCCGTTTATATGGCAGAGGTTGCGGCGGCGGTTTGGGCCGGTCGGGGCCGGCGCAATTGGTCAATGAGAGGTTGTGACCGTTTGAGTGACTGCCCCTTGGCTACACCCGAGTTCGTTCGGGATGGTCATGTGTTTTCGTGCGGCGAATGATAAGTGACGCCGTCACAGAGGAGCAAATGGGTAAGCATGAACACGAGTACGGTGCGAGGGGTGTGCGGAACGCAAGGGGACATAGCAATGCATAATGTATACAATAGTCGGACGATACAAGCTTCGAGGGGCTTCAGCGGTGGTGGATGGCGCCAATCAAAAGAGCTGTCCTTTAGGACTTGCCATGCCTCCAAACTTTGCGGTATCAACCCGAACTCAGACAAGCTCCTGGCTTATCGACACTTCCTGGATTATGCGCTCAGTGGGTTTTACTGGTTTTCGTTAATCACTGAGAAAAGTTCTTCCTTGGGAAATCTCAGGCTTCACCTGTGTAAATTGTTGGGTTGGATGTACGGTAACTTTGTACGGCGTCAAAAGTTTCCCCGAACAGGTCCAGTAGAGTCATGCGTGAAACGGAAGAAGTGGAAGCCGATAAAGAGGCTGCTGGACTCGTCGCATTGGATGCTGTCATCACATAGTCAGAAAACGTGTTTCGGAAATTGCGCGCTTGTGACATTGTTCTGGAAAATAACGCCGAAAAACCGCGGCTACGAATTACACAGGTAGGAGATCTGAAAGAACTCAGGTGAGTCAGTTTTGCCTCTGACGGCAGAAGTTCCCAACCAGTTGGTTTCGGACAGAGCAGGTTTCAAAAATTCTAAGGTCGCCACGGGCTCAAAGTGAACAATTCAAAGGAGTTACATCAACCAGTTCATGTAGGTCAAAGCACACCGTGATCGAGCTGCTAGTGGATAGGCTTACACATTTCCAGCCAGACAAAAGTCGCCGTACGGCGTATCGTTACCATTGCACCCTTGATTTCTCACCTTCAAAGATCGAACCTAGGTTAAGAAAATAGAGTAACGAAATAATTATCTTGTTGCAAGATGGCGTCCATTGCATTGAAGCCCTCTTCAGCCATCATTGCTCGCCGCAAGGTTCCCTCGAAAGCCATATGCCGTCCAGGTAGCTCACGGTGCATCGTATGCACGAAGGCGCTGCTTGGTCCTGACGGGAAGCCAGGTAATTTGCGCAACAGTCTGTATGGAGAATTGACACGGTGGCCACTCGTCGGGATCAGCTTGCATGATTTGACACTTTAATTTTCATGGTCATTGTGGCCATAACCTCATACTTACATTAATTTAAACAGTAGCCGCGCGACGTCGCCAGGATCTTAATCCTTGGAGCGCCATGCGGCGGCCCAATATTGACAAAAGCCAATTCCATGATTACATTTTCAATCCCAACACGCCAGCTCCTCCATGCGATCATCTTACATGTTCTGGCGCAAGAAATTCTTTCTTATGTGGCTTCCTGTTGCTTTTCTTACTTTAACGAACTATCCTTGGGTCACCTACTTGGGGCTAACGGCAACGCCGATTCTGAACATAAACCTCAACTCACAGGTGCAGTGGGAGCCAAGAAAAAGTTTATTACGCGCGAGGAAGAGCCGGAGCAGTACTGGTCCAGCAAGGGCGAGCAAGATGGTGCCAATCCCTTGAAGGTATTACTGTAACGTCAGACTTCCACCTCCCCTAGAACGGCGCACAGACACCATTAGTCCAATTTGGTGCTAGGGAGAGGACAGAGCGGAACCTTTATTCCTGCGTTTGCGCATCCATGTGTTCATTTGGTCCTTCCGGCTAGCCGGCAGCATGTAGCCACATACCCGGGCCCCTGCTGTGTTCCCCGGTGCCTGCCGCCGCTCCTCAGGATCCTCTCGCCATCATCGGCATCCTCGCCATCTTCTTTCCCTTCATTTTCTTGGCGATAGCCATTGGGACGGGCTACGTGGATCTCTCCGTCTACAGGTAGTGTGACCAGACGGACACTTGTTGCTGAACCAATAATGGCGACCATTATATCCCCATGTATCGGAGAACGATGCCGACCTCTCCATCCAAGAAGTCAGGTTGGCTGCCGCGATTAGGATACCGAGCATGACGTGCTGGAGGAACACAAAGTCTCCAACACGTTGGACGGATATGTTCGAACCATTCCGGGACGGAGGACGCCTGCAGCTCCCCAGATTTTTACTCCACGCGCTCGGGGGATGTGCTGGCGTGTGGGGACCGGGGAAGGGGCTGAGGTGCACTGCATCGGAGGGTGATTGAGGGGCGTTTGCGTGCCGAAGCGCAATGGACGAAGCGCAGTTTTGCTTCATCCTCGGGAAGAAGAGAATCACTATGAAGTTCATTGAAACTGTATTCTGCACAAGAATGGATCCATGCCACCAATTGTACTTAGCCGGCCTGCTGTTGAGTTTTCACTTCGGCAACAGCAAGCTGGGGGTAAAATTTAAGGGCTGCAAATGTGTTCAACAAGCTCAACGGTTCTGTTTTTTTGTTTTTGTTGGTTTGAGTTACAAGATGGTAATGATGCGTTGTGCTCCATTTTGCCGGCGTGTCTGTGGGCGGCGGAGCTTTCATTGCTGGTACGGTAGGTTTGACAGTGGACACAACTGATGGCGAATAACGAGCGGGGATTTGCCAGAAAACAGAACGCGTAAGCCATCCATGACAGTCGGATACGTTTAAATTGCGCGAAATAGCGGCCGGATGATTACAACATAATCCCTGCTACGTAATCTGGAAAGTAAAGACATATAGAAGAAGTCCCATGCCGCACAAATATAAGGACGTGCGGCACCGTACAGCGTACAAGGCGGCACTTTGTACGGCATTTGTATCCAAGTGAAAGTCCTCGGCCCTCGTCGGCTTACCTCGTCGGCTTACCCTCTTTTTGGGGCACGGTGTAATGATGGAATGATGATTTGCAGG
Source organism: Volvox reticuliferus (assembly GCA_019650235.1). Taxonomy (NCBI): domain Eukaryota; kingdom Viridiplantae; phylum Chlorophyta; class Chlorophyceae; order Chlamydomonadales; family Volvocaceae; genus Volvox; species Volvox reticuliferus. The sequence continues at coordinate 1,534,471 of BNCP01000010.1, read as the reverse complement.
TTCATGTCCTGCTGCTTTAATGTTTCCGTACCTCTAATGACGACCGGTGCATATTCTGCGTATCGTTCAGCCACGAAGTTAGCACTCGCCACTACCCTCACAGGCGCCCAATTACCAACAGCGGTCTTCCTTAGCGGTCTTCGCCATCCTGCCACAGAAAGGATAACTCGAGAGGCAATAGCCTAGGCATACCACCACCCTTCGCGTCGGATCGCATGCCATTGAGGTGCGCTAGTGTGGGGGCAGACTGGAAATGGCAGCGGAGGAGGGTGATGTGCGGGACGGAGCCGTAACGTTTGGTTTTCTTAGCCTACATTCAGCCCCAGATTGAGTAATGCAGAAAACCGGGGAGGGGGGGGGGAAATGAAAAACAAAGCGTCATTGCTGCGCCTTTGCCATGTCCTGCCCTACCATGGCAGCTGTCAATTCCTATTCAATCTATATCTAATTGACAGTCCGGTTGTGGCTAATTCCTTGGTCCCATTGGAAGCAGTTTGAAACTCTTGTTACACTTTGTTACAACGTGCATGTACTATGACCGCCTGTATAATGTGCGAGGATGAGGGATGGCGTCCGCATATGATAATAGCAACAATTCAGCAGGACAGTTCCCAATGTATAATCCCGCTACTGCAAGACAAGGCAGCTACGTAATGCCCAGCAAAGGCTTCTCGTCTCAGATGCTCAGGTGCTGAACGCTGCAAAATGCACATATCCGCACGCGACTAGCCTCCTGCTGGTATCCAAATCCAAGAGGTATCAGCCGTACAAGCAACAATTAATTTAATGACCCACATATCGCTTACTCTTTACTTAGTTGCGCAATCCTGAGGCAACCAACACAGCTTGCGAATCATCTACGGCCTTTCCATAAGTGTGAATCGGGAAATTAGTGATTTTTAACCTGAACACCATCGCCCGCTTGTCGTACATACAAATACACACACATACATGCACCTTCTCATAACGACAGGAACCCACACATTACATGCGCCACCAGTTGAAGTGCCCGTTCCGCTTCAGTTCATTTTACGCGTTCTCGTCTACCCAGCAAATGCAAGCTCCTTTAATGCGAAGATCACTGGGGTCATGTGCAGTTGCAGCCCCAGAGGGAATCGAAAACGTATCACGGCACAGAGCTGCTGTGCGTTCTTCCTTCCCCACCAGTCTCACCACCGAGCATATATACCTCCAAAGATCTGTATACCAGATTACCACAAGCACTACCTCGCAACACACAACACGCGCACCAATCTATGGAACCCCCGAGAACTCCAGCCAGGTTTCCACCTCCCGCCTCGGCGCATCAGAACTCCCGGAAAATACGATGGCCCTAACAGCCGCCTGTTGTGCGATCGCCGCGCGCTGAACCGCGTCAAAATCCGAATCCTTCCCGTTGTAGGATGCACAGCTTAACGGACAGACAACAGCGAGTGCCGAGTCAACTGTGCACGTAAACAAAAAGGGAATCATTGAGGTCCTGTTACACCGCAACCCAGCGGGAGAGAAGAGGGCGCCTCAGGAAGGGGCAAGCACCTGAAGAAAGCTTCCTGATTCGTAACTCAGTAGCTCTCATCCATCATCACTATCACCACCACCACCACCACGTCAGTCTGTTTGCACACCGCTCTCCACGAGCAAGGCGGTCCTGCAGCTCCGGATGTCCTCTTCGATGTTGCCATCTACCCCAGCATCTGGCCGCACGACTACTCGAACAATTACAGACTGCTGCTGAGGTTGCTGCGATTGCTGCTGCTGCTTCTTGTGCGCGCCTCGTGGTTGCTTACGAAGACCGCATGCATCGAGACCGAAGCCCTGGGAGCCACCTCGGCGGCTGCTGGCCGCTGGCGGTAAATGTGCCGCTGCCGCTGCAGCTGCTGCTACAGCGACGGCCGCAGCGGAGGCGCCGAATCGGCGCCTCAGACGCTGGAAAAGGCGCCCGCTGATCCGACTAATGTTCAAATTGTCACCTCGCGATCTGGAGACAGGCGCTGACCGGCGCTTGCCGGCCGAAGAGGAAATGCTGCGGTCATCGATACCGCCACCACGCTTCGTGCGAACGCGCTTACTATGGCGATGTGCGGCACGTGTACACGCTGTCGTAGCGGCACCTTCCCCTCCGGACAAACTGTCCTGATCCCCCTGGGACGCAACCGAAGCTGGTGACGGGCAGCCGGAAGCTCCCGGCCCTTCAACTACAGCTTCCTCCGTCGCGGCGGCAGCGACACCATCACACGCCACAGATATCTCCGGAGTCGCCAGGCCTTCCTCCACTGGCGTAGCTGCCGCCGTTACCGTCTCAGCCCCGTCAGCGTCGACTGTACAGTTCTGAGCTGCCACCGCTGCAGCCGGCGGAGCCGGAACCCCGTGACGTACTTGCGCCGGTCTCGTGGTCGACCTGGCGTATGCGCTGTGCACTTCGTCTTGGAGGCGCAGCGCCCGCGCAGTGAGGTGCTTGCGAAGGACCCTCAGCTCCTGAGGCAGGCCCTCCAAACTGTCGTCCAGGGTCACAGTACACACCAGAGAGAAGGGCGGAGCAAACGTCAGACACGACACAACCAAGTGCAGCGATCCAGGGCAGGACAGACGGCATCGAGGGACAGTTAGCGGAAGGGGGTTGCGGGATCGGAAGGCATGTGTTCTAAATGCCTGTTTACGGCCATTTCTCAAACAAACGTTGCAGCAGCAAACAGCATACGAGACGACCTCTGCCATAAGGACAGCCAAGCCATCCCCCAGCATATCGACCCGCGCCTAGTACGCACCCGCTCCACACCCCGAAGCCGAGAGGCGCAGGTGGCCGTACCTGTCGAGCTTCAAGATAGCCCGCATGGCCAGCTCGTTCACTTCCAGCTGTTGCATGTCCGTTAGGTTACCGTTAGTGGAATCCAGGTACTGCTGAAACAGAGCCGCAGCGTTCCTGAGCTCCGTCGACAGCGCCATCAGTACCTTCAGGGCGGGTTTGTTACGCCACAGCCTCCAGCCCCGCCACCAACGCTGGATGGTGCGAGCAGCCTGAGAGAGAGGTGGAGGGATGGAGGGATGATTAGAAGCGAAGGCGGAGTCTCCGGACAGGTCAGCATGAAATCTTCGGGAGGTGTGAGGACCTACTTGTGGACAGAAGCAGAGATATGGCAGATACAGATGAGCGGTTTGGGCCCGACATCAAGATTTGGTACGTCAGGATGGTTTATATCACACAAGTGGAGTACGCGATGTGGCTGATAGCCACACAGAATGCCGTACGAGTGAGTATCTGGAAGCCGGGTTCGAATGAAGCCCGCTACGGGTTGACTGAGCTGTGCAGCATCGGATCAATGGCTCAAATGCCAGCACCTCGCACGGTGGACAGAAGTTGCCTCATCCGCCCGGAGCAGCAGCCGTGCCACAGCTCATCACAACATTCCACATGCGCCACGCCAAATGAATTCCTACGTGCGCGCGCACAGACACGTACACACACAACGGTGCCTTCGCACGCACGCGTGCAGGCACATGGGAAAACGTACCATAGAGCGGGTCATGCGTGTGGTGGTGGCGGTTACGATGGGACCCTTGCTGCGGGCGGCCTTGGGATCTGTGGCATTGGTTGAGTCCGCGCACTCTGATGCGGTAGCAGCGACGCTCACTGCGGCGTGAGCTGCACTGGACCCGGATGCCGAAGCGGCGACTGTAGCAACGGCGGAGGGCAGTACGGCGCTCGGGCCCCGCGATAGAGCCACTTCCAGTGGCGGCCGCGTCACCAGAGCGGTGCTATTCTGACGCTCCAGGGCGGAAGAGAAGGCGGTGGCAGCGGAGTCCGTACTGGTGGCTTTGGGCCCCGTCGCCTTGGCGGGGCTGCCGCTGTCGGAGGCGATGATGGGCACCTTCGCGGCGGCCGAGCCGTTGCTATCAGCCGACCGAACTTGGATGCGGGTCGGACCGCTACCAGCGGCTGTAGAGCCCCGCGCCGCTGGCGCCGTGTTGGCGCGAGAGGGCGATGCCGCCGATGCAGCCGCCGCCGCAGCAGCTGCTGGTGCTGGAGAGGTAAAAGCCGCTGTAGATTTGCACTGCGGCTTCACCAACGATTCCTTTGCCGGGGCTTGAGTGGAATCCTTACTGCCATCACCCTTGGAGGCAAGGGTTGAACCGTTCGTGGTGGTGGCGGCGGTAACTGCAGCGGGTACGACAGCGCGAAAGCTTCTTCCGGTTCTCGGATCCCAAATCAGCACCGGCTGAGGCTGCACCGCACGCCTGGAAGCTCGACCAGTGTCAGCAAGAGTATGGCGGTGTTCAATATGGTCATTTCCGTCGGCATCATCGGCGTCAGAGTGGCTGGCGCTGTCAGTAACAACGGCTTTGCTCCCGCCGCCCGTGCATCGAGTCAGAGGCGTTGGTGCAAGAGGCTGCGGCTTGCCGAGCACCACAGGCTGCTGCTGTTGGCGCGTCTGCTTGGTCCCCGGTCGCTTCAGCACATAACCGTTATGGAGGAGGAAGGGGATTCCGTTCTCATCCTGTTCGTCATCCATGTCACTCGGGTTGGCATCTCCGGCGGCGGGGTGCGGAGCGACACGGGGGGGCCCCTGTGCTGGGACAGGCGCCATGTAGAAAGGGGCCCCAGTAGCTGCTGCGCGACGCGGATAGTGTAACCCATACAGTGGTTCAATGAGGCTGTCGTACGGGTCGTGAGGAGCTGTAGACGTTGGGAAGAAAGTCTGATGGCGGGGCTGGCGGGGGTACCCTGGAAAGAAGGCCGCAGGGGTCGTTGGATGCCGCCTGCAGGCGCAGCATCGTTCCGGAACAAAGAGGGGTCTCAAAGGTTAAAAAGCCAAATTTAGCCGAAAGATCGTTTGGCTTCAATAATCCTAAAGCCACGGCGCTAAATTACGAAAGGAGAATAAAGACGTACGGGGGTTCAAAAGGTGGCTGCGCTTTGCTTTGCCTCCCGCTGAAGGTTTAGAGCGGGAGTCACGTGCTATTGCTCATAAAACCATGGTGAACAGCAGATTCTGGTGATTTGGGGTCGCGATAAGCTTCCATCAGTCCAGCAGGAGTCCGGCCTAGTCCGGTTCCGAAGTACGTTCAGAAATTTCGGCCTATATTCCTTACCTGCCAGTGCGGTAGGCCGGATATCCGTATTCATCCGGGTGATCAAATCCAAAACCCTCGAACGGCGCAGAAGCGCGAACGTGGGACGCGGGCATGACGAAAGGGTAGGCGTCGTCGTCACTTGGGCGCATCCAGCCGTCCCACGGATTGGACACACGGAACATTTTAATCAATATTAAGATACAAGCTGATCAAGGAAGAAACACGTCGATTGTTTTATGGTCCAAACTCTCACGCAAGATGGAAGATTACCCAACGGAGTGTACCAACAGAAGCTAGCGGATGACTGCGAAGGAATGCTTGTTTGGTTATCAAAGAATCTGCAAATTAAACTACAGAGTATAGGTTGGGATAAAGTTTTAAGGACCCAAAAGTGTCGTGACCAATGCTCTAGTACAACCGATTCTGGAAGCAGTTGAACTGCTTCGCGACGACTCCGGAAGCTCCACGAAGCGCCCTGAAATGATGCATAGATTTTGGACCTATTTCATATTTGTTGTATGTACAGCTCAGATTTCCATGATTGCATCGTGAGGAAAAGAGGACGGCGGAAGGATGTGGTTGACGAATGATCGAAGTGTCCCAGTAACTCTCATCAATGGGTCTGTAAATTAATAGAAACATAATCACTTCACCTTTTTAATGTTAATTTATTCTTGGTATGAATCCATACTTCTTTTAACAAGCCTGAAATTGAAACCGAAGTCCGGTTACATAAATCCAGTTTCTAGAAGCGAGCCCAGTAAGGCAGCGATGAAAGCACTGCACGCTTTTTATAGGGTTGACTTGGCTATTTCCTCAAGTGGCTTCCCTTGAGCATGCCTTGCGTCACGCTTTGTGCACATTCAATAACATGGGGTGGCAGGTTCACCATTTAATAATATGACGGCAGTATAATGGCGGTTACCGAAAGGTTGAAAGGAATCAGCAACTGCAATGCTTCTTTTCGTATAAGGAGGTTAAGTAGGGTGTCTCTGGAAAGGGCGCCTAACACGGCCTAACGATAACCGGTCCGGCAACCCAGAGGCGGATGAGGCCCCAGGCTGGATCTTCACCGCAGGTCTTTCAACGACGTTCGCTTACAGGGACATGCCTCATGGGGAAGGGGTTGAGATTACCTTTGGCAGAGTGGCCAGCCGTGAACTCTGGTGAACGTGGCGTGTGTGACTATGGGCAGGCTGCCCCTCATCGTGTAGCCCTCAGAAGCGTCGTCATAGTTTTGACTTACTCGCCGTATGGAAGTACAGCATTGCTACGTCACTTAGTTTACCAGCCGCGATAGGAACATCACATAGGGTTGCCTACCGACCACCTGCTTAGCCATGTACCAATCCTTAACAGGCAAGTGACAAAATGGGTAGCACCGCGGCTCCTCGCCCCACCCGCGACTCACTCTCTTCTGTAACTTCCATGCTGACTGGGCAACAAGTCCGGCTACCGCGTAGGGGCAGCTAGCGTGTCCCACCCAGGTAGCGCGTGCCGATGTAATGATATATTCCATTGCATAGTAATCATTGCACGGCGCATGCATCGGTTTGGTAAGTGCACGCATGCATACGCGCCAACTAATCAATGGAGGGAGTCGAGTACAGCAAAGGTGACTCAGACAGCTAACATACCGCAACACCCATTCACCATGCATGGGGGACTGGACAGTCAAGTATCATCGAACTTATGTGAATGCAAGCTTTGGGAATGGCATGGAGACGAACGAGGAGGGCGAAGCAGCTGAGATCTTGGACAAAGACGAGGAGATGGAGGACGATGATCATGTGGGTACGGATCAAACACACCACTGTGTGGCGCGAGCGACAGAAAGTAATGCAGATCGACAGTTGTTACACAAGACAGCACCGCAAGCCGCACTGGCGGTCTGGTGCGTTGGTAATTGCCGCATACATGCAGCACCTGAAAATTGCTTTCTGAAGCTCCTGGTGTCGCGCAGTTATAATTGGTCTGCATCTAATGCTACACAAACCTGCTAAAAGTCCACCATCCTACGTTCGTAAACACCACAATATTGTATGCACCAGCTCGTGTCCTAAGGCTTCCTAACATTCTGTACAGCTGGCCTCGCTCAATATATGCAGGCAATGTGAGCACTGCGCCAGTAACGGCTCGGTTGCACGTCGCAGTCAGTCAGTATCAGCGATTGCTCTCACGTTCTTCAAAACAAGTTTCCCAAGGAAAAACTTGTCATCATTCATGCCTAAGTTGTCCGCCAGTGTCGGTATTAAAAACATATGCAGGTCACGTGAGCCCAGACACGAGTGTGTTGCGTACGCGGTAAGCCCAACATGGCTTACCCGCGTTCATGCGGGCGACAACACACGAACCCACAAACCTAGTCACTTATAAGCCCGCAGGATGTCTGGTCCCAATGCGGGCTCCGGACCCCAAAGACATTATTCGCAATCAAACACTTAATCTTCTTCATCCGAATGGCAGTCAGCTAGATTAATGAGCTGCCGGGGAGCTGCCGGCGCTCGCTCGCTGTGCTTCGTAAACTTGAGGTTCCGGGCCCCGCACGGGCCCCGCCCCTCACTGTATATATTACATCATCAGTACTATCTCATTCAAGCCATCAGCTCTCGATATACCACAACCTACTGTTCACGTTTGTGTCAGTATTTTCATAACGACATGCGAGCGCAATTTCCGCTACGCGCATTCCGGCATCTCTCCCGTTGACATCGGTCATGCATTGTGCGCAACAGACCTCCGTGATACGCGCTAGGGCATCTCCCCGTGTGGTTGGCCAATCTAGACTCGATATCGATTACTGCTCTTTGCTTAGGTGCGGTGAACACTTCAATGCCGGTTGCGCCGCCCCCGGCTCTTCCGCATGCGTCCCCACAGCCCTCTTGCACTCCACCACGGCCCTTTCTGCTCAGGCACTTGGGGCATCTCCACGTCCTCTGTCAGTCCCTTCCTCTGCGCTGCTTTCAACCGCACAGCCGCTTGCGAGGAGAATACCGTTGCGGATATCGCCGGAGACTGGACGCCCTCCTGTACCGCATCACCGTGGTCACAACAGCGGTCAGCGACGACGTCCTCGAGCGCGTCTTCAAACGTCCCGTCGTGCGAGTCCACAACGGCATCGGAATTTGAGCAGTCGCTCAGCGCCCAAGCCCTGAGGCCTGGCAGCGGTTCGATAAGGCTATTCACGAGGAGTGGTGTTGCGCAGCAGGACTTGAACGTGTCCGACAGCGACGCCGATAAGGAGGGTGACATAACGGGAGAAGAAGACGCCGAAGACGGAGAAGATTGAGAAGGCCGCGACAGAGGTGACGACGGCGGCGACGTAGATGGTGTCGGAAGGCGTCGTGCTGATGCGGGAGGTGTCGGCATTCCTGATGGTGATGGTGACGGCGGTAGCGCAGGGTTTAGTCGGGGATCAAGAACTTGCGTCTGAGCCAGGCCACTGGGGATAGGTGCGGCATCCGTGCCAGCTGGCCGCCTTAGATGCGCCGGTCTCGTGGTCGACCTGGCGTATGCGCTGTGCACTTCGTCTTGGAGGCGCAGCGCCCGCGCAGTGAGGTGCTTGCGAAGGACCCTCAGCTCCTGAGGCAGGCCCTCCAAACTGTCGTCCAGGGTCACAGTACACACCAGAGAGAAGGGCGGAGCAAACGTCAGACACGACACAACCAAGTGCAGCGATCCAGGGCAGGACAGACGGCATCGAGGGACAGTTAGCGGAAGGGGGTTGCGGGATCGGAAGGCATGCGTTCTCAATGCCTGCCCCTTTACGGCCATTTCTCAAACAAACATTGCAGCAGCAAACAGCATACGAGACGACCTCTGCCATAAGGACAGCCAAGCCATCCCCCAGCATATCGACCCGCGCCTAGTACGACTCCGCTCGTCACCCCGAAGCCGAGAGGCGCAGGTGGCCGTACCTGTCGAGCTTCAAGATAGCCCGCATGGCCAGCTCGTTCACTTCCAGCTGTTGCATGTCCGTTAGGTTACCGTTAGTGGAATCCAGGTACTGCTGAAACAGAGCCGCAGCGTTCCTGAGCTCCGTCGACAGCGCCATCAGTACCTTCAGGGCGGGTTTGTTGCGCCACAGCCTCCAGCCCCGCCACCAACGCTGGATGGTGCGAGCAGCCTGAGAGAGAGATGGAGGGATGGAGGGATGATTAGAAGCGAAGGCGGAGTCTCCGGACAGGTCAGCATGGACAGAATAAAAACCCAACAATGAGAAAGTGGATGCTGCGCCCAGGAGCCTTAGTTTGCATGATACCGCGATATGTGTTCACAGGGGCTCGGGACAGCAGACAAATGAACCCGCTGCCCTCTCCCCTTTTTCAGCTTTGGAGAGGCGAAATTGTACGGCTACAAGCCTGAAGCGACTAAAGTATAATAGAATGTGTGAGAGGAACAAAACAGCTCACGTTCCCATGTTCTTCGTCCGTGCCCGTCTGAGTGCCTCAGTGTAACACTGTAATGCGACTGGATTGCCCTCTTGAGTACAAATCCTGACATCATCCCACCTGGACGGGTTTCATCTCCGGATCCTGGAGGACCACTTTGGCACAATGGCAGGCGGGATGAATGGTCTCATTTCGCCTTGGAGTGGGGGGATTTGGCGACACACCCGCCGCTGGCACCACCTCAGGAACGGCGATTCCCGTCTTCGAAGTGCACTCCGATTGGACGGGGATGTTTCGGACCTGGATACGAGTGGGGTTGCCGGCAGTAGGTATAGCGGACGGAGCGGACGGTGCTGCGGGGCGTGAGTGCCAATTTAGCGGTGGCTGTGACGGCATGTCTAGCTGTGCCGCCTGCAGCATCGGGGCCGTTCGCTGCTGAAGCTGCTGATGCTCCTTATGGCTGTGGTGCTGCTGACGTTCCATCTGCTGCCTCTGTGCATGTGATGCGCTGGTCAAAGCACCGCGTACGTTGGGTGTAGTTGTTTCGGTGCCAACGGTAGCAGCGGTTGGAGAAAGTCCCATAGCCTTGCCAGTGGGTGCGTCCCGCGGAGTTGCACGGAAGCGCCGGCCGGTCATTGGATCATACAACATCTCCTTCTGCGGCTGCCGCGCACCTCTCCGTGGTACAGGAGCTGCCCGGGTGCGGAAATCGTCGCTCACATAGGAGTCCAAGTCGGAATCGTCGGATTCTTCGTCGAACCATGCTCTTCTCATGTCAAAGATGTCCGCAGCCCGTTTGCGATGTGAACCGGCATTGGATGCCCAGGGATAAGCGTTATGCCCTGAATAAAGGCCCCAGCTATCCCAAGGGCTTGCCATATGAAACATATTTATTATAAGTTGAAATTAAAAACGCCTGACTGTGAAATCGACTTTTTATGGTACTGGTATTGCTGGTGGTGAAAGGACAAAGATGTAATTCAAGATCAGAAAATTTCCAGGTTGTATATGTATATTTCAAGGATGTACAAATTGAAGTATGTTTGCAAATTAAAGCTGAGCTAATTTATATATCGTAAAAAAAGAATTCATCCTGTCGTACATCTACCGTCCCGAAATGTCCAGTCGCTTCCCGATTTCACCCGATGAAACCCAAACCCCCAATTTTGTCAGCCGTCAAATCATTGTACCATTGGATCCAGTTGCACATATGGCCACCACATTGATTCTCCAAAGGTTGTCGGCTTATGTATGGCGGCTACAAGTATGGGTGGGGGGGAAATCATTCAACATCTGACCTAACGTGAGAGTCTGGTATTTTATTATCCCTAGCATCTCTAAAAACTTTCAAATGTTCGCCAAATCCTTATGTATGACTGGAAGTTCAGTTTGATGAGACGAACGCGTTCACATAAGATTCGTCGAACAAAAAACGGCATCACATTCAAATATCTAAAGCACCAAATGTTTATTATGAGTATACAGGAAAATTGGCGTATTTGTACCCAGGTTTGCACATGTGCAAGTGATAGTCAAAGTATGATCAGTGCGGTTGTTACATGCAAACTACCTCTTCAAAAGCTTTGTAGACGATAGGAATTTGCTTGCAATCCGGGCTGATCCACCCAAAGAGGCGGGCCCCGACCCTGATTCGACCTCAGACCAAGTTCACCCTGACTGGCATCACCCTCATCACATAGTCACGTAATCACGTAAGCACGACATAGTTTATTCTTTATGGTTGAGTATAAATGTGTATTTGTAGTGTCCAGCATCGTCGTCGCAGTTTTAATATCCTGAAGACGGGCTCTCCAAAATATCATCCCAGGGAAGATCCTTCCCTGCGTAGAAGGAGCGCATGTAGACGTCGTATACGCGCCAGAAAATATCGGTGCTGCATGCAAATTTACAGTCCAAGAAATTAGGTATTTCTCGCCAGAGACGGCAAAGAATCCTGGGTCCCTTCAGCAAGGGGGGCTTATGGGGCCGCGCGGCAAGCTGTTACGGCCCCTGGGTCACCAGGTATCGATCGTCTTATTGTTCCTCACGCGCAATAAGCTATAGAGTCAGACCCACATATGGATCCTAGGGGTGCTCGCCATGATATGTCACCAAGTCAAACACACATACACACACACACACACACACACACACACACACACACACACACACACACACACACACACACGCACGCGAGCAAACACATACAAACGCACACACATGTACAAAATGGCTTGCGCAGGTGCTCCTGCAAGGTGCCACTTCATAGTCCAGGAATGCGTGCGCCATATGTACTATACAGCTGCTACACGCTCCACCTAAGTAACCGAGAGTAGACCTAGGCCGCTCTTATCACCCCTGCCAGAATGTGCCTGCCACTGCCTACCTGGACAGCCATAGCCTCAGGGTTATGGTTAAGGATTGCCTCTGCCTCAAGTTAATTCCGACCCAGACCCCGACACAACAGAATCACTGCCATGAAGCCTAAGCCATCACCATCGTCGTCATCATCGCTGCCACTGCGATAATCTCCATCGTGCACTTATACCGGTACTCCATGTCATCATTGCCGCTACCGTCCTGCACCTCCACATCCATCGCCTCCGTCTCATCCATCGCCTCGTCCTCCGTCTCATCCTCCGTGTCATCCATCTCCTCGGCCTCCGCCTCGTCCCCAGCCTCGACCTCTGCCTCATCCTCCGTCTCACCCTCCGCTACAACCTCCATCTCAACCTCCGTCTCATCCTCCATCTCATCCATCGCCTCGACCTCCGCCGCGTCCCCAGCCTCGACCTCTGCCTCATCCTCCGTCTCACCCTCCATCTCATCCATCGCCTCGACCTCCGCCGCGTCCCCAGCCTCGACCTCTGCCTCATCCTCCGTCTCACCCTCCGCTACAACCTCCATCTCAACCTCCGTCTCATCCTCCATCTCATCCATCGCCTCGACCTCCGCCGCGTCCCCAGCCTCGACCTCCGCCTCATCCTCCACCTCGACCTCCGCCTCATCCTCCGTTACAAACTCCGCCTCATTCTCCGCCACAACCTCCATCTCAACCTCCGTCTGTTCCTCCGTCTCGACCTCTGCCACGTCCCCAGCCTCATCCTCCGCCACAACCTCCGTCTCATCCTCCACCTCGACCTGGCGATAGCCGGAGGCCACACTGTCGGATCGGACATGGCAGTCAGGACCACTTGTGCAGGTTTGCCGACGCCGTTGAGAAGATGCCGACGTGTACGAAGAGTTGGAGGAAGAGGTAGACTGAGAGGTGGTGGGCTGGGATGGGGATAGGGAGGCGGTGGAGTGACATGCAGAGGGGGAGGAGGCGGATGGCGAAGGAGAGGGGAAGGAGCTGGTGTATTGTCGTGGAAAGAGCTGATCTTCCAGGATGTCATTCAAACGCTGTGTTGGCGGGGCATATGGTGGAGGTGAAGATGGAGCCCCACCACCTGGGCACGTTGCTTGGTGGGATGATAAGTCGGCGGGTTGCACCATGCACCTGTACGGGGTTGATGGGGATTGGTGGTGACGCCGGGTTAGACATTTTAAACATTCGCACGCAAAACAAACAGATACACAGACATACGCACACAAAACCCCCCCACAAATCTCCTCCCCTCCCCAAAGTTACGAGGTGGGGGGTGCTTCGAGTGTTTTCCTGGCCTCGTATCGCCCCAGGCACATAAACATATAAGCCTGAACCGAATACGTTTGAATAGGCCCTGAACCTAATAGCTCTGAAACCATGAAACTAGGTAAGTCCAAACTCACCGATACGAAATCTCCTCAGGGTACAGGAACTCATAAGCGCCTGCCATCTCGACGGTCAACTGTTCCTCCAACTCGGCCTCCGACCAGGCGAGGACATCCACGTCCATCGGGTCGTCCATCGGGTCGAAGGCTCCCAGAACCTCCGGACACTCCAAATTCGCCCCGTCCTCTTCATCATCATCAGAGGCATACGTGCGCACAGCGCTGCTGCGCTCAGTCCGCTCCGCTGCATGGGGGGAAGGGAAGGGGGCGTTAGCAGCTGATAGCAAGACACAACTAATAAGGAGAAGGCGGGGGAGCATACGCGTACACACACATACGAGCACACACATACGAGCACACAAACCCCCATACACATAAATGAACAGTGTCCAGGCTTAAAGGTATTCTTGTTATGGATACGAGAGCGGATACTTGCGTGCTCAGGTCCATCAGGTCCCACGATGCATGATGAGTGCGATGGCATACTACTGACAGACTCACGGGTCGTGGGAGCTGGCACGACCATCTGTTCCAGGGCGCCACACGTGTGTGTTGGCCCGCCGCAATACTTGGACATGTCCAACCCGTCCTCGAAGCGAAGGCGGATGGGCGTCTGCAAACACAAACCGATTTATATACGCACGTTATTGTGAAGTCGGGTGCAGCAGAGGATCAACTCCCTTCCTGACCAATACGAAGGAAAGGAGCAAATTAAAAAATAAGCTTGAGGACTTCATGATCATCTAAAGGCGAAGCAGCAAGCAAAGATCGGAATGAACGTCTATAGAATTTTCGGTGCCCGCTATCGGTGTGACTGGGTGAAGAACTTTTTGGGTGAAGGCACGATACATCATATTATACGCCCCTATATTAGGTGAGACTTTCGATAATCCTCACCGCCGAAAAACTGGCAACAACAAAACCTGCAACCCAGCAAAGAGCATACCTGCAAAACCGCACCCCGGTCACAAGTGTGACCCAGCAGGTTCTTAAACCCAAATGGACGCTCCGTAGAGACAACTTCGGGTTCCTGCGCAATCAAAGAAGCATTGTTTAAACGTAATAAGAATGCAATTGAGCTAATTTATGCAAGGCAAGGCGTGAGCTGTGCTGGCTGAGCCGAGCGGAGCTAAGCAGGGGAATGTTCGGACAACTCAAACGAAACGCTTCGATGCGCCAACTTCATAGCGTGATTTCATTGTTTACCTCCACTGCACCAAAGGTCTCATTTTCGTATGCCGGTGCTGGCGTGCCTGAAGCGCTGATGATCGGCATGGCCATGTCTGCCCAAGGGATCGGAGATTCTGCAGCAAACAAATATTTCCTTCCGTTTAAATGGCAAATCCTATTGACCACATGGGTTCAGGGCTGGTTGTACTTACCCGGAGGACGGCGTGGACGCAGTCGGCGGTGTCTGCCGATTTGAACTTCCCAAATTTCCAAGCCCAGAGATCGCACTCAAAAGATTCGCTAATAAACCGTGTAAGCTCAAAGAGAGAACTTTGCAACAGATTTGCACCTCTGTGTTTTCAGAGGCGCATGTCATGAATGCAAGTCTGCTGGCATCCGTACATCAGGGGAAAACATACCGGCCTGCCGGTGCTTGGTATTTGCTGCGAGAAAATAGTTTCATTAGTGTCGCATGACTTCGGCTTTAATGCTGCAAATGCTTGTGGAAAGATGGGTGGAAAGAACGCAAAGAGGGGTAGCTGACATAGTAACTGGACATAACTGCCAAGCCAATTTCGCGCGATAACCTGACAATTTAACGACATTGTTTTATGCTTGATGCAATTCTTTGGTCTAGAAATGATAAATCCATACCATGCACTTGTGCTAAACCAACGAAGTATTCAGCCCAGAAGGGCAGGCAGGAAGCACACTGTTCGTTTCATGCATGACTCACGGTTGGCCATGCGGCACACCACAAAGCTGAACCAAACTGTCTTATTGTTTTAACCATTATCGCATAAGCCACGGAATCTAATACCTTACTTGGACCGTACCTTGCTTGGTCTTAGGCGCCACCCAGGGGTGGCGCTCATTCGCCCAGTCGCTGTCGCAACCCACGCACGGAAGAAGCGAGTCTAAATCTAGAGATTAACAGAACGCGTCCAAATTGTAAAAAGCAGGTCCTTAAATGAAGAGATGAAAACCAGAATTGCGCCAGCCAACAACAACTCGGCAGTTTGCCTCATCGCACCATGGCACCGACCCTATCCCGCACCTAAGAATGCATAACGCGTGCGGAAGGGCCCATCTGATGCATGCTGCAATTGACTACTGCCGGCGTCCGTCCACCAATACGCCCTGTGAACCCCCTGTATCAAGACAGCCCTCCATCTAACAAGCGCACGCCCTCCCCGGTTGACCCCTCCCGCCCTCGGAGCACCCTGCTTTCGTTACCGCCACCTGCCTATCCGAATGAGCTCGCCGCGCTGGTCATCCCCTTACCCAGCATACCACCCCCAACAGCCTGTCCGTTATTCAGTTCTAATACCAGCGGCCCCTCCGTCCCGATGACACGCTTCTATATTGTTGCGTGCGCCACATGTATCCACGTTTGCTCCCAATCTGCACCACGCATCGGCTCCACTTGCAAGGCAATAGCTGGTCAGCAGTGTACAAGTGGCTGATTGGCGGATGGATGAGGGTCGCGTGATGGAACGGAAACCAAACGATAGGTGCGAGAGCCAGCGGTAGAAGCATAATCGGCATCAAAACGGTCAAAACGGGTGCTAGGACGTTGCGGCATAGATAGCTGTGATGAGCGCGCAGCGGCAGAGCAACAGTAGGGCGTGGCATGGCTGCCTGAAAAACATCACATGCTTCAATGT
Source organism: Volvox reticuliferus (assembly GCA_019650235.1). NCBI lineage: Eukaryota > Viridiplantae > Chlorophyta > Chlorophyceae > Chlamydomonadales > Volvocaceae > Volvox > Volvox reticuliferus. The sequence goes on along the minus strand of BNCP01000010.1, from coordinate 1,518,420 downwards.
GCTATTATGATCGAAAGGAACATTCCGATAACAGGACACTCGGTACAGCGGGTGGCTGATGAAATTTTATCAAGCAAGGCTCAAGGGGTAAGATGCCGCCTCGGCTGGCCCAGGGAATGGGCTATGCATAGCCCCTGCCGGATTGCCAGACAGCCTGCAGATCTGCAATGCAGGCTATGATGTCCCTGTCCATCACACACCTTTTGTCGTCTGTAGGAGAAGTACACGGCCAGCGCGCTCAGGTCGCGTTGGGGGGATGCTGCTGGTCGGTGACACCGTGCCCTCCAACGAGTTTCATGTTAGGAACTTGCGCGTAGATGCGCGAGCTTTAGCTTAGCTTGTAGTGCTATTAGCACCGTCCAAGCTCGACACATGAGTCCCCTGCACATAGAGCGCGAGGGCGCTGCGGGCAACATTTGCAGCGACAAACGGCGCGGAGATGTGCGAAGGGCAAATTTTCTGCTGCCAGGTAGAGCTCACATCACAGATATAAATTTCTAATCTAGCTTGATGATTGCGAAACTGAGAGGGGATGCCGTGAATACTAGTACATGTGTCCGTTCCGCCACGTCAAAGTCAAGCTTTGGATCTAGTCAACGCATGTATCTATATCGTTCTTTCCGCACAATTTGGTTTTTCGATTAACTCTGAGGGGTAAGAACAAGTCGACCAACCCGGTATTTCGTGTACATGCTTGTAGACTTCTGTATGATGCTGAGAGCCATTCAATTATAATCGGAGATATCAAACACGGACAACAGCTTGACGCACCTGTTATTGGGTTCCAATGACAAAAATTCCTTTGTAAAATCCTTTTATGTTTTTGTGTTATTTGCAGTCAATCTTGTGCTTCGCGTACCTATATCCACCGTGTTGCTGAAATTTGGTTGTAAGCTTTAAAACGTAGATGCAGATAATTCCTTGCTCAAGTATCGCGTCTCTAGTCTTTCAGTCGACGGAGCGGTCTCAAGTCCAGTATAGGTTGGCGATCATAGTTTGTCGGCATTCGCCGGTGCATTAGTCACCAGCCCCCCCGGTCAAGGACGCGGGCTGCTTTGCCTGACCATAACGCCTTTAGTCGAATGCATGTTGCGCATTCATTGCACAGCCGAGTGCACATATTTTCCTCGTAATCGTACTTGTGCCTCTTCCGAGTCCTGCTTGCCAACAGCCCGTGTCGGTGAATTGACAGCTTGTCTGGACGCCGCGGGTATTAGCGTATACTCTCATCCATGGGTCTTTGGTAACAGCACTCAGCGAGCGATCAAAAGCAGCAGCGTGATGGTGTTGGGGGGGCCACGTCGTATGGCTCCCTTACGTATATGGCTTTCCCTATTTTCCCCGCTCGATTGTTTCGCGCCAGTATCATCATATTATTGTTATATTGTTCAGCACCACCACACCGGACTCTTCATCAATTCTGTCAGGATGGTTAGTTATTTGTGTTAAGCAATAGCAGGTTTCATCTGTTCATTTTTTACGTGCCCGGTGAATCCGGGTGGACGTATACCGATCTGCGCTCCAGCCTTCTGCTGGCGGTTTGTAATGAAAACGTGCCATTTTGGACTGTGCCACGGATTTCCCTGCGCAGCTCAGATCTATCCCAACCTTTTCGTAACAATTTGGGCCAACTTTACAGAACACTGGTACAGGTGTGATCCGTCCAGGTGACATTTCGTCCAGGCATGCATATCTGCCGTACATATATTACCTTTCACACGCCCCAGGTAGAATAACCTTTCCGGTCATATGGAGCCTTTAATCTCTTCTTTCCCCGCCCGGCGTTCACATCGGGGGGTCCACTAACAGATCTCATCCCGAGTTCTGTACCTGGAGACCTCAATCCATCCGTCTCTCATGGAGCTCATCAACGGCAATTAATCAATCGATAACAAAATGTCTTCACTCGGTCTCCGTCGTACCTCGTCCCTGATGAAAAAATTCCTGCTTCGAATTATCATGATTGGCAACCCCCCCCAGACGCTCCGTCATGTCTCGCTCAGTATCCGATCTCAAATTCCGCACGGTTATCATCTTTCATGTGCGATATATAAATTTCAAACAAATGTTAAGATTTTCAATGTCTCACGGCGGCGACGACAGCAGATGCTCCTCAACGGCATTTCCGACGAAAGCACCAACCGGGTGGCCTCCCCCCCTGGACAGCCATACGTGCTGGTATCGCCATTACGTACATTACGCCACTCCATCCCAGCATGCCATCGCATTAGCCACTAACAGCGTATCTTCAGCGCTCTGCTCACACCAGACGCCTAGCCTACAGAAAATGGTACGCACCATCAAACATGAGAAAACCCTGGAGATTAGACCCTGGCCTAACGAACCCACTCTGGCCCGCTGAAAGTGCTGCAGCCCCCAGTACTCATCGCATATGCCCCCGGCTGGTGCACCACGCCTCACGTCACTCTCGTTGATATCATGGCCACCACCTAGCACCACTATCCATGCCTGCCCCCTTGTCTTTTATATCGAGTTACGCCCACTGCCCACATCCCCCACAGACATGCCGGCTCCGCAGCGAGCCGTCATCCCCTTTCACACCCGTGCAGCAGAGGCAGGCGTACTGGCTGGTTTCAGGCCCTTCACGAACTCCATGATCTGCTCCGCCGCGAGTTGGGGTTGCTCAAGGTGGGCGCAGTGGCCACAGCGCTCCACCCACACCAACCGTCCTCGCGGCAAGATGTCCCGGAACCGTGTCGCATAAGATGGATCCAAGATCTCGTCGTTGCGGCCCCAGAGGACGAGCACGTCCTGCTGGATCTGTGAGGGGACGTTCAATACGAAGACGGACAAGGACAGGGTTGGCCGTGCATCCAAATTTCGCAACCACGTCCTGGCCAGAACTTATGGCGGTGGCACGTGGGGAGTAGCAATACATCATGCATTGGATCTCCAAATGTCCTCGCAAAGATGTGATACAGACAGGAAATCCAATAAACGATTATTGCATGGTGACCTTTTATGTGGCCCAGCGTCGTCGAGCAGCTAGCTGTAGCGCCTTAATGTGCAGTCCAAGTCCCCGCGTACCAGCCATCCGCCGGCTCTCGGGCCAATTTGCTGCCTGTCGCTGCAGGTGTCACCTACCTGGCCAATTTTGCCACTGATGGCGTAGCCGCCACTGCGCATGAATGCGATGTTGGCGTCCAGCCAGCCCGGCAGGTGGGTGTGCAGGCGGCCAATACGCATGGCGTCCTGAGTGGCGAACCGCTCTTTGTCAAAGTATGCCATCTGCGTGACGGAAAGAGGGCGAGGTTCGGGTAGGAAGATTCAGTCTCCCTCGAGCGGGGGGCTGTCAGGCTGCCATGTTGTTTGGCTCTGCAAGTTTTGGCGCAGGGTGGTGCAGCAGCAAGGAAGCAATCGTAAAGATGCATGACACTCCATCCACACTCCATGTGAGCACCCGCACGGCTTTCACCTGTCCCTCTTGCCCACAAGTGTTTGATCCCTGGCGTTTTTCCTGTCCCGACCCATGGGCCTCACCTTGTTAGCCGCCTGGCGCAGCGGCACGGACTGCAACAACTTCACTCCGAGCCACAAAAGCCAGCGAGGTGCGGTGGACATCTTGCCAATACCGTCAATGAAGCCCTGAGCGTCAATCAGCACTACGCCCTTTACGAACTGCATGGAAATATGCAGACCGGCCGACCGACCGACCGACCGACCGACAAATTGACCAGTACAAAGGGGGAGCGGCAGATTTGTGATGTGGACAAGATATGGACTCCAAATGGAACTGACATCCGGCAAATGGCTAACTAGCTGCATTGAGTGATTGCAACCACCGCCGCAACCGATGAAGCTCGACAGCAGCGCTACAGAGATGCGGAGAGGAAAGGGAAGAGGGATAACGGATCGGAGGCACGCAACCTTTTCATGCATATCTCCGAGGAAGGAAGAGGTTGATGAGTGGGTGCATCGTTGGGAAAGCGAAGATGGCCATGTGAAGGACCCCTGATGCAAGAGCACGCTCTGGCGGCGCGAGCCTCCACCTGTTCGCCAGGATGCACATCCTCAATCAACTCCTTTTCCATACCGGTAATTAGCCGCTCTATTAAGGGGCACCATTCCGCCATTTACCCGTTTGGATCTACGCCCCAAGATATATGGTACGGTCGGTCACATCTGCAGGCCTGCGCCTTCGAGTTGGCCCCTCCAGGCCCCCCCACCTCCGGGTACGTGTGGGCAAAATCAAGTGCCTTGGCGCCACCTAGAGATGCGCCTACGAGAACCACGGGTCGGCCGTCTGTGTGCGCCTCCAAGAAGGCACGCATGTGGGCGGCCTTGTCTTCGGGGCGGATTACCAGCGAGGGGTCGGACTCGAAGAGCGACGAATCAGTGAAGCCCCAGCCCACCTGTGGCCGCACGCAGCAGCACCACACACGTTCGGTCTAGATCTTTCATGTGTGAAGGTGTTAAGAACGTATGGGAGATCCGCAAGACGGCGCGAAGTAAAGCTTTATCGTAAAGTTACGAATTCCTGTCGTTCCATCTGCGCACCAGCTCTCACCAAGTCCAGAGCATAAGTCGGCGCCGCTGCTGCCAGGAGGGGGTATAGACGTCGCCACTCCATGCAGGAGGAGTCAAAGCCGTGCAGGAGGATGATGGATGGGACATCTTTAGGATAGCGAGAAGCTTCCTCGCGTGTGGGCCCCACAAAGGCTGTCGCGACTTCCGGGGAGCCGGGGATGGTTGGAATGGTAACTGGCACCCGCCGCATATTCGTCGCCATTGCCTGGGCTGCCGGTTCCACAATTTCAGATACTTGTGGAGGAATAAAAGATGCAGGATGCGCTTCATCGAGGTGACTCGCAGACCGCTGTGCATGGAGAACGCATGGGCCTACGCGCCTCCAAGCACGCACACGATTATGTGGCCAAGAGTTAGATACTGTATTTTGACCTAAATATCCTAGGGACTTCATTTACGTATTTTAAATTAGTGCAAAGTGGCTAAGGCGATCAATACTCGCGCTGCCAGCTATGAAGCGGTGGAATTCGCGTTAAATTTCAGCAAATGTATGATATTGATGTGCAAAGATATGTGCGAATGATATTATCTTTGTGTGCAACATAATCGGGGCGCAAACAGATGCCCCGCTTGCCACCGATCGCCGTACGGCAGCAATACACTGAAATAGTATTCCCAAAACGTAAAATGTATATCGCAACATTTATAATTTAACGACTTGTAACTGACGCAGATACGGCGTGCCCGTGGCACAATATCAGAGAGTCAGACTTTCTTGGCCGTGAAATGATCGGCTAACTGACAACGGTAACCGTTATACCTGCCCAAGTGCCCATACAGCCATTAGACAAAAATATGGGTTTATTGGGTACTCCATTCCAAGGCACAGCAACACTTGTCCGGGGAAGGGCATCCATAACAAAGAAACGCAAGCCACCGGAATCGGCAGCGGCCAGCAAAAGCTAGGTTTACAACAACAGAGTCCGAATGTCATCCTCTGAAGTCAACCCCACTTACGACCCTAACAACGTCCGCAAAACTCCCACCAGAGCTGCGCAAACAAGTTGACCCTTGCCCTGAGCCAATTTGAAAGCCATTAAACACGCGCACCGCCTCCTGCGGCAGACTGCATAGTCTTGATCGATAGGTTATCAAGTCGAGTGTTCTGTTGGCAGCATCACACGAGCGACTAAAACCAACTTTCTTCGACAGACCACAAACATACACGACCGAGGACCGAACGGTAATGCAGGTGCGGTGTCAAATGCTGGCGCGAAATTGCTGAATACCGTCTACGCATGCCATCAATCTATTTTAGAGCACCATGTAAGCGCCAAGTTGACCCCCCAAGTCCCCCCCCCCGTAGCCATAAGTCATAGGGAAACATTTTCCCTGGTCCTGCGTTCCTGTGAACGCATCCGTTACTTTCCTGACCCGGCCCCCAAACATAAACAATCATATGATTGTGTCACTGTTCACATATCCGTTCCCGCAGCTCGGCCTCCCCCTCTCTCGGTTTCGGCTTTACTCAAAACGCGCTGATGATTCCTGTCCCCCAGCACACATGGACACGAGAGCCTAACCTATTTGGCAGTTTACGCTTAGCACACGCTTTCCCAGGAAAACACACGCTGTACGAATGCACACAACAAAGGACGCAAAGCTGTTGGACGATCTGATCCTCCCTGTCTACGAAGGACGCGAGGCCCCGAATCCTTACCTACTGCATCGGCAGCATGGCTGCAGGACCACGTTCCCCCAGGCGGCCCTGATATAGAGGCAGCAAAAACAGCACCGCTGGCCTCCTGTTTGCCGCTGGAAAACGGGAGGGTCGACTATTGCGGGCTCCAGCGGCATTGCATGGAAACCCCGCACGCATTCGGCGCATCTCCAAGCTACGGCAGCTTGTCCACCCATTCAGGTTGTGGTGCCACCGCTGAGTTCTGCTCCCCGCTGGCGTCGATGTCGTGTGTTGACCAAGGGCACAATAAGGCCCTCAGCTCGTCACGCTCCTCGGCGGTCAGGTCACCCCCTGCCGTTAGCAAGCGCTCCTGCGCCAGCGCCAGGTGCTCAGGGAGTGTGCGGCCCATGACCTGCACAGAGAGAGAGTGTGTGTGTATTTGAATATGTTCAGTAGACTCGTACTTGGCATACGGTAGGCTCACAGCCTAGGAAGGACCTATAAATGCATGTGCGGATGTGGTTGCCCGCTAAGATGGGAGAAAGACAACATGCACCGGGCCTATTGTGCGGAAGGGCTAGGCGCAAGCCAGGGCCGAGTCATCGGCTAATGCACCATCTGGTCGCTCTGGCGCACAGCTGAAGTGCAGCACAAAGTCATTTACAAAAGGAAAGGCACCAACAACCAAAACCTACCTCGATGTAGTTGTTTATGTTGTTGCCGTCTTGCAGTGTCGGGTCTGCGGATTTTGTTGCGAAGCGGAGAGGCACCAGGAGCCCGATAAGGACCTGACTACCTGACAAGAGACTGCTGGACTAAGATGAACCACGGTAATGAACCTCTACATGTTGTAGAATATGCGTACCCATGGCGCCCCCGGCCCGCAAGACTCGCCATCACAGAGGACTACCCCGCCCCCGGCCACACACTAGCCTTACACAGCGATCCAATGAGGCCAATGCGGGTCACCACCTTGGTGCGTCTGGAAACTCATGCATGCGAGCAAGAATGCCTAATCCATAGCCACCATTTGCGGCTGGGTCGCGACCTGCATGTGCACATGTATGGGTGCACAATCCTCCGCTCTGAAGCTGCGCGGGCTGTTATACTTAGCCCCCCCTAGCCCCCCTCGTGTACCGTACTTACGATCGGCGCTGTAAGTCCAGTTGCCATCGATTATGAACTTGTAGGTGTACCTCCCTGTAGGACATGCAACGCGGACAAGGTAACCGGTTGTCAGCTGGCAGTCGCCCCTTCCTCCCCCCCGACAGCAACAGCGCATCGATCGGGCTTCCAAGGGACTTAACCTACAGTAGCGACCTAACTGCAACTGTTCGTTTCCGATATGCAATCTTTCCTAAAGAACCAGTGCGTCTCGCGCCACTCGCACGAGTACTGTTGCTGAACAGTCCCTCCCGGTGCCGTGGATTTCACCACCTTGATTCTGCGAGTAGTGCCCGTGTAAATTAAGGCCGGGAAGACGACGTGGTAATAAACCGGGGCATGCGGCAGCAAGGTGGGGAAGTAGCGGTGACGCGTAGCTCGGTATCACAACCCCATATTCCCTCCCAATTACACCCACCGGGCTGGAGCAGACGGCGCAGCACCATGCGGCCGGTGCCCTCCTCCCTCTCCAGGGGCAGCTGTTGGTGCCACCCCACATCCAGGCCGGCAACCTGGCAGTCGGCGGGTATAGGCCAAGAAGGTACGACTTAGCCATTGGATAGCGGTTCCAACGGCAGGATGGCAGAGCGAACAAAGCAGTCGCAACAGCGACGCCGATGCATGTGTTCGAAAAGGCCGCAACAGCAGCACATTGACAGAAGCCAGGACAGCTTAAGAGGGCCATTCTCACTTTGAAATCCGTGGCTGTTCCGGTGCGACTGACGCCGATGGTGGCCAGGACCGGCTCGGTGCCTACCAATAGGTCCACTGTCGCAGAGCGGATGGCCTGAGCGCAGGGACACATTGAGGGAAGGGTGGGTGCGGGTCGCTGCGCTGCACAATCACGACAAGCATGAGTCGCGACAACTAGACCGTCGTCATTGTACCGGTCTTACCGCACAGCGCAGAGGAAAGTGTAGCAAGTCCTGGAGTCCGGGAGGGGCACCTAGGTAGAAATAAGCTGGCCAATATAAATCGTAGGGGGAGGTGGTATGAGCGCCCTCAGGCTGTTCATGGCAGGGTGGGCCTCCGCATGCCCCTCGTTCACGAATCCCAGCCGAAGACCAACAATCAACTAACCTCCCTGGCAACGCAGTGTGTGACGACCCGCCCCAAACCCCGGAGCCCGCCATGTGGTGCAACAACGCTTTCGGTGCCTACTTCGCTGTGCATGTTTGAATTTTGATGGGCAACTGCTTCCGACCGATCCACGTCACGCACCTCAATCCTCGGGCTGCACATGCGCTTTCCACGAAGCAGCTCGTACGCCGCATCCAGCTGGTAGCCACGCAACCAGAACATGTACGCCAGCGCAGTGGCAGGTGCCCGACCCAGTCCTAAATACGGAATAGGAGAGAAGGCACGGTCCCATGGGTCACTGGTCAAGAGCTGGGATTGACCGGACCTGCTCCTAGATTCGTCCGATGGATACACAGGCCTCCCACTCTACACAGGTCATTTGTGAATTTGGAGATGTAGAGTTACAAATACGCATTCCGCACAGTGTCAACGAGGCTGCTTCAGGACTGCGGGGGTCGTGCAGCGCGCCGAACGGCGGCCTTTTTCGAAGATCGAAAATGCGACAGCAACCTAGGAATTTATGAAACACCGCTCTTGCACCGCTCCTTCAAGTACCTGCTGTGCAGTGGATGTAGACAGTGCCGTTGGAGGGATTGTGTCCGCGCGCCAGCCGAGTCACCGCCTGGTTGAGGTTGAGCAAGTGGGCAAGGTCGGGACAGTGGTGGGGCCCAGCTCCCTCCTTGTTGCCCTCACAATGTCCCTCCGGTTGATGGACAAGTCGATGGACAGGAACCGCTGCCCCAAACCCGTGCACCATCCACATGGGCGATCGGCCATGCCACAGAGCTTCCCACGCGCCCCATAGCCCACCTTGGGCAATTTCCGACGCAGGTCAAAGGGGTCAAAATCACGGATGGGAAAGCGCACGTGCTTGATGTCACCGCGCTCCTTGCAGCGTGCCTGCGTCCAACGGGGCCGACCGGATGTTTAATCTCACGGTAGCACGCTCATACGGACAGGCACAAAGTGTCGGCGGACTGATGAGGCGAGTCACTGTCCTTTTGGTTAGGTCCGCCTTTCCTCAAAAAACGGAATTTAAGTTCCCAAGAACAAATTAGGTACCCGAACACAGTTGAAGGCCGCAAGAGCGGCTCGCCTGTATTGGCTCGATGTCAAGGTTGAAGTAGGCCATGTCGGAATCTTCCTGCAGACAGAAAATGGTCCGCACGTTCTCCCTCTCCGCCAGCAGGTCAACATCCTCTGGTGTCTGCACAGCGGCGTCGCGTGAATCGTAGCACGAAGAGGCAGCAACGTGAATTCAGCATGCGAATGCGAGCAACCTAGCTTCAAAAAGCAAACGAACTTGATGGACATGCGGGCGGTCCCTAGGACGGCACGGGGCCACTTCTATAGCATAGACTGAAAGAGAAACGTAGCCAACTGTCCACATCCCCTACAGTCAGGGCACGATCTTCGTCGCACCGCTTCGGGCGCTCGGCCCCAACCCCTGTCCCGGTTCTTTGGCCTTAGATACCTGCAAGCAGCTGCCCACGATCAGGTCAGACAGGATGCGGTTGTAGTTAATCCCTAGCTCATGTTGATACGTGAGAGTGGTACCCATCTTCTTCTGCATGTCCTCGCTGTACTCCTCGCTCTTGGCCTCTGTACCGGAAACCGCGGTTTCAGATGCTGTTGTGGCGCTGACGTCAGTGTCGGCCTCTCCGAGCGCAATGCCCGCCTCTCCGGAGAAAGCTGCTATGTCAGTTGAGCTGCTGGCGGTGATGCTGCTGCTCTTACTCGCAACGGAGGCTGCAGTAATCATGCCGTTGCAACGCACATTGCACCAGAGAAAGCAGCATTACGTTAAGGGGCGGGCGTCGGGTGAGTAATGATCTCGTTTTGCGCTTAACGTCAGGTGGGGTGCAGCGCGCGCGCTCTGTGTCCAGATGCTCGGTGGAGAACGCCAAGTGCAACGTGGCAGGGGTTTGCGATGAGGATCCGAGGAGGATGAAGGTCAGATGCACTAGCTTGCATCTGGACCTGGGTTTGGATAGCCCGACCAGGTGGAACTGGTCTCACCGGTGACAACGAAACAAGTGGGCCGAATTATGTAAGCCCAGCTCAGCAAGCTGCGAAGCCTTGGATGTTATGTCTTGGGCCTCAGACCCAAATGCCTGTGATCCTTCAGACCATGGCCTTCAGGGTGTGCACCACCGGTAGATCCCTTACTTTTATATGCAGAGCATACTGCAGCCCCAGAGTAAGCGTGGGCGAGAGGATCTGTTCAGATCAAAGACCTGGCCCTCAGCCTTGGTTTGCAACAGCTGACAGTGCAAGGATGATCAAATGATGTTGTCCCTTCCCAAATGATCCCTAAGTATGGTGCGCCTGCTGTTCTTCCCCCCTGAAGAACTTCTCTTACCGTCATCCGCGGCTGCTGCTTGCGACACTGCAGCCCGAACTGCGGGAAGAGAGGGACGGAGATGTTCCAAGGTAAACTTAAGGAGTCTGATTCGTGCAGCACGGCATGTGCGTGGAATGCGTGGCTTTGTGCAAGGCAGGCAAGCAGTGACCACCCGGCCTGCTAAGTGTGGATGTTGTGCATCGGGAGATACAGGGGCATGCACAATTGTTGTGCAAGAGGGCCAGAAAAATGCATGGCTATCGGGCTCCTGGCTGCTGTCGACATGTATAATAATAGTACCGCGAACCCTGGCGCCGGGTCCCAAGCCATCCTTATGCAAGGCCATCATACTTCGCCGTATTGCCAACATTGTATAGGAGACAATAACAAGCGAGTCCTGAATGCGATGGCGAAACAAATGTCTGGGCAAACCGGGAGGATCGCTTCAAATAGCCGCATTTTACCCTGTGATGTTAGATAACGTTTAGATCCAGAATGGAAAACCGATATCCTGGAAGGGCTGCTGCTTGCCACCCGCCACTGACCCAGTCGTCTGCACGACCACAAAACAAGTTGAATGAAAACCCGAAGCGAAATTCATTTAGGAAAATCACATGTAAGTCGAATGTCGCCCCTATTTCGCCTACCTGCATGGCGCACGTGAGGCTAATTGGCAGTTGGAGTAAGCCATTTCAACTTGATCACTTGAACCAAATAACAACGTTACCAAATAAAAGCCAGGGTTCAAGGAGAATCCCCAAAATGGTATTATTCATGCAGTACGATGTATGCTCCGAGACTACTCACGATTTTACTTCCTGATCCCTGTGTTGCCAGTGGCCCGGAACCGCTATGGTCCAGCAGCACTTCTGAACGTAGGAGCTGACGAGCTGTCCGACCTTGGCACGCCTGTAATCCTGGAAAGGGGGTCCTTATAACGGTAACCGTGACGGTCGACTGTGGAAACTTCGTATTCCAATGCGCCTGACGAGGATCTTTCCTTGACGATGCGGGAATTATATGTTAGGGTTGATACCACCTATATATTAATGCGCAGCTTGTAGGTTTTTGATGGGCCGACGAGTGTCCAAAGCCGGACATTCGTATGGTTGGCTCGGCTCGTCGCTCGGTCATCGTACCCACCTTCAACGAGCGTGAAACGTTGCCGTGCTGGTATGGCTCCACAAGTACCTCTCAGACCTGGCATCGTTTGAAATCGTATTTGTTGACGACAGCAGTCCCGACGGCACCGCCGATGCGATTGCTCAGCTGCAGCCTGTGTATGGTACATCCCGCGAGCAGTTAGACCGCCGGCTCCGCAAACTCGGCCTCGGCTCTGCCTACGCTGTTGGCCTTGCAGCTTCCTCGGGTCGCTTCATTATTCTCATGGACGCTGACCTCTCCCACCACCCTAACCACCTGCCCGCCTTCATCGCAGCAGTTCATCGCAGTTTATGCAGTAATGCTTGCAGCTTTGGCCCTGACGGGTGGCTGCTTCGGTTCCTGTTTAGGCTCAGCTTCTTAGTCACAGGTTATCCGGGCATCTGGCTTCCCCCACCTGCAGCCAGAACGAGTCGCATCCAGAGCTTTGCCACAAGTAGGCTAGCCGTGAGGCAGGGCGATTCCTTGACCTCATTGGGAGCGGTGTACACGCGCACAAAGATCCGCATGTAGAAATCCACCGACAAGCTCAGCAACGGAACAATGTGCCGCTTGTACCTGTGTGCGCGCAATGGCGCACGGAGAGGGAAACATACATACAATATGGGTGCCGGACAGGGAGGCAAAGCGAGGCGGTGTAAACCCAAGTCCGTGAAACCCGGCCGGCCAGGGGGTAGGCCCAGACTGAGTTCTCCCCCGGTAGGAGGGGCCGGAGAAAGAGCCCGTTCCTGTATCAACCCAGCCAACAAGGTAACCTGGGGTGAAGGACAGAGGGTTAGACTGAACCGAGAACAACACCGGGCACGGGTGAGCTTACCAGACCAGATGAAGAACGGGCAGCTTCAAGTAGACCCATCATGGAGTCCGACGCCGGAGAAAGAGACAGATCGAGCACAGGAAGTCGTGAAAGACCTTCCACAGGGCCACGCACAGATTTGGAAGTAATAATGACGCCATCGAACTCCCGGATCTGAGATGAAAGACAAGCACTATCAAATTCCTTGGAAGGTGGCAAGGATGAACCAGCCACAATCCTGGAGTAGTAACACCCACCTACCGTCGGCTCTGAAAGAGTACCAGTCGAAGTGGTTGGAGATACTCTTATAGGAACCTACAAAAACTCACTATATGAGACGCACTAGGCCTCATGAGAGTGAGACGCACTAGGCCGTTGCCCTTATATCACTCCGTAAGCCCTGTGGGTCCATATGTGAATGCTTAGGTTACCCCTCTCCTTAACCCCCCACCCATTTAAGATTTTACCCCTACCCGGTGGTATGGTTACTGAGGCCCCCAGTATGTAATGAGGGGGGTTCTGTAACTGCTACCCCCTCCCCTAACCCTCGATCGCTCTGTGTCATGTTTACGTGGTGTGTTATCCCCTTCCCTGCTGCCATAGGGTGCATTCTTCCTACTTTAGGCAAAAGTTTGTAAGCCATTATCTGCCTTCCGTTTAAGCTCGGGGATGTCCGAATCTTCCGCGCTGCCACCACCGCCGACGATAATGACGTGGTCTTTGTTAGTTCTGCGGATCTGGTCGTCTCCCTCCGTGTTTTTGGAGCTAATGTTCTGTTCAAGTTCGCTCCATAGCGCTTGGCAGCCCGACATTGAAGATGTCATAGGCTTGGTGTTCGTCTTAGTATGACGCTCAGATATCTTTTTCCAAGCGTTCGAATTTTCATCATTTGTCATAAAATGAACTTTTTTCTACTTTGAAAATATGCAAGCTGCACGAACAGAGACTCTGTATGATACCGGGGAGCAACTTGGCCAACAAGGGTAACTTTTCGGGCAGTAGGCTGGCTCTGCGGTTTCTCAGGACGAACATTGTGAAATCTAAAACGATCACCAATCGCCTAGAGTTCGCTTCGAGAGTTGTCATTTCGTACGTGGACAAACTGCCGTGCACGTTCAACCGGAATCGCTAATCAAAACAGTCCTCACATGATCCATACGTGCTAGCCTTGATTACTTGTGCGCATGACATATATATGTCATAGAGATAGCAACTCTTCATTAGCGCACGTTCAGGCTAATGATTGATTGATTAAAAGTTACTCTGAACTCGTAAGGCCCGGCTCCAGGCTAAGCACGTGGCAGGTTGAATTTTGTATACGGCAACTGTGGAAACTTCGTACTCCAACGCGCCTGGCGAGGATGTTTCCTTGACGATGCGGGCTTTAAATCTCGTGGTTTAATTCTCTTATTTATTAACGCGCAGCTTGTTTTTTTCGAGTGTAAAGAGGTTCTACCTTGCAGAAAGCCGGAGCAGAAAATTGTTGGATCATTTCAGCGTAGGCCTTAGGAGCACTCATTAAAATAAAGCCGGGATATGAAAACGAACATCACCAGTGGGACTGGGACGGCAGCCGGACATTCGTCGGCCCAACCCGAGTACTCGGTCATCGTACCCACCTTCAACGAGCGTGAAAACGTTGCCGTGCTAGTATGGCTCCTCCACAAGTACCTCTCAGACCTGGTATCGTTTGAAATCGTATTTGTTGACGACAGCAGTCCCGACGGCACCGCCGATGCGATTGCTCAGCTGCAGCCTGTGTATGGTACATCCCGCGTGCGGTTAGTCCGCCGGCCCCGCAAACTCGGCCTCGGCTCTGCCTACGCTGTTGGCCTTGCAGCTTCCTCGGGTCGCTTCATTATTCTCATGGACGCTGACCTCTCCCACCACCCTAAGCACCTGCCCGCTTTCATCGCAGCACAGCATGCCGCCAACGCGGACATAGTGACGGGCACGCGATACCGCCTGGGCGGTGGTGTGGCTGGGTGGAACCTGACCCGCAAGATCACCAGCCGCGGTGCCAATCTGCTGGCCTCTTTCCTGTTGGGCGCACAAACATCAGACCTCACCGGTGCATTCCGACTCTACCGCCGACAGGCCCTTGCGGAGCTGCTAGCAAACACCACATCGCATGGGTATGCGTTCCAGATGGAGGTCATCGTACGGGCACAGTATGGCGGGCTCCAAATTGTGGAGGTGCCGATTGTGTTTGTGGACCGGTTGTATGGCGAGTCGAAGCTGGGCGTGGGGGAATACGTACAGTTCGTGCGCGGTCTGCTGGGATTGCTGGTGGGTTTGTGAAGCAACTCAGCGTCCTAGATAACTAGCCCTCGCGCATCTATATCATAGGCCACCGCAGATCTATGCAGAACATTATTGTAGCCAATAGTAACTGACGCATGGACGGAGCCCAGTGTGAGGTCATTCACAATTGACTCGAAATGCTCTTAATCGGCGGACAAGAAGGCAAATGCTGTCACATATGAGCATTACGGATAGGCAGCTCACAGACAGGTACCTGGATCGCAGTGCCACAGCTTGATATAAAAGAAGGACAGCAGCTTGCTTGGAACTCCTGAGCGCTGGACTTTGGATGGCTCAGACATGAAGGGTGTGTGTGTGTGTGTATGCCGTTGATCAGTACGGCCAGTGCAAGAGGAGGTCTAGCGGCTGCATGTTACGAACACGATCCGGTGAGATACGGCCGGGTAGCCGCATGTGAGATATTCAACATCCAAACAGTTCGCCAGCCGGCGGTCCCCAAGTAACCCTGGAGCTTGCCAACTGCTCTGATGGAATCCCAGTATAACGTCAATAAACAAGCCAGCATGACGTGCTTGCATTCATCGTGCATTCCACACTCGCCCGTGGTGTTGATGGGCATGTAACCCGCCGTGCCTAGATACATGTCAAGCCCATTCTGAGTCTCTAATCCAACCCAAGGACCAAACCTGTAGCCAGGTCTGCTTAGTAGGTCCACTCTTCGTTGGGTTCACCCGCCGTAAGCTGCGCGTTCATTAAGTGCTTCACCTTGGCGACCTGCTGATCCTAGACCCCAGATATACAGGCTCACGCACGCCGCCAGTAAGCTAAAACCTTTCGTGCCCAACAAGGCGTAAAGTACAATAGCCGAGCCTGTTCTACTGAACGGTATGATCTGATGTTATTCTGCTTTCTGCTGCTTGGCGTCCGGCTCATCTACGTTTTCCCCTGCCGGCCGCTTCTGGCCGCCGTTCTCCGCTGGTTGCTCATGTTCCGTTTCTTTCACCACCACTGCCTCTGCCTCTGCCATCTCCATAAGCGGCGCCTCTTCTCCTTTGGGTACCGCTGAAGCGCCCCCATCCCCGCTGCCACCACCGTGGCCGCCGCGCCCGCGACCCTTGTTACCGCGTCCAGCTCCTTTACCACCTGCACCATTTCCCCCAGCGGCGTCCCCTCCGCCCTGTTGTCGCTGCTGCTCTTGCGGACGGGTCTGGTCCGGCCTGCATATGGCGCAATAAGGAAGCAACTGGATAGACGGTTGCATTTGAATGCATGTTCACGCGCAGAGACATAAATTGACTCACGTTTCGGTGAAGCCAGTTTGCCAGCGCGCTATCAGTGCAACCAACATCCCAGGTAAAAGGATTCGGAAGCATGTAATGCAGTTCGAATGTCCGGCCATCAAACTCGGCCTTAGATCTTATGTGCGGGTGCCCGGTCGAGAACGTTTCGAAGACAGGCACTGTCCCACCTGCCGTGCCGAGCCTTGGGCCCCCAATAAGCGGGATTGTGTACGAAGCGAGGTGTCTTGTCGTCCTTTTTCCGCACCATTGCCTGGGCGACCACCATGAAGTTCGCCTCAATGGTGGGCTGTGAGTCGCACACATGGGATTGCACAAACGAGCGGCAAAGTAGACCAAAACTCATAAACTTCGCGACGTCAGCGGGCGAGCGAGCGTCTTAGCGTGCTGCCATGATCAAACTAACAGCAAAGTGAAGATGTTTGCTGCCAGGGAAGCGCCGAAGCAGCTGTGCACCGGTACCGCAGGTCCCAGCACTGCAAGCTACCACCGGTGCTATCACCGGTGCTATCACCGGTGCGTACTTGTGTGAGATGTGGGTACTCAGGAATGTGTGCCAATCTGACGTCAATATTACTCGGTGCTTTGCTGGTTGGGGAGAGCGGGCACACGGAGGCCGCACTCCAGATCCCCCGGCTCGATCCCGCTCCGAGGCCCGGCCCCGGCATATCTTGTATTTCGGCCGCCCAGATACACACCTCCTTGGCGAGCAGCTTCGCGGAGTATGACTCTGGGTCCCTGACAGCCAACGCAGAGGCGCCCTGGCGCTTCACCCAGCACCGCACGATATCCCACACCACAGAGGGCGGCGCATCTGTCTTGAGAGCCAGGGGACACGCGTGGCTGCCGGACACCCTGCCGGCGTGAACAGCGATAGCCGTAACAGAGGCAAGCAGGGGCTCAAGACGGGGCTCAGTGCATGCAATTTGGATCAAAAAGCGGACAAAACAGGTAAAACAGTTCCCACGGAATCCTGCTCACAGTCGTATCAGGAGTTCGTTTCACTGCACACTCCAGCGGCCCTTTAATCGGTCCCCAGGTCACTGGATATTGATTTCCATAAAGCACTCACTCACCGGTATCCTGCGTGGACTATCGCTGAACGGAACTGGTCCGCCTTGGGTGCCGTGCAGCGGACCTGCAGCCCAGCCCGATAGCGGGAGGCCAGAGGCGGGCGCCGGAGGGTGGAAATCAAGGACGTGCGTTGGGGGCTTCAGGTGTCAGGTGGAGTCTGGAGGTTTGACGTTAGGGGGCCCCAACGGAGATAGACTGGACGAAGGAACACAGCAACATCGGGCGATTGGGTGGAACTTGTGGCTGTACATAACTCAGTTGGAGGATTGCGTCCGTCAGGAAACGGCGCCGGACCCCGTACTGGGGCTGGTGTACAAACCACGCTGTGAGGTTGCCTTTATGGAATGCCTTGCAGATGTGGCTCTCCAGACTGACAGCTGGCAAGTCGAAGACGATTGCATCACGTGAGTTTGGTTTGCCTGTGTAATCCAGCTTTTAGATCCTGATGCCGTACCGTCTTGTTGATGTCATGGAGATTGTAATAAAGAGGGGCGTCAGGAAGTTCTTGAGACGCACTCAGCAGGTAGCCGCGGATCTTGACGGCCTGTGGTTCAGCCACAGGAAATGTGCATCCCTCTGATGTATAGTCTCCTGCATGTGCCCTCAATATGGTGTAATGCAGTTGGCTTCACTGCGGCCCTTTCCTCTTTTGGTACACAACACCCTTGCACACCCCATGGACAAACATTTCCCAAAACATGCTCATATAGCACAGCTAAAGGTAAAATAATGTACAGCTTCGGACACAGCATAGTCAGTCCCCGTTCACACATCTAACCAATCCACTGGTAAGCCCGAAAGTGTACGCACAGCACCGGCCCCAACCAGGCGCACACTTCCTCACAGCCAGTCAGGTGATTTACCACAACGCATCCCCACAAAGGGGCCCAGAAACAAGCCTGGTCGACGCGGTTTCGTTCCCAACCTCCAGGGCCCGCACCTGCGCGTACTTCTGGGTGCCACCTGCCTCAATTTCCGTCAGCAGCTCTGCAGACGAGCGGCAATCGGGACACGTACACCCAGCCCTTTACCCCAACGGAAGAAAAGAATAGACATGCAGAGCAAGGCAGAAACCCAACACCATTGGGTGAATGCTCGGTCAGCAGGATCATCATCATGCCAGGATAGCGGCCTCAACCTCATGGAGGCAGCACCCCAACGCCGAAGCCCACGAGGGCCTGCGACGCCGCCATGGCCCCGGGACTTCACTTTGGATTCCGCCGGGCCCCCTCTGCCCCAGAGTCTTCATACCTTGAATGAAATCTACGTCATGAATGGGTGCGGACCAAATAGGTCCTCCCATGATGTAGCCTGAGCCTGTGTCCGGGCAGCGGGGCTCCACAGCCGGACCAGAGCCTGGCATGAACTTCCCCTGGCCGTTATGTTGCCGCTTCTGACCTACGGGCTGCGTCATCAGTTTCAATAAGGGTCCGACATTGCACCGTAATTACAGAGGGAGGCAACATGAGTTGCGCTATGGAAATGCAGGTGGCAGACGGAGCGGCTGGGAACTGCGGAGGCAGCTTCTGAGATTTTCCATAATATGCGGCAATGCTATGCAGCTTTGCCCCTGACGGGTAGCTGCTTCGGTTCCTGTTTAGGCTCAGCTTCTTAGTCACAGGTTATCCGGGCATCTGGCTTCCCCCACCTGCAGCCAGAACGAGTCGCATCCAGAGCTTTGCCACAAGTAGGCTAGCCGTGAGGGCGATTCCTTGACCTCATTGGGAGCGGTGTACACGCGCACGAAGATCCGCACGTAGAAATCCACCGACAAGCTCAGCAACGGAACAATGTGCCGCTTGTACCTGTGTGCGCGCAATGGCGCACAGAGAGGTTAACATACATATAACAACCGCAGCATGGCCTGATGCAGTTCATTCAGCGTTAAGAACTTCGCGAAGGGCGCATGTCAGGTTATATCCTGGCGCAGCCTGGGACCTGGTGCCTGGGCCTGCCTCACATCTCTCATCCCACAATTGCAAGGTTTGGAAAGCGTAGCATCGGATGACATCAGCAGCGCATGTTACCGCCACCGCGTGTAAGGATTTCAGGAGAAACTATGGGGCACAACATCACCAGGCTGGCGCACAGGCATCGGCGTCGAGGGGAAGGAACTCGCGTGCGTCTCCACCCTCAAACCTCCTCTCGGCTCCCTCACTCCCTCAACTTCACCACATATGTATACACACACACACACGCACAACCAAAGTGGTTTCGTGGTTTATATTGTTATGGCACATTCACGTTTTCCCGATGATGACCATGACGATGATAACAGCCTCACCGTGCGGCATGGGTCTCGAGGCAAGCGAGAACAATGCGCAGCGCCATCTCGTGACAGTACGGCCGGTGTACGGGGTAAATGCCGTAGTTGGCCCAGCAGGCGGTGCTGCGAGAAGAGGGATTGGGGTCCTGTCGGTATGTGACACATGGAGCGGAAGCTCTTAAGGCGTGCTGGGCTAACTGATTGCGCGTGGGTGTATTGCTTGTTCTGCATGTGCGTGTGCGCTAGCCGCGGCGTTGGAAAAGGACGGGGAAAGGGGACGCGCTGGTCAGTCCGTGACACGCGCTTTCCCCCCCCCACACACATAAGCTTCTGCTCCTCCCCCAACCCCGCCTGATGAACGCCTCATCAGCCCGGTGGCATCGGCGATGGTGAGCTGACGATGCCCTTGTCCACACATAATCAGGGGCCCTTACGGATTATTGCCACACAGATTGGCCATGTCAGTTGCCGTAACCATCAGAAGGCCGCCATCCGAGACCGCCTGGATGGCGCTGTCCAGCAAACCAGCCGGCGTGCCGTACGGGTCCAGGTCTACCACGTCATACCCCTGGGGCGACAAGCACAGCAACCACAACGGCGGCAGTTCGGTGTAGTGGCGTATCATCATGGCGCCCACATCACTAGCTTGTCGCAGCCCAACAATAACCTGGGCTGACACAACGCGCTCATTATTCCAGTTCGGGCCATGGACGCTCGAAAAGCCCTGGAGACATCATAATGTTGCACCTGGATGGTGGACTGGGTAATTGGAGGACTCCGGAGCCGTGACGTTGGTTGATGATGCGCCTCTTGCTCCATGGCACACTACATATGCGGAAGCTGGTTAAACCAGCTGCAGCTGAGCCACTTCACCCTTCCTCGACCCCCACGGCCCCAGCGCTGACCCAACCGCACTCATAGGACACCTTTCCCGCACCCACCTTGGGCGTCTGCAACATGGTCAACCGGGCATCGCTGTGCAGCACCTGAATCTTGGCTGCCACCTCCGGCCCATTGAACTCGACATTTCGGCGTATCGATGCAACTGCATTTGCGTCCATATCGTTGGCATCAATCCGGCCCAGCTCCGGAACCTAGTCAGGGCGCGCCGGGGTGAGCAGGTTTGAACTTCCTAGGGCTGAGGGGAAGGGCCCACGGCGGCACCTGAGCGCTATGCACGAGCAGCTAATCACAAGAAACTGGCGACACCCTGCGGATGTGACTGCGGGGAGATGGTGCCTTGCGTGTGCTGTGTTGGAGCTGGGTGGGTGAGGGGAAAGAAACGTGTGTATGCGGGTTTGTTTTAGGGAGCAAGCTGGTATGGCTGCCCAGGTCTGCGTTGATAGCCAGCAGTGATGGAGCGGACGTGCACATGTCCCGACATGTACAAATGGCGCGAGTGCCAGGGCCAGGATCAAACACGGGTTGGAAGCAAGGAGCTTTCCATACGCAAACACCCCAGCATCATGCCACACAGCCCCTTAAATTTAGCCGCCACCCCCCAGCCCAGTCTGCCAGCCTGCAAATCACCTTCATTGGGAGCCGAAAGCCACAGGCCGTGCTGCGAAACTACGCAAGTGGCTTGTGGCACCGCAGCCCTCATGCTAATACTTTTCAAGGTGGGCCACAAAGTGGGCATGTGGCACCGCAGCTCTTACACTTCACAGTTCCGTAACCCCTGTGGCTTTGACCCACCTCCAGGGCATACCGGATGGACCTCAGGCCTGTGGCAGCTAGCCCCTCCAGCAGACGAGGGCGCCCATTTCCCTTACCTCCCTTAGGGCCAGCCTTCTGCAAGGCGGTCGGGGGATCGTTGGAATGGTCATCTTATCTAGGCAGTGGATATTGGACCCTTTAAGATCCGTATGGCCCACGGAATTACGATATGCAAGTTGCGCGCCCAGATTACGACCCATGGGTCCGTACCTTCTTTATCGCCCCCGATTCAAGCTCCTTCTCGCGACGACTTAAGTAAACATGCAGCGCTGCAATGGAAAGATCGCGGTTGGTGACCTGGGGTTCCAGGTGCGGAATAACGGTGGCAGACGGGGGATAATGGGCTAGGCTGGAATATATAGTATCACGGATACGGGTCGTGGCGGTTGTGCGCGTTAAAACGTCCTATTTTCCTTAAAATTCGGGAATTACAACGACAAGGATGCATACTTTAACCCTATGTCCTTTAAAAGCCTATGCCTCATTCTTTTATGTTTGACACGATGTCCGAAACATGCGCTAACCTGCGCCTCATTGTAGAACACCTCATTCCCCTTCTTTAGGATGATCGCTTTGCCCTCCTTCAGAGTTGTGTATCCCTCCGGTATTTTTGGTTCTGAGGAAGAAGACGCAGCCATGTTTGCCGCATCCGGGCCTGCCACCGCCTCGGACGGGACTCCTCTGTGTTGTACAGAGGTATGGCATGTTTTATAGGATCCAACAAAGAAGGAGGAGGTTATTACGTGCTATCGGTAAGGTGTTCTTTAAGCAGCGCCGCCCAAGCAGCCCAGGCCAGTTGACTCGCAAGCAGCCAACATACATTATCACACTATAGTGTGATTAGCGTGAACAATTTAAATCGATCCAAGAAGTCTTTTGTTCTATATCCTAACTTACTTGTCGGCGGCCTCGCTCATCAGCAAACGATATCGCAGTTAAGAATGTATGTGAAGTAGCAATTCTGTGTATACACATGCATAGAATAAATGCCGCTTCGTAAATGTGACAAATTGATCAGTTAAGATGGGCACTCGACGGTTAGCCCGATAACGGCCGGACAGCTCGCCATTATGAAACCGGTTTAGCAACGTAGTTTTCCTAATAAGCCGTCTCTGAAACATTTATAGAGTTTTGTCCTTGTCAAGCCAAGAATCGTCACATTTATCGGCCCTCGTAGTCAACGAAGTCAGCGACCGTTAGGAATCCGAAACGAGTACGGACAGGAGCGACCCCGGTCCTTTGCCAACTCACACACAGGATAGCTACATTTCAAGACCTAATTACCTACGTACTGCTGCGGGTTTAACAAAGTTATCTTCATTGAGCTCAACGACAGCCCGCCAAGCTGCAAGCTTTTGCATTTCCCTGCGAAAACCTTGAGGTGGAAAATGGACACCGGACTGGTGAGCGGGTGCCGAGCGAATGAGCTGACCAAGTCACATCCAAGCCAATCATTGAGGCTGTAATTAACTGGCGTGTGTGCGTTACCTGTGTATAATGCCCCTGGCCGAGGGGCTGTCCGTAACCCTGCCTTCTGCCCCAATCACTGCTGTTGTTACTGCTGCTGCTGCTGCTGCTGCTGCTGTTGAGTCTGTATGATACTATACACCCTGGCAAGCATGCCAGCCAATACGTCAAAATGGCTAGCGACGTCATTGACGAGAACCAGCTTGGCGCCTGCTGCTGCATCATAATCATCCATGGAATGCAAACGCCAAAGAGCATTGGTAAGAGGTGGACGTGGATTTGCAGACGCGGCAGCTGAGGACGCCGTGTTGCCTGTCTCAAAGAGGCTTCACGCGCTGCGCACGGTGTCTGCTGTTCTACGGCTACTGCCACCGGCCAAGGCGGTCGCCTCAACGGCGCACAGCACCGCAGTAAAACTAAGGCTGGCGAATGCAGCAAAATAACATCAATTGAAGGCGTTGAACTGATAATTACCCGGCATCCGGGTTAAGCGTAGACTTCTCTTATAGAGAAGTCAAGTTCTTGGACGACAATACGGGAAATGCCGTACATTTGTTTTGTCTATACAGTGTTTCCCTTAGCTCTAACCGGCATCCGCCGTTGTAGAGCATCAGTGACATAGTTATACATTAGTAGTTGGGTTTTCAGTTTTCCATTAGCACAATGGACGGCGGCGATGGCAATGGCGGTTACTAACCACCCACCACCCGCCCAATACCTAACTGCGCCACTAGGGCGACATGCGGATGTATCTACCGGCTACTAGGAGCAACTTAGAATCGTCGGGGTACTAACATGTGTTGCAGGTCAATGTGTTTGCAGGTCATGGTTTTCAGCTTGGACGATTTCGTGGAGAAGTGGTTATATTAATTGTAACGTACTGAGGACAAGAACGAGAGTTCTTGTACATCACTGATGTGTTCGCGTTATTCTGTAACAATATTTTGCTTCAACCGCAAATATATGCACAAAATAGTGATTTAAGTATCTGCAATTGAGACGACACACGTCGATCCGCGACGGAGACCTTCGCCTCTACATCAAAATCTCTTCATGCCTACTTGAACTAAATACATGCGCAAATGCACCCTTCGAATGCAGCTCTGGGTCACGAAGGTCATTTAACAGCACTTTGTTACAGCAAACAAACAACTTTATCATGCATAAAGTTACTTAAAGCTCATCAAATAGTTAGGGCAAGAAATTAAATGCCTAAAGTCTTCGCGACTTCGCCGGGGACAAATCTGTCCAGCTGTCCACGCCAGTGCATGGCTACTGGTATAAGATGACTGATAATGGTAAGCTATCAGACAAAGTCGCTGAAGGGAAACGACATATTGGCATCATGGCCTTGTTGAGCAACCGCATATAAGCTGTGCAAACCAGAAATCTGTTGCTATGCCGTACGTGCTTTCGTACAGTGTGCAACTGCCAGCAAGTTGTCAGCTGTAACCATCGCCCATCGCTTGACATGCCGCAGGTATGGACACTTCCAGTTCTGTGGCATGATGTCTTAAATGATTGTGGCAGGCAATGCTCTAGCAATGCTCACGCAAGCGTATTCTGGTAAGTACGAGTGCGCAACGAAAAGGACTAAACTTAGTCCATGTTTACCAAAGTTATTGGTGCAGTCCTGTCGGGAGAGCGACATAATCCCGCCAAGCATTCCATTTAGTCCACTTTCATACTTGAACAATTCCGTGTTTTGACCCGTGGGTCAACAGGCACTTGCTACCCTTCAAACGCCAACCTCGGAAGGCATGGTGACTTTTCCAAAATCAATTCGCACGTATCTGCATGTGCAATCCTGATATTACACAACATGTAGGCAGTGATCCTTTCCAACAGCATCAAAGTATGCTGATATTGTGTTTTGAATTATTGGAATTTTAGGCCAAGCGGGACAGCTGTCTCACCGACTATCGCTCACTGCTGGTACACATCTTGATTTCAGTGACGGTAATACATCCTTACAGTACAGTTCGATCCGTGTGCATTCAATGCGTCCGTCGACATCATCAATTTGGCCCCGTCAGGTCTCTGGCGCTTAACAACCATTACCATTTTGCATGCCGGTAGACTGAAGGCTCGTGTGACCGCCGCCTCATTCAATGCCGTTTAACAGCGGAATACATTTTGCTTTTAACGACGGCGGTAGCATAGTATTGAGCGCGGTGATGATGTCTGTCCGCTTGTAGCGTGGGCTGAAATGGATTAGGACGATGGCCTCATTCTGCACAGGGGGTGGCATTGGCGCGTGCGGGGCACAAAGGCGCGGGTGGATACATTTGAGGAATTTCGAGAGAAGACTAAAACGCACTGGCGAATGGAGAGTTGTCAGCGTTCACACCGTCGAACAGCAGTGGCCGCGGTAACAGCACCGACTGGCTTTATCAATTCCCGGCCAAATCATCGCCAAATGAGCCAGTCGCCCAGATGAAAAGGCTGAAGGTCTTGCGACCGCCCGAAAATTACTAACCTGAAATCTATGAGCATGTGCCACGAAGTCCGCGATATGCATGTGTCCGTTCTCGCGACCTTCATCGACAGTTACATCAGCTGAGACGAATCTGCACCGGGGCCACCAACATCCATGATTGCATGAGGGTCACGTCACAATGCCCACAGAGCGGGGACTCTATCATCCCATGCTACATGCCGACTTTTCTTAACCCCAGTTCTTTGAGGATGGTACGGGAACACTAAACCTTTTGTGTGTATGCCTGTACATGCAGTAGCTTGTAAGGACGCCAGCGTAGTAAAAACATCATAGGTCGTTTCCGCTATTTGCACAATACTTTCCTGGGCGGACACTGCCCATCCTCCCCCCTTCCGAATAATGCTTTCACCAAGAAGGGCACCCATTTTTTGTCCAATCCCGGTCTTCTCATACGAAGGTTCTTGTTAAGCCGGCTTCAGCCATATTTTTTTATGCCTCTAAAGTGACCCAGAAGTGCCGTCCCGCCAGAATGGCGAAATAGTGCTGCCTTTGCTGGCCATTGGATCCAACCTGAGATATCTGTCGGTTGTAATAACTTTTGTCGTGCAGGTTCCATTGCTCTGCAGGCTACGACAGTCCTTTTGAGCAAAAAGGAGATATCATTGGGTTTCCGGGTTAAGGAGTGTCATGTACGGAGGCCTACGTGAAGAAAAAACAATTCTTGGTGTTGCTGGAAGACTGCATCAGAATGACTGGATTTTAAGGTCACGAACAAAACCCATAAGGCCCTTTCACTCGTCAGCGACATGCGTTTCCATGTATGCAGTCTGCCTTGCTCCCGACATACCCGTTCTTATCTTTCTCATTTGGCCCGTGAGCCAATACCATATCCCAGCGCCCTTACGGGTCTATGTCTTACGTCATCTCCATGACCAACACTCGCGCCTTGAGTGCATCTTCAAGAGTGGGATCCGAGAGGCCGTCCAGGAATCCTGCCGTGATATCGCCCGTGAAAGCGATCTCCGGTACCTGCAGAGGCCAAGAGGCACCAGCATATTCACCCGCTTCTTATGGACACCAGCAAACAAGGCGAAGGTGAGCCGTAGAGCTCACTGATATCGTGTCGGTCACGTCCTCTCCCGCCAGCCGCAGCTCTCGAATCTCCTCCTGGCTTTTTCCTAGCAGCTCCGCCTTCAGCTTGCGGCGCTGGCTGTAGAGCAGGTAGCCCTGAGCGCAGGACGCAAGTGCAGGGTGTAGCAAAAGGCTAAACGGGACGGAAGAAATGCCGAGTTGTTCGGTTCAGTGGACCCAGGCTGACCACGCCAACACAAGTCTCGGCCGTGCAAATCCAAGGGGGTCCTGAGTGAGCAGCTGCATTCCGCAGGTCAGGTCACGTCCTAAGCCGCCCAGCCAGCGCCCCGTGCTGTTCATCGCTACAAAATATGTAAAATCATCGTATCCCATTCATGTTACGAGCTATAATATAGGTTGCTGGCACGCGTTTCACCGTGCTGCAGTCTGGCGACGGCCACGACCACGATCTGATGCCATGCCAGCTATTACCTGAGATGTATTTGTGTGCGCTGTCGGGAAGCGGCGGCAGAAGTAGCTGTCCGGCTGCAGTTAGTGCAGGAGAAAGCGATCCGTGGCACAAAACAGGCCTTCTTTCGGGTGATAATACGGCAGGCAGGGCCGGGAGACACCGTACAGGAAATGATGCTGTCAAAGGCATATATCGGCAATGTTTTACCCTTTCTTTCTGAGCGCGTCATTACTTACATGGCGAGAATTGGATTGGCCGTATTAGTAATCATGATAACTCCCGCAATCAAGCCCATTACCACCCACAGCGATAATCCATGCCATACCTGTACTTCCAGGGTACTCAGCAACGGACTTCCCCTGAGCTCCTCTGCTGCGTCAACCAGGAGTTTCACAACACTCGCGCAAACCTGTTTCGCATTCACATGCACATACCTCGTAACCCATGGAGAGCATCATGAACTTTGTTTAGCAATGTCTTCGTGCAGCATCCGAAATAAACCACGATATTTACTACATGGCAGGTAGGTGTGGCCTAATCCTGCAGATCCTCACCTGTGCGGGTCCTGTGGCTGCAGGGATCTCGATTGCAGCGGAAACGGCTGCAGTGCTGGTTTGGGTCACCTGTCAGAAGACCAACAGCAGGGCTTCGGAATAGGTACAAGAATATCCATGACGCCTCACTAGACCGTTTCCTGAGTTTAGGGTTTTTGATGCTAGGACTTGATGCTTAGGGCTTTAAAGCTACCAGGCAAGGGCGTACGCTGAGTAAATCGGTCAAGAACCATGAAGCGCCAAGGCAAGGAGGCAAGCAATAGCAAGATATAATGGGTCGAGTTCTCACTTCAGCCGTGACGGGCGGGGCTGTGGAAACCTTGATGGAGCACCGCAAATGGTGGACGTTGATGATTTGTTGTGCACGACCAAATAAAGGAGATAGGGGAGAGATTCGTCAGCCACATAGCCATGGAAATTTATATTCATTAAGGAGTCATTGATCAGATAGAAACCTCCAGAATTACTACCGCCTATCACGGGTCGCTCTGGTACCCGCTCGGGTTGACATCGGTGCAGAAATTTTGAGACCGTTAAGGAATACCCAGCGCGCAATTCTTGCAGCCTACAGCCCTGCGGATCAGCTGTAAGGTTCAAGATACTAGGGTATGTATGTTCCCAGCAATTTATGCGTAGATGGCCAGATAAGGACTAGGGATTCCGGTTTGGCCCACCTGCGCAGCTGTAAAGTTTGGCGTCGAATTGAACGCAGAATATAAATTCGACGCGCTGTTGGCAGAAATGCGCAGCCGTTCGTCCGGCGGGATGTCGCTTGAAAGGTGATTCCGTTGGTCTTGTGCGCCCAAAGAAACCACAACGATCACGACCAAAGCCGCCAGGCATGCTGGTGGGATAGGACTTGTTAAGATCTAATGAAACCTTCAAGTTCCTGCTTGCCCCCAAATCGGCAGGTTGGCTCGATTTGTACTTACTAATCGCGACCCCGGTTGCAACGGCTACCTGCCGAGCTCGCCGGCGCGCCTGGGCGGCTTTGACAGCTCTGTAAAGTTTATTAAGGACATATTCATCAGAGATGCGATGTACCGTTCCGTAGTCATTTAATCTCTGCAGATGCGCGCGAGGAGACAAGCGATACAAATACAATAAGGAACAGCTGGCTGACAGCCGGTAAGCACCTGCTAAAATCCCTTTCCTCCGTTTGGCCAATTCTAGGCTTACCCCGCCTGTCCGTAGCGGGACAGGGAAAGTTGCCGCCATGCTCTAACTGTTACCACTAGAGTTGTGTGCGGAACTCACAAGCAGAGTAGCACAATCTTAATTGAAACATATGTTGAACACCCTTCGTTATATTAGTCAATAGGTGCCGATAAAACCATGCAAAACGTTGGCACACGGTACAGCAATCGGATTTGCAACGATATTCAATGTCGAAATCGCAAATGGTTGAATACGCATTGTACACATGTTTGCTACGAAACCTGTATTAAGTCGTTGGCACACTATTGTCAAATAAAGAGGATCATCCCTGATCACCACATCAATGCTCGGTTCCTCGCCTGTCTGATGATGGCTAGGTTTGGATAGATGAATATTGCCATGTCCAGCTGCGCACGTCAGGCAGGTCATGCCAGATAAATCATAGGCTGCCAACGGGTCGATTACATGGCAAGGGGCTCGGTACTATTCTGGTAGGGGAATAGGGGGGAATACGACACCAAAATACCGGCGTCGCCCAGGAGCCCGACCGGGGGAGCAAGCTTATTCCGTCTTGTATTAATCCAGATGGGACGTGCCGGGCTGATCGAGGAATAATGAATAATTGACCAAAACGGTGGTCCCCTCACTACCGGGACCAGATAGAGGAGTTAACAAGGGCCGACAAAGCATCTCACACAGGAAATCAGGCCTGCCTTAAGATTTCCGGCAGGTGCTGACCCGTGGGTCTTCAAGTTTTAATTCCGGAGTTTGGAAGCAACTTGCCCGCTGCGGTTAGGTGTACATGTCCAACGATAATTGCGTGGGATTATAATGCGCTTTAGATTTTGGCAAAATTTTGGCTGTCCCAAGGACCAGTCGGGCAGAGGCTAAGAGACCTGAAGTGACCCCATACTCGCAAACCCGCACACCATATGAAACCCTGAAAAACCCATCACGCACTCAAACCCAACGCCTACAAAAAAGAGATACAGGCATCGGCATGGGCCTAGCAGAATGCCCACCAAGATGGAACAGCAATGGCATGTATCCCTAAGAGGGCACCTGCTATAGAAGCGCCATGAAAACTTGAAGTGCAAAGCCGTAACCTGTACGGCAAACTCTTTGTTAACTCGTTTGTCCTCTAAACTAGGTCTTCCTTGTTCCTGAGGATTTGCAACCAGATACATGAACTTAAAGGCTCGTGGCCACCTGGCTCGTTCAAAAAGGGGCGTTTTCCAAAGTACAGCATGTGATCGACTAAAATATGTGACTCTGTTTACTTCAATACAATATATCAGGGGAGTTGGGTCACCTTGGGTAGCAGGCTAAGTTTGTAGGCACACGCGAACCCCCATACACATGATATAAATTAGAATGGTGCTGCTGTATGTGTACACGACCAGCGCTCAAGTGCCTCAAAGAAAATTGAATAAATCATACCAAGCCGGAGCGGCTCATCAATTAACGCACGCTTGCCTGGCGAGCCTGCACGTCTTCACATGTTCACATTTGGAATGGATATTAAGGCTCCTGAAAACAGTCGTATATATCATATATAATCATGCGACCTTATTCTTCCCGACTCCAACCGTACTGTACTGTCACATTGGATTCCATAGTGATTAGCCTATGCTGTGTTGCTTCCCATACACTGTGCTTCTTAAGATAGTGGCTAACCAATGGATAGTTCATGAAGGCTAAGCTTGTGGCGAACGTTTGCTGATCTATTTTATAATCAAAGGTCGCCCGCCACAGTCGCACCCTCTTCTGGGTACAATCAACAAATTTTCACTTGGTTCACGATTGCTGGTTTGGATTTTAACAAGTTACTGAGAGGTGTGCACAGAAGGTCATCAGCTGATTCGCGTCTCCCAACGCAAGCAGCGCCGGCAAAATGAAGCACTCGCTTCATGTGTATCGGCATTCTGAACAGAACACGCATGCTACCACCAATGGCAACCGTTGCGTGTTCAAGTCAGCGACCCGGACAGGTCATCAGTCTTTGCTGACCGCTCATGTATCAGCAAACCGACGCTCCAGGACGGTAGTACATTTTCAAAATACCGAGGTCGTTATGCCTGAGCCCACTGCGCTGCAGCAGCTTACGGAGACCGAAGGTGAGGACCACTATGTTGTGATTGGACGCGCATACCGAGCCGTGTTGCCCAGCTTTTAAGTTCATCCGTTCATCTCATTCGCATCGAGTGTTTAAATGCTTCCGATCTGCGCTTGCTGTGTGGCTCTTAAGAGTCACCGCGTTAGAATCAGTTGCCGAACTGTGTTCCTCCTTTGTCTTTAGTATTGCCTTTCATCTGGCTATTTTACCCTCATTATGTAGTAACGAAGCCGAAGACCAAGACTCTTAGCTGGGCTGGCGCTGGCATCTTCTTCTTCTGGCAATTGGGTGCTATGAAATACCTAGCCGAACGCTATGATCTTACTCGTGTGCCGATGGCGGGAGCCAGTGGTGGGGCCCTGGCAGCTGTGCTCGCGGCCTGTGGTGTGCCCGCGGAATTGGTTTTGCAGCGTGCATATGAGCTGAGCGTCAAGCATGGTATCTGGGAAAAGCCCCTCGGTTTGTTAGGCATCTGGGGGAGTCTCATCGAGCAATGGCTTGACGATCTGCTGCCCCCAGACGCCGCCGAGCGATGCAGGTACGGCATGCACGTTCCGCGCCGCTGTTAGGTGTCAGCACAGGGAGGTCTGCACTCGTATTTGAAATACTATGCTGCGTCGCTGTTCATTTTATATGCGCTGATGTTATTCTGGCGGCAGGTGCTTTATATTCCGTGAAAGGGGGCGATATGGGTTAGGTATTCTGTAGAGGAACGCGCCTCTTGTCCGAGTGCCCACACTCGGCTGTGGTAACTGCCCGAAGAAATCCAGTGTAGCGTATTTAGGCCCTGCGTATGCGCTACTTTTATACTCCATTTCCCCCCAATAAGGACAGCGTGCATTGCAGTTATGGGAATGCGTGCTTGCAAATGCACGAGGTCCAAGAGGGAATTGCTTATTGTCATGGCGCGTGGGACCTGCCCCCGTACGGATGGGAATTAACGAATGGTGTGTTACTAACGAGTAACGAAAAAGACAGATGGCGGGTCAGTTCGATGCTGTTTTATGTCTCAGGATAAAGCGCCTGTGCGAAAATCATTGCCAATGGGCCAATGGAATCGGGCCATGTTATCACCTCGTACTTGTTCCTGGAATGCCCGCGTTAATTGATCATTGGGATCCATTGTGTGTCCCACCGCAACCTGACCTATGGCAGGGGCAAGATCACAATAATCGTTACGACGCTACCGAATATGGGGCAGGTGGGCATCAGCGATTTTACGGACAAGTACGACCTCATCAACGTCGCTATGGCTAGCGCTCACATCCCAATGCTGCTGGACCTCAAGTTTGCGCGGCTTTGCCGGGGAAAGTACTGCGTTGACGGGTCCTTCCCAGACTTTTTTTACAACGGTGGGTGAACGAGGAAGTCCTGAACCCAGTGGCTGTTCGGGCAGTGCGAGGGATGGGCGGGCACTTCGGTAGATGAATTCAGACAGGGGCAGCTTCATCACCTTCACAAAACAGCCAAATCAACTTGTGCCAGGTGTAATGCAATTGGGTGTCCGTTCAGGAAGGGGTATGTGACTGTTGAGGAGCTTCGTGTTTGTAATGCCCATCTGTGTACTTGCACGTGTCCGCAGATAACTCAGAGCTGCTGAAGGCGGGCGGCTCGGCGGTCATCTTTGACTACTTCAACGATACCAAGCTGGTCCGCAAGGGTAAGCGTGTTCCAGCGGATGCAGTTTGGCATGTAACTGAGCGAGGCGGAAGCCCAGGCGAAGCATGGTATGTCCATTTTTGATATGATAAGTCGCTAATTGCCATTCGTAATGCTTCGAGGGAAGGCTTCGAGCACGATTACGAGACGAATTATTTCCTTGCCGTACCTTGTCATCCTTTGCCCTATCAGGTCGCATGGATATGCTGTCGCTGAAGAAGTACGAGGAAGTGATGCACATCATGCAGCTTGGCTACGAGTATGCGCAGGGATTGCACCATGAGGGCCACTTTGATCATTTTGAGGTCAGTGGGTCAGTGCACGGAAAGGGGCACCTTTTGTATAACACTTTTTTATAACACTTTTAGGAACGATGATATGTCCAAACTTCAATTGTGAAGGTGACGTTTCAGATCGTGTAATCAATTTTCTTCGCAAAGGGTATCTATAAGAACTTTGATTCAGCACCAATGGATGCGGCAGGGAAAGTGTGACGCTGAATTTGAAGATCCATACAGGGAATCCCTCTCTGTGCGTCACGGAGCCTGCATTCGTTGTGCTGCTGCTCTTCCCCCGTGCGGCGGTACTCAGGTTGGAGAGATGGTGTTCGACCATCTGGACGAGGCGGCCAAGGTACAGGCCCAAGAAATCCCGCTCGCACCGGCAACGACTAAGACAACGGCACTGATGGCGATCCAGCAGCCACAATGACCGCAGTCGCGTGGGCTTCTCGAATTTGGGGCCCGTGCTTGGGCGGATGATGCTACAACAAAAGAGATTACGGAGAGAGACGCAGATAATTTGGATCAACCGGTGGTCCTCAGTCCTGTGTGTCGCGTCAGCACGAGAGCTCCTAGGTTACGATGTGTGCGTCTTGCAGACAGCGCGGGGCATCCTTGGCCGTCGCTGCTCAGCGGATACTCGTACGACTTGGGACAGCACGGAGAGGAATTTATTCGAGCGTCGTCATGCTGATTTCTCATTTTCCACCTCCCCGGTACGGGTGTCGTCTAAGGAGTGAATTTCTAATTCTTTGTTCGGCCGTCGCCGCCCTGCTGTGGCCTCACGGTCAATAGCTTTTGTCATTACATCGATCTGATTAGCCCATGTTAGCGTGTATAGCGCAGGAGTGCATTGGTCGTTGATTTTCGCATGTATTGGGTGTTGTGGGAGGAAATGGCGGTCAAGAGGCTGGCGTGCAGCGGAAGGGACATGTGAGATGGGCCCTGCAAGATTTTGCGAGCTTTGTGAGGTTGCACGCTGGTTATCCATCCTACTGGATCTCGCGCAAATGGTTGGTGGTTCGCCCTTACAGTACACTTCGATCCGTGTGCATTCAATGCGTCCGTCGACATCATCAATTTGGCCCCGTCAGGTCTCTGGCGCTTAACAGCCATTACCATTTTGCATGCCGGTAGACTGAAGGCTCGTGTGACCGCCGCCTCATTCAATGCCGTTTAACAACGGAATACATTTTGCTTTTAACGACGGCGGTAGCATAGTATTGAGCGCGGTGATGATGTCTGTCCGCTTGTAGCGTGGGCTGAAATGGATTAGGACGATGGCCTCATTCTGCACAGGGGGCGGCATTGGCGCGTGTGGGGCGCAAAGGCGTGCCGCGCGGGTGGATACATTTGAGGAATTTCGAGAGAAGACTAAAACGCACTGGCGAATGGAGAGTTGTCAGCGTTCACACCGTCGAAACTCCACGAGGTGGCCGGGCGATGTGGGCATATGCAAAGCAGTTGAGTGCTGCTGAATCGGTTAGCATCTTTGCAGGTGTGCAAACTCACGCTAGGTGCTGAACAAACGAATGTGGTGAATAAGGAATGTTAACTGGTTGAATTGATGGAGAGATATGACTGCCGATGAAGATGACTGGAAGCTGGCTAAAGGTTGCGTAAAGGCACGTACGAACAGCACTGACAAGCTTGCTAAATCCTCATAAAGACGAGATTTGTAACCATAGGTGCAGACCACCATGCTTATTAAGGCCTTGTGTCCGACCAAAACCAGAAGCCTCACCTGAAATCTATGAGCATGTGCCACGAAGTCCGCGATATGCATGTGTCCCTTCTCCCGAGCTTCATCGACAGTTACGTTATCGCAGATGAACCTGCACCCAGGCACCCAACGCTCCTGATTGCACGCGGCGGGTCAGCTCGTTACGATGGAACAGGGACTCCAAGCCACCGCTTCAACAACAGGGATTGTTAGCATCCAGATTGTCCCCATCCAGCTTTTACGGAACAAAGCACAATTCTTATGTTGGTAAGAAGCTACATCATCAAGGAGGTTTGATTTCACGTGCGAACAAAAACCGTAAGGCCCTTTAACCTTTCACGACATACTCGTTCTTATCTTTCTCATTTGGCCCGTAAGCCAATACCATATCCCAGCGCCCTTATGGTCTATGCCTTACGTCATTTCCATAATCAACACCCTCGCCTTCAGCGCATCTTCAAGGGTAGGGTTCGAGCGAACGTCCAGGAATTCTGCCGTGGTATCACCCGTGAAAGCGATCTCCGGTACCTGCAGAGGCCAAGAGGCACCAGCATATTCACCCGCTTCTTATGGACACCAGCAAACAAGGCGAAGGTGAGCCGTAGAGCTCACTGATATCGTGTCGGTCACGTCCTCTCCCGCCAGCCGCAGCTCTCGAATCTCCTCCTGGCTTTTTCCTAGCAGCTCCGCCTTCAGCTTGCGGCGCTGGCTGTAGAGCAGGTAGCCCTGAGCGCAGGACGCAAGTGCAGGGTGTAGCAAAAGGCTAAACGGGACGGAAGAAATGCCGAGTTGTTCGGTTCAGTGGACCCAGGCTGACCACGCCAACACAAGTCTCGGCCGTGCAAATCCAAGGGGGTCCTGAGTGAGCAGCTGCATTCCGCAGGTCAGGTCACGTCCTAAGCCGCCCAGCCAGCGCCCCGTGCTGTTCATCGCTACAAAATATGTAAAATCATCGTATCCCATTCATGTTACGAGCTATAATATAGGTTGCTGGCGCGCGTTTCACCGTGCTGCAGCCCGGCCACGACCACGACCATGCCAGCTATTACCTGAGAGGCAATGGTGTGAGTAGTTGGAAAGCAACGACAGAGATAGCCACTGGTCAGGACGTGGTCTTCACCCCCCTGCAACAAGTCGAAGAACACGCGAGCAGGGTAGTCAAAAGGATTCAATGTAGGAGAAGTTGCATTACCCAGGCCTCGGGCTGTCTGGGGACTAGGGGTCCGTAACGGGGTTGCGGCCGCCAAAGACATGGCTTGACGTCCGCGTCTCATCTGCGACCGTTCATTTGAGCAGCACGTAGATGTGCACACGGTCAATAACGGCACGCCTTTGGATAAAAGCAGCAGAAATGTCAATCAGTTGACCAATCCTTCAGCCGCCATTTCGTTAAGCCTCGCCATACCTGTAGCTCCAGAACTTCAAAGTCCAGTGGCGGGCTATTTTGGAGCTCCCGGGCAACATCCACCAATCTTCTCACACCAGCACCGCAACCCTATGGCGCAGTTACAGATTCATGGAGCGTGATCATGGGGATTGCACGATACCCATTGCCCTTAAAGACAACCCGAAGTTAAAATAAGCCCTCGAGCACATCCGATGGAATGGCATATCGTGCCGGTGCGAGAACGACCTCATGAGGACGCCAGAGCACAAACACAACTAGATGCCTACATACTGCGCATGTCCCTCAGCCCCGTCAGTCTGTAAGGAAGACTTAGCTTCTTAACGACCCGATTTTGAAAGTTCCCCACCTGCGGCACGACCACCCGGCTTGCTGGCAGCGACAACATTTCCCGGGTACATACATGGAAGGGCAGGCCTGCGGATTACCAGTGGGCATTTAGAACGAGAAGGACACGGTCCGAGCATACTGCAACGCAAGGCAGTGACAGTCAAACCTTGCTAAGTGCCGAAAGCATCAAACTGGCCACCCAGCCGAAATCGATTTGCGCACCTCCCACGTGGTCCAGGTGCGTATGGCTCAGCAACACTGTCTGCTGGAAACACGCGCGTTGCGGACAGCGGCCGATGTCAAATGCCACTTTAGCGCGCGGGAAGATGATGCTGGTCTCCTGCATTTGGAGAGGCCCTCAAGAGGCAGGAGAGGGCACCGTAAAATTGAGAATGCGAGGACCATATACCCCGACGAAAACAGGCGGAGCCGGCGGCGTTCCAGCCCCGGGAACGGCCATGGACACGGGATTGGCCGAGCCCTGCACGTGAAAAAGGCAATCTATGTATTGTCCATCTCCTACACGGACCCCGGGATGCGCAAGGTTGGGGTCCAGGACCTCTGCAGGTCGTAGCCTGGCCTGGTCGTAGCCTGCGGTCCTGGCTACGAGACGTCTGCCGACCGCCTTAATGGTCACCCCTGACGCCCGCGTAAGCAATATATCTTGCCTGACCGGAGATGCTGATTCCTTCGAGCTCCATCCCACAAACGGTGATTTTGTTTTGACGGCTGTCAGGTGACAAGGCCGGCGGGCTCAGGACGGGAACACCCGTTGGTGGTGTTGTGCTGGAAGCGTCCGACGAGGTTGCATCTGTGCATGCATGGTAGATGAACAGGAGAAAGGTCAGTGGGGCGGAGGGAAGGTGGTGGCCCCGAGGAAGCAGCCGACGCATGGCTCTGGGTCGGCTTCGACGCCTACCCACCTTGGCGATGTTGCGATTGCGAGGGGGACTGTTTTTGCTCCTTGAACGCGCGAGCCAGCGATTGGATCATCTTTGCGATATGGGTCTCGCCTTAAAACTTGTAGACAACCCTGAGAAAACAACTGCTAAATGTAAGCTAGGACTATTGGTTGACACGGGGAATAAAAACTTAACCGTGCGGTATTATGATTGCTTGCAATTTGCAAATATTAAATTTCAATCCCTTTGCCTGCACCTTCTCCACCTGCCCTGCCGAGGAGGCCAGTACGACATGTCGCGTGCAGGGAAACGCAAAGGAGCTCCCTTCCGAAGCCAGTCAATTTAGGGTTAGATGAATAGATGAGTAGCTCATTCATTGTTAGGATAGAATTGGCATCTCAGTAAACGCTGCAACTTAAGTTTATCCTTGTTCCATTGGCTCTCATCCTCTTCGACGCTGGTACAAAGCCTTCGATGGCCATTACGCAAAAATGGTACGCAATACCGGTACTTCGTTTTTGACCTGACCAGCCCCCTCACTTGACCTGGTTCGCCGCTTAAAAAATTTCCAACAAGGTTTCTCGGAAATTGACAAGCATAAGAGCGGTTATCCAGAAGGCCAGAGAGGTCAGTCATCGCTAATTTGCTGGAAATTGCAGTGGTGGGACTAACCGCCGCCTTATGTCTCGTTTCAGGTCAAGGACCCTTTGGCGACCTTTGTCACTGCTGTACGGTCGTGCAGCATTAA
Source organism: Volvox reticuliferus (assembly GCA_019650235.1). Taxonomy (NCBI): domain Eukaryota; kingdom Viridiplantae; phylum Chlorophyta; class Chlorophyceae; order Chlamydomonadales; family Volvocaceae; genus Volvox; species Volvox reticuliferus. Next base: position 1,480,761 of record BNCP01000010.1, on the reverse strand, counting down.
TGCTCAGCTTGTTCAAGTCCGCTCTTACCATGCAAAGGACATGCCCAAGGAGCTGCATGATTGGTGCCTGGCAACATGCAGGTTGCGGCCATACATGCAGCGTTCAATTACCCTGGAATTCTTCTAGAGGTTCACTTGACTGACGCATGCGTTCCGGGTTATCGTAGGGAAAACATGGCCTCTCTGTACGACCGTGTCTGGACGTGGAGCGATACTAAGAAGCGCAAGCAATTGACTTCTGTAAGTCATGACATACCGTTTTGCATGGTCGTGCAAACCCATCGTATTCCATGTTACCCGTTACCATTCCTCTCCTCGCGCAATCGCCTCTTTGCTCCCTTTTCTTGTCCGCTGCCTCAGGCTGCGTCACGCTTCCTGATCGCACACGAGGCGGGTGCGGCACGTACACCATTGGCCTATGTGAACTACAGGTGCGGCACTCTTGCTGCACCGCGGCACATCAAATAATGTTTCCACCTACTGGTCTCGTAGCACCTGTCCCATGGGTACACCGTCCCAGTGCCGGTTTATTTCGAGACGCCCGTCTTGCGTTTCATCATGTCAGGGTCGTCCAGCATACTTACTGATTTAACTTTTTAAAGAGCCCCTATTGCCACTTTCCTTTTAGAAAGTGAAATGTGTTGCCAACGTGTCCGGCGGCAGGTTTGAAGAGGATGAAGGCTATGCGGTGCTTTACTGCTACGAGCTGCAGGTGGTCCGCGCGGCGCAGAGTCGAGGCCTGGGCCGCTTGCTCATGGAGCTCGCTGAACAAATTGTGAGTGCAAGAGGGAGGGGGCAACACATGCTGAAACATGGCAGCTGTACATATGTCGTTCCCGGGAAGGGTCATGATATGGCATGTCGTGGTTAGTGGCGGACCTGGATTTGAGCGTCTCCGTCGCCGGGGTTCTGACGCTGGCGTAGTTCTGTAAGGCAAAATGTGGCTAACGTTTGCTGAAATGTCGCTTAGCATAGAGCCTCACGGTTACTTCTTGTTCCTATTTTAAATTGTCGCCATTGCATTGCACATCTTTCCCCTTCAACAGGCATGGGGTGCTGGAATGAGCAAGCTGATGCTGACGGTGTTCTCTGAGAACACCCCGGCCGTCGCCTTTTACCAGAAACTGGGCTATGAGCTTGACGAAACGTCGCCAGATTACTGCCCTAGCGGAGGACACAGCATCGTGGGGCCCGGTAGTAGCAGCAGTGCAGGCGGCAGCATTAGCGGTGCAGGAGGCAGCAGCAACTTGGGCGGTTTAAGCAGCGGCACAGGCACTACCGGCCGGGCCAGCAGCAGCTTATGTAGTTTTAATGGCTGCAGCGGAAGTCAGACTGATAGCGCCGGCGGCGGATGCGGATACTATATTATGAGTAAGCGCGCACCCGCAATACGGCCACAGCAGGAGCCAGCGGAACGTCAGCCACCCTCAGCATCGCAACACAACGGGGGCCCCGCGCAGCAGGAGCTGTGGAACAGGGGACAGAAACGAGAGGGTCATCGGGGACACGCAGAAGCCGTGAAGACAGAGCTCGAGAGCAATAAACGGCAGCGGACAAATGGGAGTGGGCCGCACAATTCGGCGGTGGAGACATGGGACCTTCCACAAACCTGCGATGCATCTGCGCCTCAGCAGCTCCATCTACTGTCGAAACGAAGCTAGTTGGGGATTGGGTGGGTCAGAAGCGAGTTACTTGCGATGTGTCTGTATTAGTGCTCTGCCGGAGAGCATGACTTGAACTCGCGCCACAACAGTAGTAACCGTAGCTTCCTGGAAATGGCCAACTCAACGTGGGCATTGAACCGCAGCCCTTGGACATGACACGAGCGCTGCATAAACAGTCATCGGAGCCTCAGCAGCTAACAGGATAGCACATCAGAAGAAGCTCATGGCGTGCAAGAAGCGACGAAAGAGGGCTCCGAGCGGCAATGCCCTGAGAAGGAATGACTCCGAGCAGCAACGACATTACTCGGCCGGATCAACTACAGCAATTGAATCTGCAGCTGCTGGGGAGAACCGCACAGGCTTGGGGAACCGCAGAGCTAGGGTAGCAGAGCCGGCCATGATGCTGATACGATCAGGTGACTTGATATACCCCGAGGGGGATACAGCGGATGTAGCGGTAAGCATAGATCTATTCCACGCCCCACTCACCCCAGGCCTCACGCAAAAGGCCGTTGGAAGCATGGCCTGAGACGCCGGGCGGGCGTGGCAGGAGCGAGCCGGTAGGATGCCGGAAGCTGGATAAGGCTGGAACCTGCGACTTTTGCAGCAGCCGTCGCAGGCGGGCTATGGCTGGGGTGATGTTAGTCCAGCTCGGCACGGGTACGCAGGGCACTTCAAAATGTTAAAGCGCGACCTAGTTGGCTGGTCTCTAGGAAATGTGTGAGTGGAACGATGCTGAGCGGAACGATTATAAGGTAGGAAATGCAGGGACGTTGCAAGATTGTAATTCCATATGCTTTTAGGACGTGGTCAGGGCTAAGGTAACCGCAGCCATTTGTTAAGACCCTAAGATAATCAGGGCAGATGAGTAGAAGGGAGAGCGGATGTGCTTGCGTTGCTGGCATGTAGGTCTGGTGAGGGTTAAGCGGTGTCAGGAGGGCAACTTGTGGACAGCCTGCCAGGTCACGTCCTGTTGGGTTGGCTTTGTCAACTCTTTTGTCTTTTTTCAATAAGGTCAAGTCATGTTCAGCTTAGGCTTGACCATGACAGTGCCGATTTTCTACATTTTTCGTCGCTGATGTTTTGGCAGTCGTGTAGGCCTCTCCAATTTTGCGCGTGGCCCCTACGACACGGATTTCATTTAATCATGTCGGCTACAGAGCACTGTCCGTGTGTGTGTGTGTGTGTGTTAGGTGCTTAGTTACTGGCTTTGCGTTTTTGTAGCCCGTTTACGTCACCTCCAGCACGTTTTCCATCTCGTTGGTAGATCCTGGAGGAAGGATGCAAGAAGTGTAGCGCCGTCTTGTCACATCGAAATGCTAGGAAATGAATCGGGTTTTCTTGCTGTTAGGCCAGTCGATCGTCGGGCAGATATTCGGTTCATGATATCTTGGGTTAGGCCGGTCTTGAGCCCGTTTACGCCGGTATGCAGTAGATCCTGGTGTACCCGAGGAAATGACATTGGGGGCTGTGAGTGATGTTCGTCCGCGTCCATTTCCGTGTTGATGAAGTGGCATGGCGCTTGCCATTTAGCTAGTTCCATGGGTTCAAGTACGAGATGACTGCAGGGATTAATCCTTCGTGGCAACCTTACCGGAACCCTGCTGCACCGGCACTTCACGCTGGATGAAATGCCACATTATAAATATTCTTCTCCTATCACATTTGGCGTCACAAGAGCTACGTGTTATGACAAACTTAGCTTAATGCAATGCCAACGTTAACATGGCAGGGCACAGTAACGAAATTCGATGATATAGGATAATTAGAAGGCATTGTCAACGGAACACAGCCCAGCTGAAAGCAGGTGACTAATCCCCAACTATTCGGAAAGGTGGCAGTCCGCGTGCTATCTGAGGCTGTTAGGCCAGGGAGGCTGGTACGTGCTGGTATGCTTGGCCAATAAGGCTCACCATACTATATGGACGCCGCTCCGTAGCGAGCTGCACTTGGACCATTCGGGCTCCGCGTAAGTTGCTATTACCCGACTATTCTGTAGCTAGTCGATGTTTCTGGGGAGTTAAAATTGCCTGCGTCCCGCAATTATGATATCCTTTGGAACATTTTGCGTATGCCGTCAATGACAACGCCAGGGCGATTGTCCTATGATTTCTACACAGTGCAAGAGAGGACTTAGTGGGAGGGCCGAACTATGCTTAAAAAGGACTTATGACTTCCCACATGGGCGATTGCCTTTGCAAACCATAGGTTTTGCGTGTGGAGCACAGTCATCTCCGGCAACACACGCATCCCGGTGCGGATGGCGCCAAGGTGAGACCATGCATCGGGGGTTAGGAGGGTTACATGCTCCTGGAAAGGCTCGGCGCTCATAGCCTTTCAATCATGTCCCTGGAAATTACGCCTCTGGCGTATTGTCTACAGGTATGTCGACGACGACGATGATGATGATAATGTGAACTCGTAAGGCCCAGTACCGCAATGCACCTCCAGATAAAAAACAATTGCAAAAGAAGACGAGAAAAAGTCAAGTCACGTTAGGGCTCGAACGAAACAAAAAGAAAGAGAAAGAGCGGTGTAACGAGACGTAGTGCCATCTATCTCACAGGCCAGATTTCATGAAGCGCATTGGCCAGATTGCGGTGATAACCTGAGCTCATGATTGAAGCCATGTTCCCCTCCGGAATGTCCCCAGCTTGTCTCCCCACATTGGGCGAGAGTCACAGATAAGTCCCGATTGATTGAAGTTACTCAGAACTCGTAAGGCCCGGTACGAACCAGGAGGCTCACGGACCGCAAAGCACAAAAGACTAAAAACAATCTCATGTAAGATTAGAAGATTGAGAAAACGAACATCAGAAAAGTAGATAATTTGGAAGAGAGAGAGAGAGAAATCAAAACAAAGTATTATTACGGGACACTATACCATTTCGCCTTGTTCACGATTTTCTCGAGTCCTGATAGGCACGGTAGGAACGACAGCTATCTGCCGTACTTGACTATGGGTCCGTGGTAGCCGCTTCCTGTTTTCCTTATACCCTTCTGTTACTACGAGGTGGCGAGGGCAAGGTGTAACGCCACGGTGGGAAACCAACTTTTGCGTCCTTAATTTTAGTTACATTACATTGTTTTTAGTCTTTTGTGCTTTGCGGTCCGTGAGCCTCCTGGTTCGTACCGGGCCTTACCATCGCCTGCATACATTGCGTCCTCCCGGGTTAATATTTGCTCAATATACACGGAGTAGGAATGAGAGCAGAGCTTGCTCTGTGAAGAAGAATGCTGCTACGGTGCTTTAAGTACATTTAAGTACATTTGGGGCAGGATTTAGAATATGGTATAGTTAGCACATATCAGTTGTTACGGGGGCTACATGGTCGCTTTTACAAACTGTCCAGATTCCGAAAATATTCAATGACGGTAACTTAAGTACGACAATTTATTCCAATTTATTACATGTAACCTAGCTGAAGTTTGCGGTTGGCGCTTTATTCGCTGCACGAAAGTCTTTGCTTCTGCCTAAAAGAATGGACAGTATGGAGACGGAGAAGCTCAATCCTACGAAAAAGAAACCCACGTTTAAATTAATTGGACACCTTGTCTTGGCTATTAAGCGCTTCCAGGCTGCCTTGAACCCGACCTATGACTACGGAGCGAACAAGCAACTGCGTTCTTCTTCTCCGGCGAACGTAAGAACACGGATTACTCGCTGAGCATGCAGTCTGATGCGCCAACAATAGGTTTCTGGACGCGTTTTCCGCTGAAGAATATTAGAGGTTGTCTGGAGCTGCTTCGTTGCTTATGCCCTTGGAGGACACAGAGGGATGCTGCGCTTGATGGTGCTTAAGGGAAAATGCAATTACTGCATGTGTGGGCGTTTTTGTGCAGAAAACTTTCTACAATCACTCGTGGCCTGGGCAGCCGTTACGTTTACCAGCTTTATTGCAATCGCACCATGTCAAAAAATATATCATATTTTATAGGCGTATAACCTTTCAAAAAGGTTTAGGATGCAGACCGGCAGACCCTTGTTAGGTGGAGGCAGCTCGCGATATCGAGCGGGAAGGCACGCATACACACACATTTACACACGCACATACAACCTCATGCGTTAATCCCCATTACATACAACGCCATCTCATCCATATTTTTGCCTTCAAGCGGTATCCCTTGGCGTTTTGGAACTGAGGCCCTTGTTCCATTTCCTAGAGAATGTTCTGGAGGCTCCTTTGTTGCAGCCACTTTTAGGTATTGCCAGAACAGATCCTATGTGCAATATTGCTCTTACTTTCATTCTATGGCTGCAAATAAACACAGGGATTGCCGCGGGGCCGGACAATGAGCGTCCCACCGGGAGACCGCACTGTTAGCGGAGCTGGCGTCTTCAAGACGCTATCGGGCCGCCCAGATGTCGCTGGGAAGCAGCACGGGTTCAAGGTGACTAACTGTGCTGCAGCACAAGTTGGGAAATTCCTGGGGAGTGACCTACACTAAATAGGGCCTTCACACCGTTTTCTTCGACTAAATGCCGGTTGTCTGTGGGCTATGTTCCGTCCAAAATATCAGGTGCAGCTTGCATGCCACCCAAGATTAGCGCTACCGGCAATTGTGTCGTGCTACTGGTGTCAACGCAACTGCCATCGTATCTCGTGCAGCCCGATAAATGGTCCGTGGCTTGCTCAAAGGTCTTGGACACGCTCAAGGCGCCCTATTTTAAAAGCGCCCTATTTTACCTCGTTAACCCGTTCACATTACCCATAGACGTCGTCCCTGAGTCGTGGCCTCTTCGTTTATGCACCTTTTTGTTCCCACCCAGGGCAATCTGCTGTTCAAGCCGCTGCCACCCGTGGCATCAGAGCAGGAGACTACAGCTTAACATTCCGGATCACCTTATGGAGGCGTGGAGGTGTTGGGGATTTCTCAGTGCCTGAGGGCGGCCCTGTCGGACGTATATTACTCTTTTATGGGTCTGCTTCATTATTGCTTCATGGTTGCTTGCTTGCTAAACAATCCCGATGGGCGCTTGTGGGGCACCAGATCGCCTACGGACGAGGCGCGCATATATACTGTTGGCAAGTTTCTGCCAGAGGCGGACCTCAGACATCTCACGCTAATATCCTGAGACGGTCGTAATGCTGCATCGTCGTAGCCGCTCGGTGCTCCGTGGGCAATACGTAGGCGATGAAGAAGGTCTTTGGACGCCGCCATTCCTGTCTAGCCTGCATATTGCTGCGCGACGAGCACGCGGGTGTAAGGTGCAGGCACCCTTTGAAGCACTTTGTTTTCCCTGGGAGGCCCTCACTGCACCCTGGTTACCTAGGGATAGCGACTTGGCGAGAGCGCATGGCTCATCGGGGACCTTTTCCATGCATATTGCCTGTTGACTTCAGGTGCTCCTGGCTTGCCAGGTCCTAAATGTATTGAAAGCGCATTTGCCGTGCCGTGCTGGTCTTCTGCACGGCCTCGCAATCATGTCGCAGAGAGTTTGTTCAATGCAGAACAAAGGACAGCTGAAGATCTAGGGCCTCGGCTGGTCCCATGGTTTGATCAATTACTACGCGGCAGGGATGACGCCACGGCCGCGCTATGTAAAGTTATGAAAACGTTGGGGTTCGTGGCTACGTTGCACAGGCGACGTGGTGCAGTGCAGGTTTAGACTTCAGAGGTCAACGTTTATAGAGGTGCTTCAGGCCGCGTAACCGGCTAAGTTGCCTAATGCTTTATGGACTTTGTTACTCACCATTGCTGAGCAGGACATGCTTCACAAGGCCTCCATAAGCCTCAAGCATGCAAATTCGCTACAATGCAATTTACGAAAGCTCTTAGTGAAGACCGCCTACACAGGTACATATGTAAGACGAGGTAAGACAGCGTGAACGACATTAAAAATACGCAGAAAGCGGTGCACGCGTGGCGACTAGGATGTGACCTGCGATCCCACCCGTCTTGGGAAGTCAGGAGCACCCCTGTGCCCTGGATATTCTCGAACGAGCACTGCAACCTGATTCATCACAACCCTCTAGCTAGCCGGCGCCTGTACTTCGGAACTCCACAAACTTCTAACTTGCCACGCATCACAGCAGCCTCGGCTGCATCAGGTCCCACCCAGAGTTCACGTCCACGGGTCCAGCACAATCTTAATGCAACCGTCCGCTCGCCTTGCAAACATATCATACGCCTCCGGGCCCTTGCTCAACGGCAGTCGATGCGTGAGGATCCGTCGCCATGGCAAGGCGGCATCGCTGCAATGAGACGATTGCGCTGGCAACTGCGGCTCACGAAGCAGGGGCAGCAGCCGGGCGATGTAAGCACGGGCTGGGCAACGGCCGCTGCGGAAGGTGATGTTCTTGTTGTAGGCGTCCACGGGGGAGAAGGGAAAGCTGCTGGTGGTGTTAACTCCAACCGAGGAAATGGTGCCTGCCGGAAAAACAGAAGCGGCGGAGATGCCCCCGGGTCACTCAGCTACATTAACAAGGACAGTCCTCAGTTGCCCTCCACCGCCGATATCTGACATGACTTAAGACAGCTGTACAGCATGACGTTAGCGCATAGGAGGGTTGCGGCTTTGTGTGCTCAATGAAACTGTTGAAACAGATGAAACTGTTGGCGCAAATATGACATCCCTGAAGTGTATCAAATTAAAGAAATGATGCGGTTGCGGTTGGCAAGTCAAGCACGCCAGTTGCTCATAGCCCGCGCCTAAGCTCCTTATCGGTAGGCCCCCTCATGCACAGCATAGCTACACTGCTCTAGCCCACGAGCGGCCCCATTGACTTACCCATAGGTCGGACCAAGTCATAAGCCAGACGCAGTGCGCTGTTGTTCCCCACGGCTTCCAAGACGCAATCCGCGCCACGGCCATCCGTTGCCGCCATCACCGCCGCAATCACCGCGACCTGCCGATTCTCGCTCTCTGCTTCCGCATGCGACGCTGTCGATGCCGACAGCTGTTCTCGCTGCTCCTGGTGCAGCAGCTGCTCGTTCAGTGGTGCCAGCGCCATGTGCTGCGGCGGCTGCAATGTCAGGGGCTCAGCACCGAGCTCTCGAGCCACTGCTAGGCGCTCCGGAACTGAATCTACGGCGAAAACCTGTCAAAACGGAAGGTAGTAAAAATATAGTAGGTGGGCATAGCTGCGCCAATTGAACACGAATTAGATCCCATTAAGGTTGCCAGCTGCGATGGTTGGACGTGATGAGATCACATCGACACTCTTCCCACTGTACACGGAAACGCCTCATACATCTCCTTCCACTACTTTCTTAATTTGCTGGTGGGGCGCATAACTGATCATTGGGTTTAAGCAGCCAATGGGGCATAGGATATGGCATCTGGCCTTCCCAGGTCGCCTAATTCTCTTACAGACTTCATACCTGGCCAACCACCTGACTTCCCGTCACTCCTCACTGTAATGGTACGCCCTCTATCCTTCTTTTGACGGTTGATTGGACGGAAATCTCAACAGAACATGGTCAAAATGACCCCATACGATCATTATTCACCAAAGAAAGGGCGAAACCCGGTTTCCAGCGCCTCACCTTGCCAGCGTGCAGGTGCTTGGCTGCTATGACGCAAAGCAAACCCACGGGTCCGCAGCCAAGCACTACCACCGTCGCGCCCTCGCCCACATCACCCCGCTTCGCGCAGAAGAACGCGGTGGACAGAATGTCACCAGCCAACAACCCGCCTTCATCTGAGACGTCGTCCGGCAGCTGCCGATGAGGTAGTTGCAAATCAGAGCGTGAGACAGGTTTAGACTACCCTTATAGACATATGCACACTGCGGCATATGAACGCATATGAACATGTGCGCTCTATGGCGCATTGCGGCACTTTCAGCCTCCATCAACTAGCAGCACACCCGGACATGGTTCGACGACGCAGGCGGTGACTGCATACCTTGACCAGAGTCCCGTTAGCCAACGGCACTCTCACGTACTGCGCCTGACTACCCTGGAGCCCCTTTCGCTCCGTCGGTGGTAACTGCGGGCATCCATGTGGACGGGTGGTGCGGAAGCTTGCTTAACTGCTTAAGTAGTACTTGGAGAAGAACCTTCGTTTTGAGACGCAGATTTCTCCGCGAAGTGGTGATGCTCAACTCCGCTACAGATGTATAGTTATGTTACAACGGCTCCCTTCGATCTTTATTCCAAGCGGCGTAGCGAGGGGAGAGAAAAGCTATGCCAAGCTGGACATTGCATGGTAGCTGCGGCCTTTCCCAACCCGGGAATAACCACACATGGGGATCCATTTCTCTTGGGCGTTCGGAAACCGGTTCAACATGCAATAGCTCAAGACTCAAGGCCCACGACTCTAGAAAGACACACCATACATACCTTTTCCTCCCCCTCCGAAACCCATCCGAATAGATGCGCTTGCGTGTGCGTGCATCTGTGGCATGGCGGTGAGTATCGAGGATTGGGGAAGGACATGAACACCGGCAAGGTTGTCTGCACCTCACGCTTGTTCTCCCCCTCAGGTTCTTCCCCCTTCACTTTCGCTCATTGCTGTCTCTGCTTAGCTGCCTTGCAAACCCGGACGCACCGACAAGGGGCGCCCTTGCAACAGAAGAAACAGGATCCGCAGCACGATGTGAAAGGGGAGGCTACTCGGTCCCCCAACTCGAACCCAGTGACCTCCATGATATGTGTCGTGGGCAAATGGTCGAAGGGCGGATGAATCGGTGGGCAGTTTGATGGGTTGATAAGTGTCGCGAGTGCGTACGAGGTTAGCAGCGACCTAGATAAGTCCCGAACTCCCGATGGGAGCTATGCAGTCACGAATCGCAAGGAGATCAGGTGTCCGAAGTGCAGAGGAGGAGAGGAAGTGCACGGAGGATGCTGTGCTGAGAGGATAAAAGCGAGATTGTGACACTACGCACTAAGCATCCTGACGTGCTTCTCAATGCTCATTTGTGAAACTTCATGTATGTGCACCGTAAGAGCGTGGTGCTGCTCCATGGGTCTCACTATTTGGAAAGGCTTTCACAGAGGCTGAAACTAGACGCGAGGAGATAACAAGGGAGAGGCCTCACCTCAGGCCCTTTGGCGACCACGATGCCAACAAATTCGTGACCCACGATGGTATTTGGGGCGATGCCCTTTTCCCGCCCGTGATATGGGTGCAAGTCGCTGCAAGAGACAATAAAACAGGAATCCGGTGAATCCACTTGTCAAGAAAGTGAAATTGGGGTACACATCCCAAGAGATTGGAGTGGGCGTGGTGGCGTGCCCGAGCCAAGGCACAGGCGGTGTTGCTGTTGGCGGTGGCACCACGCGGTTGTGACGCGAAACAGTACGGATTACCTGCCGCAGATGCTGCATGAAGTGACCCGAACTATTGCGTCTCCCGAATGTATTAAGCGTGGACATGGGACCGTCGTGTACAGTATACGTTCCTCGTTTGCCAGCACCAAGGCCTGCATATTTTCCGGAAGCTGCTCCATCTTCAAATCTAGATTGCACGGCAGCTTTCTAAGGGGAGCCTGATGTCCGTTCGTGATGCAAGTCCTCGATGCCTATGATTGCCCTACCGTACGGTTCAGCGAAGTACTCTAGGGCGCGATGGAGACATAATGTATTACGTTATCAACCGTGAATGCCTATGTGCAACTTTTAAAATTGTGAGTAATGACTGAGAGTTGGCTGAAGTTTCTGTGCAGAAAATTTCTAGGTAACTAATTCTCCCATCCTCCAGCCATACCTACCTCACGAGGTTCATGTTAAGTCATTTTGCTTGGGCGGAGTAACATGATTATATACTGGTGAGGTCACCTGCTTTTTCTGGTGACATGCCCGCATTTACGTTTATGCCCCGTCTGACCTAGAGTATCAATCTTCCCGCAGTCTGGATAATAGCGATGCTGCATGTCGCTCTGAAGATTATCCTTGTGGCAATCGCCTCGCTTGGCAGCTTGCGGTAGTTCGGACCGTCAGCAGGTCGTTGCTCGCCCCGCAGCAGGGACAGCAGCTCGGAAACACTAGTAATGCCTCCCCCCAGCTGGCCGTGGTGTCAAGCGGGGGGCGTCCCGCGCTTTCGGTAGCTCCGACGTCCGATGCCGCTGCACTTCTTGGGCTGGACGTTTCGTGCGTTGATGGGCAGCGCTGCCAATTTCTTGGTGCTTTGAGGCTTGCACTGTTGGCAGTGAAGCGTTCGCCTACCGGCCGGGTGCTGGCTTTCCTTGCCTCCGAGGTGCGGGTGTTCTCACGCACGCAAGGGACGCATACGTGTTATGGAGGGACTGACTCGGCCCGCAACTGGGTCGCAATTTACGCCCGGCGATTACTGTCAGGAATCTGGTTAACTTGCGAAAATCAACTTCGTTGGTATTGCAAAAGCAGGACGACGGTGTGTCCACGCTGTCCCCGTCACCACCCTAGGACCGGTTGGCTCCCGAATCTCAATCGTATGCGGGCTCCATACACCACGCGCGGCCTAGAATTTATGTTACGGGTGTGCAAACGTCCCGTCTTATGTTCCGTTCTGTACGAATGCCCTTCAATCTCAGGCCGATCTGCCGGCGGAACAGTGCCGACAGCTTAGCCGGAACTTCGCCGATGCCCGTATACCTCTGGACGTGGTGGTGTTATCTCCCAACGACGAACTGCCACCGGAGCTCATGACCTCCTTACAGCTGCTGACTGCTATTTCAGTTTACGATCAACGCCCCGACACCGCTGAGACTGGGCCCGGGGCAAATTCCCAGCGTCCGGGACTTAGGCGCGGCGCATCGGGCTCTGGGCCGCGTGCTGCACTAGGAGGCCAGTCTACGGAGCGGCAGCAGGAGCTGACCGCATCGGGTAATGGGTCGATGTCGTCACCAACGCCTACGGCGGTGCCAGCTACGGCGGCGACGTCAGAGGCTCGGGTGCAGGCAGCCCGGGCCGAGGAGGGCATTGCGGCCGCAACGGCAGTGGTGCCGCCTTGCGGGCAACGGCTGCTGCTCTTTCCGCCGCCGGAACCCTCCCTGGCGTTATGGCAGCAGATGGAGCCGCTTTTGGAGTTGCTGCAACTGGAGGTACACGCCGGCAACCAGCAGCCTGGCAGCGACGGCGAACCAAGCACCAGTGGCGTCGAGGTAGGGAACACGATCCGGTGGCATGCGAACATTTCAGCCATGATCGGGTTCGGCAACTGTATGGATCAGGTTCTGGTGAGGCGGGGTCAGGGTTATACCCTGGCGTGCATGGGCGCACAAAAGCCAGGACGTTGTGCTCCATGGGATTCGCTTATATAGGAAGGGAATAAAGCCGCCACTTCTTCTGCGCTGATGTCTCATCCGACGTTGAAACCGGGTCACCCCTCACCTTGTCCTGATTGAATATCAGGACGACCGCGGAGTGCCATCACAGCTCCGCACTGGGAGTGGCTCCGGCCGGCCGCCGCTGCCCCGACCGCCACGTTATCGTGTCACTTCGGCCGCCGGTAGCACCGCAGCAGCAGCATCGCCGAGTGTCGGCCAGCGCGCTTCGTCCCTGACACCGTCCGGGCCGCTGACAAGCCGCAGCGGTGCACGCGGTGCAACTGCTGGCACCTGCCGGTACGAGTCTCTGGACTCTCTGCAGCACCTATCCCTGGACGGCTTCCTTCGAAGCTGGCTCCCTTCATACGCCAACTTCTCTCGTGTGCTGCAGCTTCCTCTGACAGCGGCGGCGCAGCAGCAGCAACAACAGGGTGCCGGGGCTGGTGAGGCTGCCGGGGGCAGTGGAGCCGCGGGCGTCCGCTCTACAGTAGATGCCGATGGCACAGCTGCTGGTCTGGGGCCGGGCAGGCTTTGCTACATCAGTGTGTATCGGCTGCAGCTGCCGCGGTGGCACAAGCTCTGCGAGGTTCACGCCGGTTGCATGTATGAGGTAGAGCTCCCAGAGGGCTCTGAGCCATCCGGAACTGGAAGCGCCAATGCTCCTGAGGGCGGTGTCGCCAGTGCTGCGGCGGTGACAGCGGTGTCGCCGAGTGAACCGCAGGCAACGGCAGCGCTGCCGCCATCGGCCCTTGCACGACAGGCGGTGGTGGTTCCGCGAGCACCGTGTCCAGTACAGATCCATTTCAGCACGAAGTGCAGCAGTGCGGCAGCGGCGGTCGGTGGCGACTCCACTGCAGCTGGATCAAGGTGCCATTGGGTTTACCCTGACCTTAGGAGCGGCAGCCTCAGCCTTGTGGCATCAGTGGAGGACCCGGGGGTAGTGAAGTTGTTGTGGATCGAGCGGCAGCGCGCAAATGCACAGCAACAACCCCAGTACGGCAGTATCTTTGCGACTGCAGAGGAGTCCAACGACAGCGTGGAACCAACAGCGGCGGAACTGGAGCTCACGCTATCGCCCACGCGCTCTCAATTCAGGTGTGTGTGTGTGTGTGTGTGTGTGTGTGTGTGTGTGTGTGTGTGTGTGTGTGTGTGTGTGTGTGTGTGTGTGTGTGTGTGTGTGTGTGTGCGTGATCACACGGGGTGACGCAGGCAAACGGCTTTTCTTTCGAGTATCAGGTTGCTCCAGTCCTTCAGGCACAGTACGATAGATCCATGTCGCAAGTTTTATACGTTTTGTGAGTGACACAATACTGTAAAGGGTTTAGCCGGCTGCTTCACGATGCTGACCTTTGCGCACGCGGCGAAGCTCCGGTTGTTATCACATTATGCCGCTCCAATCATCTATGTTCATGTATTCCGTGTTCCTCCCCGCCTTACCAAGCCTGCCCGCCTCATTGCGTCGTGCCCTGCAGAGTTGTCCCGCATGCTAAGGGCGGCGCCGTTCTCGAAGTCCTGTACCCAAGGAGTTGCGTACATCGACCACGACCCTCGGCGTGCAGCGCGGAATCCGGCTCCGCCGCACAACAAAACGCACAGCGTGCGCAGGGAGGCGCGGCGCAGCGTGACCTATCCGCAGCGTCCGCGCAGACATCCGCTCAGCCCTCTCATCACCATAACCACCGTCAACACTCGCAGCAGCAGCAGCAGCACCATGACCGTTACTTCTTTTGGCTTCAGCAGGACTGGCAACCAGAGGTTGCGGCGTCCGGGGCTGCAGCCGCGGTGCCAGCTGATCAGGGGTCAGCTGTGAAGGCGAACTCAGCGGAATCTGGCTGCGTAAGGGAGGCTGGTTCAAGCGACAGCTGCGGGACAGGTCGAAGAAGCCTTCTGTCTGACCGGGGCTGTCGCGCGCTGGCAGAGCACCTGCAGGCGCTGCTTGAGTGCCCACCGGAGTTCGATCCGCAGAAGCACGGCTGCAGAGTGCGGTGAGTACGGGGTGCCTGCCAGGCTTGACAATCTCAGGGCCGCCCGCCTCTGATTGGGCAATCGAAAGGGTCATGGCTTGCAAGAACGGTTGCATGTCCTTTCGCCTCTGCGGCCGGGTCGGCTTTCCAGTACGATACATTTGGGGTGTAGTCCGTTAGTGTGTCGTCTAGGTGTCCGCCTTAATATTTCCGGACCTGCCGGCAGCTCGCACGCTTGCCGGGCCGATATCACCTTTCTCGCACATCCTACCTACGGCCACATTTTACGGTCCGTGCAAAAAGCAAACCAAACCGCGCAATGGCCTCGGGGTGCTCGGCCTCGGCGAGGGGGATGGCCTCGACCAGACACATCAGAACACTTTCTTTTCCATCCATGCATCCATCCATCCATCCGTCCTTGCCGCCCTTTCCGTCGCCTGTGTGTTATCGCACCTCAGGTGCAGCAGCACGCCTTTGCAGCTGGGACCTTTGCCCTTTGCGCTAGTGGAGGAGATAATGCGGGCCAGTGGTCGGCAGCTCCATCCCGACGGCACCCTCGCGGTCGCCACAACAGCGAGGTCCGCGTTCTCAGCTGCAGCTGCCGCAGCGTCGTCCAACCATTCCACCGCAGCTGCAGGGCCGGCTTCGACTGCGAGGCTGCAAACCGTACAGCAGCAGCAGCAGCTACAACAACGGCAACAGGCTGGCAGTGTCAGGACCGTGTTCGGGACCCAGGGAAAGGGCGTGGAGCTGTGCAGAGGGGCAGCGGGCGTGGCGGTCCTGCAGCGGGATCGGACTGTGGCCGGTCAGGGACCGGACGGCCTGAGCGGTCTCGCCCTGTCCAGGTGAGGTCGGCCGTGTTCGCCAAAGAGGGAAAACACTCAAACACCCAAAACGGGCGGTTGCACGAGAAGTTCATCACCTTCATGGATTACATGAGGATCATTCACGTGTTGATGACGAATGTGCTTCAGGCCATAAGGGGTAGGCCTATCCTTGTTGCCTGCTCTGATGAACACAAATTCTGCCGTCGCACCAACCACACCGCCACATCCACACAATTTTCATAAAGCGGAGGATATCTGAAGCTGGTTCGTATATGTTCGTATATACGTGGCCTATGGGTGCAGGTCGCCAGCCGGCCCAGCCGGGGCTGGTGCGGCGGCAAATTCGGCTTCTTCGGCGCCCAAGTGCCCCGCTGGCGCCATCAGCGACCCACAGGCCGGTCCCCCGGGCTCAGCTGCAGCGGGCGGTGTTGGCCCACCTGGCGGCTCAGGGCGGGGGCGCGCCACGCATCTGTCAGAATTGCGGGGGACCGTTCCCGGCTTCAGCCGCACTACATACTCGCGGGCGTCCGCTGTTCACGACGACTGCGGTACCACTGGGCCTAAGGTGTCGGCATTGTCCGGGCCAGAGAAGCTGACGATCTTGGAGGCTGCGAGGGTGTTGTCTTCCCATCCGCTTGATGACCAGGATTGGGGATCCGACTGTGACAGCCTGGCGGAAGGTATGGTGTGGCATGTCGAACGGGCCAGAACGCATGGGCATAGCGAGCGTTGAACTTAGCGTTAACCAATCTTCCCTTGTGTTGCTTCCCCATTTGCGCGTACGTTCCCAATCTGACAGGTGCGTCATCCGGTGTAAGCAGCGGCGCAGCCACCCCTCGGTCTCAAGCCTGCTCATTCAGCGGCAAGGACCTCTCAGGGCCGGGGACACGCATGGCGGCTAGTGCCGGCTCAGATGACACAGATGCCGGTGCCCTCGAGATCAGCGATGGCTCCCCCACGGCTACTTCCGCAGAATCCGCCTCTGCGGCTAGCAAATTATCTCCGGTTGGAGCCCCGCACTTGCCGAGCGGATGCACGCGGGGCGGCCTGGCGGCTGCGGCGGCTGTGGCGGCCGCTGCAGCGGCGGTAGGCTCTTCGGGACCGTCTCTGGTGGCAGCTGTGGAGCAGGATGCGGGCGGGTCGTGCACGGAGGATTCGTCCTTGATGTTCGAGTTGGACTGAGCAGGGGAGAGACACCCGACGTCGGAGTCCTGGTTGGATTGGTGCTACGGCGGTGACGGCTCTAATCGTTGGGCAGTTGGGCCGACGCCGGGACGCTGCAGGCCGCTATGCAGTCCTCTGTAAGCGCTGGCATGGGCCATAGGTTTTCGGGCTTTGCTTGTTTGCAGTCTTTGGACAGCAGGGATCCCTCGATTCGATGCTGTCTGTGACACGAGTGCATGGCTAAAAGCGCGGGCCGTAACGACCCTGCAGAGTAACACGGGATCATTATTGCGAGGCTCCACAGGAGCAGTGGTGGGTTTGCATGTTCGGTCCGAATGGCGCAGGCATCAAGGGAGGGAACGGAGAAGGGCAAGTTTTGCAAGCATGCGCGGATATTCCTGTATCACTGAACGGACCCGTCGTTTTTATAAGCGTACTCCTTGGATGCTTAGTTGTGTTGTACAGCTGCAGTTTCATGGTTCGACCGGTGTGTGACGGATGGCGGAGCGCAGATGTGCTGGTAGAGCATTCCTCTCTCTGCCATTGGGGCTTCCGTGCCTGCGTTCCGTATTTGACGAACATGTGCACGAAGGTTTATCTGATGGATCAGGGACTTGGCAGGTGGATTCCGTGAAGTACCTGCTTGAGACCTCACAGGAGGGCAACGAATGAACAATGAATGCGTCGAAGCCGCAGGCGGCGAAGCGGAAGGGGGCTAATGATTGAGTTTTAAACTCCAAATTCGAACGGAGGGGAAAGAGGGGGGAAACGAATCCTGTTGTTTTTCCTGTCATTCAGGCATGGTTGTGGGTCCTAAAAGATTGCAGCCGCCCTGCAGCTGCCCTATCAACGAAGTCTTACATGTGTTGCGCATCAGCCCTGTGTTCACGTAGGCTGTGCCTGCGTTCTTTGAATTATTCGAGCGACGCGGGAAAGCACCTGAGGTTGCTGCTCCGGGAGGGGGAATCCGCTGCTACTATAGAGCGAGCATTGCCGCCGAAGGGGAGCTAAACAGTGTACGTACCGTTTTTTCGGTCTGATGAGGCCGGGAATCCTAGGTTTGAACTGTTGCAACATGCAGGATGTTCATGTCGTGTTTTAAGGTGGTTGAAGCCGATTCGCTGACTGGCTTCACAATGTGGGTTGCGTAAGCCTAGGTAATGCTAGAGCCTCCAATATGTGCCATTGGTGCCGTCATACTGTGTAGCAATGGTGTCCGTCAAAGGCCATGATCAAACTTCGTGTGGAGGAGGTGCTGGACCAAGCTGCAACCCGTCCATGGGAAATTGGGTTGCGAAGTTGCTGTCTGACGCGCTTCGGGATATAACTTATCTTCCATGATTGCATCGCTCAGGGTTGCGAGTAAGCTATTCGGACGCATGGGTGATCGTGGATTCCGTCCATGACGGCATTCAATCCTGCCCCTGCGGCCGACCCCATGCATTCGTGCTATGGCTCTGTTACTCGGTATCGCCATACTCAACTGCGCATCGACCAGTAGCGCAACCAATGATGACAGTGCGAGTAGCATGCCACGGACGCACCCTACCCTGTACGCGGTGTCATAACGCTTTGGCAATGCTCTTGCAACGACTGCAGTTTCCTTTGTACTGGACAGTAGCCGCACCAACTGCAGCGCTGCTCAGCGTGTGCTGACGGCAGCTCCTTGGCGGCGAACTAATTACAGCACCTTTCCTGCACCATCTCGAAGTCGACCAGTAAAATGAAGAGAGATTAAAGCCTGAGATTAAAGACTGAGGGGCCATAGTGGGGAATTAGGCCTGAGAGGCTGCGCACGCGCATCTTACATGTGTATTCCTAGCGCAAACAAGATTCGTGTCGACACCACGTTCAAGTTTCGCTATGTTACCTGAGAGCATACGCAACAATAACGGTCCTTCAGCGCCACCAGGCACGTGAGGAAATACGGCCTGGCTGCAAAATAAGGCGCAAATAATGCACGTAGCGACTAGCGAGGACAGGCGCCTGCCACTATCCGCAACTGAAAGCGCATGCACCGTGTTCCACTCAACCAATTGAAACAACAACAACACATAGCTGATTGATTAAATGGCGGCACTCGTTAAAGAATGACGTGCCCTCAACGCGATCTTACGCGGACCGACAGTGAAAAGACCCTGAAATATCCCTCATCAGAGCCGCAACAATACCACTCAAACGACTTCCTCCTCTCTAGCCCACCTCTTTTGCATGCAAGCTACTGGCGCATACGCTAACCCTAGATGCAAAGAGGGGGTTCTGAGGCACCAGACATACGGTAATGCACCCTCTCTCCATAAAACCATCCGGCGCCGTCCCTGTGTTCTCCGCGGCACCAATATATGATACTGGCGACGTTTCTTCCCGATGCGGTTGCTGCTATTTGTAAGAGGAGCTGAACCCCTCGGGAGCAGTTACAACAAATCCCAAGCATGCTGTAGTTCGTCCCCAAGCGCGTCACACTCACACAAACAAGCGAGGACCGCCTTCCGCGCAAGTGGTCCAACCTAGGGATAAATGTACACGGAACGTCAAGGACAGCACAACGGCTTTAACCCTCTCGACTGTGCGTGCCCTCCCTAGAAACAAGTCATAGCGCATCCGCAGCTGCTGGCAGGGTTAGCTGCCTATTTTACATCTACTATAACATCAAACACCCCAACCCGTATGGATAAGAGTAGTATAGCTCACTTCTTCACGCGCACCATTAGGGGAACGGCAGTACCCCCACCACCGCACCCTCTGCACCGCATATAGCCCGTCTTGCTGCATGAGTTGCAGCCAACATCACCATCAGACCACCTGGTGCATAGGCATGCCTCGTACCCCGTGCCTCCGCAGACTGGGCAGGGCTGAGATTTCCGACTGTCAAGGCGATCCTACAAAGAAATTTACAACAGCTTGTAAAAACAAAAGAAGAGCAGTGAAGGAGAGCAGATAAAATAAATGTGGACGCGCTAGCTAATTACGCAAAGGCTACGGGCGAAAACGTGAAGCCTCCGACTGGTAGCCAGGCAAGGCTGGACTGAACAATATGTATCGTAACGCAGCTTTATCATTCAAACTTGCCCTCAAAACGTGGGCATAAGCGTTATGGAACTTTGCCGGTACACCGCTGGGTCACGTCGACCTGGTCTCAACGCTGTCCGCATTAGCAATGCATAATAAAGCGCATACAATGACTATATGTGAGTTGCTTTGAAACGCTGCCACGGCACGCGTGCCCTGTGCGGCCCCTGCTAAGATTCTGAAGCAGCCTCACCTGCTCCGGAAGCTGTTCTGGGCGGTTCAAGAGCATAAAGGCTCCCACACATAGCGCACTTGTAGTGACCAGTTGGCTGATAGCAGATATGGTGTCAAAGGTAGGGTCGGCGCCAAGCATCGCCACACACCGCAGATTACGCCTGTTGGCTGCGCGACGGGAGGGAGTAGCCGTCAGACTACGGCCAGATGTTCCGGCCGAAACAACTCGGGCGGCCTGCATGGCACTGGGCCTGGTCGTGAAGGTGCTACTACTTCACGATGACACCAAGGTTCTGCAAAGCTCGTTCACGGTTCCACAAGTGTACTTCTATATTCTGTAAATGTTGCGGCGGTGTTCTATTTAGTACGTTTGCCGGAAATGTGTGGGATCCCCCAAACTAAATGGCAGAGAACCGGTCTCCGTACATGTTTTGCGTCACCTTTCCACATAGCTATTTATAACATGTTGTAAATACTTCCGTCAATCTGTTTCCCTTGCCCTGTGCGAATCGTGTGGTGCAGTTACGGTCTCGTGGTTGCGTGTCCTTGACGCCTTGCCGATTGCGGTGGATTTTTCGGCCCTGATTTTTGTGCTTATACATTGACGTTGGAATGGTTGGATTCCATACGTTTATCGCGTGCGACATGTCTACCGGTGAACGGACGTCCCGCGGCCAACGCTGACGCAGCTGAGAATTGTATATTATTTAGCAGAAATAATACCTTCGTGATTAGAGTCCCGTCCCTGGGCCACATTGATCTGTGGTGAAAGCGGTTCCTGGGACAGGGACGTTCGGAAGCTAAAAAGTGACAGTTGGGAAACAGCGGAAATAATTCCAACGGCCGTAACTTCCGGATTGAGGGAGAATTTAGGAGGATATCCCGACAGTTCACGTCAAAGCAGTCAAAGCCAAGAGGCATACGAGAGCTCGGGCACCGGCTCAGCAAAAGTGAGCACCGGAAAATCCATCAAGACCACGTCCTGAGAAAGAGTGCAGTCGCGGGGCGTGGCATTCTTCCGCCTCAGGCGCCATAAACGCAGGGCTTGTTGCCCCAGCTGCCGCGGTGATGCTGCACAAGTTCTGCAATAAGATGGCCTCCGGATAGCAGCCCGGGCACGGCCCTGGACAGCAGGATGCGCCGGCCCTAGGGTGAGTGTGGCAAGGTGTGGATGAATTAACTCATGTGCCACGGTGGAGTGCGACCAAAACTGGCGAGTGGCGAACGGCCTCTCGCACACCGTTCCCAATGGTGGTTTGCATGGTGAAGGGCGTGTGATTAGAAGCCACAGAGTTCTTAATGAAGGTGAAGCGATCGGCAGGTATGAGTGTCATGACATAGTGCCATCAAAACGTAAGTTCAATGTACCATACACGATATTCACTAGTACGTCCTGACATGAGCTGCCGGACGCGTTTCACGGGCCCGGCCCCCACGTACAAAGACTGAAGCGGAGGTCAGGGTGTCTAGACCGGGGGGTGCGGCCCCAAGTCACAGGGTTGGCGTTGCACAATCACTAACAATGAGAGGAGCGCAGACGAGGTCACCAGATGCAGCCACCCGGGACAATTACGACATTGGCCCATGGGGTGTATTTGAGCTGAAGGTCGACGGATATTAAACAAGATTCTTAAAACAGTGTTCGACAACGAAGGCCATTTTGCCCCTCAAGGAATACTAATCCAGAATTTTATCCATATCCGTTTTTGCCACTGGGGTTTGAGGTAAGGCGTTTGATGTTGAATGAAGCAGCGGGAATCGTTAACCGTATGGTTAAACAGTTAGGTCATGGTTTGAACTGCGGTGAGCATGTGCCCAAGAATGAACCACGTTCGGTAAATCAGCCAGTTTTCACACGCGCTAGCTGCCGGCATTACAACGACTTCCGGGGCCAACACACGATTGTGGATCGGTGCCAGTGTCGCACCACAGCACGCCCCATAATATTGGAAAGCTCGATGGATACATAAACGATAAACGATTCGTATAACGATATGCTACGGTCACTGCATATCTCCTTATTGTGGGCCCTGCGCCTACGCAAGCCACGCACAGCAGGTCATGCCCATCACTTTACAATGGCAGCGTGCCGCTGCCTACCTAGCAAATCATACCGCGTCCGTCTCCATACATGCACTCTCACACACGATCTTCGGTGATCCGTTATGTTCCATTTTATGTGCACTCAGGACTCACTCTCGTTCCGCGTGGACACAACATACCATACACAGCCAATCCTTCACAGCACCACGAACTGCACTGGAGGAATGCAACGACAAGGCGACGATGGCATCGCCAAACACCGCACTTCCTGACGAAATTACTCTCGTCTGCTTCTCTCTACCGCCGGTTAATATACCCCTCCAACTCTTCTCCAGGCCTGTCCCTCGTAACCGTATCACGCAAAGCACGTGCCATATGTGTAGGCCGAGCTCAATCATCCATCCGTAAGCTGAGTCCTTCCACGGTCGGCAGTATAAAAATTTCGATGCAGCAACAACAGCACACTCATGTCAGCGCGATACGGTCTTCCCGGCAAGGAGACCCCCTTTTCCACCAGGAGCTAGGTCTGACACACCTTTGAAGCATTGATAAGGCGCACCACGGCAAGTGATTTTGATGCATTCGAATACCCTCGCTCTTGTTCAGGACATTCAACAGCACACCGTTCCGCTCTTTTTTCACGTCTTCCATAAATCTCTTAGAATAATAACGCTGAATCAGCTAAAAAAATCACTGGTACTCGCACAACCACTAACAACATTTCTGCTGAAACCAACCCCTTGTCGGCGCCGATGCGGAGAGTGCATGTATAATTCTGCCCTGAATCCCTGAACACATCGCTCGTGAGCGATGCCCCTTCGAGCATTCCAAGGAGACCAACCACCGGCTCAGGCTCAGGCTGGCACCAGCGCTTCCGCAGCCGCCTTCTTGGACGCCTCCGCCGCTTGCTGACGCTTAAGTCGCCACTTGTTGGGCTGGTAAATGCGGAAGAAGGCACCGGAAGAGTTGCGGGGTATGGCCTCACGCAGCTCGCCTTTACGGTAGGTACGGAGGACGTCGAGAGGACATAGCATGCGAGGGAGAAACAAGGAAATGTAAGCCGTAACATGCGATGGTAATAATTGAACCTACCCCGAAAGGCGGGATAAGGTGCTGGTTTACACAGGGGACTGTGTGTTCGTAATCGTGGTTAGCCCGCGTTCCGCCACATTATGAACTGCGTTGTTGCGTTCTGTCCCGTGTGTGTGGACACGGGAAATGTTAGTCTGCGGCCCCACGCATACTTCATCACCATCAGTATATATCTTACCACACGCGGGTCCTGTCATAGGCAAAACCCACCCATAATCCAAGCAGCACCTATCCCTGCCGGGAAACGTCACCTCAAAACGTATTTACTAGTCCCGGCGACAGCGGCCCCCAGATTATGGAGTCGAGCTTCTTGCGCCTCAACCCGTGGCACCTTCTGCCATCATGTTCATGTGCTGGCCTTCACGTCATCCCGTTCGCCCCCAACCCAACCATCTGATACCGTCACCATCCACTTCCCGACGCACCGTTGGGTTCCAACACCCGAATCTCCGCGACGTCGGCTCCATCTTCCTGCTCTGCCGGCTGGCCGTTCGCGCCCAGCAGCACCAGTGAACAACCCTCAGGCACCCGAGTCACCATGCCCACCGGGGCAGCGCTCGACATATCTGCACGGTCAAACAGCGGCCGGACGGACAGACAAGCCCAAGTAAGGGGTTGAAGAGGCACATGCAGCAGGGAGGGGAGCAACTAAAGCAGGACAGAAACAAGGGGCACAGGGCCCAAATTTTGGAAGATTGGGCACCTCCTAGTTGCACCGAAGAGGGTCAAGCTTGAGCCTCAATCCGCGGTCCCAAGAACCCCCGCGGGTATTTGGATACTACAATAGTCGGGCCACACGCCGTGCTCTGAAGCTCACAACGAGTACTGGATTGTGTGTGCAACAATGGGCACACCGCGAGCGCTCTCACCATACTCGATCAGCAGACCGCCCGCCTGCAGCGCCAGAATGGTCTTGTAGCCCACCGGGTACCTAGCGGGGAGATAGCAGCAACGGCATAGCCGGTATCGACACTACAGAAGAGGTGGTGGCAGACCGAATGGACCACGGGGTCCCGTGCATCGATGAGCTTGTGTCGACCTTAACTCCCAGAACTTTGGCCCTTGGTTCTACCATTTACATGGATTGCTGTACAAACAGAAGGTATATCCGCTTTTTCTGGTCTCAGCGTCCCAACTCACGGCATGCGAAGGCGTTATGTGCAGTACTCACCAGGTGATAAAGCCGGAGCTGTTGTCGCCCACCTGCACACGGGAGATGGATATGGCGCGTAGGGACTTTCACATGGTGATTGGGCTTAGGTCTGCAAAACGGGACGGCGTGCGGAGCTGAGGCGGAATGGAGGAGACTGGATGGTATGTGCGTGGGTATAAGACATCATGAACATGAGATAGCGGGTGGGAATGGTGTTGCCAGAATACACCACAAGGTCGCTACCCTGCTTGCCAGCATGCCGGGAGGTTATGTACCTACCGAAGACCTCCTGCAGCTGCAAGTTCCATGACTCCATGCAAACCAGCACCGCAGACTTCGAACCACACCGCCCAAGTTGCGTTTTTCTTTCCTTTGCTGCCAAGTCCTGATGTCTAAATCTCAAGGTCACTGCGGCTTGAGCCATCTACGATATCGAGGTACTGGACTAACCCAAGCACGCCGTTGCCAACAGCGGCTTCCCGACGTTCGTGTTCCTCGTCCCGTCTCTGTCCTTATCCCCGTCCCTACAACGTCCAGCCTCGACCCAGGGCACTCTTGCCTTGCAGTCTATTTGCGAGCATAGCCAGCCTGCGTCCGGGTCGCACAGCAGCTCTTCCTCCGGTATGATAGGGGTTGGCGCCTCCTGATCGTCCCATTGTGCCGCCATGTCCAGTCGCAGCGTTCCTGTGTCATGGTCCACTGTGAAAAGCTGGTAGCCGTTGGGGCCGCCGCGGAGGAGACGGGACTGGCGACGAAGACAGGGGTGGTGAGAGAGAGTTGATCAGGGTAATGGCACAAACGGTGATATGTACATCTTTCGATTACTTCAGCGGGCGTCTTTGGAGTGGGATCAAGTGGGATCATCGAGAGAGGGGAGGACACGGTAACGGCGGGTAATTGTCTTGGACATGCTCTGCTTATCTGAAATGACAATATAAGCACGTTGACATGGTACCACGGTACCGGTCACGGGCTCCCGCACCATTTTCCTGACACAAGAAACCAGACCTTTCCATATGACTGGGGCCCCAGGCGCCTCCCGGACTCCTCATCGGCCTCCCTTCCTACACTCTTTTTCCAAGACCCACCTGTCGCATGCCATCACGATTGCATTCGCCGATGACTCCAACCTGTCAGGAGCAGCGGTGGATAACAGAGGTAAGGACGGGCCACATGCGCAATCGCAGTCAGCTAACAGGCCTCCCACCTGCACGAAGGCGGTTCGCCCCACTGTGGAGATGGAGTCGGGGTAATTGTGCGAGAGGTGGAAGTGACCGGAGAACCAAAGCTTGATGTTGCGGTGACGGCTGACTATGTCCATGAAGGTGTTCGGCCGACCTGAATGGTTCAGCCAGGCGCAGCGGTTCTTGATATGCACCTCCTGGATTACCTACGGTAGCGATATAGATCCGGGCAGGGGCCGGTAGGCAAAGGAGGTGGATGGCGGGAGGACAGAGTTGGCTTTGGGGTGCTAGGACAGGGGGCCGCCATCAGATAGATAGAATTGGGAACGGGGCAGGCATGACAGTAAAGAGTAACTACGAACACGAAACGAGATAAACGGAGACGAATTCCGATCCAGCTTCGAGCCGGTTGCAGACAACAGGCGCGAGCGGAGGAGGCGGGAGCGGAACCACATCCGATCCGGCCCCTGCCACCTTTAAGATTTAATATGTTATTGCGCCGTGTGGATGATCAACGTTTCTCCAAAGCCCTTCCCTCAAAAGCCACTGAGTCTCCGATAGCCCTCCATCCCCTCGCTCGCTTCCAATCCTGCCGTCCTGTGAACCGGTCCGTGGTTTTCATGACCTACAAGTGCATGAGCTCTCACCTTGAGACCGCAGCCCATTGGGGGCGCATGTGTGAGCACCACGAAGGGCGTTTCAGGGTTGTCGGCCAGCTGCTTCTCCAGCCACTGCACCTGATCATCCGAGATGAACACCTCGTGGTGGCTGTGCGATGTGCGGTGCGCAGAGGTGTGCAAAAAAACGCGCGAGGGCGGCGGAAGCAGAGGTTGGAGGCAATCAAGTCAAGGACCGTGACAAACCCTAAGGAACGGTAAGACGGCTCACGGCGCATGTGTCAGGAGGCCTGGAGAGCAGCTGATTTTAAGGCGTGAGCAGCACCTTGGGGAAGGATAGCGAACTTGGTCTTGAAGGTAATCGGAAGTTGTAGAGACCACGGGTGTTCGGCACACGCTTGCGAGCAAAGTACCGGATGCTGTAACGGGTCTGACCAAGGTAACAAGCCCGGTATGGCGACCTGCCTGCTCTCAACGAAATTGCCTTCGCTGTCGTGGTCAGGTCCATGCAGCATGAAACGATGCAAGCCATGTGGACTCATACCTTGTATAGACATCTAGCATCCTTAAGACAGACTTACGCACTAAGGGAATCGGTGAGTGGGCACGTGCCAGCCACAACACCCTTATGTTCCCCGGACACCCTTGTGCACTTTGGCCTCCTCCGGATCCTTGGCAACCTCAGGTGATTCGATGTAACCTGCCTGTTTTCATTGGAGCGGTACCTCACAGTGGACAACCCCACTAGGCGAACGTGACCCAGATCGGCAGCCCAGTAATGGGGCTGCTGGAACACCTGCAGAAGGGTGGAAGCCAGGGTGGGAGACAACGGGTGGTATGGACTACACATGCAGATATGGGAACAGCGCCAAGTGGTGAGAGGCATAACCCTGGGCATGTACTACATGTACGCAAACCAGCTATAACAAATGGCCGAGTCCTCAGCCAAAACGACCAGCGCGGGGAAACCTGGCAGCAAGCAACGCAACCAGAACATGCACCCGACGAGAATGAAACAGCTCAGCATCTGGACACCTGTGGCAAGCAGAGCCTGTCCATGCATACCCTTGCTCGGACAACCTCGTGACCCAGCCAGACCCAAGTCCTCTTGCCTGAGCACAACGCCATATTGCATGATGTCTTGCTCACCTTTCAGAAGCCATATCAAGACGAGTTCAGCTACGGAAACAATGGTTCCCTGTCTCGAAAACCAAGATTGGGACTTGGAACCACCTCTGCCCCCAGCCCCACCCACCTCACTCCACGCCGCCAGGTTCTCCTCGTCCGTCTCGAATTCGTCGCCCTCCAGGTCGTGGTTGCCCGTTATCAGGGCGTACGGGATACCAAAGCTCTCCAGGTATTGCCTGCAGGACATGACATCATGACGTAGGGCTGCAAATAAAGCGCAAGAACGTTATGCGCACAAGGCTATACACCGGTCCTCTTTCAGTGCTGCGGTTAAGTCCGCCGCGCCGTCGGACACCATGCTGCCATTCACTCGCACTGAACCCAGATGGGCCCCTTTCACAACCCCTCACTTACCGGGCGAATTCGAAACACCTACGCGACCCGGATTGGTGCTTCCCGTGACCCAGATCACCCAGCTGCACCACTCGGGCACCTGCCAGGAATAGGGTGAAACCACCACAGGGGGTTATGGTATAGATGTGGGCATGTGGGGGCCTGCATGTGTACTGCACTGTCCAGTAATGTTACCGGAATGTGCCGCAAAACGAATGCGTGATGGGTGATGCGCAATGGGTATCATCGCGGATGCAACGGCCGGGAAGTTGAATGTCATACGGCGATACAACGCAGCAGCCGGCTCTCTCTGATGCCTACCAGCGCTGAGCTTATGAACGTCGTCCTCATCCGCCATGGCCGCCCGGAGCTGGTCCCTGGCCTTTTCGAACAGCTTCATCTGTTCGGGAGCTAGGTGCAGATCCCCCAGGATGCCCAGCTGCCATTGATCAGAGCGGCTGCGTATCACGCCAAATGGACGTGGAGGGGCGGTGGGAGGTAACGCAGCTTGGAGCTTAGGGGATTAGCAAGCGAGAGAGGGCAAAACAGGGACGTGGGAATCAGCGCGCAGGAACGTGATGGAATGTGCGAGGCCGTGCGGGCTCGACTTGCACACTAGATGTCAGTTGGCAGCGACATGAGAATGAGGTGCCCAGAAGGAGTCCGAAATAACGTAGCAGGCTAGGTGTGACTCCAGGTTATCGATGGTTTTCGAGTTGGGTAGGTACGGAAGTTGGTGGTGGTGCACGAGCTGGCCAAGCTAAGGCGGATTACAAGAAGATAACAGGAAACGATATACGATGAATGTCGGCAGCCTTACTCCTTGGTGCAGAGTTTGGGTAATATTGAGTCTCGGGCTGCCTGCGCTGAGGTGTTGCGCCGCATTGCAAGCGAGCCTCGGCCAATCGCCGGTAGGGACCAGTGCCTGGGAGCAAATCCTGCTGGAAAACATGCCATGTATGCATATTGGAGGTCCATCGCAGCAAGCTTAGCCCTAGTCGACTCAAGCAAGTCGGCATGGAAGCAAAGCCCAATATGCCAAAGCGCATAGGACGGCTTCTGTCATCTGGTGCAGCTCTTCCCTAAAGGCCACAATGCGCACCTTTCCCAGGCGCTCCAGGATAGCGCACGTTCTTCAGCATGTTCATCGTCCAAAAATGCTTCCGTTCAAGAATTTAAGATGTCATGCAAATATTATCTTCTTTGAAATATATCTTTAAAATGGCTACTGTCGTTGAGCGCGCTGTGTCCCCTTCGCCTTAACTCATATCGGTACTTTGGAAAGCAACGGTCCAATTGCACTGTAAAGGGAGCCTTAGCGGTTGCTCCACAGTCAAGCGCCGTACGCAACACAGCCAAGGAAGTTTTCTTTACCCAGTGCGCCAGCATTACTATATTGCCGTACAATCCTACATCCGCTCGGTATTGGCAGTATAGAAGCCGCGCGGTCCGGGTACGGCGGGCGCGTGGACCGGGCCCATGCATCATGTCACATTCTTGTACGAAGTCAGCATTTGATCTTCCACATTATTAAGCTCAAAACGCGCACAATATTGTGCCCCGCCGTGATTTGAAGCCGACGCCAGGGCCCCGCCCTATGCGGACCGTACGGTGTTATCCTTCAATGGTGTGGTGCGCTGCACGCCCAAACGCTTAAATCCCGTCCGCTAAAAGTAGCATGTATCGCACCTTCGTAGCCTCTCACCGCACTGCACCGCACCGTTCTGCTGCTCAGTACCGGACCCAACCGCCAGAAGTCATGTGACCCCAAAATTCATAGCTCTTCCTATTCTGCGCATTATCTGCTACTGCCGCCGTGCATGTCTCAGTTTATCTTGCCTCGCTATTAGGCGCCATCGGGCGCATGCCCGGCGGCTGTGCTGCCGGTAGGGGCACAGGGAACATGACGAAAGGTATGATGTGCATGGCTGTAAAGATTATGGCCGCACGTCATGCATGTGTGACGTCAGCGTGAATGTCGGACGCCCGACAACCACATGTGCGTTCAGAAAGTTGTGAGCGTGAGCGCGTGTTAACGTGCGCGCGAGATATCCTATCCTCATCAGCCAGATATCACACGCGCAGCCCAGCTGCTGAATGCACCACACAAAGCGCATAACAATGCTGCGGAAAACCCGGTGCCAAGGGCCGCCATGCCGTACACGCGGACGAGCATCTCCTGGTACGGCAAGTGTCCGCGCAAAAGTTCGTACATGGGCGGTGATCTGCGCATTGTACATGTACGAGTACCGAGCCGGCAAAGGGTGCAATCCATGTATAAAGCAGGCTCAAGGACTCAGCAACAGGGCTCACGGAAGCGAGGGTAGGCGGGCTATCTTAAAGAAGGCAAGCGTATAGTTTTCATCCACCTGATGCCTCGACAGTACAGAGCCCAGACGATGCATACCCGAAGGCCTTTCCCAACATCTGCACAGTGCACACACGCACTTTTGTCATCGTCCTGCTCCGGACAAGAGTCCCGTGGTGTCCCCTATGCGCCAAGAGCCCCCACAGATTTGCGGTTCGTTTCGTAAGCTCCCCCTCTCCAAGACAGCCTCACCTAACGTATGTCGCGTCTAGCTGCCTCCCGAGGATGTCCGCCCGCGCTGCCGCCTCCGCATCAGCATCCGTTGTCACCCCACTGCGGTCGGCATCATGAACCATACTGCTGCCTTTACCGCCGTTCACCTGCAAATCGCCTCCCCTGCCTAGCTGTTGCGCGCCGTGCTGCAGTTGCTGTTGCTGGGTTTTGCGATTGGCTGCCTGGGCGGTAGCGACTATTGTCCCCAGCAGCGCCAGCCCCGAATACTGTATAATGATCCACTTGCGGACAAGCAGCTGGATCAGGAAGAGCGGCTCTCCGCGGGCGGAGGACAGCGGCGTCAGAGCTGAGCTCTGCAGGTGGGAAGGCGGCGGGGGACTAGTGAGAGACATCAGCACAAAAGCGAAGGAAAGAAACCAGGGAAGAAACAGGACTCAGGACCGGCATCCAGGGCGCGAGCAGCTCCAGCTCCGCCGCCGCGGCCCCTGGAAAGTCCATTTTTGCGTCATGGGGGCTGAAGAGCAGCTGCAGAACGGTGCGAACTTCAGACCAGGCAGGCAGGTTCTATCACTTCTCACCCAGGCAAGCAAACAACCGTTCTCCCCACCACCACCACACACACACACACCCCTACACATACAGCAAATGGCATTGCCAGCAGCAAAAGATTTTGAGACACCCTCCCTGACCAAACTGTGTGCGGTGCATGCGTACAGCCACTCCGCGTGCCATACCCTGCGAGCATACCCTTGATGAAATTTTGTTGCCCCTGCACACAAACACGCACCTGCAGCAGCTCCAGCTCCTGCAAGGCCCTCACGTTGGGAGCCCGGGATTCGCTGTAACGCCGCAAGGCCGTGTCAATCCCTCCGGCGCTCTGCAGGTGCAAGGTGGTGCGGCGGGTCGTGGTACATAACTACATATCATCGCGCGAAGGAAGGAGCAGACTTCAGACCTAAGACAGGACAAGCCGTGCACGTTTAAGAAACGCCAACTCCCTTGGCGTGTATCCTGTTTGACCTGCCTATTCTCTATTATGACAGCTCCAGATCGTCCCGTGCCCACCCTTGTGCGCTGATTCCCCCCTCTTTCAGCCCCTCACAGCCAGGAAGGCGCACTCGGGCCCGTTGCTCCCATGGGGCCTAAACCTCTTCCCCATAGGTCCTTCTGCTGATATGCCAACCCCTCAGACCTCACCTCCCGGGATACGGCTTCCTTGCGTAACTGCTCCACCAGCAGCTCGCAGTCCTCCAAGGCGCTGTTGAGCCCCTGGCCCAGTGACGGCGTGACCGTGTGCGCTGCATCCCCCACCAGCACTACCCCCCCGGGGGCCCAGAAACTGGGCAGAGAGCGCATCAGCGGAAAGCTACAGACCAGGAGGACACACATGTCGGTATGCATGTGTATGTTTAGCACCGAACGCCAAGACGAGGTGACTAGTACCGAAGAACCGAAGAACCGAAGAACTAACTCAACACGGGTGACAAGAGAAGAACCAAAAGACTTGAGTCCCAACAGATGTAAAGTTTGCAAACGGACACGAGTTTAAGTCCGTGAAAACGAAAGCCGCAGCGAACGGTGCAAGACTTGAAAGTTGAAAGTTGTCCTCAGTCAAGAGGTAAGGAGGGCATGAGGGAAGCTGCGCCTACCAGCCACACGCTGGACCAGCAGCCAGATATGTGCAGGGTGCGCTGCAAAGCTCCTCAGTTGTGGACTCCTGCTTGGCGGCGTGGTGGTTCGACCGCGTCCAGGCACCCTTCTCTCTGTAATCGGTAAATCTTAAATACTCACTTGCTTAGCGGCGCCGTCAGCAGCTTCTCCCCCAGCATCGGCAGCCACTCGGCCGGTAGCTGTGGGCACACCTGAGGAAGCAAAACCATATAGTCCTGCGGGAACGCCAAATTGAAGCGTAGTTGCGACAGGAGGTGGGCATGGGACCGGTCGTGGGGCTGTGGGTTCCTGCTTGCGGGTCGGTGCGCCAGCAACCCTCGCTGATCACTTCCCACAACGCCGCAATCGTGAGTCCTCCGTCAGTCCTCCCACGCCTTGCCCTTGCACAGCCTTCCTTGACCTACCTCCCGGGTGTGCATCTCCGCAAACAGCTCCTTCCGGGCCGCTAAGTAGCCGCAGTAGCTGCCGTCGATGTCTCGACACACGCTGATGAAGCCCTAAGGGTAATGGGGACGGGGTCCGTAGTACGTGTACCTTAGTGATGATAGACGTATCCGGATACTCAGCGATGGGCACTCAGGCCGTGGCTGATATTCTTGGGATTTCCCCAGATCGCAAGAGTTGCAAAAGATACTCTCGACACCAAGCTCCCTTGGAGTTGGGCGTCGATATAGGATCCACGGACTGCGAGATACCGAGCATCGCATTCAGGGGCACCCTCTCTCCTCACCCCTCCCCTTCCCTCACCCCGTAGCATGCCTGCCAGCCCCCTCCATTCCTCACCGCCCATTCCCTCTCCGCCGCATCTCTCACCTTATCTCCTCCTGATAGAGCGAAGAAGAACTCCCCCTGCAGGCGCTCCGAAGCCGGCACGGAGCTGTCCGGCGCCCAGGCCTCCGCCTGATGTACGGGCGGTAGTCCATACACGCTCTTGTAGCAGCTGGAGCCGGCCGCCCCCGGGCCACCCAGGACCTGAATGGATCAGAGATGGATCCGCCAAGAGGATGATGGGCGCTAAGAAGGGCGCCGGGCATCTTGTAATGCCTTGTGACGTCGTGGGGCTCCCAGGGGACAGCTGTATAGATGGCATACTTTGGTATTCGGCGGGCGTATATTTGCGCCATTGGACGCACAGAATGTGTCAGGAGAGGTTGACCTACTTGGCGAGAACAATACTCGACTGTGGGCAATGTACTCACGCGCAGGTGCCACACTACTTCACGCCACGTCACGGTGCATGCCTTCCATGGGCGATGTGTTTCTCACCGTGGTTTCGTACCGACCGGGGAAAGACTCTGACAGCAGTGTTCGCAGCGTACTACTGCTACCGTCGGCGCCCACTAACAGATCGTACGGCACCTCAAGCAGCGGCGCTGCTGCCTGCGGTGCACCGCCGCCACGACTCCCTGCCGCTGCGTGTGCCGCAGCCTCAGCAGCCAAGGCCGCCGAGCCTGTCGGCGCACAGCTGGCTGTAGCCCCAACCAGATTAGTTGTTGGTGTGTCGGAATCACCAGTAGTATTGTCGCTGTCGCTACTGCCACCGCGGAAAGACGCGACCCGGTGGGGAAAGTCCACAGCCTCCAGGGAAGAGCTGAATGTGAACTCCAAGCGGCTGCCGTACTGTCCCCGCGCAGCATCAAGCAGTGATGTTGCCAACAAGGTGCGATCCATAAGTACTGGGAAATACGATGGGGCATGGCATGGTGCGGGAGGCGGAGAACCATACATTGAGGCTTTCCGAGCCATAGCGGAAGAGCTGGGCACCGGACTGGTATTAGACTCGGATCGTGCCGGATGGGTCCATCACGGAACGGATGATGAGTCCGAGTTGGAGATAGAAACTCAAGACATGAGCATTCGTTTCCTTGGTAGCTACCGACTGTGTTTCTGGCACCAATGACGGTCGTGGTATACTTTTCAGACGGATACCGCTCCGCTCCTAACTTACAATCCTCGTACACAGCAAATTGAGGACTGAGGCCCTTTCATCGTACACACACAACGAGTATACGTCAAACACTCCTCGTGTTTCCATGCAGCCTCACGTCACCAAGCCAACAGCGCATGTATGGTTCTATACACCTGTGGGGGCCGTGGTCCGGCTTGACTGCGTCTTGCCATCCGTCCGTCCGTCCGTCCGTCCGAGTGCAGACTTTGCCTCGGTATGACTTACCTCCAGTCCGCTCCAGTACGATGGGCTTACTGCCCGGCTTGCCCGCCCCGACCACCAGCCCCTTGTACGCCCGTTCCCGCAGCAGCGGCACTTCCGCGACCGCCTTGACGGGTCGAATGCCCCGTGGGTCTGCAGTACAGGCAGGCAGGACGTCGACCAGCCAAAATCAGCATTTAACTGGATCAGTCACCATCAGGGTGTCGAGCGTACTCGGGAGCCTGTCTGTAACCTGCTTGGAAGCGAACAGAGGAACGCCATTCGACAAGCTCGAGGTCGATCCGCTTTTCGGAACGATAATCAACAGTCAGGCATCCCGACTCACACATGGCCAGCACCCAGCTGCGCTGGCGGGACGATGTTACCGGACCCGGCTCCGGGCGTTTCTCGTAAATGCGCACCCGCCAACCTGAGAGGTGAGGCATGGTCCAAGGAGGAGGGTGGTGTTCGGGTGAGCCGCGTAGGAATGGGGTTTCGGAGCTTCGAATGGTAAAGATTAAGGAAAGGCCTGGTGGTCAAGGTTGTTAACCCTGGGCGATGAAGGTGGCCGTCATCCGAGGGGATGATACAGATACCGGAACAGACACCAGCTTGAGAGGACTGCGGGGGGGGGATCTATGAATGCTAATTGTGATAAGGGTAAAACAATTAGCTGCCGCCAGCCTTGCACTGCGTAGCGCATAGAGTGCGGTCTCACCTGCCTTAGCTAAATGCATGGCTAAGGTGCAGCCAGCCGGTCCCGCGCCCACGATAACTGCGGTGAGTCCATTAAGAGGTTCCCAGTCATGCTCAGGTCCCATCGAAGTTGCAGCGCTGCTGGTGTCGCCGCCCAGGTGCGGCTCATGGAGGGGCTGGTGTTGCTGTTGTGATTGCAATGGTATTGCACCCACGGGCAGTACCATGGAGCTCTGACCATTCGAAGCCTGACATGCCCATTGGATGGCGAGTCGACTTTGGCGCGCGCGTGGGCGGCTGGGCGTGCGGATGCAGGATGAGGTGGTGCGACTTGAGAGCTGGGGACGAGGGGAAAGGGCGTGATCACGTAGGAACGCAGATGAAAGCTCCATTTAGCGTAGAAGGCTATGAAACGAGGTTTTACACAACGCCGGATTTGCAGTCGGCAAGTATAAGAGATGATTCGTTTATCACGAGCTACAAGGTGCGAGGAAGGAAGAGTTCATGAAAGCCAAGTAAGCAGCAATATAACCGCATGTTAATTTAAGAAATTGTGATGATCCAAAACCATCAATCGGGGGTCATCAAGAAAACTCCTCCCTAATGGCATCGTACGATGGAGTGGCGTTCTCGCCCATGCATGATTTTGCCAGTTATGTCCTAGAGCTCGGGGCAATATATATGAAATTTATTTGTGGATTACTGAAGAACGCATGGAAGCACTATTCGGTCACACGCTTTCCAACTATTATTAGAGCAGATGCTTGCAACCGCCCGCATTAACTGCCGGACCATTGCTGCTGCAGAGCGACCTGGATCTCGGGAGGTCCGTACTTCAGCAGTAAATTAGCTAGGCTGTTACATTCTGTTACATTTTTGACAATTCCATTTGCAATCAATATGGAAGGCGGCGCCATAATAACTGTTTATTATGTGTTTATAGCTAGCGGGCTCCTGTGACGAACGACAATCGATGTTACGGTGCGAAGGCCTGAAACCAGGGCTTGCTCGTTCCAGGTCCAGATATTTATGACGCACAGGAAGCAGAGCCACCATCAGGCGCGCGCATTGCCTGCCGCTGGTACGCGGGTACTGCCGGTGTGAATTTATTTGCCTTGTCATTCATACGTATGGCATGCGGAGCGAGCCGTTCGAAGGGTCGACCGTTCTTCCCGCTACTACTGGAGTTTATTTATTTGCGTTTGAAAAAAACTGCTTTGATTGCGGATTGATGCATACGCGGGCAGACACGCACTGTATGTATCAGCAGGCCTCAACCCGCGGCCCTGTGCACCCTCCCTAACCGGCCACCAATGGCCACCGACGGACCTCTGCCGTGCTGGGCCTTTGGTTGGCTGATGGCGGTCGGTCTTCCTTTGCGCGCACCTGCTGCGGTGCTTCACCTCGGTGCTAATAATATAATAGCTCCACTGGGGGCAATTGTGCAGCGTGTGCATGTGTAACTAGGTTTGCCAGGAAAACATATCATGTACAGCTGGTTGTGTTTTATTTCGCTTGCTCACGAAACCTTCATTTTTATTTAACCTGTCCGAACGAAATCTAGCTCCCAAAAGATGTGCCAGGATTAGGTCGGGCACGGTTATGATGTCTGGGTGTATATGCGGGCCGGTGATTAGTTGGTATATGTGGTGCGGTATGCTCAGCTGCAGGTCACCGCTCTGTGACGCGAAGCAAGCAGATTGCCTCATGGCCACTCTGAAATATGCATGTTCAGCTTTGTTTGGCCTAGCGAGCATGTCACTATCGATTCGTGCTTGCTTGAGCTCACTGGCCGCCTTTACTTGGTGGACAGCCCAATGATTGCACTCCCTATATACAGCCGGGGGCCCTGCTTAGAGCTATCACGCCAGCAGCAGCGTGCTGACTAGCACATCGTGTCGGGCCACCTTACAGTTACAAAGGTGTCGATATATGCAGCCGCCATTACGGCCGAATTTCTTTGGTACCGGGCGGCACTACCTACTTACATGGTGCATTGATAGGGCTCGAACAAGGGACTGTAGACAGCAGACTATATATATGTAACCGTTTTCTTGGAACGACGCGTGTTCCTGCGCCCTCATTCCTGCCTGTTTCTGCTGATACGGCTGCTGCACTCCCAAAATCAATGGCCTCGCAATAGCTGTTCGGGGCCCGCGGCAGTAGCAGGCGCTGACCGGCAATAAGCTAAGAGTCCTGCTTGCATCCTGTGTGCATGTGGCCGTTGGATTTGTGGATGGCTCCAGCTGACCTTCGCCTGCCAATGGGCGGGCGCGAGTGGGGCGCAAAAGTGAGTACATACATTAGGAGGTTACGAGGCAGCGGTTCTCCATGTTGATCTCTTAGAAATAATGGGCTGGACCATTTCATTCGGCATGCGTCTGATGAGCCAGGATGATGACCCCTGGGATGAGCAAAGAGGAGCAAAGGGAAGGCTGGGAAGGAAGGAAATGAAAGGCAAGCAATCCCGAAACTGTGGGAGATTGTGGTTTTACTTTCCGCCACGGGCACTGTGGCCACGAGCTCATCGTGTCTGTTTCAGGAAGGCAGCGAGATGCTGACTGCGGCTCATGAGTGCCAATAATTATGCACGTCCCTGTCAGACTGGGAAAGCAAGGGTCGATATATAATTTTAAATCGATTCGAAACTCTAAAACTAAGCACGTATTACGATTTAAACGCGCTCGACAGCATCTTCACAGCTTCGTTTAAGTACGGCAAACTGTCATCACTCGTCCAGCCAATCGCTGTAGGTCCATTATTTAACGCCCAGGTGTGTTGTTGATAAATCAAGGCAAGATTATCAGGGCAAATTGCCTGTAGTGCCTTGCTCGTTTTTCGCCTTGTGGCGACGGCACTTTAAGTAGTAATGTAAATCGAGCCTAGGAGAAATGGCGCGCATACTGATTCTTCTGATGGCTGTAATTATGATGCGAGGTAATTACATGGGCGAGGGTATTTGTTTCAACTGGTCGACTTTACTTTGCCGGGGCCGCGTCAGCCCTGTCACGCGCACCGTACCTGCTGCCTCATCTATCCTATCTGGGTCCATTCCGATACATGCCTCAGATATACAATGTCATTTGTGTCTATGGAAAATCCTAGTCACATGAGTAGCTTCATTATAAGCTTCGCGATGCCGTCCTCTGCCGCCAACTAACAGTAGCTTCCGTCGACGATGCGTGTACTAGCTGCACAACCCAGCAGCGGCCAAGTTGAACTCGACCTACCAAAATCCTTCAAAACCTCACAGATAATAATATCAAAATATCCCTTCTGTGGAGATTTTTATTTTGTTGCCTACCTTCCCGCCGACACCGGCGGCTTGATTGGTTCACCCGCCGCCCGCCTCGTTCGCAATCGCTGCAGGAACCGCCGCCGCTCTCCAATCGCCGTGCATGGATCTCGCCAAAACTGGCGCTACCTCTTTCATTGAGCTTGTTGCTGCATGTCCCGAGCTGTCAACGGTCTACCGACTGATCAAAGGAGCGCCTGGCGACTACCAGGAATGGCTGCTAGGGTGTGCTGCAGGCAGCAGCTGCTCCGAAGCTGCTCAGGCACCCCGTACTTTGTTCCTCCCAACGGACGAGGTACGATATTACCTGTAAACGGAGAAGCGCAAAGACATTTAGCAGCCTTGAGACATTTAGCAGCCTTGAGATGTTTAGCGTGTAGGCATGCATACCGCCCGTGGCGGCAAATTGTCCCGACTGACGCCATCTGGTTCGTGTTAAAGTTTCTGTATCCGCTGCTGTGCGAAAGCCAGTTGATTGCATAGGGTTATGACGTCACCTGCGCTGACGTCAATAATTCACAATTTCAAAAGATCTGTTCCGTCGTCCCAAACACTATTGAAGCTATCATCCTCCCACACGTGCTGCTCTGTTAATAATATATCGCAGTCGGCTATTATGCATTGGAATTGCATGGATAGATGTCAGTCCCAGCACCTACCATTACCCTTCTGTTGGGCGGGTTAAAGCAGTACATCTGTCGTACTAATAGATGATGTGCCGTACTTCGGGAAAGAGCCGACCGCTGTGGAGGTTAAGGACAGAAGTAGCTGCCAACCCAATCCCTGGCAGGTCGAAAACAAACTGTGTGACGGCACACACGCACACACACATACACATACACACGCACACACGCATACACATACACATACACACACACACATACACACACGCACACGCACACGCACACGCGCACACACACACACACACTGCTTCGCCAGCAGTTGCAGCTACTGTGGTATGCTTGCTGTGTACATACGTACCGCACTCGAGCAGTGCTCCACGCCCCCTGCCTTCCACCGAGGCAGGCGTTTACCAAGTACTTCGCCTCCCTGGACGCGACTGCCAACGCCGAAGGAGTGGACGCAGTGGCGCTGTTGCAAAGTCACGCGTTGGGCGATGCACTGGCCGCTGCGGACTTCCCCTTGGATGAGCTTACGGACTACCCCACGCTGCTGCCGCCGGACAAGGGTGTGCTGCGAGTGATGAGGTACGCGACGATCGATGCAGGGGGACGAGGGATGGAGCGACGACGGAGGGGCTCCCAACCAGTGTGTGTCTTGCTGCTCGATTGATCTCTCGAAGTTACGTGCTTTTGTGTACATGTTTCGTGACACCTCTTGCGTCCTCTGCTGTTACATACGTTCCCCACTCAGGGTGGATACCGGGGCGCTAGTCGTGGACGCAAGTGGAAGCAAGGGCACGACGCTGGTTACAGACATCCGGGCAGGGACCCAGGTGTGTTGGCGGGTTCCACTGCCGAGAGACTCCCTTCGTTCCGCCACCGCCTCATTTGCTAGTTAGTGGGCGCTGTCAGCGCCATGATTTATCATTATTTATTATTATTTGATTTATTATTATTTATTTATTTATTTATTATTTGTTTGGTACGTCAGTAATGTTGGTGAGTGAGCACCGCTGCTCATGGAGGGTTGTAGCGGCCTACCACTTTCAAAATTTGGTCGAGCTATGGCGCTGTTCGGATAAAAAGAACAATACCCACACATCACGGAAATCCCGTTCTCGCGTTTGGCGCGTGGCGTTGCGCGCGCTGACATAGTTGTACTGGTTTTATGTATTACAGGTAATCATCCACATTATCGATGTCGTATTGGTTTTTCCGTGGCCGTGGCCGTGGCCGTGGCCGTGGAAGTTCAAGCCACCAAGGCCGCCAAGGCCGCCGCCGCCACGGCACCCCATGAAGCCTATCCAGCCCCCAGCACCACCACCTCCGCAGCTACCCATGAAGCCTAAGAGACCTCCACCGCCACCGCCACCAGTTAAGAAGCCTCCGCCACCGCCACCGCCACCAGTTAAGAAGCCTCCGCCACCGCCACCGCCACCAGTTAAGAAGCCTCCGCCACCGCCACCGCCACCAGTTAAGAAGCCTCCGCCACCGCCACCGCCACCAGTTAAGAAGCCTCCACGACCGCCGCCGCCACGACCGCCGACGGATTTAAGGTCACCCCCATCGCCGCCGCCCTCACCACAGCACACATTTTTTAAGCCACCTCCGCCGACGGACATGAAGCCCCACACCCCCGTCGATATTAAGTGGCCCTCGCCACCGCCGCCGTCGCAACCAAGTAAGGAGCCACGACCGCCGCCGCCACGACCGCCGACGGATTTAAGGTCACCCCCATCGCCGCCGCCCTCACCACAGCACACATTTTTTAAGCCACCTCCGCCGACGGACTTGAAGCCCCACACCCCCGTCGATGTTAAGTGGCCCTCGCCACCGCCGCCGAAGGACTCCAAGCCACCTGTGCCCCTCGCACCAACGGACACCCGACCGCCTCGGCCGCCGCGGCCATTACTCTTGGAACCCTCCTTTCCTGTCGATAGCAAGCCGCCCTCGCCGCCGCCACCGCGGGTACCGTTCAAGCCCTCGCAGCCTCTGGAGCCTGGCATTGTGTTTTGGCCCCTGAAGCCGTCACACCCCCGGCTGCCCCTACAGCCCGGCTTGAAGCCCCGGGAGCCGTCCAATTCACCTTTGCCGCCGCCGCCACGGGTACCGTCCAAGCCATCGTTGCCGCCACCGCCCAAAGATCAAGGCGTCCCGATTGTGTTCCTGATGCCACTCCGGCCATTCCGGCCACTCCGGCCACCGTCACCCAGGCCGCCGCGACCGCCGTGCATAATCAAGAATTGCCAAACCGCCCGATGAAGCATTTAAGCTTTATAGAAAAGCAGCCTTCGAATCTATCAATTTGCCAATCTCATATTCCAAGTGATACATACGTACGTCTTTGTTTGCTTTGCTTGCTCTTTACGCGCTGTGGTGCGTTATGGGACCACATGGCGCCATATCTCGAGTTCGAAGTGTCTATTCGATGATAAATCTACAGCCGGTTTGCGGGATGCATACGGCTGTCAGCTACCAGCAGCTCACGGTATAAATTAATTGCTCCGCCTATCGGTTAATGGTATATATGTTTTTGCGACTCTTCCATCCGTTTCGCAGCCACCTACCGCCCACCCGTGTGCCGTCGGGTGTTGTACGTACATATCGTATCGTGCGTTTCTTGTTTTAGCAAGGTTCAAACGTATCCGTGCTCCTAAAGTCGGAATGCAGTTGCTCGAAATTCAAAAGCGTATTGACGCGTGATCTGCACTCGTGAATAGTCCCTATGCGCTGTGTCGATTAGGCGCCGTCTCTTTTCGACTGCCTAAGGCGGCCTAAGTAATGGCCGTGCCTGTATGTAGCTAGTCGCATGCGGTCGCATGGATTGTCCGCTTGAAAAGCTCTCGGCGCAACGAAATCGATTTCAGTAATGATGCGTTAGTAATCGCACGTTGTTGTGATTGGCGGTAGCGGTGCATGGCCGACGGGCCTGTGGCCTCCAGGGGTCACCTGGACTGGACACCTGACCCCTGGTGGCCTCCGAATGGTTCCTGCCGTTCCTTCCCGTTCCTTCCCGTTCCTGCCGTTTCTATCAGGACAGGACCCTCAGTAGTGTGAACGCTCGTGAACCCTAAATACGTATAGAGGATGCCTTTCTCCGGCAACTCAGCTTAGACCTACTTATAGCTTATTTAGGACGCATGCATGTGGCTTCTACGTAGTGCGATTCTAGTATTTGGTGTAGCCAGCCCGCTAGCTGTACGTAGCAAGGCCATTCTTATAGCTTATGCCTGCTCAGGTATACCCCTAGGTCATCCTAATCCACGGTTCGTTCTTGCCTTATTACGCAAGTACGTGCGTTGTAAGGGTGCTCTGTAACATGTGCTGTACATAAGTAGCGCAACCGTTTCCATGTCGTTGTGAAGCCAAAATCGTTGTCCACTTCTTTTTGGTTTCGCCATTACATCCGTGATGTCAAACAGCTACTAAGCCACTATTATTGTGGACTGCGACAACTAACAACGTGGTGGACAATTTCACGGTGTGCAAGCAGGAAGGACGAGGAGACACCATCACTCATTATTTGCTGTCCAGCGCCTCACGTTTGAGTTCACGTAAGTACAAGCACGGATTCAGCGTTTCCATGAGTTATCAGAAAGTTGATAACCTTCACAACCCAACACCTTCCACGTGTCATATCGGCATACGCACGGATATACGATACAGACCCGCCATCGAACCCATCATGCAACATTTCTCAGGTCGACATGGCTAATAGGTTAACATAACCAGGCGGCAACAAACCCCGGGTACTACGATCCCTCCTCTACACACGCACACGCACACGCACAGACACATCTCATTTCTCCCAACTCGACCTCAACGACACATGCGTACACAACACATACACACGCACACACATACGGCCCATGGCACCCATCGTTGTTGGGAGCTCTAGCTCTCCACAATTAAACCTCTGCTTTACATTATCTCGCCCATCCCTAAATCGCCCTTGCAAGGTAACCCGCCAGCTGGGCCGTTAGGCACAACATACCAGAAGATGCCGAGAGCCCGTGAAATCCGTTACCCTCGAGCCTGCTGTAGAAGATTCACGGTAGTTGTCCCTTCCTTTGTAAACAGAGGCCAAACATAGCCGAGCGGCACACGGATCTCCGAGACCAACCCTACGACATGTAAGGGCCAAGCCTCCCTGGCAGTCCTGTGCGTCAGT
Source organism: Volvox reticuliferus (assembly GCA_019650235.1). Classification (NCBI taxonomy): domain Eukaryota; kingdom Viridiplantae; phylum Chlorophyta; class Chlorophyceae; order Chlamydomonadales; family Volvocaceae; genus Volvox; species Volvox reticuliferus. The sequence continues at coordinate 1,437,947 of BNCP01000010.1, read as the reverse complement.
AGCCGGCAGACGACACAATAGGCCGCCAGCGCACGATGTAAAGAGAAGACAAAAGAAGAAGAGCTCCCAACTTGCGGCGGCTTCTAACGACTTCAAACTAGCTCCCAGCTGGTGACGCCCTGCCAGCCTCTGTTGTAACGAACGACAAACCATACGATGCGAGGGGTCTTGACCAGGGCAGGGCTTGCTCCTTATACCTGTGCTCCACTGCGCATGCGATTGCAACTGCAGTTGTGGCCACTTCACCGGTGGCAAGCCAGCCCGGAAAATCGTAACCTCCAAAGTGGCCCTTGTCCGTTGCCTTGTTGAGTTTAGGGTCATCGTCCTCGTGTCACCACCGGCGCCGACGACGAAGCCTTGCTGTTCTACACCCATCTGCGCCGTCTCCACACACGGCGAGACACCAAGAGTTATTTAAGCTAAAAACAGGCCTTTATTTTGTCCAATACCCATATGCGTGTATTAAGCGAGCAAGTGAATTTGAATCTCTGCTGTTGCCCTGAACTCGAACCCGAATCTCTGCTAAACCAGCTTCGCGGCCTTGGGGGTTCAATATTTAAGACAAACACAGCGTGTATGGGGCCTCGAAACGGTCCTCCATATTGCGACATCGATCGGGGAGCCAGCCGGCCAGCTCTAATCAGATAAGCACCAACCTCCAACCCCGCACGCCCGCCAGCGCAGTCCCCGGTACCCCCCACGACACGAAACAAACACGCAAAGAGATAGCCAGGCACACCAGACGCTCAAGCCCACCCGATTCATTCACGCCCATCAGCTGCCTGCGCTTGCTAATATGCTGGTGCTACATCCGCACTGGGAACCGGTTGAGCTTTCAAGGTAGGCAGCCAGGATGGCGGCAGCTGCGGACATTTCGCAGCTCCCTTTCCGGATGCCTAAGCCTGCCTGCGTCTTGATCAGCCGTGTCACCCGTGGTAGCTGCCGTCCGGTTGACCTCCTTGCGACTGGCCGGACACGGGAATGACGGCAGCCGCGGCAGCGGCCTCGTGCCCAGCTCCATTGAGCATCAAGAATAGCTCTTCATCGGCCACGCGGCCCTTGACGCCCACCACGAGGTCCCACGCCCTCCGCCCCGCAGAGTCCGCCACCGTCAAGGATGCGCCGCGACGGATGAGCAGCTTGGCGGCGTCGTATCTGGACACATACAATCAAGAAATATGAAGGGGCGGTCGATGCCAGGTAAAGCATGTCATGGCAACATGAAGGCGGGAGATCATGCCGAGGCTGTAAGAAGGGGCGATAAGGCCCCCGATAAGGTTTTTATGACAAGTAGCATAGCGGTTGGGTAGGTGGTTAGCAAGCATAGCCGCGAAGAGCAGACGGAAGCCGGTAGGTATGGGTAGAGGTAAGGGTTAAGGATTAGGCGGCTCGGGACCACAGCGAAGCGCGGTGGGGGGCAGCATCGTGTAAGTTGCAATGGTGACCTCGCTCGCTCCTGTAAAGAAAGCGGGAGGCCGCGGACCTCAACGCGCCTGTCCGCCAGTAGCGCGTAATGCAGCGCCGTGTGGCCGCCACCCGCGCCGTCCACCGCATCGATCGGGGCGCCATTTTGCAGCAGCACCTCCAGCAGCGGCAGGCTGCCATCCGCCGCCGCCAAGTGCAGCGGTGGAAGCGTTAGCGCCAGAACTCCACCGCCGGCGTGCGGCCGCGGCTGCATGCTTCCACTGCCGTTACCTCCGACAGCGACACCCCCAGCTGCCTCCAGCATCTCCTGGATCAACAGTGCAGCCCGCGGGCCCCGCACGTGCGCCGCCGGGTCGGCTCCCCAGGCGAGGGCTTGGAGGGCGGCTTGCGCATCGCCGGCCTCCACTGCGTGCCAAAGCAGCAGCCCCAGTTGCTGGGGGGCGCCGCCCGGGCCCGACAGGATATGGGCTGGAGGCGGTGCGACGTAGACACGCCCCACGTACTTTGCCTAGCGTAAATAGACGACCGGCCGGACCGGACCATGTGCGGCCAGAGTACACGGATAGGGGGATTTTAGAAGGTTCAGTGGCAATGGGATGAGATGGAGACATGGCGTGCGATAAAAATAAGGATATAGGCAACGCCCAGAAGGTTAATGGGCAAATTTGGCTAGGTTCTTGATAAGGTGGTGTGTAGTCTGCTAAGGACACGATGTGGCCTGCGGTTTCTGCGGTGCAGCACCGGGCTCCATTCCGCGACCTGAGCGAAGCTTACAGCCTCCCCGTTTAATACGTGATATTCCATGCCAAGGCCCCCCTCACCTCCCTCCGTTGCACCCGTCCCTGCGCATTACATCAAATCAACCATCTCGTGTTCTTGTTCGGGGCGTGATGTGTGGTCTACGTTCACAGCTCTACATTTACTGACCCAGTCCGTTGAACCCCTCGGCCGCCGGTCATTACCCTCACCTGAATGTATCTCTGCTTCTCTGCCAGCGGAGCCCGCAGATGAGGCTTAGCTAGCAGCCAGGCCTCACCGCTGCCCGCACTGCTGCCGCCGCCGCTATTCCGTCCCCAGAGGGAGGATCCAGCACCGAAGGCGGCGGCGGAAGTACCCGGAGCTGCCAGGCCTTTACGCGCCAGGTTCGTCGCCAGATACGCGCCGTGTCCTGGGCATGTTGGTAGCGTAGCAGTCACCGGGCAATATAAATAACGCGCAAGACCGCTGTGGCTTGGGATGCGTGTGTTTGCGTGTGCGTGTGTGTGTGTGTGTGTGTGTGTGTGTGTGTGTGTGCCATAATGCAAGGAAGAGGCGCAGCAGTGAGATACGGACAGCTGAGCGACTGAATCGGGCGGCGATTCTCTCCTTCCCAAGCTGCATTTTGTTTCGGGAAACGCGCATCCCTTCTGTGGACACTTTCGCCATGTCACCTGATCCGCATGCCTTCTATCTACTGGTCCCCACTTCTCTCTCCCATCCCTGCCTGACACAATCAAGTCCATCACTTCAGCATTTCTAATCTCCTCACCCTCGTCCTCCTCGTCCTCCTCGCACCACACCCATGTGTCGTCGACACCCGCACGGCCGCTGCTGGGGCCTCCACCGACATCACCGGCACCCGGGCCGGCGGACTGATGCCGCGGGTGCTGGTGCTGTGGAGGCTGTTGCAGTTGCGTTAGACGGGCCTCCCACACCGCGTTCACGGCGGTGTTACCCAACCGGGAGAAGAGATCCAGGATGGAGGGCTCCCACACGCGCACGTCCAAAGTCAACGAACGGACCTTAGAAACATGCACGCCTGGGGAAGGAGGGAGCCGGAAGGGACCACGTATCATTAGTCGAGGGAGGGGAAACCGGATGCTGGGTCCGGGAAACAGCAAATCTGGTTGCAAAGACCCACGGCCGGCGATCACCTTACAGCGGCGTGTTAGTATCTGGATTTTACCTGATGCCCCCGAGTGAGAAAGGACACAGGGACGTGGGAAGCGAGGTGCCGCCGGCCCCAGCAAATCCCATCCCATCCCCGAAACCATCTGGCCAAAGCTTCCCCAGCCTGCACGACGACCGTTCAGCCTCGTTGAGCCCCTTCTCTGTCCTCCTCTCCGCGAGAGCTCCAGTCCATCAGACGCGATGACATATCACATCCTTGCTAGACAGTTGCTTGGTAAGGTATGCAGGTACCCTTGGTCGCATTGCCTCTTGTCCCGACCAGCTGCCCCCAATGTGTAGCTCCATTCGGCGCCCGGTAGCCGACCATGCGGTTCCTCCTCTCCCGTCTCCATCCCTCCCCACTCCACTCACCCAGCTGCCGGTGCACTCCGGAGCACTCAATACACAGCAGACAGCCAAGGTTTAACGACGCCCAGTCAGGGTTGGGAGCACCGCAGTCGCAGCAATGCGTGTTTCCTGCCACACGTCTGGGATCAGGTTGGTGGCGAGGGACAGGGCTCAGAGGCGGGACGAAGGACGGGGCGAGGGACGGGGGTCAAGGACAACGGAATGCGGACAGGGTGCGGACAGATGCACGGCCAACAGCCAATCGCAGAACGTTGTGAGGGGCGTGCATTCATGTGCATACGTCATGTCCTTAAAAAGGCACTGATACTTGGTAGTGAATTGCGTGCTGTAGGCTTCGACTTGAGCTAAGCGCACCTTAGCCGCGCCAACGGTGCCTCTGCGACCGTTCCGTCCACCGTTGCGACTCCCGTCCCCGTTCCCATCGCCATGCTTGCGGTCTGTTGCGGTGGCGCGCCGCCGCCAGCATTCGATCCTCGCATCTCCTCCCAACCCCCAGAGCCCTGACTCTGGAGAAGAGCCACCGCCCCTGAGGAAGCTGCTGGGCCCTGTGGCCCTCCAGGCGACCCAGGAATCACCCCGCTACAACCGCTGAAGCTGACGCTGTAATTGCTGCAAGGCCGTGCAAGCGATCCAGCCGTGCTCGCGGCTCCTGCCGCGCCGCCAGCCCCAGCCCCAATTGCTGCTGGGGGCGCTGAAGCCATGGCGTCCAGCAGCGCACTGATCACCACTTGCAGCATCGCCACCCAGGCAGCCCGATCGGGCTCCGACTCGGCCTGTAGCGCCAATGTGCCCGTGGGGCTCACCACCCTGAGGGATGTTGAGGGACAGGGAAAGGAGGAGAAATAACAAAAATCAACGAATGTAGTCACGAAGGGTGAAACCAAAAGCTGCAGCTTTGCATGGGTAGGAAATATACAAACGGCCAGGTAGGATGTACGAGGGGCCCGGGAAGAAGGACCTCGTCAAGAGGGTACTGACGAAAAAGGTTTGAGGAGGCTCATGGGGGAAGGTGTATGCCTGAGTTAAGGCCGTAAGCCGCACCTACAGCGGCTGCACATGAGCTCAGCAGTCAGACGGTAGGCTTCATACCCCATTGTGCCGACTCACCTGAAGCAGAACCTGAGACCCGGCTCCGCCTCATCGTCCATTTTGATGGTGCTTGTGAGCAGGTTGACGCAGGTGGTGGCGGGTTGGTGCGACTCCAGTCCGCGGATTTTGTTAAGCAACGTGTCCTGGGAAGTGGAAGTGGAAATGGAAGTGGAAACGGCAGGCAGCCAGGCCGTAACGGCCCCAATGAGCTTGAAGGCGTTAGCGGGCACTGCGTTCCAATGAGAACTCCGGAAAGAGATCAACGAAAAGTCAAGCAAAATGCAAAGCCGAACTAGACCTGAGGTACATGACTTGGGCAGTTAAGGAGACGACTCCCTATTCCTTGCATTCCTTCTCCTTCATTTCCAAATCAGGCCAATTCCTAAGGATTTGCAGCCAGCTGCACCTGCACGTATCCTTTGCATGGTCGGTGTGCCCTTCCATTTCGGTGCTTTGCATCGGTCTGCTAGGGTGGAGCAGGCGCCAAACCTCACTCCCATAGCCTCCGCGCCCAACCCTTGGTCATGTTAGTAAGGAGGTTGAGGTTTAGATTCCATGCATGCACCGCCTTCCAAGTTCCATGCACCACCTTCCGGCTTGGATTCTTGCCAAGAACCCCCGGTTCTTGCCCCCCCCTCGTCTGCCGGAACCCCCGAATACCGGCCCCTTCCCTGTCCCCCACGAGCTACCTTTTGGCTGTAATAGAAAAGACGCCCTGTGCTGTCCAGCACAAAGAAGCGCCGCTTCCATTCTCCGGACACCAACTTCCCGCCCCCACCGGACCCCGCAGCCGCACCACCACTGCGCTTGAGCAAATAGCCCTGACGTGACGGGGTTGAGGGGTTGAGGGGAACAGCGAGCCGCGACATACAGGTTTCTTGGACGATATGAGCGGATCTTTAGAGGAACATGGGCTTGTCATAAGTGGCGCGATGGTCAAGGATGCGGAACATGCTGGGCGTAAGTTGATTATTTCATAGCAAGAAACGGAGGCTAAACAGATGCTTGACTTCCCTAGATGGAGAAATCGAAGGTTCGGCAGGCAGGCCGGCGCGCAGCCATGGATTGCGATCTACATGGCCATTTGCAGCGTAATGATGCAGCCCCAACCAGAGCCGTCGATCAGTTGCCGACGAAAAACAGCTCCGCTACCCGGTGCTCCAGCTACCTGTGCTCTCACATGTTTCAAGGCAAATCGCCTACATCACTCAATGCCACGTACACCACCATATCATGCCACCCCCTGCAACGCACGCCGCGGCCACTTCACCCTGCACCTGGCGAATCACGGTGACGGGCGGGTTGGGATCGCCTGTGGCCTGCGCTGCCCGTGTAGCCCTCAGAGCCGCCTCTGCCGCCAGCGCAGCCCCTGACTTGGCGGCTGCGCAGAGTATGTCAAGGGCTTATCTCAGCTGCAAGGATATTCTTCTGAGCCAAAGGGCAGGAGTGCTGCTATCTGCACCTGATCTTTAAACGTCAAATCCAAGTTCTTCTTATCCTATGAGGCCAACGACACGTGGCAGTAACTTCCGTCTCGCTGGGCGTAATCCATGCGTTGTGGCTACGGGGGTTCAGGGTAAGTTTCTAATGTTTCAAGAACATTTCCCGACTCTTTGCTTTGCGACGGGAGCCAATGACGCGAGAGAGGAAAATATCAACATAGTCATCATCAGCACAACGCAAGTCAGCTTGGGACCGGAACCTTGCATCCCTCCTTCTGGCGAATGTCCCACGCGTGTCCCAAGCTCCATGTGGAGGAGGTGTGGCACCCGGGTCCGCATGTACACAATCCGACACGGCTGCTCTGGGCGTGGGGCACCAAAAACTCAAACCTGTTCCACCGTCCCTTGGCACCTCCTCATCAGACCTGCAGCACCCTACCGCCAGCCCTTGCCATTTAAGAATCCGCCTCCCCATCCCGAGAAAACAGTTGACGGCCTGGGAATCCCGTGTGCCGTCAACGCACTGGCGTGGCTGCCTTTACCGGTCCCTCCGGATTCCCACCCACCGGATGTCCGATCTCACCCGTCATCTGCACAGGCCCGTGTCCGGACTCGTCCCCAAATGATAATGACGAAGCCGCCAGCGCCGCAGCCCGCTCACTGATCGCCTTGCAGCGCTCTGCCTCACGAATCAGCTGACACTGTGCAACGGTGCGAGGCAGAAGGAAACGGGCCAGGGCGGGGTGATTTGAAATAAGCCAACAACATATTTAGTTAAAGCAAGGGGCCCGGCTACACCAACAGAGTGATGCCGGTAGACAGTCGGGAGAAATTAGCTAGAGCCGCCTTTTAGACGCGCCTAATAGCGAATAGATCCTCCAGGGACGAGTATCAAGTAGGAAGCACAAGATCCATCAGCAGCTTTGACCTTCCCACTCTCTCCCATTGTAGACCCCGGCGGGGTCCCGTCTTCCAGCTGCCGCATTGGTCATGGCCGGCTATCACCCGCTACCAATGCGCCGTCCGGCCCCCAAACCGTGAGCTAAAAATGCCTGCGAGCCTTATCCAGACGCTCCCCTTCCTGTCCGCCACACTGTCGAGAGCAGCCACCTACGCGCCAGATGCCCCACCTGCATCTCCCCTTCTGCAGCACGCGCCTCCACCACCAGCCCTCTGGCTGTATCTCCCAGTGGCGTCAAGCGGCCCAACATCTCACTGCCGCTGCGCAGCGCCGCGTGGTGCGCCCCCACTGAATCCAGCAGCAGCTGCAGGAAGCTATAGCGCCGCCGTGCCTCCACCGCAGCCAGCCGCCGCGCAACGTCAAATCGCGCCTCCTCCGCCACCAGGCGAGCAGCTGCCAGCTCCGCAGTAGCCCTATCCAGCACCTCCCTTTTGGTTCCCTGCATGGTAGAGCCCCACGGGCTCGGGGGCCCAGGAGCGGGTGAATATGCAGCTGTAGCCTGGCGGTGCAAGAGCTACTTCGGATGGAAAACTCCGGAATCATGATGTACCTTTTTCAGCGCCAAGCATTTGGTAGTAGCGTCCTCCAGATCGGAGCTGGTGCGCTCAAATGTACGGTGAGAATCACGGGCTGCCAGCAACAGATCGTCCAGCCATTCGGCGGAGATCTGGTCTGCAGCAAACTCAATCTGCGCGTCAGCACACGTGACACATGGCGCACTGGACGAGTGTATGGATTGGTACTTTCGGGCATGCTTCGCCAGGAACGCTTAGTTGAAAGCCATGAGGTCACACGACGGCCGATAGGAAATGCATCGGATGGCAATCGCACACCTGGATCTTCAGTAAATCAAAGTACGATGTCGACTCGCCCAGCGTGCTGATATACTTGTTGACCGCCATTCCACCTTGCACGGCGGCAGCAGGGCGTCGATGGAATGGGCCAGGCTAAGTTTAAGAAGATAGTCCTAGAGGATAGAAATCATATAAGAACTACGATGACCACCGGTAGCGCTGACGATGACGAATGGTGCTGGGCCCCCCCCCGGCCCATTGCAGCACGCGTCCGGCGGAGACATAACACACCTATCTTAACGGAATGAGAATCACAATGCCGTAATGCGTTTTCTCCCGTCCCCACTCTGCAAATCTAGAAGTCCAGAACATCGTTTGGCGAGACGGCGTTTCTAATGGGAAGTGATATACCCCTGACGATGCCACCATCACCACCGACGTCGCTGCTCCTGCTGCTGTGGCAAAAACCAATGTGTCCCTCATCGCGCCTGACGTCGTGAGTGCCCGCCGCACCATTCTGCAACCTACTTCTCCGAACCCAAGCCCTCTCCCTTCAAGCCCTCTCCCTCACCTCCCACCTCCTCGCCATCGGACCCGCCGAAGAATTCCGCAAGGCCGCCCACAAAGGCTGACTGCAAAATTTTGAAGCTAGTGTTCAGCTTCATAACCGGATGGAATGGGATGAGTTGAATGGAGACGCCTAACTTATAGCCCTACTTCGGGTTTTGGTTCTCTGTGTTAAAGGGCAGTTGTGTAGGAACGCCGTCTGCCTACCCACCTGAGCCTTACACAACGCCACCAGCGCATCGCGGTATCTACGATAATGCCCCACCAGGTTTGTTACCCGGTCTCGAAGCCTGCGGCAGCCAGCTTCCAGCTCCGAAACCTACCGGATACGGCAGTGAGAGCAAGGAGCGACGACGAAATGAGCGAACTTCATACAGCCATGTACAGAATTTCGAAGGGCAGTTGGTATGCAAAGCACGCGGATGATTGCAGAATGCCGACAGTCTGATCTAAGCGGGCGCCTGAGCGATCTGTCCTGTGTCGCAAGGATGGGCTTTTGGGCCACCGAGCACCAAACTGTGTACTGAAAGACAACATCTTCATGACGCTCCATAATAAATACAGATTTGGAAACGCTGGCCCGAAGCGTTGTTTCAGATGGCTGAGCTCCGTTATACACAAGCTAACTAGTTACTTGGCCACCCAAAGGTTTCATACATCTTACTGTGTCTGATTCAGAGTTCTTGCCTTTATTCGGAAGATAGGAGTGTCCTCCAGGTCGGAGAAGGGCATTTGGGTCACCATTCTTATTGCGAAGCAAGCAGTGAACTCCTGTAGCCGTTTGCAATTTGTTTGGTTGCTCTGGACTTCACAGATGCCTTTTACACCACCCAGCGTCTGACGAATGATTATGTGAGTCAAACGCTTGCAGCTTTCTGAATCCTCAGTTTAAAGTTACACATATTTTAAAAGTTATTTACATCATACAAAATCTGTGCGAAGGCTAACATATAATCATGGAATCATGTTCTGCCACTGAGGACAAAGCGTACCCGTACGCGTAACTTTATATTCACAGCCATAACACTATAAGACTAAAGTAGTCTCTGCCAATGATATGCTATCCTTAGCACCGAAGTACAACAGCAACAGCTTCCGTACTACACCCGCTGAACTTCCTAGACCTTGCGCAGTATTCCATTAAATTAGTCAGTCGACTTAATTCCAAATTTATAACATTATAATTACTTTATACGTTTATGGAAACATGGTGATCTAGTGAAGCAGCTGACCGCGAAGTTGAGTAATGTACAGCGCAATGATAGAGGGTGAGGTTTAAATGATGAAATGATGGTGTATGGCAGGCACTAGTTGCAACAGGGGCGGCTTACATTCAGGAGGCCCTAGTAATAATGAGGCGCAGTGGAAAGTACATACAGTTTGTTCAAATGAAGATATGAATACATGGACGCGAGCACGGCAGTGACTGCACAAAACGGCAGAGGCGCGCGTTTCTAAGCATATATAAGGAAGCATATATAAAAAAGAAAAAGAAATAAAACAAGAGGCCCCAATGCGTATGCCGGTGGGACCTGTAAGCAGTCAGGTGATATATGGCTTTGAACCCCCAGTGTCTGCTGTGATAGTTGCGGGACAGCAAGCTGAGAGGAGAACCCGGCAATGGAAGGAATGGGACTGGAACCCGCTGCAAGTGGCACTACAACAAGCAAAACCAGGATTCCAAGCTTCCGACGAGGAGCTGCGTGAGAATTGCAGTTGTGTTATACCCTCGCAGTGCCAGGGTTTAACCCAAATAGCGAATTCCCCCATTATTACATTTATCCTCGACCGTCCCTGGCATGCCGTAGGGCGGCTTGCGCCTTGCACCCGATGGATGGGGATTTTATGTTTTCCTGCACTACCGCAGCTTTTCTTTTGCTTATTGCAGTGGGTCGTAATCCTGACACGGCACCAACCCGGGCATACACCTTAAGGTTGACATGTGCATCCTGTCGCGAATTGTTGAACCAGTGTGTGTGCGCTAGATTGGGTATGACCCGGGGACCTTATATAGGTCAGATCCTAGCAGTTGCCTAAACATGCCTGTCCGCCTTCTGATAGCGTCGCTTGGCCTAGTTTGGTTGGTTGTTTGGACCACCACAGTCTTATGCTTCATAGTTCCCCACATCCCTCTTGATATGCAGCCATTTCTGCTATTGTATCCATCTTGGCTGGCGTTGACCCGCGTTTAGAGGTGCCCAGGCATGGCTCTTCACGATTCACGAACCCATTGTTATTCGCGCCCATTTTTATATACACTTGAAGATGCCAGCGCGGCCTATTGAACGGTGCCTCCTTGAGGCCATTTTGCCGCCCTGACTTTGCGAGTACTACTGTACGAAAACTATATTCCCAACACAATTGTGCGAGGGGCTGCTTAACCATATCTGGGAAGTGGCAGCTGGAAACTGAGCCTTCTCCGTCGATAACCGTACTCAAGGTAAAACTGCACTTCAGGCGCTGGCATCCGCATTGAACTATTCTAGGAGTATCCACTATCCAAGTCCTACTCCTCCTCCTCTTCCACGCTATGTTCTTGACCTAGGTCTACGTACACGTACTAAGCATAGTCAACTAACCAATCATGCAAGCGACGGTAGCAGGCCCCTTTGGCTCTTTATCATGTTTACGGTCAGCATGATGCTGTGCTTAGGCTTCTCCCCTTATCAGTAATGGGCTTAACGACCAAGGTAAAGGTATACCAGTACGGTCACCACGGACACAAGCGATACTAGAAGTACTCTATCCCAAGATCCTCCTCCTCATCTGCTCCATATCCGTACCCATCATCATCATCGACCATGTCAACCACAAGTCGTGCCCCCGGTGGTGAGGGGACCACCTCCTCGGGCTCCTGATGGTTCTGGTGGCCGTCGTATTGGTGGTGCTGCTGAAGTTCCTCCTCAACCATCTCCTCCCCTTCTTCCTCTTGAGCTGCCACCTCCAATGATGGAGTAGGTGCGCTGGCATGTAAACCAGCAGCCATCAGAGGCGGAACATCCTCTGCTCCAACGTCGCTCTCACCATCGTGAAAAATGGCGGTGGCAATGACAGGCGCGGTTATGGGGGCGGGCAACACGAATTCAGCAGGTGCCGGTTCGGGTGCGGTGGCTGTGCCGTTGCCGACCCCTTTGCACCCCCCGTCGTCCATAGCCCCGTCAGCGGCAGGCGCCGTGATCCCATCCTCTACTCCCCCGTCGAAGGTGTCGAAGGTGTCGAAGGCGTCCAACAACGCCGCATCAACGTCTTCCTCATCACGGTCACCCGGCTCTGGGACTGCCTCTGCCGGCGACGCAGTAACAGCATCTCCATAGCATTTTGGCAGCGCCTGAGTCGTCCCCTGCTTCTGCAATGCCTCAGGATTCGTGCCACCCCGCTTCGCCTGGACTTGGCCCTGTTCTTGAGCACGCGGGCCAGACGACCGTGCCAGACGGCTTGTTTTCTTCGCTGGAGCACCTGCTGGCGACCCCGTTTTTTCTGTCCCAGCATCTCGCTGGCGCTTTTTGCCCTGGGCGCCTTGGGCACCGCTAGCAGCTCGGCCAGCGGATACAACTCTTGGAGGGCGTGGCGGCTTACTGTTACGTGCAGCAGCAGCTGCAGCGCCTCCACTGCCATATCGGTCGTGTGCTTGTCCTGCGTGGGTTTGCTGTTGTTGCAGCTGGCCAGACGGCTGCGCGCAATCATCGGAGCCTCGATGAGAATCACTACGGCGGCCGACTGGTGGCGACATGGATGCACCGGGGCCTGCCGAGCCGGATGTCCCGGGTGACAGCTCCGTTAGGTCCTCCACGGGCGGACGATAAGGCGGCGCATCACGAACATGCCTGCCAAGTCGTACCGATTAGGCACAAGGCAAGACACCGCATAGGGAATGAATTGAATGAGACACAATGGCGCCTGTATGCCTCATGTGGACGCGCCCCAGGCAAAGCGGTGGTGCACCGCTGGTAATACTGACGTTTCGAACACACGACCGTGCGCTCGTGCAGGAGGGGCACACTTAACGTGGCATCAAAATCTAAACGGCACCTGGGTGCTGGTCGACAACCCCTCATTACTTTGTTCCGCAAACAGCTGTCCTGCCATGTCCTGTTTCAAAATGGGTCCCTTCTATTGGTGGTTATCTTTCCGCAGCCAACACGCGGAGCGAGCCCGGGCCCACGCACTTGGTGTTGTACTGCCCAAGTAGCGTCTCCAAGCGGAAAGCGCTGGTTGCGGGATCGAAGATTGCAACACAGTCCAAGCAGTCTCGGCCCTGTGACATACTGGACGGCTGGCCGCCGCCTGCGTAAGGCTCGTACTTGCCAGACAACAGGACGTCCAGCTCGCATGTTGCAGAGTTCGCGAGATATAGTGAGACCTGTCCTCAACAGGGGTTACCGAACGAAATGCAGGCAGGGAAAGTTAGGAGGGGAAGGAAACATCAAGGCAAGTGTGGGTTGCGTATGTAATCGCCACAAGGAGGCATGACAGTTCGAGATAGGTACAGACTACGTGCACTCAGCACGGCGGTAGGTCCCAAAGCCTTAAGTGTGAGAAGCTGGAGCGTTCGGTGTACAGTCTAGAACCGTTCAGTGTATTCCAGGAGGTCAAAACGCCGTGTAACGCAGGGTTTCGGATAGAAATTAAAAGAATCCAAGCATTGTTTGGTTCAGACCGTTCGGTTATTAGCTGCTGAACGGGCAATCGCAGAGATTGGCGTGCTGGGTTGCCGCTCGGAAATGGGCAGGGCCCCAAACACAATCCAGGCTTGAATACTTAGCAACCAAGCCGTTAAAAATAGCTATGCGAGCAGCGGACGGCCAACGGTATGGAAGTCGCTAGCCAATAAATGTGTCGCCCGTTCCAACCTTTCAACCCGGCAAGCAGCACCCTTCATCGTACCCTGTTATCTTTGCCGAGCACTAAGACTCCCGGTTGCTCGAGGTCTGCGCTTGCGGGACGGAAATCATAACGAAGCGCTGCGTATGATGTCCCAACATCTTCCCCAGCATCATGGACGAAGCTTCCACCCAGCGACAATGTGTAATCCACGTTAGGCAGCGGCAGCGCTACCTTTGTCGCCATTGCTGGCAACACGTATTGCGTAGGTGGCCGTAACGCGAAAGGCGGTGAGGGAAACCTGCGGCCCCTATGCCATGATAATTGAGATTTTATACGAATAACACGTTCAGAGGCAATCAATTAATGAAGATACCATGGCAAATGAGGCGGTGTGATTGAAATCAGCAAAACGACAGGTACGGCGCCAACAGGTTCTTCTCCATACAAAAAGCTGGCAGTTTAATTTGCGGTATGGACTCAGGAGTACTATGCAAAACTCGAGGACGGTGGACAAGGTAAATGGGCAGCGGCCCAATCGCTTGCATGAAAGTTCAGGGAGCCGGCCAATGGCCTGGAAGAACATGCAGGTAAAACGGAACATTAATTCAAAAAATAGTTCACTAATCTACAGCTGAAAAAATTACAGGCGACGTGCCCAGGAAATTAGTGTGCAACATACGTTACGGTATATTGTTAGAAACCTTGGGATTCCCAGCGCAGGGGCCATACGGTCGTATCTGTAGCCAATGGTTACCTTCATGTCTTCAGCATATATCTCACTGCGACATAGGCAGGGACCCTTGCTGCTGTCAATACCTCTCACATACGCGCAATAGAACCCATGCTCTGCTGCATTCTGTGTATAGAAAACAAAGTACCCAACCAACTGCAAAGAAATACATACCCGTGATGCAGCAGTGAACTGCCTTGCTTGGGCGTTCTTCGACCTCATGTCACATGCTTGCATGCCGTTCCCGCCCATACATAATGCGACATGCCGCGAGAGGTACTGGATCCGTTATCCCTAGTCTGCTTGTCATTGCTCCCCAGGGCTACCTGCATCTGCTGTTTTCATATGTTGACCGTTCGTGCGTCCGCCGTGGCGATTGATGGAGCAAAACCCTACTGCCTCAATGGAAGTATCAGGACCGCCAATATTGGCAGCAGCGGCATACAATTTGGGTAAAGGTAATCGGCGCACGAAAGCCCTGCACACCGGAACCTCTGCCAACTCGCCAACACGGTCGGCCTTTGTGCCTCCCTGCACCGGACCCGGGAAGTTTTAAGCTGCTTTCTGCTGCGATTGCGACTACCCATGCACAAAGTCCCCACAGTTACTGCTGATCGATGGGATAATTACGGTAATTGCGTTCCAACATCGTACATGGTCCGATAACAGCAGCGGCAGCAGCAACATAGCACCTGGACAACTTGGATTGGCCGGCGTTGCTGGGATGCCTGCTCGGCTGCCTTCTAGCGGTGAGACCTCCAATATGCCATCGTTGCTGCCATATACGTTCCTTGTTGGATCCGAAACGAGTTCATTTGCAAGCACCACTATTACTGTGCGCCTGCCGGCCAACCTTGAGTCCATGATCCGAGATGTCTAGCTGTTGGCATGGCCTCTGCTGCTAATTTGCTGCATTTTGGCATTGATTCAATAGGGTGATGTTTTAAGGTGCGGCCTGTAGTCGTCTGGGGTGCCGTGTACCGGCTTATCCTTGAGTCCCACTCCCGGCAGCATGACGTGTACATAGGACTTATACGGCGTTGGAAAGTCCGGCACTCACCTAACAATGCGATTGGTCGTCGATGCCTGTCCATGGCTGCGTTCCGGATCGGATGCTACCTTTAACAGGCGGCAGCTGCTGTGGTGGCTACGACATTCAATGCTCGGTAATGCACCTGTTGTGTCGCTCCACTTGTCTGCCAGGCTCGGCAGAAGAAACGCAGGTGTGCTAAAAGGGGCACAAATGGACATGCCAGATGCGCGCACCGTGGGCCAGGCAGGATGTTGCACAGACGGCTGTTGCTTGGTCCAGAATCGTTGTCGGGGGTTTGCTGGCGGTGATGAATGTGGACTGTGGTTCGAACGCAGGTTGGCTGGGAAGTTGCTTCTGGGGCGGGTCCTGGCTAAACAGCTTGGGGGCCGAAGAGTTCGGCATTTCACCAGGCGCCATTGCATCGGGCGCACGGGTCCTCATTGCAGTACACTGTAACTGCACCCTTTGGAAAGCCGTCTGATGCTGCTGCTGCTTTTCGATGGTGATAGATGTAGATGATGATGATGATGCCCATTCCGCGCGTTTCTCACCAGGTTTCTGTGGTGGACTGTATTCCTCCATCTGCCGCCGCCTCTTCGTTTCTCGTTATGAGCTGCTCAGCTTCAGTAAGGTCGCTGTTATTGTTATCCCATTACCGCAGATCCCGCTGCTGGAATCCACCAATGCATGTCTGCGGCTGGCTGCATCTCATCAGCAGCTTCTTCAGTAACTGCAGATGTGGCTAAAAAGGCGAATGATGCTGTCACCATCACAACACAGGGACACCATTAACTTTGTTCGGATAATGGACTGGAAAAGAGGTGACAACATATCGTAGTTGAGTGCCGAAAAGGCCTCTCCAGATGGTGAGATGGTGCGTGCCTTATGCACCTTATATTGTGCTCGTGTGTGCATACTGTGTACAACAATGTAACTGGAACGCACGTCTCGGGCTCTCCAATTGCCATGTCCATATGCTTGCCGTCACCTACCCTGGCCATGGGAGTTTAGCGTTCTCATGGGAGTTAAAACCCTGAGTTTCCATGCATGTCACAACATGCCCCTCCAACATACATTATAGCACTCACGGGTTTCTCAAGCATTCTTCCTTATCACGGCTGATTGTTATGTAACCATGTCACCTTTAAGTCGTCCACGACAGTTGCTCCTTCTTGGGATCAATTAAGGTCCATCAGTGACGATATGGTCGATGAGTACCAAAAAGGCGTCTCTAGATGGTATTAGAATTATGCACCTTATTTTATATTTTTGTGTGCCTTACTCTGTACAACTACTACAACTGAGTCCACCAGACCACATTCTCCAGTAGGAGTTACAGCCTTCCTCCAAACCTGTCTCTGGCCCATCTCTCTCCTAACATTTCGCCAGAGTAAGGCTGCCTCCCACATACAGCCATATGTGACCCTCTCAGGACTCTCAATGCTCTCAGGACTAGGGGGCAGGTTTAGGAAGTCTCTCAGGGCTTAGGGGTGCTGCACACCGTGGGGTGTCATAAGTAATCACCACCACATGTAACTTATTATTCCCTCTGGGCCTTCGGGTCCCGGCCATACCCTATTTATCTCTCCTGATGTCTACGTTCCCCTTGGAACCCCCCCCTTGGGACATTAAACACCTGATGGCTACCCGCCATGATGGCTACCCGCCTTGATGGCTACCCGCCTTCTGCACCAGACTTGGTGCAGGTGTGTTTCTGTTATACATTCTGTTATGTACGACGGTTATTGTCTACTTTGGGTAATTTCGTTTTGAGTAATCAAGCTCATGTTCAAGCTCGCTGGCTAATATCTATATGTATGCCAGAAGCCTGATGTTCCCCATATCTGACAAGAGGCTATTGCTTTCTACCAGAAGAGAAAAGAGACCCTGACTGACATGCTGCCATCCACAGCTAGCTGTACCTGCTCCCAAAATGCTCCCAATATGCTTTCAATCGCCACACACACACACATGGGTCTCAGATATTGGAAGAAGACCCAGAGGAAACGACTTCACTGAGGATTAAATTTATTTAATTAAATCTACACAGCACAACTGCTAGATAGCTTTAATTTAATAAATTTCCGGGCGGGGGGGCATGGGTCGTGGGCACGGTAGGATCAAGCATTGTCCGCGTCCAAGTGCTCCCACAACCTGCTCGCCATGCGGATGCACCATGCCCAGGCGTGCGCGTATTCACAGTGCGCGAATTATCGGCAGGATGTGCGCGTATGCATGATGCATGATGCTCTTAGACCGTCCGTGACCAAGTCGTCGGAATGCGCACAGCCATCGTGATGCCGATCACGCGATGCCATTGTTGCCAACGCATGATAGTGATGACAATGCATAATGCATCAGGCGTCATGCTGCTCGTGCGTCACTGTGTTTAGAGCCGTTGCTCGTAACGCATGTGACATGACACGCCGTGACGTGCAGCGTGAGCACGATGTATGCGGTGGTACGGCATGGCCACGTCAGCTGTCGTACCACTCTGATCACGTACGACACAAAAAGTCGTACATTGTCACCATCCACGTACGACACGGTGACGGTGGGTGCAACATAGGCAAAACATGGTGTGAGGCGCACCGTGATACGACTCATAGCACATGTGATCATTTCTGATTTTTGTTGTATATGCAGTTGTACACCACAACCGCTTGCCTATGGTCTGTCCTCTCCAATTTTGGACACCATCTATTACTATCAAGTACTACCTGTAGGTAGTAGTAGTGCTTAATGGTGATGGTGTTCAATATTGAAGGGTAGACTCAAGGGAGAATTTGCCATTGTGGCGTACTGCTGTGTGTTCAACAAATATCACAAATGACAGGATCCCACACGCACATGCCATGACCATCACACACACACACACCGGCTCACATTAGAATTGCTTATGCCAGGTTGCGGGCAAAGTTCTGCCAAGTGAAGTGACGGCATTCCAGAATGAAAGCACTGAGCCAGGTAAGGTCCCGCCGTGCATGTCTGCATGCGGGAGCAAGCACATGCTGGTAATGTTACTGGTACTTCTTGCAACTATTTGACAGGCACACAAGAAAAGGCTCACCCACTGCCTGTGGTGCAAATAACATGAATAACCAGCATTTCCGCCCATTACCATTTTGGAATGGATGAAGAACAGGTTAGTGGCTATGATGTTCACATCAAGCTGCACAACGTTCACACTCTATCTCTCTTTATCACTGTGGAAGGACGACAATACCCACACTATTCGCGATATGATCTGGCTCAGGGAAATCGAAGATTGTGCCAGAACGAGGGGGGTTGCTGTATGTGGTAAATACCAGGCAGCAGGACGTCTACAGTACCCCACATCAGGATTTTATGCACCTGCTTCACACCCGCACTGGTCAGATCCTCGGTTTCGCCAAGGTACGTACTGCAGAGACCCAGCATGCATGTTGCACCAGCTGCCCATGCATGCAGTTGTCTCTATTTTGAATGACCTTTGGTTGGCCACTCTGGTGGAGGAGGTTGATTGTTATCCACGGATCCCTGCACCTGCTCTATCACTGCATAAAAATCCCGCGCCTTGGTACTTGTTGTCAACATGTTCTCCATCCAATTATTATTGCTGACAGCGAGCACCCTGGAGCACCCAATGGCAGCAGCGCACTTGGCAAACGTTATCATATAAGGCGCACAAATATGTGCAATTTCAATTGCCGACTTCAGTTTTAACCAGTCTCACCCTGCCACGGACACAGAGAACTCGTTCGGCAGCTGCATGTTGTTGTCAAGCGACTGGTAAGGTTGAAGTCAAAGACAGTCACGTATAGGCAGCCACTTCCAGCGTGAGGAGAAGCGTAATTCGAGGCAAAGTTTTGCGAGTACTCTGGTCCATCATGCATCGTGCAGCGCCCCTTGGCCACGGAGCTGGTAGCATATGACCGGCAGCAGTAGCGGCAGCGCTCAACCGCTGGCAAGGGTCTCCGCACACGGCAGACCTGGGGACACGGAAAGTGGACACGGGGCCGCTCCTCCTGCCAGATGCCGATAGTCCGTACAGATGACACGGTTTCTGCTGGGGTGAGATCTGTACGGACCTTCGGTTCCTGGCAGAAGGAGCGGCCACGGTTGTGCCAGTTGACATACGCGACGTTGTCTCAATGGCGTGATGATGCCATTTCCAAATGGACGGCCTCGCGTTCTTGAAGGTAGTCTTACGGCCGCACTCGTCCATGCAACGTCTAATATAATGTACGTAACGTATACAACGCATATAACGCTCAACCTAAACTTTATAGGCATAAACCCAAAGGTATATTGAGTCGTTCTCGTTAAAAGAATACATATTTCGAACCTCATCATATAGGCAATACAGTAGACTGCCGTTGAGTCCCGCCAGCCTCACGGCATATCCACGCTGCACATTGTCCGGGCCAACGGTACGGCAATATAATCATGTGGCCGCTCACGCAGGACGTCACGATAGCAACGTTCCCCGCTCGAAGCGCCTGATCTCGGATGCGTCATCCAATGTCCTGGTTTACCTTTCGGGTCATGGAGGCAATGAATTCATCAAGTTTAATGACGTCGAAGAGCTCCTGGCTCAGGATCTGGCGGACGCACTCGCCCAGATGGCGGAGAAGGGCAGGTACGGCAGAGGGTTACGCACTTCTGGACAGTGCATGCAGTCGCAAGACGGGGAACAACTATTTGGGGGGGGGTGTCAAGCTAATATGGATGGGTCTGGAAGATGACATGGATGCTTCGGTATGGCCCATGTAGGCGGTGGCCTCTGGCAGCTAGCTGTAAAGTACTGAACTTTCAACATCGTGAGATTTCGACTAGTCTCAACCCTACGTGATGACGATTGCTCCAGTATGGGGCCCAGGAGCAAAGCGGCCTTTGATAGATCGTTATGATCAGCTCAGGATTATGTTCGCTGCCCGCTTCGTCCTCGTATATTTCATGCAAGCTGCTTGCAGCGCCATCCCCCACAAGGCATCGAGCCTTGCAATAGATTCAAGCACCTTCGCGGCGTAGAGTAGATTTCCTATTTTGCGTGGTACAGGTACCGGGAATTGCTGATGATCGTGGAGACTTGCGAGGCGGCCACCCTTCTGCAGCGGGTCTCCGCCCCCAACGTGATTACAATCGCGTCAAGCCAGAAAGGTAATTGCGTACGGCACGCTGAGCCCGTCGATTACTTTGTACACGACCCCGGTCCGATTGGCCGACAAAAACAAGGATTGGTTCCACGAAGTACGGAATATGATGAAGTTTTAAGAACGAACTGAACAGCAGGAAACGCGTATGTGGCAACCGCTGTACGTTATGGTGCGGAACGACATATGAAGATTCCTGAGACGGTATTCAGCACATGTGGTGAAAACGCCTCCCTATTGCCGCATGCCATGCAGAGCAACAGTCGCTGTCCTTCAAATCGGATCCGGAGTTGGGGCTGTCACTCATTGACCGCTTCACGTACCAGACGTTAGCCTTCTTCGAAAGCATCGACATCAAGAGCATGGCGACGTTGGCAGACCTGTTTGGAACCTACAGGTGCGGCATGCTTACAATGAATGGGCTATGCTATATTCACCCACGATTGATGTAAGGCTATCTGGGCAGCTGCAAACGGGGTGTGTTGGTTACATCCGAATAGCGAAACCGGTACCCTGGCTAGTGGAGTGCCAAGCGATGTGGGCTTGGGATACTGGCTCTCCAGCAGCAACCCAGCTAGGTAGACATCAGCTAGGTAGGTGAAAGGCAAGGATCAGGGACTCACCAAATGCGCTTATCTGACCTGGACCTCGCCTTATGTGCGCCGCACAGTTACGAGTTTATGCAGTCGCACTTTTCTTACCGGATGACAAATGCGACCCGTCGCCCAAGGGACGTCAAGCTTACTAATTTTTGGGGGTCGGTAGCGGATGTAAGGACCACCACTGATCGTGGACCACAGGTGAGCTATAACACTAGATGCATATAATTTTACGGGCAATCTACAAGATGCAAATACAACACAACATGGCAACGGAGCATAGAATAGCGCCGCACATAGCATAGAATAAAGTTGGGGTTGGAGGGCAAGGGGAACGGGATGCACTGGGTTGCCAGTGTCTCGCATGACGCACGCTGGGCCTTCGATCACATTTTTGGACAGTTCTCATTGCTCGTATATTTTTGGTTCGCAGGACAATATGTACCACGGTGATGCCCAATTGGGTCGTTACATGGCTGCCTATGTCGAAGAGGATGGCCCCTGGGACATCGACTGTATGCTGCTGCAACCCGATGTATGGAGCTGCAGGTTTTAGGGAGAAAGTGTAGATGTCACGCCTAACACGGAAGGAGCCCTGTCCTCGCAGTGCATGTCCATGGACGCGTACGGACGCTTGATTTTGGTCTGCCTATCCAACTACTTCTGGTGGAGAACCGCGTGCTGCAGCTACGGCTGAACATTCAGGCCGGTTTAACTCCACTGCTCCCTAGTTTCAAGAATCTACATCACCAGGAACAAGTCAAGTGTTTGGTTTGCAGTCGACATACTGCATGTGGAATTTGCGATGACTGGCGGGTTTCAGGCTCTCCCTTAGCCCTAAAAGTGATGCCGACTGCACATAGCACAAAGCTCGTACGGCGATCAGGTTGCACTTGCCATTGTTTTCTGTAAACCAGCTGCAAAATCAAACCATGTAATTTATAATCTCTCCGGCCATCGCACACCTGTCATTGTTTTTTCCCATGCCCGACCGCCATGACCTCCATTTTGCGCAATTGGCTCTCGTCCACCACCCCCTTTACGACAATTTCCATGCTGGCGATCACGTCATGGATGAGAAGTCCTCGTACACGCATGTATATCGGGTTTTTCTCTTCCACCATTCGCGAATACACTAGGTAGAACGAAAGCAGGGGAACCCGATTGCAGCTTGAAAATTCAGATTCATTATAAGATAACATTCACAATGCTAAGGCCTAAACAATATACGAATGGATAGCTTACGCGTAGCATCATGCCACTTGGCGCTAGGCGCAGCGCGGAGACGGCCCGGGAACGGCCACGGCGCTAAGGGCCAGTAAGGGCGCTCTCCTGTTATACCACACAGTTCGCTCAAGCAAATTAAGTCGCATGTCGCAGCAACTTTCCCCCGATAATTAGTTAGTTCTGAGGAATCCTCTTCCTTGTCGTTGCGAACTATCAAACAAATATCATAGATACGTGGATCTTATCATTGACGGGCAATAACGTGGCTTATTTGAATATAACTCGTCAAACAAAAACTGCCAATGCGCTTTCCTTTCATTTCCGCGGATGACGTTATGTCAGGCGCACGTTGTCCAAACAAAGGTTTTGGGCCGAATTACGATAGTTCCGGATCTCGATGTAGTTCAGTTGCTGAACTGCGTTCCCTCCACAGCCCTTGAAATATCTGCATAGTTAAGAGTACCTCACCAATCAGTAATAATCCATCCAACAACAGCATCAGCTTCGTTGTTGCTGCAAGCAGCATTATACTTGTTCTTTCCCTTACTTGGCATTGTTAATTATGGAGGTAGAGCCGAATCCAGCGAAAGCCGAGAAATATACCTCCCACTTCCACCTGCGGTATGGCAGGTGCGCATATTTTACATCTGGGCTAGGAAGCGGGAGCACTGTACGATGAGGTACGATGTGGTGGTTGCGGCAATGCTATCCTGACGAAATATTGCCCTTACCAATAATCGGTGCAATCCGCGCAGCGAGGTTTGAAGCCTGAAAAAGATCCACCACAAGAATCAATGGGTTTTAAAATGTGTAATTGCAGATGCGGGGCCCGAAGCCCGATATATAAGAATTGCTGCGTTTGTCAACATGCATGATGTCTATCAGCAGTCAACTAGGTGGTCTTGCCAATTTTCTATGGACTGTCAGGTAGGCTTCATCCGAACGATATTCCACGCACGCCAGCTACGAGCTCACCTGTTGCCTTCACCTCGCTGAGGTCCACAACCGCACAATCACCCTGTGGTCCACCGATGGTCAATACAACGCCCTTGTCAATAGCCGTGTTTGTGCTCATGTAGATATAGAAGCCGACAGCAACACGATTGATGAAATCGCCTTGTTTGTCTGTTTTGAAAACTATTGCGCCCTGCGCATGCATAAAATTTAAGCATTAAGATAGTAAGTTTATAGCCATGAGTCAGCTTGCAACACACGGCGCTCAATTGCAGTGCCAATATCTGGTAATGCAAGGGGCTTGGCCTGGCCAAGCAACCCTGTAATTCCCCAGGATTGCCAGAAACCGGAAGGTAAGCACCTTGGGTTGCGTTGACGCACACTTGGCTCGCCCAGAGATCATTCCACCTATGTTAATGCCGGACTGCACATTGTAGCTGGCGTCGTACCAACCAGATTGCTGATTGCCATTGTAGAGGGAGATGGCTGTGCGGTTGTCAAGCTCTGGCCAGTCGCGTACAGGGTCCTGGCTACCTGCGAAGCCAACGGCCGAACAGTGATAACGAAGGTATCTTCGTTTGCTGCCAGCGACCACATAAGCATGGTGGGGTACCTATCGGCCCTACCCCAGGAAGGTGGCTGCTCCCCAGGCGTTGGGTACTGCACAGAGGAAGCGAGTTTCGCAGGCTGATAGCTACAGGGAACTTGGCGATATTGCAATCCAATGACGCCCCATTTCGTATTGGCCAGCTGTAAAGTTGGAGGGACCGAAAGATGAGTTAGCGCACCACTCCGAAAGAATAATGCAAAGCATACACTGCGTACCCGTTCGAAGCCCCAGACACTTATGTCAAAATGTTGCATGTCTCCGCAACACCTGCGCGCATGCTCGTCGAACAGGAGTGCACGTTCATCACGATACCTTCATGGAACCCGTGACCACCTTGATAGGTCAACTGCTGCGATTGACCCACCAACGCTTGTTGGAGTACGCGTTTTCTGGGTACACGCATGGGCAGGTGTCCGTAATCCGGAAAACCAGCGACGCGTCTGGGTCGTAACAGGCGTCGGTGCGATCAAGGTACTGCAATTCCACAACGGTTACTTACGCCAACATGTCTGGCGAAAAACTGTCATACGCTGGGCAAATAGATCGTGACACCGTACCTGACCATAACCGTCAGTAAATGTGGAGGGATAGCATTTGATCTCAAAGCAAATACCTGCGGCGATGTACGTTAATTAGCGATGCGGAGGGAAAGCGATTGTAATAACGCCATTTATTACGCTTTCCCTCACCACACGAATCGGGATAATAAGGAGAGACGTCAGGTAGGGCCGCAACATTCCAGCCTAGTGGCTCGTCCTGCCTGCACAGGGAAATAAATGCTTGGCTGGAATTCTGCACGGATAATCATAGACGTGCTAGTGGAAGATGACAGACCCCATCGGCATTATTTCCTACCGAATGTAACCGTAGCCGCATGATCCCTTATGGATTGACCAGGCGTCTACAAGAGGCATCGATATCGATTAGTCAACCAGAAAACTGCAAAGCTCCAGAGCTACCATGATTTAACGTTTACTACCTACCACTTCCGTACATTGTTCCCTACACGTTTAAGATGAACAACTTGGTCAACCGCTCTCGACATGGCTGCCTTGCAAAACTTGCAAGGCGGAACGCAGACTTACTCTTCCGGGCTGCCAGTTGTTTTGACATATTACGCTGGGCAAGGAAATTGAGATAAAGAGCAGGAAGCTTGAAAGCTGCCAAAAACTGCTTGCATTCGTAGCCGCCATGTCCCCTCGTATCGATATCTGTATTGCCCCGCGTTAATTCCTTCAGGCGTTGCCTATGATACCAGTTATGAATTTATGGGCGGTAAGCCCCAGACAGTCCGCGCACTAGATAAATTGACCCAGGTAGGAATCACGCTCAGAGATGGAACACCCAAATGCTAGAATGAAACGGGCTGCATGGTCACAAATGAAATACAGAGCCGACACGATAATTTATGTTAAACTGCATAATAAGGATCGAGTGCTATATAATGTAATTCGATCGTTGTGAAATTGTACGGCACATTTTAAAAAATATAATCTTCCGCATGTTGCATAGTAATTGCTTAAGTAATCACAATTTAAGCTCACGTGTGGCTATGATGATGTACAAGGCCAGGCAACATAACGCCACAAATCCACTCCATGCGTAAATCGCCTCTTGATTCCGTACACCCCAGCCCGAGGGCGACGATGTACTACGAAAATTTTTAAGTAATGTTTTTGGTTCATTTGGCATATCGGCTTGCAGCAGCATACAGTCGATGTCCCAGGGGCCATCCTCTTCGACATAGGCAGCCATGTAACGACCCAATTGGGCATCACCGTGGTACATATTGTCCTGCGAACCAAAAATATACGAGCAATGAGAACTGTCCAAAAATGTGATCGAAGGCCCAGCGTGCGTCATGCGAGACACTGGCAACCCAGTGCATCCCGTTCCCCTTGCCCTCCAACCCCAACTTTATTCTATGCTATGTGCGGCGCTATTCTATGCTCCGTTGCCATGTTGTGTTGTATTTGCATCTTGTAGATTGCCCGTAAAATTATATGCATCTAGTGTTATAGCTCACCTGTGGTCCACGATCAGTGGTGGTCCTTACATCCGCTACCGACCCCCAAAAATTAGTAAGCTTGACGTCCCTTGGGCGACGGGTCGCATTTGTCATCCGGTAAGAAAAGTGCGACTGCATAAACTCGTAACTGTGCGGCGCACATAAGGCGAGGTCCAGGTCAGATAAGCGCATTTGGTGAGTCCCTGATCCTTGCCTTTCACCTACCTAGCTGATGTCTACCTAGCTGGGTTGCTGCTGGAGAGCCAGTATCCCAAGCCCACATCGCTTGGCACTCCACTAGCCAGGGTACCGGTTTCGCTATTCGGATGTAACCAACACACCCCGTTTGCAGCTGCCCAGATAGCCTTACATCAATCGTGGGTGAATATAGCATAGCCCATTCATTGTAAGCATGCCGCACCTGTAGGTTCCAAACAGGTCTGCCAACGTCGCCATGCTCTTGATGTCGATGCTTTCGAAGAAGGCTAACGTCTGGTACGTGAAGCGGTCAATGAGTGACAGCCCCAACTCCGGATCCGATTTGAAGGACAGCGACTGTTGCTCTGCATGGCATGCGGCAATAGGGAGGCGTTTTCACCACATGTGCTGAATACCGTCTCAGGAATCTTCATATGTCGTTCCGCACCATAACGTACAGCGGTTGCCACATACGCGTTTCCTGCTGTTCAGTTCGTTCTTAAAACTTCATCATATTCCGTACTTCGTGGAACCAATCCTTGTTTTTGTCGGCCAATCGGACCGGGGTCGTGTACAAAGTAATCGACGGGCTCAGCGTGCCGTACGCAATTACCTTTCTGGCTTGACGCGATTGTAATCACGTTGGGGGCGGAGACCCGCTGCAGAAGGGTGGCCGCCTCGCAAGTCTCCACGATCATCAGCAATTCCCGGTACCTGTACCACGCAAAATAGGAAATCTACTCTACGCCGCGAAGGTGCTTGAATCTATTGCAAGGCTCGATGCCTTGTGGGGGATGGCGCTGCAAGCAGCTTGCATGAAATATACGAGGACGAAGCGGGCAGCGAACATAATCCTGAGCTGATCATAACGATCTATCAAAGGCCGCTTTGCTCCTGGGCCCCATACTGGAGCAATCGTCATCACGTAGGGTTGAGACTAGTCGAAATCTCACGATGTTGAAAGTTCAGTACTTTACAGCTAGCTGCCAGAGGCCACCGCCTACATGGGCCATACCGAAGCATCCATGTCATCTTCCAGACCCATCCATATTAGCTTGACACCCCCCCCCAAATAGTTGTTCCCCGTCTTGCGACTGCATGCACTGTCCAGAAGTGCGTAACCCTCTGCCGTACCTGCCCTTCTCCGCCATCTGGGCGAGTGCGTCCGCCAGATCCTGAGCCAGGAGCTCTTCGACGTCATTAAACTTGATGAATTCATTGCCTCCATGACCCGAAAGGTAAACCAGGACATTGGATGACGCGTCCGAGATCAGGCGCTTCGAGCGGGGAACGTTGCTATCGTGACGTCCTGCGTGAGCGGCCACATGATTATATTGCCGTACCGTTGGCCCGGACAATGTGCAGCGTGGATATGCCGTGAGGCTGGCGGGACTCAACGGCAGTCTACTGTATTGCCTATATGATGAGGTTCGAAATATGTATTCTTTTAACGAGAACGACTCAATATACCTTTGGGTTTATGCCTATAAAGTTTAGGTTGAGCGTTATATGCGTTGTATACGTTACGTACATTATATTAGACGTTGCATGGACGAGTGCGGCCGTAAGACTACCTTCAAGAACGCGAGGCCGTCCATTTGGAAATGGCATCATCACGCCATTGAGACAACGTCGCGTATGTCAACTGGCACAACCGTGGCCGCTCCTTCTGCCAGGAACCGAAGGTCCGTACAGATCTCACCCCAGCAGAAACCGTGTCATCTGTACGGACTATCGGCATCTGGCAGGAGGAGCGGCCCCGTGTCCACTTTCCGTGTCCCCAGGTCTGCCGTGTGCGGAGACCCTTGCCAGCGGTTGAGCGCTGCCGCTACTGCTGCCGGTCATATGCTACCAGCTCCGTGGCCAAGGGGCGCTGCACGATGCATGATGGACCAGAGTACTCGCAAAACTTTGCCTCGAATTACGCTTCTCCTCACGCTGGAAGTGGCTGCCTATACGTGACTGTCTTTGACTTCAACCTTACCAGTCAGCACCTGTAGGAAATTGGACACGGTCACCTCGTAGCCTCTATAGTCCACCTCCACATCCTGGCCATACACGTCCAGCAAGTGGCTCTCGTTATTAAAAAGCTGAGCCGGAAGCGGGTTTCGAGCATTGCAAGCCATGTCATCTGGAGGGAGGGAAGGCAAAGGGTACAACACAGCGGCGACAGGAAGCTTGAGGCAAGGGGAGGTTAGCGACAATAATGACAATGGAGCAAACCTGGGATCATTAGGATGATGTTGCTGTCCGGTATACCGAGGCGCTTGACAACATGGTATATCGACATTGTGTTTACGATGTGGCGGTAGTTGAGCCAGAACCGGGACGTCGACACCAGCACAGCCCAGTTGCTTTCGTGCCGAGACGTCGATCTTTCAGTTGAAGTTAATGAATTTACACCTACGCTGTTGCTAATCCACATAAGGCATATGTAAGCTATGAAGAACGACGCCGGGCCCCGTCCAATATTCCAACTCATTTTTTCGCATAGGAATCTAAAATTTGCAGAAACATTTACTTTTCAATATTTTTTCGTTGTGGCCTAAACAACTGGACGTATTCGTCGACGAAGCTCATGATGCGATCAGGTATCATATATAAGCAAGTTTTTTCGTGTATTCAATTTATAAGCGCAATTTGTCTAGGTAATTTGCTTCTGTTCAAAACTTACCTACGGTTCGATTATGCACCGTACGGAGTTGTTACAGTTGCCCCTTTCCAAAAACCCACGTGATTTTGCGGGTCTGAAATATTTTCCAGGTTCTTAAGGTTACACTGATTCCTGGTGATCTTGGGGCCGTGAGTGCGGCAACATATATGTGGTTTTGAACTGCATTTGCCATTTCGCAGAGAACGGCGGATGGTACACACCAGGGTAACGCGCAATAATATTGTTGATAAATGCGGTTCGACAACAACCTACGCGCTTCATTGCAGTTGGGCTCGACCAGGCCTGCGGCAACGGGGCGCGTTGCGCACTGTTGTCACAGCGTCCAACGTGCAGCGCCCTTTGAATGGCACTCAGCTAACTGAACAGGCAAGTTGGTTCCCAACGTTTTGGGGTTGGGAAATGCTTAAACCATGGCATAAGTCGCACAAGTGCATAGGACGTACAGGACTTTTCAGAGTTTTTTCCGCACAGGAGTCCTTACCGCGCGTGCATGCAAATGGCGATGCCCAGCGCCGGCCAGTCGGTCCGGGTGGAGTCGCCAGCGTCACTGCGACACCGAATGCTGAATTACTGGCGCAGTGGTGAGCAATAGACTGCAACAACGCAGCCATTCGTCCGTGGCAGGGCCCCCCCTCATGGATCCACTTGCTAGGGCCAATGGTTGTTGCATCACAAAAAATACGAAGGGGGAACCACAACGCTTGGGGGGGACCAAGACTTTTAACACACGAGTGTGCATATCTGTTGGTACCCACCTGCATAGGCGATGCCCTAACTTGCAAACCCACTCTTATCACACCCGCTTCTATTGGCGCCTCACGCAGCCTCTTCGCGGCGCTGAACGATCGGGATGTCTCCGGTGTACTTAGTCTCATGGCTGATGACGTCACGTACGAAAACCTCAGCACATCTACCGTACTGCGTGGTCGAGCAGCAGTTGGCCGCTTCTATCTGGAGGCTCTGGCGGCGCTTCCAGAGGACGCAGTGTTTGTGCTGGCGGGGCCGGATACGCGCCGTTCTTCTGGAGGCAAGGAGAGCTTTGCTTGCCCCATCCTGCAGGCGGGCGTAGCGTGGTGGGTGCGCAAGCCCGGACCTACGGGCAGGGCCCTTGACGCGAATGACCACTAGGCTATCTATGCAGGAAAAGTACAGGATGTGTTAAAATGGTTCCGCAACCGCCCCTTATGTTAGGAGGCCGCATACACCATAGTACCCCATTCGGCGTGATTTTGATTCGGGCGGCGGGGAGGAGCCGAATTCTCCATGCGGGGAGAAAACATCGATACGGGCCAGATCGGGTTCTTCGTAATCATCCTGCTAGGAGGTAGTGGCAGTACACTCATCACGGTGCTTTCTGGGGTGGGCGAGTGAGCTGACGATATCCGTTTTCAGTCCTGGCCTCCGCCACGATCACCCTCCTCAGCTACCTCCCTCACCCCTGACACCTCTGCACAGGCATGTGGAGCTCAACGGATTGGTGGTGCCTCTGTCCCGCGGCGTGGGCGTGTACTGGGCCGACTCAAGAACCGGACGACTGTCCCGCATCTGGGACAACCCCGAGCACACCGTCAAGCAATCCACTCCCTCACTTACCAGTGCCGCCTGGGCATCACCGCTGCTGAGGGACCTTGGGCCGCTGGTCATGCCGGCTGCGCTGAGCATTAACAGGTGGGCCTTACAACCGCAAGTGTGGTCTCCTCCCAGAATTCAGAATGGATTATGAACTCTTTCGTAATTCGTCCCTCCGCGCGCCGAATGTGAATGTGTATGCGTATGTGAATCAGTCACATAGGCGCTCACGGCTTGCTTGATGTGAGAGCTGCAGACTGACAGAAGTATTGCGCCATCCCAGCGCGGATGCTCGATGCGCGACTCAATTTGGGTTTTGGGTTTTGAGAAAAGGTATCGTAAGAGTGTATAAGTGTATATGACGGGACGAAATTGCACGCATGGTGTTTGCATCCCGAGCACCTTGCTCTGCTGCCCACTCGGGGGAAGTTCGAACCCGATACAAGATGGTCTGAATTGTCCGGCTGACGCTCACCGCGCCCCCGCCCTCAGCTTCTTAGAGAACGTGATCCCCGGGGGCATTGGCGGCCTCGGCCGCAAGAGTGCGGAGACGGGCGTCAACGGACTGTCGGCTGCCACTGACCGCGACGCCACAGGCGGAGGCGGCGCTATGGGGCCTGTTGACGGCGTCTTTGGGCTGGCGGGGAGCGTTGTCTCGACTCTGAGCGGCCTGATCCCCTTCCAGGCCCTGGGCCCTACCACTACCGATCTGGCGGCGCCGACTGGCCGAGGAGCTGGCGTGAACAGCAGCGGCGTTAGAGTCACCGGGGGCATCGGTAGCCGCATCCAGCCGAACCAGCCTGTGAATAATGGCGGCGGAGAAGTCGCCACTGACGCCGCACGCGCTGCCGCCATCCAGGGCGCCACCGGCTTTAAGGAGGCCATACGAATGCGGCCGCTGCCCGACCCAGCGTGGCTAGCCCCACAGCCAGCTAGCCCCTCGGCTTCCGTGGCATCATCTTTGGCGTCTGTTGACGAAGACGCAACATTCATCGCATTGGGCAGTCGGGGCACAACGGTGCCCGCACGGAGTGGTGATCCAACAGCTGCCACAGCCGCCAGCGCTACTGCCATGTCCTCAAACTCAGAGGCGGCAGTAGCGGCCTTTAACGGCAGCCGTCCTTCCTCCTCAAGCATCCGCAGCGATATAAGCCGCACTACCAACGGCAATGGTAGCAACAGCAGCGGCGGCTACGGTAGCCGCAGGATCGTGTTCGGTACCGCGGATAGCGACAGCGGCTACGTCGCGGCGGTCGTGTCCGGGGAGTCACTGCTGCCGTTCACTCGCAGTACTTCCCTAAACGCCAACCTGACGGGTCTTTGGGAGAAGGACTCGGCTGCGAGCCAGGTGGAGGTATGGACGAGGGATAAGGGACAGGGGATGTATTTGTACGGAAGATCTCATGAAGTCGTAGACGCCGGAGCACTAGGTATGCCGAGGAGGTGGATAGGGACAAGGCGCGGACTGCTCCCTCTAGGGGCAGTCGCATTTGAGGACCGCTTGGCTGCCTCTGGGCCCCGCCCCATCAGCATGGTACGCGTTCGTAACCCATACCGCTTCTGTACGTGTACGCTGGATTGCGACAGGCGTACGAGCTCTTGCTGGATGTGCTGGAGCTTGGTGGTTTGCAAAAGGTGACCGCCCGTCTCATTGACGGGTTGGACCTTCGTCACGACGAGCAGAGGTTCGAGATCAGCTTTGTGACGGTGGTGCCTTTTTTCAGGTGGGTGGGGAGCTGGAGATAAGGCCTTTCGGGTGTCAGATCCCTCAGATCTCATTACGCAACGCAGTCAGGGCATGATGCTTATATTCACACAGGCGGGCTTACCCATGCTCACAGCGTACCTGGGAGGCAACTCATCAGGAATACAGATGGGAGCACTGGGCACTGGGCACTGGGCACTGGGCACTGGGCACTGGGCACTGGGCACTGGGCACTGGGCACTGGGCACTGGGCACTGGGCACTGGGCACTGGGCACTGGGCACTGGGCACTGGGCACTGGGCACTGGGCACTGGGCACTGGGCACTGGGCACTGGGCACTGGGCACTGGGCACTGGGCACTGGGCACTGGGCACTGGGCACTGGGCACTGGGCACTGGGCACTGGGCACTGGGCACTGGGCACTGGGCACTGGGCACTGGGCACTGGGCACTGGGCACTGGGCACTGGGCACTGGGCACTGGGCACTGGGCACTGGGCACTGGGCACTGGCACTGGGCACTGGGCACTGGGCACTGGGCACTGGGCACTGGGCACTGGGCACTGGGCACTGGGCACTGGGCACTGGGCACTGGGCACTGGGCACTGGGCACTGGGCACTGGGCACTGGGCACTGGGCACTGGGCACTGGGCACTGGGCACTGGGCACTGGGCACTGGGCACTGGGCACTGGGCACTGGGCACTGGGCACTGGGCACTGGGCACTGGGCACTGGGCACTGGGCACTGGGCACTGGGCACTGGGCACTGGGCACTGGGCACTGGGCACTGGGCACTGGGCACTGGGCACTGGCACTGGGCACTGGGCACTGGGCACTGGGCACTGGGCACTGGGCACTGGGCACTGGGCACTGGGCACTGGGCACTGGGCACTGGGCACTGGGCACTGGGCACTGGGCACTGGGCACTGGGCACTGGGCACTGGGCACTGGGCACTGGGCACTGGGCACTGGGCACTGGGCACTGGGCACTGGGCACTGGGCACTGGGCACTGGGCACTGGGCACTGGGCACTGGGCACTGGGCACTGGGCACTGGGCACTGGGCACTGGGCACTGGGCACTGGGCACTGGGCACTGGGCACTGGGCACTGGGCACTGGGCACTGGGCACTGGGCACTGGGCACTGGGCACTGGGCACTGGGCACTGGGCACTGGGCACTGGGCACTGGGCACTGGGCACTGGGCACTGGGCACTGGGCACTGGGCACTGGGCACTGGGCACTGGGCACTGGGCACTGGGCACTGGGCACTGGGCACTGGGCACTGGGCACTGGGCACTGGGCACTGGGCACTGGGCACTGGGCACTGGGCACTGGGCACTGGCACTGGGCACTGGGCACTGGGCACTGGGCACTGGGCACTGGGCACTGGGCACTGGGCACTGGGCACTGGGCACTGGGCACTGGGCACTGGGCACTGGGCACTGGGCACTGGGCACTGGGCACTGGGCACTGGGCACTGGGCACTGGGCACTGGGCACTGGGCACTGGGCACTGGGCACTGGGCACTGGGCACTGGGCACTGGGCACTGGGCACTGGGCACTGGGCACTGGGCACTGGGCACTGGGCACTGGGCACTGGGCACTGGGCACTGGGCACTGGGCACTGGGCACTGGGCACTGGCACTGGCACTGGCACTGGGCACTGGGCACTGGGCACTGGGCACTGGGCACTGGGCACTGGGCACTGGGCACTGGGCACTGGGCACTGGGCACGGGCACTGGGCACTGGCACTGACTGGGCACTGGGCACTGGGCACTGGGCACTGGGCACTGGGCACTGGGCACTGGGCACTGGGCACTGGGCACTGGGCACTGGGCACTGGGCACTGGGCACTGGGCACTGGGCACTGGGCACTGGGCACTGGGCACTGGGCACTGGGCACTGGGCACTGGGCACTGGGCACTGGGCACTGGGCACTGGGCACTGGGCACTGGGCACTGGGCACTGGGCACTGGGCACTGGGCACTGGGCACTGGGCACTGGGCTGGGTATGATCTGCATTAAATCTGTAAACGGTACTGAATATTGTATTGAAGGGACACGGGAGCAGGGACACGGGAGCAGGGGCACGGGAGCAGGGGCACGGGAGCACGGGAGCAGGGGCACGGGAGCACGGGAGCAGGGGCACGGCCCTAGTTTGCCGAGTCCAGTCATGTGGCAGGACCGCTCGGGCCTTCCCTCCTTGGTGCGGTTGCTACAGCACGCGGCAACCCCCCCACCCCCACCACCGCAATCACAACCGCTGCCGCTGCCGCTGCCGCATAACCGTACAATTGCACACCCGCGCAGGGTGACTGAGAAGATCCGGTTCGACGCCACCACCACCATGATGCGACGAGACCTGCGCTCCGGCCGCCAGTCGGCACAAGCTACTCGTATCCCTGGTATGTAGCTCCCCCCCCGCTGCGTGGGGTGCTGGCTGGTAGGCGACACCAGGGGGCTCCAAATGTCGTCAGGGGGAACCAAGTGTTGTGAGTCGCGATCTGAAGTTGGCTGATCACCTAAATCCTGCCAACAGGTTGAGGCGGAGGTCCGTTCAGGTCGCGAGCTGGGGGGTGTCCTGGGCTGCATATTTAAAGGGGTCAGGGCCCTCCAACCCGGACGTAAGGACTCCCTCCATTCTAGCGCGCCGTTTCGGTCGTCGTGTCGCCGCAGCAGCCGCCGCTTCATTTGAGCATCTACTCGCTAACAGCTTATTACAGGTTTCGACCATCGTGGCCCTCTTCCAATGCGCTCTCCGCACTTTGCCTGCCGTTCCCTACCTCTCCCAGGTGGTGTGGTTGTGGACATGGTATGGGAAGCCCCCCTCGCGGGCTCGCTCAAGGAGGAGTACCTGGCCAGCGAGGATGGCAACGCAATGGCGGTCACGAGCACCATTCGCATAGGGCCCCGCACCGCCAGCGCAACGCAGGTACGCAGTCCCAGAGTTCTGTCTGTCACAGCGCTGCCTGTGCGGATTGCGGTGGCCTGAAAGATCTGGGTTGTTTTGGAATTTTGTCTTTCACCGTGTCGTACATCTGCGGGTGATTTTGAAGTGGAAGTGGAAGTGGGGGATTTCGGCTGAGCGGGCGGGGCGGGGCAGCGATGATGATGTACCAGGTGTGCCGATGTCCGGGCGCCGGTTCACATCCTGGTGGATGGCGCGTTCGTGATGGTGGCCGGATGGCGCCTTCGTACAGGAGTTCATCTAGAGGGGGCTGAATGTCTACGAATAGTGTATGAGCGAGAATAGCGCCCCTGGTCCCACCCCACCCCCACCTCCCA
Organism: Volvox reticuliferus; assembly: GCA_019650235.1. NCBI lineage: Eukaryota > Viridiplantae > Chlorophyta > Chlorophyceae > Chlamydomonadales > Volvocaceae > Volvox > Volvox reticuliferus. The sequence goes on along the minus strand of BNCP01000010.1, from coordinate 1,402,820 downwards.
CTCTCACCACCACAATTTAAGAGACCGCGTGTAGCACTTCTCTCTCATTCCCTATTTCTGAGGTGCGTCATGAATTGCATGTATGTTGATTCCCCGTGAATAAATCGGTTTTATGCCATGGGGGAGGGGTGCCGTAATTTGTATTAGATTTCGGATGTCGTGACCTAATTGGGGTTTGTCGTAGCTTCTGTGACCTAATTGCATGTGGGGCCATGCCTGCTGTTTTATCCTCCGAAACCCCCGACCCGTCGGCCTCCTGCTCGACGCCAGGTTTATCGTCGCACCAACCGCAACAAGAGCGACTTCCTCGCCTCCAAGCGTTCCGTGTATGGCAGCCTTGAGGATGTGCTCCGGGACCAGGAGAAGAAATACGGCAAGATTAATTATTAAGTACGGCGTTACTCTGCGGCGAGATGACGGATCCACGCTCTTTGAGCCAGTTCACTTGTCCATTCCACTGGTCCGGTGCCTACGTGACGACGTGACGACCCGTGACGACCCCCGTGACGACGAACGTCAGCGATTTATGTTGCCTGCATCTTGAGTCGCGCTTTTGAAGCGTATGTATGCATGTGTGTGGTGGTGGTGGTAGGTGGTCATAAATCATTGTTTTAGAAAATGGGGATCGAATTTATTTATGTGAACCGACTCTGCGGCCGCCTGATCACGATCAGGATGGTCTGCGCGTTAAAAACAGGCCGTACGAGCATTTCTCCCGGCTTCCTTGTTTCGGTTGACCTGAGCAGTACAGTACGGTGAGCTCACGCTCCATGCTACTATCGGGCCTGTATGCAGTACCATCTGGACGTACAGCGATGTGCCCTTATGGTTGTATATGCAGACGGTCCACTAACAAGTGCTCTCCGCATTCTTTTCTTTTTTTACGCCACTGCGAACTCGGCTGCTTGGTTTCGGAGCTCCCGAGCTGTGAAGTGGATTGAGATTTGGTAAATCAGAGGCTGTCCGGGACGAAGCCCGGGATGTTGTGAAGTGCCACTGTTGTGGCATGCATTTGAACCGACCATTAATGGCTGGTGCCTGATGGGGCACACCGAACATTACTCGCGGCCTCTGGGGCCGTAACACCGCTGCCGTGTCAAGACATAACCTGCTTCGTAGGGTGCCTTTACGCCACTTTACGTGACAGCGGTGAATTACACGTGCGATCAGCCTGAGGTTGGGATGTACTGGCCGCAGTGCACGGAGGTTTAGGCGATTAGCCGCGTGCACACATTATGTGGGGCTGGGTTGGCAGCGAGTGGGAGTTGGGTTGGGTGGGGCAGGGTGGGACTGGGTGGGGGTCTTTTGACCAAGCCAAGGACTTGAGCTGGGGGTGCGGGTGCGGATGCGGGTGTGGTTTTAAGAGTGGGGAGTTGGAAGTTCGCAAATACCGGAGAAGCCCCCTGGAGTACGGCCGGGATGCTGGGTAGGGTTGAGCATTGAACGGCGCAGTGGGGCTCAGTGCAGCGTGTTTGGGTGCATGGTCACATGGCTTTACAGAGACACACACACACACACAGAGCACTTGAGCGGAAGGAAACCATGAGTGCCGAGGTAGTGCGCGTGCAATGCAAGCACCGAACACTTCAAGCACTTTTCCATAGGATTAGGATAATCATATGTGTTATGCCAACAGATCGACGAGCGTGTTTTGGCAATTACATCGGTGTCTTAAGTGAACCACGGGTCAACCATGGAATCCCTGTGGTGAACGATACTTCGTTGCGACAGAGCTTTCGGCAGTTGCTATTGTCAGGTCGCTGTGCGGTAGTAGTTGTTCTTCTGTTCAATGACACTCAGTTCTTTTCGAGGGCGATGCATACCAGCTTGAAATCAACGCAAGGTCATGGGTTTTATTATTTCTGTTGTCGGGTGTTGTCCCGCCGCGCTGTTTCCAGCTTTTCCATCTTCACATTTCACTCGGAAGGTAGGTGCACATGCCACGTAGCAGCAGCCCTCATGCTACTCAAAGACCAACTCATCGTGTTTATACCTGACATACCGGGCATGAGCAGCAGCAGCAGCAGCAGTGCCGTGATCCATGCAGTGCGGTTGCGGTGCCGAGGAAACGTGAAAAGCCGCCACTGTTAAGACTAATACCCGATACCCCCCATCCCTTGACGCACGAATACCTCCTCTCAAACCGATATAGATATTTAATAATATCCCCCCATGAGGAATTTTCTCTTAATAGATCTCCCCTGAAGAACTACCACCAGTACCCCTGTTACCCCTTGAACGAATATCGAGCTGGTTGGTCCGCATCTTCCCAATAGCCGCCTTCCAAATGGCATCAGTAACCTGCATTTTTAATTAGTACAACGCGCGCCCACACGTACAGACAGAAACATATACAGACATAACGACAGATACAAATTAAACCAGGTCGCGATGCGCAACCCGCCGCATTCCCTCCGCCTTCCTCACCCGTCTCCCTCCAGCAGCTGCAACCCGCGACCGGCCACCGCTACCACCACCTGATCCGATGGCCTATCAACCTCTCCCTCTCCCACTGATCGGCTGCACTCTGCCAACCCCATGCCGTCTCCCTCCTTATCGTCCTCGCCATTCATATGCGTTCCCAGTCCCCACCCGGCGCCAGATCTTCTTTGTGGAGCGGCCCAGGCGGTGCCAGATCTCAGAGGCAGAGCCGCCAGGCATGCAGGCTCCGGAACCTCCACCAAGCTGGCAGCCACTGGCACCGGCACCAGCGGCAAATCTCCACCCGTGAGGTACTGCACTTTCGCCAGATCCCCGCTTGTCCCCTGCCCGGTGTGTTGCAGCAACACCATGTCGGCGGTTCCACACCCCGCTTGAGTATTACCTCCTCGGCTACGTACCCGGGCAGCAACCTGCGTATCCCTTAGAACAACACTGCCGTCGGCCGTGGGCACGATTGCCAGGCAGTGCCGTACATTTTGAGCCAGCTCCAGCTCCGGTTTTGGTGAGCCTGGGGATACCCCCGTGTGTTGCCCTGCCGCCGACACCGTGTCTGACACTGCCGTGGCAGTACAGGGAAGATCAATGATTTGTTGCTGGGGGTTAGGCCGCGACGGAGGCGAAGTCGGTGACTGGGCCCCAGCACAGTTCGCTACCGCGAAATCCTGAAGCTGCCAGAGCCGTACGACCTGATCAAGCCCCACACTGCAAACGTACGGCTGAGGGGACTCCATTCTACCAGCTTCCGCACAGCTTCCGCCGAGTTGCCCTGCGGCATTCACCCCCCCGCCTGTGCTAGAGAACGGCACTGGTGATTCGGAAGTGGGCGCCGAACCTCCGTAAGCCGTAATGCCGCGTAGAGCCGACGCATGCGCCAGTGGTCGTAGAGCCACACCTACCAGACTGGCCCGCCACACAGCTGGCTGGACCTGCTGCTGCTGCTGTTGAGGTTGTTGGGGTTGCTGATGATGATGACCGCTGTACGTCTGTTGCAGGCACGCCATCCGGCTCAGCCTGACATGCAGCACCGCCAGAGCTTGGTCGTCTCCACCTGTCACCAGAACCAGCCGGACCTCGTCGAGCTGCGCGTCGGCTGTGGCGGCCTGGGAGGCAGGCGAGGCAGGAAATCCAAGCTGCGAAGTGGCTCCGCTGGAAGCTTGGATTGCATTTGCTGCCTTCTCAATCGGAAGCCCCAGCTGCCCATGATGCCGCATTGGCAAGAATGACGATGGCGAGGACGATAACGACGGCGTTGGCTGTGGTTGTGGCTGTGCTTGTGGCTGTGACATCGGGGTTGGTGGCACTGCAGGATCAGGCGCTAAGTGCGCGTTCACGATCGCCAGCGCATTTACACCCGACTGATGCACCCCGCGGATGGTCAGGACTGGGCGCAGCACCCGGGGCTCAGCGACTGCGTGGCGACCGGGAGGTCCATCGCGCGTACCCCGACCAGTGTGCAGCCAGCAGGGCAGCCACCACAGCGCCACGTCCCCCCTCGTGTCCCCAGTCGCCAGCCAGTATCCACCCTCCGGTGCGACGCGGCAAGCGGTGCCAGCCCCACCGGTCCCACACCCACTGCCGCTGATACTGGCAGTGCAGCTCCGGCTGCTGTTCCCGTGCACGCTCTCTGGCCCTCCTCTTGCATTGACATCGCAATCATCGCCGGTAAAGCAAGCTGAGCTGTGGGTGCTGTGCACGCCTGGTATATGGGCCATGCACAGCACAGGGTGTTTGTGTCCCTCCAGGCTGGCGACGTGTTGCCAAGCCCTGCTGCCGCCGAGGTCTAACGTGAAGACGCTGGCGGTCGCATCGGAGGAGGCGACGGATAGCAACGCCGTCGCCGCTGCTGCCTCAGATTCGGTTTCGGGGCTGTGCTTTTCTTGCGATACCGGGCAAGGAGATGAGACTCCCAGAAGCGCCAGTGCCAGGTAACGTCTGTGGATGCGGGGCATCCGAGTGCAGGTGAGGACAAGACAGGTAGACAAGGATGGGATAGCACAAAGCAGGGGAGGTAAGAAGGCGGCAGCGGCCATGCGGCTAGGTCCAGACCAGTTCGTCTAGGGCAACAGGAAGGTTGCCATACGGCCGAGGAGGGGCCTTACCTGACAAAGCAGGATTTTAGGGGGTTTGGGTTTTGGGTCTTCGCACCGCTCCCAATCGCTCCCAATCGCTCCGAAGCCCTAACACCCACCTGTCCGCCGAGGCCTTCGGCTGGCTGACCCGCAGAGAACGTGGTCGCAAGCCCTGGCGAGGCACCCGTGTTGATAGCCACCTGCTGGAGACCTCCAGCTCCACCTGCGCCCCCTCCATATCTGCATCCGCTTTGGCCGCTGCACTCTGAGGACGAAGCCCACTGTCCACACCCTGGCAGTTGGGAGGGGGTGTAGGACCCGGATCCTGAGCGGCCAAGCCCTGATGCCCATCTGACGCCGATGTGGCGGGCTGATTCCCGCCGACTTGGAGACACACCAGCCAGGCCATGAGGACCTCCTTGGCACCCGCAGACAGGACCAGGTAGGGCGTGTACGGGAGCACGTCGGCCGCATTGACACCGGTACGACAGCCCCCTAGCGCTCTGCGGTCCAAACCCAGGAGGTCGGCCTGCGCAGCGTCCAATGGGCAGGCGGCCAAACACCGCACCGCAGTACCTGCCGCATGCTCGCCCACCACCGCGCCGTCACGAAAGCAAAGCTCGTACAGCCGGTCAGGTCCAAGGCGGAAAGGAGCAGTAGCGGGGCGCGCGGTAACGCGGCGGATGCTGCCGTCTTCGGCGCCCGTCAGCACGCAGAGAGGTGGCGGCGTTGGCCGCAGCGGCGATGTAAGGTGCCCTAGCGACTGGTTCTGTTGCGGTGCTTGTGACGTTGGTGATGGCAGGCGTAGCCCTGGCAGCACACAGACGCAGAGAATCTCCCGGCCGTGGTGTCCCACGTGGAGGGAGCGTGGCATTGAAGAAGGCCTTGCATCTGAAGATCTGACACCGAGGCCGGCGGTCGGGGCCGAGCTGGTCGCCCGGCTCCCCGCAGGGCAATCCTGAGCTTCACGTCGGGGCCCCTCCTGGTTGGCGACCGCAGCTGGTCTGTCCGGTAACACCGCAGCCCCCAGCAGCAGCCCGACAACATCAAGCTGTCCACCGCCCACTCCCGGCAATGTTGACCCCGCAGCGGTAGATTCAGTGGACGATTGCCTTTCACTGTAATAATTGGGAGTCATCAGACAGGGGGCCGACGAAGGAACTAAGGGCTGCCGTCGCTCAGGAGCTTGACAGCCGCCGACCCCACTGCTTAGGCCGCTACCTCTGCATCCACCGCTGCCACCGGTTCCGCCGTCGCCGCCGCGTCGGACAACTCGAATCAGTGAGCCGCCTCGTGCGCTGCTGGTGCCGCTGCTGACATACGCGAAAGTGATTTGACCACTGTCTGCTACGTGGATCGCGTGGGTGCGGCGCCAGCCCCCACACGCCGTGACCCGCATCAGCTCGGCTGCATCCGGTGATAGCACCATCGCCAGGAAGTCCGGCCCCCGGAAGCCCCCAACCAGCAGGTGGCCCCCGCTCATGCCGCCACCCATGCCGCCCGTGCCACTCTCACGGCTGCTGGTGGCACCCTTGTTGGCAGCGCTGGCGGAGCTGTCTCCGCCAACCCTGCCGGCGGTTCCAAGGCCTTGACCATCACCACCAAAATCACCATCATCCTCATTATCCGTTGCTGCGGAATCCCATTCCATTGCCCACGCAGGTGCTGCAGAGCCATTTCCCGATTTGGCAGCCATTAAAGGGGCTGCACTGAGAAGCGGCGGCGGCCACTCTATTGCTAACTCGATGGAGGCGACACCCGTTCGGCTCTGAGTACCCAGACACTCCAGCCGCACCGGTGGACACTGGCATGCGCTGCTGCTGCTGCTGCTGCTGCCGGCCGTGCGCTCCCCTACCGTCTCCGCGGCCTGATCTTCCCTCTCCGAAACCGCCTGCTCTGACGCCATGATGTCGCTTATCACGCTTCCCATGCCATTCGCCGCAGTCGCGCCGGTTGAAGGGCCCTGCACAGCGGGCGCTGCAGCACCTCCACGTTTCCGGGCCCTATCTGCATTATCTGCGCCAGTCCTTGCACCTCCTCTTGCCCCTTCCCCTGCTCCGTCCCCTGCTCCGTCCCCTGCTCCGTCCCCTGCTTTTTCACGGCCCTTGCCGGATGCGGGCGCCGCGTAGCAGCAATACCTGGCCAGCACCCCGTCCCGCCCCGCCGCGAGGAAGATGCCGGGCTGTTGCAGCCGCACCCAGCTGGCCGCCCCAGGGCCCAGCGCTGCCTTGAACACCGCCGTACAGGGAAGATCCGGTGGAAAGGGAAGTGAGCTCAAGGCAGCGGCCGCTGCACGCACCCCGTTCCCGACGGCTACTGCTGTGGCGGACGTGATGGTGGTTGCGGTGAAGCTGTCTGACGTCGCGGTCAATTCTGTCCACACGTCGGGCGGCACCCAGAAGGCCAGCAGATTGCCGTACTGGTCACCCGCCATGATCACCCTCTGGGACGGGCACACATCGGCCACCAGCAGGCGGCCTCTGAGGGGCGACCGGACGATGGCTGCCAACGTCGCCGTCGTCACGGTTCCCTCCGCCGCTGGTCCATGCGCAGCCACCGCCGCCGCTGCACCCACCGCCGTTGCTGCAGCCGAGGGGCCCAATACACTGCCCCTTGCTGGCGTGACGGCTGTTGTGGTGGGGATGGTAGCTCCTGCACCGTGGATATGTCCCGACCCGGACGACGGCAGGCGCCAGAGCTTGATCACGGGCGTGTTGCCGGCGGCGGTCAGCAACACGCTGGGACCCAGCGCCGCAACCCACCATGCGGAGATGACAGCGCCGGTATCCGTCGCGCGCCAACTGCAGAGTACATCACAAGTGGAACGATCCGTACGGCCGGTGAAGATGCGCTGTACACGCAGTACTGAAACAACTCCACTGTTGTGTCCGACCGCGACAAGGTCTGGACATTCCGTTGGAGCGCGGCGGCAGCCACTTGCCCACGCGGCTACTGAGGCTTGCGTTGCGTCGCTGACTGCCATGCGATGTCCATAACTCGCCGTACCCAGGGCGCAGACCTCGAGGCAGGTGCATGGGCCTTCGGCTGGATTGTCATATAGCCAGACCCAGCCGTCACTGCCATCGCTGCCATCGCTCTCGTCGCTGCCACCGGCCCCAGCGCCCAAACTCGCGCTGCGGATCCCTCCTTCGCTCCGTTTCCCGACGTCGTCATCTATGCTCTGGAAAGTGGGAATAGCCCCGTCAGGAGCGTCCTTGGCTCTTATCGGGTCTGTTGTGAGCTTCTTCTCTTGCAGGCGCACGTCACACTGCACTTGACTACCCGCCAACCCGTCTATGATCAGCTCCTCTTTCCGTGGCCTGACCTCCTGACCCGGCCCAGCAATACCGCGATTGAGGTCCATCAAGTAGACGGCGCCCGAGTACGTCGCTGCAAGCAGCACACCACCGCCACCGCAAAGAGCCAGGCACCGTGCGCCGTCCGTCGCTGCCGCTACCCCCGCCGTCGTCGTCGGCGGCGAAAGTAGCGACGTCTGCTTTGGTGCGATGCTGCTGCTTCCACAGCTGCCTTGGCCCTGCATCCCCGTCGGATGATCAGGCGGTTGGGACTGCACCGCTGGAGCCAGCGGCCGAGGGTGGAACCTGCGGGCAACGCCAGGCCAACCGCCAACGGTCAAGAGGTACGGAAAGGATACGCGTGAGTCCTCATAGGGAAGATGTACGCGGCGGGCTACTATCTTTCCAGCTGTCCAGGGAGGGGAAAACCCCGTAAGGGTCCAAAGCACGTTGCTTCCTAAGGCGCCCGATGACAGACATGTTGCTGAAGTGTCCGGGCAGGCCCACCGGGGCCGCGTCGCCAGTTGGTCCTCACCCAGTTCTGGGCGTATCCGTGTCACCGTATTCAGGACTATAGGTGTCAGTTAGCTCGTTCCAATTTTGAAGGTTCAGTGAGCTGAAAGAACGGATTGAAACCTTTGGAGAGAACATCTGCCAAATGAATCCACCGCAGCCGCGCACCTAACAATCTGCTCGACGAGTGCTCCGTGTGCGGCCGGAGCAGTCCGCACCACAACCCCCAGCCCCAGCCCCAGCGACTGCTCACAGCCTCTGGATTCGCAGCTTCCAGAATCGCTCGGCGCCAGCATGCCGTTCTTGAGGTTCCCTGCATGCGCGACAGGCACCCGACTAAGAGCCGCCACCACCACGAGCAGCAGCAACAGCCGCCACGGCCTAATGGAGCCGAGGGGGATGATGAGTTTGTGTATGCGGATGCAAAGCAACCCCCGACCGGGAGAACCAAAAGGCGTCTAGCTAATAATCCGACCCAACTGCGTTGTTCTTAGGGTTTTAACAGTTCCGGCACCTGTCTGGCTGCTGCCTATGTGAGCTGGTAGCCACTCCCGCAGGCTCCACAGCCGAATCGCACTGTCCGCCCCGGCGGTCGCCAGCACGTATCCACGCTCGCTCGCACCAACGCCAGCGCCACCACTGGCCCCGCGGCTGTCCGCCGGACCGCAGCCGTAGTCGCCGCTGGTGATCCCGCCGCCGCTGCCGTGAACTGCGCAGCGCCAGATCCCCCGGCCTCTATGACCCTGTGGAGGAGATGACGAAGGAGGACGATGTGTGGAGGACGATGTGTTGTGAACGGGCCGCCGTGTCAGATCCAACATGTGCCGCAGACGGTGAGATACCATCCCCGAAAAATGTGCACGTTGGGACAGCCCCGCAAGTGGCTGTGGTGGACGTGGTGGTGGTGCTGGTGGTGGTGGCAGTGAAGGCGGTGGCGACGGTGGTGGTGGTACTGATGGTGGGGGGCCGCCAGATCGGGCACTCGTGGGTGGAGTGGCTCGCGATACGTCAGCAAGCGGGACATTCACACAGCGGGTACACATCGCGCACTCTTTGGCCCTCTCGCGAGTCCCGTTTGGGCGAGCCCAAGCTGTTATCTGACATCTACCAACATTTGCGCATTTGCCTTGCTCTCTATGCTTCATGGGGCCACGCTTCCTCCCTCACGAGTTGATGTCAGAAAGGAGCCTCCCACTATTACCGCATCACAGCACTTTTCCTTTTGGTGGTGCCGACCAAAGCCCACCCAGCCCACCCAGTCGCTGGTGTAGCCACCTCAGCCCGGCATACCCACCCACCCACCCACCTGCATCACTGCCAGGCACCTCCCCGTCGCTGCGTGCCACAGCCGCGCGGTGCAGTCCTCCGATCCGGTCACCAACATCAGTGAGGTGTCCATGGAGACACCACACCCGTCAACCCCTGCATTGCTGCCCACGTCACTGACGCGCTCGACGACGCTCGGGCTGGACCTGGTGGGGTCGCCGGCGGCCGAGCCTGTAATGCTGGCGTCCGTTGTTGTATCGGGGCCGGGGTTGGGACCAGAGCCTGGTGCTGATGCTGGTGCTTCCTGCATGCTCTTAATCCCGGCGGGAGCAGCGGCTGCATATCCGGGCGGTGCACCGCCGCCACAGACCGCTGCACAGCACCACACTCTGGCAGTATGGCCCCAAAATGTACGGCAAGGCGATAAGATGATGGGTCCGCCATACGGCGCAGCCTCAGCCGAGTCTGGTCGTCGCAAAGACCTATGGATGAGGAACATAACCGAGATAACATTAAGCCGCGCGAAGCAGTATCAAACCAACAGAAACTTAGCGCACGCTTTTTCCGTCTGAAGTAGCGGGGGGAGACGGGGGCCGAGTAGCTGTATGCACAGCTTCCCTTTCCCAGGCGGGGGACGCTGCTGGAGAAGGGCGTGCAGCTCGTGTGACCGCAACCAACCCGACCATATCTCCCCTTCCCAATTCGGAAGAGCAGAGCGCACTTCACCTTCGTGCGGGTATTTTCCTGGTTTATAGCGCCTGGAAGCAGCGCCCTCCCGCCCTCCCGACACCAACCACATGCTGATGGGCAGGCTCTTTTCCAACCCACCTCACGTTCAAATCGGGCAACGCCCACAAGCGAGCCGAGCGGTCGTCCGAAGTTGTGGCAAGCATCCAGACGTCGCCGCAGCCGTTTCCAGATGTGGGTTGCCTTAGATGACCTTGGGCCCTTTCGCTGTCTTGGCGCAGCCCCAAGCCAGGGTCACCCGCCTTGACGGATCTCCATTTGCAACCCATGCCATCACCCGATCGCCGCTGGTCGGCCGAGCTGGTCCCATTAGCCCCCGACACTCTCAGCCACGCCACGCTGAACACGGAGCCCTCATGTCCCCGCAGCACATAAAGCGGCGGGCACTGCACCCTCAGTGGCTCTGACCGGACTCCTCCGCTTCCCTTGCTGCCTAGGATTAATCCTGCACTCCCTTCCTTGCGTGGCTCCCCCTCCCCCTCCCCCGCCTCCGCCACCGCCGCCGTGCAGCGCCCCCGACACCGTAACTCCAACCGCCTAAGCCCCATGTCCAGGGCTGCATACCGCGCTGCCAGTTGCATTAGTCGATCTCCATCGGAGGGTGCATGGTAGGGCCATTCTGGCACGGTGTCATGCAGTGGCGCACCGTGTGCTGCGTTGGCAGTCGCAGCCGCGTAACCTCCGTATCCGTAGTCCGGCGCCATAGACGCGGTGGAAGTTGCTTCCAAACAGTCGTTACCGGTTGTTGGATACCGTGTCACGACATCATCACGCACCTTGTTTGGTGGGCAGGGGACCGAGGTTGTGCCCAGTGCGGGCGGTAGCCATGGACACTCCCTTCCGCTTCCGCTTCCCCTGTCCCCCGGGGCTGGTGATGGCAGTAGCGGGAGCCGCCACAGGAGGATCTCATTGAACATGGTTCCTGTAGTCAATCCAAGGTGCACGACACAGCATACGGCGCACGGCGTATGATTTCACGGGGAAGAAGCTCAGCTTGGGGACACGCGAGGCAAGCGACATTCGGGTGTGGTGTAGAAAAACGGTTTTGGAAAGACAACGGCGCTACATCATTACATGTATCTATTTGGGGGGGGTGGCAAGCCAGGCTTCTAAGGACTGCCACACATCACGACCCGCCCTTTACCAGCAGCCAGCCACAGTCGTATCTCCCCGTCCGGCTCCTCAGGCACACGTAGTTGCAGCACTGCAGCGCTGAAGAGCTGCATCCGCTGGGAACACTGCGCTGCCAGCAGCCAGCGGGCCTCCAGGAGGGGCCCAAGGACACGTGAGTCACAACCACCCGGCGTGCAAGGTGGGGACGACCGGCTGCGGGGCTGGTGCGGGCTCACAGGTGGAATTCTGGGGTCGCCCACGTAGGCATCGCCCTCCCCGTGGGGCAACTGGGGCACCGGCTGAAGGCGCCAGACTTCCGCGCTGTTGTCTGCCAGCGCAAGCACCAGAAGCAGTGCCGCGTGTTGACGCCAAAAAACATGTTCCTGATGGTGGCGGTGTTGATGGTGGTGGTACTGGTGGTGGTATTTCGGGGCATCTGATGGGACGGGGAGTTGACCTGGCGTGGGTGGGAACCAGCGACATGGGTACACCCGTTGGCAGTTGATGAGGATGTTTGCGGTCAGGGCGCGTGAGGCCACGCAGTGCGGTCGGTCAGTAACCTCCGGGCATGTGAACAGGTGAACTGCTCGCACATAAAAGCTTGTCCTGACATAGGGAGGATAGAGGAGCCCCAATACGGTACGTCTCCCTTCCCCAGCTCAACCTCGCCTTCTCTTTCGCCCGGAGAGGTTGCGGAGGACACCTCGGACACGAGCTGCAAATGTGTGGCAAGTATCCAGGATGGCCGGGCTGGCAATGACACTGCGGAGCTCAGCAAGGCCGCCGGCACAGTGCGGGAGTAACCAGAGTCACCGCTGCTGCCAATGCCGGAACCGAACCCACATCGACCAGCATTTGCCGGCGTCCCAACATCTCCAAGCTGAAGTTTTAAAATCTGGATCCAACGGTCACCGTGCACTGCTACCCAGGCACAATAGTAATCATAGCTCCGAAATGGCAGTGCTTCAATCCCATGGATACGGCTGCCGACGGTGATTTGATGCACTTGCTGAAGTTTACCGTCATCAACATCATAGATGAGTAAGTGTGGCCCGCAGCCTACAGGCAGGGGTGGCAAAAGATGGGAAAAGCGCGCGAGGTGAAAAAGCGAAGCCGCATGCTGCGCTATGTTGAAGACCCAGTGAAGGTATATGCACGACAGTAAATCAATGCCCTGATTTTACTATTATATTTATTTGAACTACCTGCAAGAAGGAACACTCGTTCTGGGCTTAGACGAGTAATATGAACAGCCGTCACATCTCCAGTAAACGTAGATTTCCTAAACGATGTCATGATTCATTTATATATTTTTGTGATACAGTCCTTCGCCGACATAGTGAGCATTATGCAAGCAGGCTTGGCATTTTTTTGCCAGCATTGGTTGTTTCCGGTAGTTCGTTAATTACCGGTGGACTCAGGTTTGCAGGTACTCTCAGGCTGTTATCTTGTCAACATAACGATCGTTATATGACATGGGATTCACACTTGTTATACGAGTATATTGTAAGTTGTGCCCGTGGGCATGGGTGTATGTGTGAAGCCTCCAGCTGTTATTTAAACATAATGGCCTTATCGTACGTATTGTACACAACGCGCAATATCCTCCTGATGCCATTGTCAGCCACACCACTGAAAACAGTGCTTGCGCGTCACTAGCATGGTGCACGTTTGTAACCTATACCGCTGCTGTACGCCACACCCTTTGTCTTCTGCAGCGCGATGTGCTGGTATTCGGTAGCTTACGAAAATTGACTGCCCCTCTCATTGACGGGTTGGACCTTCGGCACGACGCGCAGAGGTTGCCTGCCTATCGGGAAAGTGGAAAACACGGGAAATGTGCTTGTTTCCATGTGCGAGCTAAATTCATACCCAGCGGTGCATACAGGTGCTAATACATGGAGCTTCTAAGATCTTCATCAGATTGCACACGTCCAACAGAAACGGAAGCCGTACAATGGCCGTGAATTGCCGCCCCGCGGTTTAGTTTGCAGCACAACATACTCGACTCTACAATTCTTGAGTAATCCATGTCTTATATATTGCCTGGTCTTCACTATGATGATTATGAATAGGGGTTTTAGGTTTCGCGCGAAAGTCGGGCCGATTTCGGAGCCGACCTTCTTTAGTAATGCACATCCTAACAATCATCCACTTGTGCAGATTCGTGTTTCATAGGCAAATATCAAGAAAATAAGATGTATTGAATTATATCATAGAAATTTGATGCTTCGCTTCGGTGCTTTAACTTTTGGCGGTCCACGGGACCATCTGCGTGAACATTTTCATACTGCTCGGGAGGACGTTCCTCGCTTAAGTTATCCTACGAAAGATGTCACAGATGAATATCTGGGGTGTGCTGGACATGACAGACAATTCTGCCAATTGGATAGCTTTCCTCTGTCCGATGACGCTTTCATGGCCGCATTGCGACTGGCCTGCGAAGCTTCACAATTCGTTAGTCAGCCCGCAAAGCCCAAGAAGCATTGGAACTTCAAGTTATGCAGCAAGTCTGCCGTCGAAGCGGTCATGTCCTCCGTGCAGCCGCAGCCTGCCGTCAGGCATGTATCATGTTCCAACATGCTCACACCCAGTTCCAAGCCGGGCTTGGCCCAAGTCACGTTTGGTTTGCAGCTTCAGTGGCGAAATTTTGCTAGTAATCTAGCAATACCGCTCCTGGAGAAGCGCATCTCACAAGAGTCAAGTTGTTCGTTGTTAGGAATTCGAGCTGAGGTGAGGTTGTCAATGGCGCGATGGACTTCTCGTGGGTGTCGCGTATGCAAACTATTATTGTGGAAATATACCCTGTTTAAGGGCTGCTGAATAAACCGCAAGTGACCCACATGACCTATGCAAGAAAAACACGGACAAAGCCCTAGGGGCTTTTGGGACCCAACGATACGGGCCTGTTGCTTCTGGCCGGCCACGCTGCGGTCTGTTGCGTGCGCCTTGGCGCCCTGTAATACCGTACAGATAGCCGTGCTCAACGAACCACCAACACGTGGTGTCCATGTTCCCAATCTGGGTATGGACGAATCCGCGTGCAGCTTGCGTGGCATGGTTTTGGCATGCAGCCTGTGGGGTCCGATCGCACTGGCACCAAAGCTCCCATATTCCTTACGTCCCGTCGTACCGCCAACCCAATAGCTAACGACGAGCCCCTTGGGCGACGGCCACTTTCTTGTCACCTGGCCCCAGATTAGAGCTAATTATGGTAGTAACCCCGGGCTTGCGGCCGATCAGCAGCTGGCGAATGTTCCGGAGGAGCTCGCCGGAGGCTTAATGCGCTTAGATGTTTCAACAAGGGAGCGATTGACTTCGATCCCATGGGAGGCTGAGGGCGAATTCGGGAAAGTGCAGGTTCCCGACCCGGAGCCGGTGGGCGCGGTCGAAGCACTGGTAGGTTCCGGAGCCCATTTGCGGTTTTCGACGCATATATACGGAGTCTGCGTGCGTGCTCACCTTCACGCATGGCACTTTCGCAATTCGTCCGTATTTGAGGACATCGCATCCGCACAGCAGGTATTGCTGCTGTCTGGGTTGAGCTTCGAGTCCCAAGAGGCACGCGGAAGGTAGTGCGCGTTTGTAATGGGAGAGGCAGCTTCCGCCGGATTTTCACACTGGATGTGGGTTTCCAGCCTCGGACTTGCGAGACGTTGATGCGGTACCCGTCACTTATTTAATAGAAACCGAACAACCGAATAACCGAACAACCGAAGCATTGCCATTAATTGACGCCTTGTGCCACTGGGCTGTCTGTGCTATCTAGCTGAGCACGTAAGCAGCCAAGAGTATATGTAATCTAGCATTTCAACGCTGCCCCATACAGGCGAGGGCCATCGAGCCGAAACCGGTCAGCCCTGCAGCTGCAGCAGTCGACATCCTAGCTCCATCTGAGTTCGGGGGAGTGGCGGCGCAGCTGTTCGCGGCGCCTATCTCAGACCCAGCAGGAGCCATCGGCGGACCCTCCATTCGAACCTTACGGCGTCCCCCTAAGAACGAAGCTACACCGGCGCGTGCTGCATGTGCCATGCTCCCTAGTACTCTAATGGAAAACCTTCTTCAGTATCGCGAGCGCCAGCAGCAGCAGTACCTTTCGGACATACAGCTTGGGCCTGACGAGGAGTTCTCATGCCATGAGGCCGCAAGCCAGGACCGGAGCAGCCGTCGGCGTGGGGGGGTATCGCATGTATTGCTGGGTTGTCCCCGAGTACGGCAGCTGTCGCCGGGTCGTACCACTGTCCCGGAATTCTGGATCCGATCCCTAGCGCCGCCTGGGTTTGTGGCCATGGAGCGGCAGCGGACTTCGGAGGGCGTGGGTAGGTTAGACGGGGGTCCTAACACGCCTGCGGTCGCAGTGGTGGCGGAGGGATGCCGGCGGTATCAGGGACAAGGGAGAGGGCAAGGACGCAAGTTGGCATCGCCTGTCGCAATGGAGTGTTGGGACGTGGATGAGAGGATGGCAAGGGAGGCAGCCGCAGCTGTGGAGGCGTTGGTCGGTCTGGGGTGCAGCCTGAACGAGGTGTCAGGTACGGCGGAGGTGGCATCCTTGCTGGCGCCAACACAATCACCTGGCGGATGCCTTGAAGGATGCACCTCTGCAGCTGAGGTGAGCGGCAGTTCAAATTGCTGCCGGTCAAAACATGAGCCGCAGCAGCAGCACCACTGCGCTGCGCATTCGGTGTTGTTTTTATCGAGCAGCTCCGCCGCGGATTTCCAGCGACAGCTGCAGCTGGATCCTGAGCCGCTGCCGCTGCCGGTGCTGCGGTCCCAATTGACACCAACATCTGCAACGTCAAGCCACCGGGAGGCGCCAGGTCGGGGACCTGAGCATTGTTCGTTAGGGCTCCCGGTAAATGGCGAAGGACAGTGCATTGGTCTTGCCGCCGGGGGCCCCGCCACCGGCGCAACTCTTCTCGCCACCCGAATCGTCAGTCCGCTGGTCAGCCAGCTGCTATGCGATGTGCGGCGTGTCATCCGCTCCGACCCGGCGAGCCGGCTTGCCGCCGCCACCGGTGCCACCGCACCGGCGGCGCGTATTGCACGTGCCCACGATGACGCACTACTTGTGGGACCCCTCCGCCACAGCGCACTCATGGCAGCAGCGATAACAGCAGCGGCACGGGCCGCGTCGTGCCGCTCTTCCGCAGGCGTCGCTGGCACCGATGCCGAGCCTGGACGGAACGACGCAGGTGACTTAAGGAATGGCGGCAACACGGTCGAAAGCGCGGGGGAAGGCGGCGGCGATATGGGTCCAGACGGGGTCGGGGAGGTCAAATGTTTGGGAAGCGGCGGCGGGTGTGTAATGGCGTCACGTACCGAGGCGCCGCAGCGGTCGCCAGACGCATTTCTCCTGGAGCTGCCACTCCAGTTGCCGTACGATGGGCCTCCGATCGTACAAGAAATTATGCGAGCTGTTGGAAAACCTTTGCGTGATGGGGCGGCGTTGAGGTGGCAGGCGCTGGTGGCAGCGGCTCCACCGCCACCCTCTCTTCCGCTGCCAACAGCTAACACGGTGCATTTGATGGCAGCTGACAACGGCAACAATATCACAAGGAGTAGCAGGCATGTCGCTGGCAGATCGGGTGGGGGGGCGAACGGTAGGAGGGCGATTGAGACGCGTCGCAGGCAGCCCATTTGCGTGGAAGACCTTATTGCTGCGGACCTGCAGCTGACGGACGAAGCCGACGATGGCGCCAACGGGGTTGGCGGTGGCGGCGGTGTTGGAGTGCGCACTCTACCGGTAGTGCTGCTGCCAGATTACACAAAAGGTGGCGGCGGCGCCGGCATCAGCGGCGCTGACCCCGCGTCGTGGGCCGAGTCCGCGCCGGACGTTCTTCGCAGCGCAATGGCGGACCTTGGCTGTCAGACCGCGGCCACAGCTCATTTAGATCTGTACCTTGACTGGTCGGTGCTGGGACCCGCAGGGGCCAGCCGCATGGCGTCAGGAGCGATGATAGATGGACGATACGGTGGCCGCGGTGGAGGTGGCAGCAGCGGAAGCGCAGCGGCTTCTCTGCTCCGCGCAGCCCTTTATCCCAAGCCAGTAACGCTCGCGTCAGCGCAGCAGGATAGCGCACAGCGCATGGGAAGTGCGGGGTTGTCGGCAGCAGGGGTGTCGGCGGCGGCGGCAGCGGCGGGGGCGGCACAGCAGCATCAGCGCCTAGGGGTTACAAGTGGCCCCGGCTTTGCAGTCCTCACGGGCCAATGCTGGGTGCAATATGCTGGTTGCCTAGCATGCACGTCAGACTGTGCGTTGTGGCCAGATGCTGCGGCTCTGCGATCGCTACGACGGTGGCAGCAGAGGTTGTTGCCGTTATCCCCGGATGCCGCCGTTAGGGTAGGATTACACGAAGGAGCTGCTGATGGTAGCGAGGCGCATGAAGCGGAACCCAAAAGTGGTCCGGCCTGCATGGTCCCTGGGAGGGGGCTCTGCGGCGGTAGAGCAGTCCAAGCCTGCAGAGACACGACCGCCGGCGGCGGCGGCGGCGGCGGCGGCAGCAGCAGCGGCAGCGGCAGCGGAGGTCGCGACAGATCTGATTTTGGTGCCGCCGCCGCCGCCGCCGCCACTGCAGCTCCGGCCAAGCGCGGTGCTTCGGCGCCAAGCGGCGGCCGCAGCATCGAAGATACTGACGCCGGTGATGAGGCCACTTGTCGGTCAAGGGCTGGCACCGGTGGTTGCACCGTTGGCGACGTCGTGAAGCGACCCCGCGGCCACCGTGTGGACGACTGGGATGCGGAGAGGGGTCGGGAAGCAACCAGCTTGGCCACCGGACTAGCAGCGCCTGCCAGCGGCGGCAGTGGCAGCAATGAAGATGACGCGGGCTTGCTAGAGAACTCGGCAGGGGGGAGCGCGGCGCTTGCTCGGCCGCTCACGAAGAGACAGCGGACCGACACCGCCAGCGCGACCTGGAACAAGGCCGCCGCGCCTGCAGCAGATACAACTGTCCAGTCAGCTGCTGGGCCTACGGCGAACAGGGTGACGGGAGCAGCAGCGTCAGTAGTAACGGTAGGTCCAACAGCCGCCGCCAACGCAGCTGCAGAAGACGGTAATGGGACTGGCCCCTTGCCGCCGCAGCTGCAGCTGCAGACGAAGACTGTGCCACAGCCGCCGCCATCGGCCACATTGCGGCCACCCTCAGTGCCGAATCCGAATCCCAGCAATATCGCCTGCAGCAACGGAGGCAGCAACGCGTTGTCCCGGCTGCAGCAGCTACAACTTCAAGGGGCAGCAGAACTGCAGTTCTTTATGCAGCTACAGGAAGCTTCTAGGAATGACCAAGGCCGCTTCGACGCGGCGGCGGTGGCGCCACCACCGATACCGAATGAGCAGTCGGTTGCGACAGCGCAGCGACATACAGTACCCCTGGAGCTGGAGGAGCGGCATTTGGCATTACTCTCGAGATTGAACGATGCGCATAAGGACCTGGTGGCCTCGGCAACGGCTGCGCTGGCGGCCGCAGCGGAACCGACGACTGGTGGGGCGATGACTGAGCGTGGCGGCACTGCAGGAAACGGGGATGATGAGGCGGTGGCGGAGGCGGCTGCGGAGGCGCGGGTGCTGCAGTCGGGCCTCTGGGAGGTGAGGCATCCCATCGCGCAGTCCCATGGGCCACTCGTGCCTTCAGTCCCTCGTGCCTCTTCAACAGACAGGTTGCACCGCGTCGCGCGTCCCCACCGTCGCGCGTCCCCACCGCGTCGCGCGCAGAAGCGTCCAATGTGCACTTTTGATGTCGGGCCCACGCCCCAGGCTCTCTTAACCGTAAACTCGATGCGCATGCAGTAATTCCGGGTAGGTCATCTGGAGCTAGCTGACGTCAGATCTGTTCAGCGCTCGTGAGACTGGAGCCTTGTGCGGTTTCCGCCATGCACCTGTGATGCTCGGATGTTGTACGTATCCGCTGATGTCAGATTCGACCCAACCCCGCAGGTGGAGCACATGGAACGACTCATAGCCTCTCACCAGGCGCGGCATCGCAGCATGCAGCAGCAGCAGCAACAACAACAACAACATCAACAGCGCGCTGGCGGCCAACATGTGGCTATAGCCCCCGATAGGAAGGCGCTGCTGCAGGTGCGTCGAGGCAGATGGTTCGCTGTGTTGCGAGCTCCCACCTCCCCTCCGCTCTATCGATGGGAGTTGGGAGTTGGGAGTTGGGAGGTGTGGGGATGGGACAGTCTTGTTCAATACGTAACATGCAATGTCGGTCGAAGCAGCTCCGCCAAGCTGTCTTCTCCGTGGTGGGTAGGCAGATAGCATCCAATGATGCAGTCGGCCTGCCTGCTGACCGGGCTTCTCCTCGCTCAAAAGCCCTTATAACTAAAACGCGTCGGGTACACCGGGGCCTGAGGCGATAGGAAAGAAAGAAAGGAAGGAAGGCGCCTGTGCGGGTGTAGGTCGCCAGGCTGAAACCGGTAACCGCCCGCAGCGTCTCCCCCGGTCGTCTGCTGTACTTACCAACTGATGTTCATTTCTGATTTCCTAACTGCCAACTGTCTATACCAACAATGTCTATACCAAAATGCCAACTCCCAACCGCAGATGTACGTCGCCATTATGGGGCTCCGGCAGGCGGCTGTAGCTCTACTGCACTACGGCGTCAGGCAAGCACTCCGTACATATTGCCGACGTGGCACCTTGCTATTTTGTCGTAATCGTACCTTTGACTCAATTTTAGCCATTCTGATGTAGAGAGGCACGGGGCATCGGCCCGTAGCTGTTTCCATGTTTCGATATCGAAATCGATCTCTCTCGATCTCGATTTCGATGTAATCGCGAACAGTGATCCTTGCCTTGCAGCCATTCCCGCCATGGGTGCAGCACGCCGCCACCTTGCAACCACCGTCCGCCAGATATCACTGCCCGCTGCACCACCTGCCTAGTTTCCGTATTTGTTTCTTATGCTGCCGCCCTGCAAACCTAGAGCCGCCCACATGGCGCTGGCTCTGCTCGTCCGGCAGCTGCCCCCCGTGGCGAAGCTATGCGGGGGCGCGGCCGAGGTCCTGGAGGAGGTGTCCAAGCAAGTGGATGAGCAGCTTGCTGGCCCCATTACTGCGACGACTACAGCCGCCGCAAGCTCCCCGTTTGGGTTCAGTGGCGATGCAGCTGCCGGCACCGGTGCGGATGACGGGGTATATGGCCCTTTGGTGGACCATCCGGCGGTGGGGGCGGTCCACAGGCTTCTGACAGTGCTGGATGCTACCAACCCGGTGAGCGCCAGCAGCTAGGTGGCGGCGAGGTAGGGACGAAAGTAATAACTCAATGGTGGCCCTTCCTCGAGAAGCTCATGTCGCCACGAGGCTGGGTTTCAGAGCCTCGGGGTTGTTAGGGCTTTTAGGGGTACCAGCGCGACGGAGTGCCGGAGCGACGGAGTGATCTGCTCAATAGATAACGCACCTAATTAAAATTACATGGGCAGGTAATAACGCTGAGGAGCGCCACAAGGGCCGGCGGTTGGGCGGTTTGGGTCAGGAAAACGATAGACGACCAGATCATGAGTTCCCCCCAGTACAGCTCAACTCCAGCCGCGGCGTCCGGATACTTGCTTCTAGTGTGACCTAAGGCTTCCTCCGAATTAATCGAAATCATCCCCGCCCCGTCAGGATCCTCGAGTGCTTATCGTCACCGACCCACGGGTCTTCTTCGTGTTCTACCCGGCGGTTCAGGCCGCAGGGTTGCGACCTGCGCACCTGCCGGCGGCTGTCGTGAAGGAGCTTTCGGTGGCGTCCCCGTCCTCCGCACCGGCAGGGACCCCACGCACATCGGCGGTGACGACGGCGTCCTCCGCAGCAGGTGGGGACAAAGCCGGCGGCAGCGGCTGCGAAGCACCAGCCGGCGATGGCCAGGCGGCGATAATGCAGGAAATCATGGCGCTCGCACAGGTGACGAAGTTGGGGACGCAGAAGACGTAATGAAGGGCTTGCCTATCCTACCGTGGCTTTGTTGGCTGCTGCCGCTGATGGCTGCAAGCACGATAGCTTCGTACGATTCATGAGGCCCAAACCCCACTATGTCGGAAAGGAGACTCCGAAATACCCCAACACAATAAAAATCGAAACCAACGTAAATTAAGACAGGAAGACTGCGGCTTCGCTAATCTAATGTACGAGCCCTGAGGATAACTTAATTGTTGCATGTTGGATGTTGGATGCGCACCGGGTTAGTGTGCGGACGGTCTAGGTACGAGTTAAGGGGTGTTTACGTACTTCGTGTCTAAACCTGGTGACGTACGTTGCGGATGGCACACTTATCGAATGCATGTCGTACCTCTCCCGGACCTCGGACTCTTACCATCATGCAGCAACAGGCTAATCCCAACCGCCCGGTCCGGGAAGATGGAGCCAGGGGCCAGCCAGGAGTAATGGACGGCAGGGAAAGCAATATATGCATGCGAACACGGAGGTCAACTCCACGCAAACTGAATGCCCTTTTTCCGCCTATGCGCTCCTCCTTTTCCTCGTCCACCCTTCGCAGCGGGGCACCTGTCTCTTCGTTGGTCACCGATTGGCAGCTCACAGCGCCGGCTTTCCCCTGAACCACTTTGATGCGCTGCTAATCCTTTTGCCCGACCGGCCCGGCGCCTGGGGTGGTGGAGGAGGGGAACCACCGAACTTATCAGCTCCTGGTGGTGGCGCTCGACGCGGTGGCGGTGGTGGGCCCGACGCGACAGCTTGTGATGGCTGGGCCGGTGTTCCAGCGCGCCTACAAGAGGTTGCGGTAGAAAGGTCCGGAGCCCCGCATTGCCTTTGTCGTCCATGTGAATCGTTGGGTCGTTGAGCTAGCTGCCGGCTCGAGCTGCGGTTGGCAGTTACACACAGTTATCATGACTGATTGCAGAAAAACAACATTCGGTACTTGGCCGTTGGGTGTCCTTCTGATTTATATGTTTTTAAGCTGTGCCCACCTGCCTCGCTTCTCCCAGGCACCTGATCTTCACGCGGCGGCCTTCCGACGCTAGCCTTGCAGCCGTCGTGTTAAAGCGAAGACGCTCTGAAATGAATGGTGCTTCGGAAGCCGTACACTGTACAGAGCAATCGAGAGAACACCCTCGACCTTGCACCCAGCAGCTAATGCTTCCACGCACCTCTTCGCAGCCACCTTCGCTGCAGTCGCCAGAACTGTTGCAAACGCGGCGGACGCAGGAAGGAATAAGCGATGACGGCCTGAGGGAGGACGTGGTAGCGAAGAAGGATATTCAAGGACGCAGCACGGGCTCGCCAGGTGCGGAGCCATCTGGTGATCGTCTTCGGAGCGTGCCGGTGGCAGCGCCTGCGCATTCGCAGCTGCAGCAGCTACAGCAACAGTCCTTTGAATTGCCGCTGCTACAGCAGGCACAGACGAAGCAGCCAGAGCGGCAGCAGCATCAACAAGACGGCGCGCAGGAGGTGCATGGTCCCCAGGGGCACCTATTCCATCAGCAGCCACAGCGGCAAGACGGCACGCAAGCACCCGAGATGCCCATGTCGTGTCGGATCCCGGGCTCAGAGCAAAAGGCTGGAAGAAATGCTGCTGCGCGGCATCCACATAACCCGCATGAGCTGCTGCCGATACGCGATGTACCGTTTTCCACCGGACCTGCTGCCGTTGCCTCTGCTTCCGCGACCGGCTGCTCAGCCACACCTTTACAACCCAGCGACGGCGATATCACTGGCCGCTGGCCCGTGATATTCAGCTCCGCCCAAGGCTCGGTTTTGCGCACTCGCTCTAGCCTTGGCGATCAGCTGCTTAAGCGCTGTGAGGTTACGCATCGCGCGGAGGTCTGGTGGCGTCCGCTAGACATTGCGGATGTCGTACTGTCACCGGTGGCGTGCGTCGCCGTGTGGCCCTTCACGCTGCCGCCGCAGCAGCCGCCGCCAGCGCAACAAGGGCAATCGTCGCGAAGTTCACAGTTGCCGGCAAAGATGTCGCTTGAGGAGGTGAGTCGTTTCGCGGGTCAAGGGCCGCGGCCGCATTGGAAAGAACCGCGGCGCGGTGTGTGTGACATTCATCTCTGGGCCCTTTGCCCTATCGTAAGCCCTTCGCACGTACTCGGTTTCGTTTCGCAACTCAGTGCCACATGCGCAGCGCGGCGATGTCAAGAAAGGAAAGCGGCCGCACTGCTTTCTTCTGACACGTTTATGCATGTGTCGATCATACTCAACAGGTACGACGCACCTAGGCCCGGAAATTGCACGACACTACAATGCAGCCCTCAACTCCCGTTGGCCAGCTCAGATCGGTCTAGTTGCGCCCCTCTTCGCCCGTGCTGCATGTTCAGGCCCGCCACCAGGTCCCGGGAATATTTTGCGGGCATGCAAAATACCCCTTTGGAGCAATAGGGCAGAAGTTCCACAACCTCATGTATACAAAAGCTCAGGCCGCACCGCTATATCCAATCGTAGCCCACAATTTAGTCCACAATCGTCGTCTTCTATGTTGCCGCCGCTGGTGTGTCCTGCGCGCCCATAGGAGCAAGAGTTTGCGGAATTGCTACTGCCGGTGATGTTGGACAGGGTGTTGCTGCTGTCCATGCGCTACAGCCGCGCCACGGTGGTATTCGAGGCGCCGGGAGGACTGGGGGCTGCACTGCTGAGCCGCTCAGCGGCGCTGCAGGCAGCCGCGATGAAGGCGGGGTTACGGTTAATGCTGCTGACAACCGTGGGGCAGCAGGCCACGCAGGTTGGAGCACTAATGCCTCCTATTCGCCTTCTGTGCTGCTGCTCCAGCTCGTTGTCCCTTTCTAGTGCTGCTGCTGCTCCTGCCGCCGCTGCCGCTGCTGTATATGTGTCACTGTCTCTGGTGGTATGACACACCTGCCGTGCGCGTTGTTATTGCATTGACACAGCGGTCTTGGCTTTTTACGGTGCTTTTGCATGGACGGCCGTACCTTTCAAATATAACACAACTTCAGTACGTCTGTTACCTTCACGTGATATCCCGTACTTACGTGATGCTGTACGCGCAGAATACCGTACTGAGTGTCGTCGATGCCATTCTGCAACACGACCCAAGTTGCCGCTTCGGGGCAGATAACAACGGCGGCAGCAGCAGCCATGTCACCGACAAACGGTTACGCCTACCATACGCCCCGTTGGACGAGGAGCCGACGGCTGCGGAGGTTCTGTTGTGCAAGACGCCCTGCCTTAACCCCCTGAGCGCGGCAGCATTGCTAGCCACGGGCCTACCGCTGCGAAATCTGCTGCAGGCCATTATCACCGCCGCGTCAGCGCTCACCGCGGATGCGCCAGATGGGCCAACGGATGGCGGCGCCACAGTGCGTTTGTGGGGTTCAAACACGGTCGACGGGGACGCAGGTGCTGCGACCGGTAATAGAGGCAGAGGTAATGGCCCCATCGGCAAAGCTACGGAAGGTGCTTGTCGTGACGGCTATGAGGTCAATTCCTTATGGCGTGTGCGTCAGGCACTACAGTATGTACCTTCGACGTGCGTGCCGTTGCTCTCAGCGCATCTAGTTGCTGTCAAGCAGGAACATCATCGGCGACGGCAGCAGAGGCAGCAGGAACAGGATGGAAAACAGCAGCGTACGCATGCACAACAGTGCCAACAACAACGGTCTTTGGTGCAACAGCAAGGGATGGTGCATGGCAAGCACCAGGACCCGCAGTATCAGCAGCAGGCACCGGCACAGCAGCAGCAGCAGTGGCCAGCGCCCCACCCGCGGCCTCAACAGCCCCCTCCAGCAGCACGGGAACCACAGCTGGAGATGCAGCACATGCGGCAGGTGGGGACGAAACGACAGCGGCTTGGGTTGAGCACCACATGCAGGGCCCCGGCTGCGGATGAGGACTCGCCCTGGCTGCGAGGTGCGGCTTCGGAGCGAGATCACTCAGACTGGTCCCTGCCAAAAGAT
Organism: Volvox reticuliferus; assembly: GCA_019650235.1. Classification (NCBI taxonomy): domain Eukaryota; kingdom Viridiplantae; phylum Chlorophyta; class Chlorophyceae; order Chlamydomonadales; family Volvocaceae; genus Volvox; species Volvox reticuliferus. The sequence goes on along the minus strand of BNCP01000010.1, from coordinate 1,377,524 downwards.
GGCTTGGCGTTAAAAACTCCGAAATCTGGGCACGAGCCTCAAGCCCGGCACAATCAGCACGAGCAGCTGCAGAGCAGCCAGCGAAATCCTTACCAGCAGCAACACGAGCAAAGTATATACCAACCCAGTCAGCACCATGGATCATTTACCGCAAATCATTACGACGGCCCACGGGCGCAACAGCCGCTGCTGCATGACTGCAGCCTTCAGCATCTCCAGCAGCAATCTTACCACCAACAGCAACAACAGCAACAACAGCATCAGGAGTACCAGCATCAACTGGACAGCCAGCCCCAGCAGCAACGCCTGCCCATTTATGCGGAGGGTTGTGCTGGGGGCGGAAGTCAGCTACGGCGTCCCCGGCCCCAGCCCCAGCCCCCGTACAGCTGCGAAGGGGAAAGGGGCCCTGACCAGAATCTTCTAGATATCCAAACGGAGGACGAGCTGCATTACAGATTGGCCGGGCACGCAACAACATCTTCAGGAGCACAACAAGCAATTACAGACGGTCCGCTTAGCTGCGCACGCACGGGGACGTTGCCGCAGGGGGGAATACATAACCCTGGTGCAAGCGCAGACCGCAAAGTCACTATCAGCGGCAACGTCCACCCCTACCGTGGTGTCGCACCTGCAGACCCTCGTCCGGGGTATGTCAAACGCGGAATGAATGACCTCGGAGTTGATCCCGAGGCACCTGCTCTGGAGCTATCGGTCGAGGAAGAGCACGAGGCAGTGCGACCCAGCGCTAGCAGCCTCATGATGCTCCGAAATCCACTGTCGTACATTCCAAAGGGCGCTTCCGAATCCATGAGGGTTGGACTTGGATCCCGGGGTGGTAGTGATCAACGGTGTTTTCATCCCGGGCTTCCGAACCCGAATGTTGGATTAGATCTGCGCGAGCATCTGGATCCAGATGCCGGAATGGTCAGCGCCGACTTTCGCACCAGGCCCAGTGTCACCCCCATGCCCGTGCCGGTCGGCACCGGCGCAGTGAACACAAGCTCGGGCTTAGGCGGACACAAAGTTCTGCCTTCCTCGCTTATTACGAACGCTAGGCCGTTCCACGAATTTTCAACTGGCGCATGGGAGTCGGCACCAGTCGGCTATGTGGACCGCGGATCGTTGGACGCACAGTGCCTGTTGGTAAGCCGTGCTGTGCTCGCCATGAAGTGAAGACAACAAAATTTATGGCTTGGGTTACCTCATTTAGACGGCGTTTTGGGAAAGGATTTGGAAGAAGACAGTCGGCCGTGCATTACCTTGCGACTGGGGTCTGGAATGCGACCCAAATGCCTGGTAGCCTCTTACGGTGGACGCCTGGAAAGACAGTATCTATTAACCTGGGTCAATGGCAGTTGCGGACACCGATCAAATCATTGCGCGATGGCCACAAACGAACTTCTTTTCAGTAACTGAATGCCGATGATCCCAACCCCCTTTCTCTCCCCACCTCGTTCGTTGGCACTGGATTGAAGGACGACTTCCTCGCGCAGAACCCGACCCACGTCCGCGGTGTAGGCACAGCTACCGCCACCTCCGGACGGCAGCGGCCGCGTGCCGCCGCAGACAGCACCGATATGGCTGCGGCAGGGATGGCGGGAGGAGGAGTATTCGCAGGGTTCGCCATGCCAGGCAGCGGCGGCGGGGGGAATGGCGCCATCGCCGCCGCGGCCGCTTCAGGACCCACGACAGGCAGCTCGGCAGCTGCACAGGGCAGAGCTGCTGGCGGGTGGCAAAATGGCCCTGCCGTGCTGGGTGTCTCAGTGGGAAGTAGAAAAGGCGGGCGGGGCTCCTGGGGCGGCCGTACAGTCGGCGCCGGGCGCGGTCGGCGCTACAACCGGCGCTGAGCGCCCCAACTTTTGATTTGTTGGGACTCCGCATTTTGTTGGAAGTGTTCCGGTTTTGAGTGACGTCAGGATCTGGTGCACCATGGTTACCCGTACATGAAGAATTTCCCACGTGCTTTGGCCGGGGACACTTGCGTGATGTCTTACGGCCGTTGTCGTGGAGCCTCACTGAGTTTGTAAAGGTAATATAGTAACATTGCGCTGCATAGTCATAACTACCCCTGCAGCAATAGCTGGAGAATTTGTTCACGTGTATCGTCGTACGTGATTCGTACCCTCCCTGCAAGACAGATTGAAGGAAGTATGGAAGGAGCCGCGCCTCGATGCTGTGGACCCAGGTTTAGCACTGTTCGGAATTGGGACTACATGTATACCTACCAGGTTTCCAGCACACAGCGCACACCTATCCATAGCCATGTTCATCAATCCAAGCAGCTGCGGCACAACCGCACGAAAACGGCCGCACCTGCACGGTTTCAAATGGTTCGTTGCATTTGTGCGGACTTCGGGTTTCAAAAAGAGGGCACAAAGGAAGGCTCAACCTCGATCTAACAGCGTCCGGATGTGTGGGGGTTTGAGCGAGGGAACAAGCATGCTCCATTACTGTCCACCTCTCTAGCATCCATTTATCTTACGGGTGATGTTTGGATCTTTTGGATTACGACGATGATAATCAAACCAGGACAGAATCGTACATTATAGCTACCGTATTTAGTCGCATCAGCTTTCCCCCCTTGACCTGCTTCGGTGTTCGGTGCTTCCTGACCCACCCCAACGGTGTTATGTATTCCAGCATGAATGGTGGAACACTGCCACTGAAGTTGAGCTGGATCGCCTAAAGCCAAACCGTGCCCTCAGATGCTCCTTTACTCGAGGACTGTACGGGTAACCTGAATAGGCAGAGCTGACCTATTTGAAGTCGCACATCGTGGCTATGCTATATTAAAGTATCCTGTGCAAAAATCTGCATTGTATTGCAATAATCGTGATACACCTTCATCCTTCTAAATATGTGGCAAGGTACGGTGCCGCGGTTCGATGACCCTTACTTTACATTTCGAGCAGTATCAGGACGTTACTAGAAATATTTGGAGTAAATCATCTTTAATTTTTGGATACTGGCCCGCGATGCCATCGACGCGGTCAGGGGAACCTAGTCTTGCAAGGCATGGATCTACGACATGGGATGCTGAGGCCAGGTAGTTCCTTATATCCATTATAGTTTAGGATAATTGCTTGCATTTAATTGAGTCATATCGTTGCAGGGTAATTTCTGGCTTTTATGTTTTCGTACTTAGCTACGACAGGGCGGGATCTCCTCCCCACGCATACACAGACTGAATTGTGCTTGAACAGAAAGGACTCCAAGTAAAAATGATGTAAGCCATCATTTTCAGTTTACGCGTTATGCTTGCCGAAGGCCACTTGCGAAGAGCCCGTGCACGTGTTATCGATCGAGTAGCATCGAAGCAAGATAATGCAATTAATTAAACATTCCACTTTTGAAGCTGGACGCTGCAGAACACAAGGTTCAGGGTGATACGTAAAAAAGGGCGTATTGCGGACGCATCTTTTGAGTCATTAGTGAAAGTGGCTCCAAGCCTTCGATATAGAGTCATATTACTTAATAAACAACCTTAGAATGCTTCAGGACGCTCTGGGGGAAGGCTTAGCGTTGGCATGTCGAGTATGGGTAGGGTTGACAGCTCAACAACTTGGCGCGGATGAAACGATATATCAAATAAATATGTTATAGTTTTGGATGAATCTCTAGCGTTTATGCTGACCTCCGTGCATGGAAGTGATGAGATAAAATGTTGAGCCTTTTAAAGGGCAATTTTTCATTTTAATCATCCTGATCAAATGACAGTGATGAGCGGTACCTCCCTTAATGTCGGTGCGCAGGCAAGATGATGTTTTTCGGAGAAAAAGATCAGTTAGGCCCTGGAGCAAATGATGGTACGTAAGGCGCTGTACATGCACAGGCAAATGCATAATTCGCCCCCGAAATCCTCGCTGGGCGCATTCCTCATGTTATATTCAGCGTTGCTTATTTGTTGAACTGAGTATCAGTTGCTGGATACAAAATCCTGTGCCGAAATGTTCCAGCCTGAAGGCGCCCGCACAGGAATTGGACTCGCAGGTGCGTCCGGCTGCCCCGGAGTAACGCTAGTGTTTATGATTTATGTATCGATTAAATGCTTTCGATGGGATGATTGTCCTAGGGGCGAAAGCCACGTGCTGGGACAGGAATCGTTTCTTGTTTGTCTATTATTCGAGGTCGCTACCTCGAAGGCGCGTCCGGTTAGCTAAGAATCGTGTAGTCCTACCTTAAAGACGCTTCTGAAGCGCACCACTTTTTGCCTGACTGCAGTTGGCCTCGACACGGCCTTGAGCTTTGCGTGAAATGGTTTGTCTTAGTGCTTTCCAATCTTATAAATGCAGATTTCCTTTGGGGGCGCGGCCTCCTGGAGAACTCTGCGTCTGACTCTGTCCGGGTCGAGTCCTCCGCGCTGGCGGCCGCTGCGGGCCCCGCGCCAAGCTTCAGGACCTCACACTGCAAGTCCCATCCGATGAACATTTTAGATGAACACGACGACGACTTCTTAAAGGGCCTTCCTCCCCTGGCGGAGTGGTGTCCCAACCATGATGGTGCACGTCAAAAGCTATCGGTCGCCGCGACGATGCCGCGAAGCACCTTCTTGTCCGGCTCTGCTCAAGTTGCCATGGACATGTATGGTAACCTGAGCCCTTGGGCGCTTTCAGTTCCTCCTGCTCTGGAGCGTTGCATTTCAAGGCCTGCCGTGAACTGCACGGCCGAAGCTCTGCAACCTGCAAGTATCCCACCAGTCTGCAGCGTTGGATGGGCAGCCTCCGCGCCGTCCTTGCCTGCTGGGCAGCACGGTCCGAATCTAGATTTTACTCCCGAACAGTGGGCGGCCCCGCCGCAGGCGCAGGCCCCTCAGGCAGAGCAGTTTCATCCCTCTGACGGTACGGATGGACCTATGGCTGCAGCGGGGAACCTTCCGTGGCCGTGGGGTCAGGATCCCGAGCCCTGCCCGGAGCAGGCGAGTCACGGACATGTGGTGACGACCGGGCTTGTCCCCGGAGGGCCCGGGCCGCTCTCGAATGGCGCTGCCATGGCTGCTCCCCGCCCCGCCATAACAGGGAGCATTCAGCAAAGGATGCAACCGCACCATGGCCCCCAACAGCCCCCCCAACAGCCGCTCCAGCGCCCACAGCCACAGCGTCTTCTGCAGCAGCAGCAACAACAAGCACGCTTGCCACATCAGCAACGGCAGCATTACACACACCAGCAGTGGCAAGTGATGCCGCAGGGAAACCCTTCCGCACAGCAGGGGCCCCCTGCACAGTACCTGCAACCGCAACTGCACCCGAACGTGCAGCAGTGCCCCCCTGCGCGGCAGCAGCAGCAACAACAGCAGCAGCAGGAAGCACCACCACCTGCACAACAGTACTCTCAGCTGCAGCAGCACCCACCACCTATGCAACATTACCCCAATGCGAAATTGTGCCCCCCTGGTCAACGGCAGTCTGGGCAGCAATGCCCCCAGCACGGTCCGCAGCCGTACTCACAGCAATGCCCCCAGCACGGTCCGCAGCCGTACTCACAACAGTGCCCCCAGCACGGTTCGCAGCCGTACGCACAGCAGTGCCCCCAGCACGGTCCGCAGCCGTACGCACAGCCGTACTCACAGCAGTGCCCCCAGCACGGTTCGCAGCCGTACTCACAGCAGTGTCCCCAGCAATATGTACGACAATGGCCAGATGGGTACGCACACCAGTATTCAGAGCAGTGCGTGCAGTTGTGTCCCCGCATACATGTGCAACAGTGCCCCCAGCAGCATCCACAGCAACAGCAGCACACGGTTCCACAGAACCAGGATCAGCAGCAGTGGCACGGTCCCCTCGGGTCACTGGACACGTGCTTCATGAGCGGACAAGTGGTTCCGGAGGAGGAGATGCTGATGGCGGAGATCCTCGCCGCACCCTGGCCGTCATCCAAGATGTCGTACGATGCCACCACGGCGGCATATGCGGCTGCGGCGGCTTTGGCCAATACCCGGTTGATGCCCACGATATCACAACCGATCCGTGCTTGTGGTGTCACGGACTTGGCGCCAGAACCTACCACGGGCTGCTTGTCCTTCTCTATGCACGGTAGTTATGGCTGCGTGCCTACAGCTGGCGAAACCATGGTTGCCTCCTCCGCCCCCGCCACGCCCATGTTGTCGCCGCCATCACCACCGGAGCACTGTACGACATGTCGGCGCTTGCAGGCACCGGGAGGAATGGCAGAGGAAAGGCCATGTGGCGAGACGGATCCGTCCCCATTGCCCGCCGCGACTTCGGCTCCGTGCCCCGTGCGTTCCATGCCACAGGCGCTGGAACCCGAGCTTGCTCCCGCCATACTGCATTCCGGGCCAGCAACGTTCTTGCAGCCCCTGCCGTTCAAGGACCCACGGGTCACTGCGCTGCAGCCGCATCCCCAGGTGATGACCCTGGTGGATTTCAATTCGCAGTTGCGCGACGAGGACGTGAAAGCCGCCATAAGAGCGGTGGTGATGCCCCCTGATGTAACCGCCACCGCAGCCGTGGGGCAAAACAATAGTAGCGGGATGGGCCGCGTTATTGCCACTCCTGCCTCTGCCGCCGCCGCGGTGGCGGCAGAGGGTCCCGGTGCGCCAGCTGTGCGGTACGACGATAGGGTGCACACGTTACAGCCAAGGGATAGCTCTAGGTGTCACGCAGGTGGTAGCATCAGCGGCGACCGTGATGCTGACGGCAACGCAGGTACGGCTGTTGTGGTCAGCGGCGGCGGAGGTTTTGGGGGTTCCCCCGCTGCTACCGTCGCCGCCACTGTGGCCGCTAATGTAAATGGCAATGCCAATGCCAATGCCAGTGCCGCCAACGCGATCGTAACGGAGTCGCATCAGAATTGTGCGCACCGCGCTGTCGGCGGGCACAGATGCGGCGCCAACCGCATCACGTTGGAGATACTACGCAGCATGTTCGATTTTCCCGTACAAGAGGTCGTACGCGCGCTGGGCATCAGCGCCACCGACCTCAAACGCCGTTGTCGCGCACTGGGCATCCAGCGGTGGCCGCAGCGCAAGCTGATGAGCTTGCGGCGCCTGGCGGAGGCCGTGGAGACCGACAGGGAGATATCGGAGGAGGAGCGGAAGGTAAGAGAGTGTGGGTCGGCTTGTAGGATTAACGAAAGTGCGGTCGGTGATGCTTTTGCCGTCGCTGGGGCTGAAAGAGTAGATGGACGGATGGACGCACAGACGGATGGGTGCCCTGCCACGCTCACATCTTCAAGCTGGCAAACTTCAAAATCGTGTCCTGCAAAGATACTTCTAGATTTCGCACGTGCTGGACGGCGTTGGTTGCCGATGGTTGACCGTTGGTTGCGGATGGGACCTTAGGAGATAATAAACAGATGTTTGCTGTCCTTCCCAGCAAAGCTATCTTAATTCTCACGTGCACGTGAATGTATCAGGGTACTGAGAGGCTCTGCCTAATGGCAGAGGGAACTAAATCGCGATAATCGCTCCGCAGGCGATGCTGGAACGGGTCGCTCGCAACCGGGCGGAGATCCTTTCCGACCCCGACGTGGAGCTGGAGGCCTGCCTGAAGCCCGTACGGCAGGCACACTACAAGCGCAACTTCGTCGACCGCCGCAGCATCCCACGATCTTAGGCCCCGCAGCCCTGACGGACCTGAGAGGCGTGAACTGATTGTACGAATATTAGCATGCCCCTAAACCCCAGTCCTGACTTGAGAGCTCGGCGATGGCGAGACTGGTGTCCTTCGCTGGCATGTCTCGCAGCCTGCTAGAGACCGGCCGCACAGTGCAGTCTGGTGCAGCAGCGACGCCGCATATGAAGCTCGGGGTCGCATCGTGGGCGGTTAAGGTAACGGAGAAATCATAAAGTGTACCCGGCGTCGCGGGTGCCGGGCTTAAGGACTGTGCGCTGGAGGTTGCTACCGGTCTCCACGTACGGGTCCACATACAGATTGCTCACTCGATGTCGTAGTCGTTGACGCAGTCAGGGGCCCGGGGGGGTGATGCCACATCACGCTGCGCAGATGATGGGTAAGGGTGGTAAGGGTAAGGGCGTGGGCAGGAGACACGGGAGTGCACGTGCGAACGCCCACACCTCAGGATGTGGTTGGTGAGCTGGATTTTGTTGTGTGTTGCGAGAAGGTTGCCGTGTGCTTCTGTGCGCTGTGTGCGCTGTGTGTGTGTGTGTGTGTGCGCTGTGTGTTGCTGCAGTTGTCTGCTCAGCGCCATGTTTCAATACGCATGAGATAACGGCACGCCATGTGGGTGATCACGAGTCTGGTATGTGCAATTTTCAAATTACAGTGCTCGAAGAGTCAATCATTCGGTGGCTGCTTCATCTCGCTAGTCCTTAGACCACTTTGTTGAGGCTGCGTGATCGTTCAGGTAGGCCCTACATTATTGCTTCTCGCTGACGAAGTCATCTCATCTCGTCTCATGTCACTTCATGTCATGTACTATGTTTTGGGATCCCGATTCGTTATTTTGACACACAAACACGTTCTCAGTCACATGCGTCAGTCCGAGACTGCCATTCCAATCGGCCGCAGCGCGCGTTAGCCACATTGAGATAGCGCGTGCGCGGGTGCGCGTGAGCATTGCACTGCGTGTGGGTAGATTAGTAGATAGGTAGGTAGGTAGGTAGGTAGGTAAGTGTGTTCTTGGTTTACTGTCTTCATTACGCATTGCATGATACTAAGGGGTTTTTGCTTCTTCATCTGCCATCCGAAATGATGTCGTGGCCGTCCATATTCTTGCAATTCAGATGTCAGTCACAGACGATCAGGGGTTGGGTCCATTTCCCATCTCAGTGGCAGGTTTAGTCAGCATCTTCAGGAGGATACGGCGACGTGGGGTGAGGCGCCGAAAGGGCGATTTCTCTCAGTAGGCGTATTTTAGTGCCTTGTAGACACATACACACACGCATTTCTCCCCGACGGCGGTCGAGGGGGACCCCGGCGGCCAAGTGGGTTTGTCCAGAGCATACTGGTCCACGGAGGGGCGGGGTCGCCGGATGCGGCCCCTCCTCTCCGATTCTCTGCGTGAGCCCATCTTTAGATTAGTCGGATTAGGCGGATCACAACATTAGGGTTGCAGGTTAGGTTTCTGTTCACTTTTCGGCGGCTCTGCGGAGTTGCGTGTTTGCGTGTTTGCGTATTCGATCTGGTAGCGCCCCATTGGAGGTCTAGCAAGTGGAAAAGGTTGTATGATGGGGTATCAAATCGCCAGATCTCAGCGTTGTGATTTTTGCGCATGCACTGCCATTATTGCTTGCGCAGAGTTGACGAAATCTTCTTGGATACCTGCTGCCAACCAACAGGTGGGTGGTTGTTGGTTGGCAGCAGCTTGACAGCAGAAGAGGAATGGCTCTGCATGCTGCATGGCGTCAATGCGGCGCGGCTTCTCCTGCATAACTCTCCCCTTTACGGCCTCATCTGATGAGGCTGGCGCAAGTTTACGCACGCACACACAATACAGCACCCGGGGTCACATCCGAATACGTCTTAAAGCCTGTGTCGGCTCCTGTTGATGGGTAATCAACATATGCTGCACATGATGTGCCTCAGGAGTGAGGAATGAGAGAAATGATACGCGCGGTCTCCCGGGTGTGGGTGGTGGCGGGTGGGGGAGGGAAAGGTTTGGACCGCGGGTGCTGTCCTCTCAGTCTCTCAAACAACTGCGTGTGTCGGATTTTTTTTGGTGGTGATGTTCCCGGGCTTCGGTCTGACGTGCGGCAGTGCATCAGCCCTAGTCGTGCATCCTCCTAGTCACACTGTGTATACATGTCCTTGGGTCGGTGTCCTTAGCAAACATGCAGCTGGGTGTGGGGTAGCTTATGGGTGTGTGGAGGGGGGTTGAGGAGGTGTGAACACCCTCTGTTCGTGGGGGTTCCGGGGAAGTGGTCTATGCAGGATCGTGGCGTTTCATCCACGTGACGATATGGCCACAGTACGGATTGTCCTGATCTGCTTTTGTTGGCGCGAGAGGCGTGTACATGCTTTCATACGCGCGCACGGAGGGCGGTGGCTCTGCTGACGGGAGTTGGAAGGGTAGAAGGTTGATGCAGTGGACGGATGCATGCAGAGAGGAAGAAAGATGTTGAGACGGGGCCGATCTCCGATGATGCCGTAGCGTAGCGTTGTCAGTAGGGGAGAAACAGCTCAGCGGGCGAGGCGCGGTGTGAAGGCCAGTGATAGCGGCACTGACACTGACACTGCGGTAGGCTGGCGGATTGTTTCGGAGCCCAGTTTGATGTAATGTGCCGCTTAAGACGTACATGCCACGGATGAGGGCAAAGCTGCGTCGCCTTCGCCAACTCTGGATGGGATGGAGCTGAAATGCTTGTACGCAACAAGCGTCGTGTCGCCGTGCGCGCCTGTGTATATGTGCAGATGAGACCGGGCTACATGTGGGCCCTCGGGTCGCGACCTCACCTGTTTGCATGTTTGTTGGTCTTCGCTCGTCTTGTTTGAGGAAAGGATACCTTCGGTGTGGCACCTTGCATTTGCCTGTTATGACAAGTACGTGCACACACTGACCTAGGGTAGGGCAGGACAGGGCAAGGTGCTCACAGGTTCGGTGGCGAGGCTGCTGGTGAGTGGCAATTTTATGATTGCTGATCGGTCACACGGAAGGCAGTGACAAGGGGCAGCAAAAGGGACACACTTGCCCGACATGGACCGCGAAGTGAAGAGGCAGTGGCAACAGCGACGGATGGCGGATGATCACCGTCACCGTCATCGCACTGTGTGTCGGAGGGACGGACTAACAGGCAAACAGACAGCTGGTGTGTCCTTGCTCACTGATGTGGTGGTGCGGTGACCAGGCCACAAGACCTGAGGGATCTCGGGTTGTAAATGACAGTGAGGGGTCGTCCGTATCCGCACGAAGCTGCGCAATGCCGTCTGCCGTATTTCCGATCTCTGGTTGGGCAGTCGGTCGATCCACTGCATGTTGGAGAGGCCTTCTCAGCGTCTGAAGGGATGATCCTTTCCGCCGGCCCCTTTCAGACGTCGTGTCCGGCCCCGGCACATCAAGGAGGCAGTTGGTCTGCGCTCGAAAACGTCCGCCCCTATACTGCGCGTCATTACCACGGTTGCCGTCTTCCTTCATCTTATGGTGGGAAGCCGGCTACTGCCGAGGTCATTCTCCAGAAACACGGGACAGTTTCAATGGGTGGAAATGGTATTGCTGTACAACTTTGCGTCGTACTATCGCTGCAAATAAAAGACATTGATTGTTTGTTCTTGTCAACTGAAGTGCAAAAGTCGCATCAGGTGACGGTGATGGGATGAGATGGGGGTGCGGAATGATGTTCTGCGCGTCTCCGGTTTTTCAGCGGCGGAGGGATACTGGGCCCGGTTTACGCTTCCTGCTTATGCATTTCGTGAGAGTATGTTTTGTGTTACCGTTTTTTTGTTTGTATTTGTGTGTATTGGTGCGGTATCGCCGCTTTCGGGTTTGCCTTCCACTGGAGGGCGCTCGTTTGCCTCTGAAGCCTACGTGTCCTGTCATGTGTCTCCTGTCCATGCGATTGCAACGACGTGGCGAACTCACTTTCAGCATAATGGGGGCTTATTGGGGGGTGGACTGCTAAGATGTGGAGCTCTTGCTTGCCCCTGTTCGTGACACTGATGACTTAAGCGGGCAAAGCTGCAAAGAAGAGTGTTGGGCGGCACGTTACGGGAGAGGGTACCCGTGCAGAACTAAAACATTTAGCGCTTCGGACTTGGGGCTACCTCCACTACGGCTTTCTCTGCCGCGGGAGGGGCCTGCCCGCTGCGTGTTCCACATAGGAACGAACCGGCGGAAGTAAGCTACCGCCTTGTGGGAGGGGTGGGTATAGCGGAGACGTCTCCTCGCGCCGGGTTGCGGCGGTTCCGTTTTGGTCTGTCAGGGCTGCGAGAGGGACGGAAGGCTTTTTCGATGCATTGCGATACGATGATCGATACATCAAAAGATGGTATGTGGGGTGAGCGCAGGGTGCCAAATCCTGGGGCATCGCAGTCGAGTGCAGTTGGTCACGTATAGGTACGGTATGGTACGGTATAGTATGTATGGGCAATGCCAGTGGGTGAAGATGAGAAACACTTCACTTCACCCGTGTTCGTTGTATATATCTCGTCCGGCTTCTGTTGAAACGCAACACGTGGGGAAAGCACATTCATAGCCCGTCATACGCCCTCGAGCTCCTCCGTTTGTGTCCACCACCTGCGACTTTCCCCAGCTGACTTCGCAATGAGATCCAAACAGAGGTGGGGCGTCAAGGGGACATTCCATCTGCAAGCCTCAAGTCACACTCGCTCGCAAGCTTTCGCACGACTAGTGTCCAGTGGGGAGCCGCATGGCTTACATTATTCAGGATCGAACCCTTAGCTGTGAAGGCTAAGAAGATGCGCCGCAGCAGGGGAGAAGAAAGTAATACACGGTGCGCTGGTGGGGCAAAGCTTCTGTCAGCCATTACTTGTGCAGAGGGTTGTATGTGTATGTATGTATGTATGTATTTTTTGGGGGGTGTTACACTGTGGGCGACTCGCCCTACAAGGGTGAGCACCAAGGGGCCTGACCGGACCGAGCCACAGTGCAGGGGAGGGGCACATGGCTTCGTCTGTCTGTCCTGCCACACGCTCCCCCTCTCACTCGGACCAGCTAGAGCAAAGAAAGACTCAGAGGCTCTAGTCTGGCCACTAACAGAGCACTGAGGAGCACCACGAAAACAAGGAGGAAACAAAAGAAAACAGGGGGTGACTAACTGCACAAAGAAGGGGACCACTCTCCTCCAACACAAAACTGACCTAGCAAGAGCCTGACAAAGACACACAGAAGCCCTCAGAGGAGGGACGCCAACTGGAGAGCACACTCAAACACAGCCAAGAAGGAAGAACCCAGCTAAAGACAGAGGGGGGATGACGAGCCAAATTGGCGCCCCCCTAGAAAGCCTCCCGGCCCCACCCACCGGGGTGGGGCCGCTGGTTCGCTTTGTGGGGTGTTCCTAGATCTTTACCTCGTAACGATGTCGGGCCCCTGATAACTTTAGTTCATCAGGTTAGTCGGCGTTGTCTTTCTTGAACATAAAGCTCCCCGTTGACAGGCACCGTGACCTTTCAGGCACCCTTCGTGAATCCCGTTGAAGGGGTGGGCCCTGCTCCGCCCGGCCCTGGATTGGGCAGTGGACCTGCTGACCGATTACCTCCCTCGGTGGATCCCTGGACTGCACGCTATCTTCATGATTTAGTAGGCGCTACGACTCCACCTCCTCCCTTGCCGTCTGCACTCGTTTCAGCATATGCTCTGCACCGCAGCCAGTAGGTTCCTGAAACTTGGCGTAAGATCCAAAAGGCGAGCCAAGAGTTCCACGAATGGTTATTGGAGCGTCGCCTACCGGCTACTCTCCTGACTTGCGGGCCTTCCCTCATTGTGGAGTACCTCGAAGGTTCTTGGGTATCTCATCACCCAGGTCGACTGCGTGCCGACCGTCGTCCGAGTGCCAGTGCTGCTCGATGCCATCACCTCGCATCTCTCTACTGCCTTTCGGCTCCTCAGTCGGGATGGTCCCTATGATCCTGTGAGCGGTCGGGGAAACCCGTGTGACAGCACTATCGTACGGGGTTATACCAAGGGCAATCGGCGCTCTGCAGGTCGCTCTGGTCACTGTGAGCGCAGTGCCGTCCCTTTGGAGATTGGGAAGTTCCATGCGTTGTGTTTGCATCTGTGTCGAGAAGCTGCCGTAGAGGTCCAACCTTTCTTGTGTCTACGTGATTTGGCCGTCTTCACCCTTCTGTGGCATACCTATCAGCGCGGCCATGACATTGGCAAGCTGATGCTCTCCGATTTCAGGGAGGTGGCGCATGGGCGTTCCGAGTATTCCGGGTGGCCCTGCCACCACTAGGTCCTGATCTGCGAGTTCCCTCTGGTACTCTTCTACGTATTGAGGAGTTGGGGACGAAGACCCATCAAGGCCGTCGTGCGCCTGCTATCATGGTTCGACCTTCTCAGGAGCCCCGAGCCTGTCCACTGGGGGCGCTGTCCCTCTATATGGATCTCTGTCGTACCCTAGGTATGCCAGTCGAGGGCTATCTCTTCAGGCCCGTCACCCGAGGAGGCCGGAGTTACAGGGAGGCTCCTTTGAGCACCGAAGCCTTGACGAGGAGGAAACGACTCCCACAAAAACCGGTGGAGACCAGAAGTCGATTATAGATAGGGTGATACCAGTTTCAAAAGAATAATGCGACAGGATGCGATACTGCGACGAGTTGAATATCTCACCTAAACAGGCTGCCGCGACCACCCACAACTTTTGGACAATCTCCGTAAACCTCGAGCTCAGACCTGTGATATATGATCCGTGTTCATGGTAACCTAACCGGTGCAAGCTTAGATGGAAATGGGTCTCTGGTGGGTCAGTACTGCTTGCTACCCGGTTCTCAAGTCCTTTCATGCCGCAAACCGTTTTGGCCGAAGGATGGTGAAGAAACCTGCGACGCCGAGTCGCGACGAGGGAAGAACTAGCTCCAACTAAGCCGCACGAAACTTGGTGAAGATATCATATCCTATGCGTGGAAAAGCGAATACTATTACGCGTATGACACTACATGTCAACTATTACAGGTCGACTTGCTTCGCATTTGCATCCAGGTACGTCCAGAGGCTGTGCGTAAAGAAATCTCAAAACTCCCTTCCGCCACTCCTCGCTCCCGCCTCCCTCCCACCAAACACTCTGACATGCCGACTGATTGCATCGCACTAAGTCACCTCTATTGATGGTTGCGCAGCATCTGAGGTTCCTGTAGTCGGGGCCGCTATCCCCCAAAACCGCCGGGAAACCGCCGCCTCCAAGCCGCGCCATGACACTCCATCACACTGACAAGGCACGCACATGACACACGATCGCCCATCAATATACATTCTTATGTTGATGGTCAAACCACGCATAGGTAGCGCGCACGAGCTCCCGCCCCAGCCTTCGCTCTGATCCCCCGCGGCCCCAACCTCCCACCCTGCGGGCCCCTGATCCGTCCCCTCCACCTAGCAGGTGACCGGTCGCCAGTGCCAGTGACGCGGACATGTTTGCCGAATAGGTTGAGACCCAGACCCGGGGGCAGAGGCAGCGGCAGCGGAGGCGGGACCCGATCCCTTGCCATCGTCGCCACCGCCACTGAGGCGCCGTTCCCCGCTGCCGGCGCCGCTGCTTTGGGGGCTCTGGAGACCTTCCCACGGCCCTGTTGCGTCTCCTCAATCTCACATCGCGGCAGGGAAGGGTGAGGAGGTCCCGGGCTCCAACTGCATTGCCGTGCGGCCGGCTTTGCGGCGATGAAGGCAGCGCCGTCACTCCTGCCGTATGACATGGCCGCGCCACCGCCACCGCCACCGCCACCGCCAGTGCAGCAGCAGCAGCTGGCGGCACTGGGCAGGTGCGGCGTGGAGCTCTCCGGCTGCAGCACTACTGCGGCCGCCCACATGCCCACTACACCAAGCACCCATCGGCTACTGCCTGAGTCAACCCTGGAGCTTGAACAACCAGTGCTACTGCCATGGGATGTCGGCGCCGTAGCAGCCGGGCGCGCTACGGCCGCATAAGATGTGGTTGTAGCCCAACAGGTCGCGGCCGCGGATGCCGCCGCTGATGACGTCGGGCCGCCTTTAGAAAGTATCTGCCATAAGTACGGCACCGTTGGGACAACCGTGGACAGGAAGCGCAGCATCAACGGCAATAGCGCGCGCGCCAGCTTCGGCAGTAGCGGCCGCATAGCGACCCACATCGCCCCCGCTTCCGGCGCCGTAAGCTGCCAAACCTCAGGAAGCACCGGCAGTAGCCGTGCCGCGATCCCCGGCAGTAGCAGCAATACCCGCGTCGCGGTTTCCGGAAGCGGCACTGCCACCGCCACGGACCTCACGTTGTGCGTACTGTAATTCGTACCTGCGCCCCCCGCCGCCGCCACCGCCGCCGCCGCCGCCATTCCATGGTCTGCCGCAGCTGCCGCTGTTGGCATACAGGAGAAATGTACGGCGTCGGTGGAGACATCGACATGGGATTTAGCGCCCGCGACGCCGAATGGAGACGCCGTATTGCGGGAAGCAGCTGTAGCAGCTGTAGTTAGGGTTGTTTTCAACAAAACGGCGACGACGACGGCAGACGGACAGGACGAGGCCTCGCCGCCACCCCTCGAGCCGCCACCATATGCCCTTGCGATGATGCTCTGGCGGCGGGATGAGTACGGCAACACGTTTCGGAGCAGAGGGCTTCTCTTGGCGGTTGAGGGAGGACAAGCTCCCCTGACGCCCACTTTGGATGACGCCGTGGCGCCGACAGGCGGTGTATTGCTGACGTCGTCATCCTTGATGCTGTCGACGGCGCCACCGTCGTCACGGCCACGTTGATGCTGCGCGCTGCCGCTGGAGTCCGCCGGTGCGCCTGCGTCGACAGCTCCTTTCGAATGAGAAATGGACGGCATTAAGAACCTCTCGAAAAGCTTAGATGCCGTCGGTGGCGTGGCAGTCAGCGACTGCCGCCGCCGTGTACGTGGCGGCGGCGGCGGTGGGGGCGACGATGGTGGAGCATCAGCAAGGCTACCGGCGCCCGCGCTGCCGGCTACAACCGCTGCTGCCACCTCCGCCGTACATGTCTCTCCTTTGCTGCCCAAGTTCCTTAAACTGTCTGGCACCCGTGGGGCCCCCGCGTCATCCGCCCCCATCAACTCAGTGAATGGCACCGCCAGCGAACTGAATCGCAACGGCTCCGGCAGCAACCACAGCAACCCCTGCTCCGCCGCCGCCGGCAGCGGAGGTAAACTCCAGACAAGATGCCGCAGCAGCGGTTGTACTGTACGGCGGGGATGCAGGCGGTTCGCCAGGCTGCTGAATGGAAGTGGCAACGGGAGCGGGAGTCGTGCTGTGTCGGCATCGGCCTCCAAAACCAGCGCAACAATGCGCCGTACCACGGCCCCGCGCCAGGCAGCGTCCTTCAGCATTTCCCCTGGAGGACGGTACAGGTCGGACGTTATAGCAGTAGTGTTAGTTGTAGTACTGTACGACACACAGCCGACGGTGCGTACGGCAGATCCAGGTCTGAAGCACGAGAATAAAGGGGGAACTCCATCACGCAATACACACACTGCACCACCCGTGCCATCCCCGCCAACTAACCCCCTCCCTCACCATTTTCTCTTCCCCCTCAGTCTTGGCACACGCGCATCGCTGAGTACACCTCCTCGTCCGCCATCCACCGTCATCATCAGCCTCGCCAACACCGCCCCCTTCCTTTACCCACCCCCAACACAATACACACCAGCATTGGGTGGGTGGTTTGACCCGGCCTGCTGCGCCCCCCTCCCCCCCTCCCCCCCTCCCCCCCCTCCTTGGCCGCACCCCCCCCTTCTTACCGTGCGACAGCTGCATGTGCACCATGACACGGTCCCCGCGGCCCCCTCCCTGGAGCATAGCAGCCTGGGAACTGGCGGAGATTAGGTCGTCTTGGCCCGAGAGAACGACCAAAGAGTGGACCGGCAGCTCGTGGGGCCTTATATGAGGGATAAGAGGAGGGACGGCGGGCTCAGGGATGGGACCGTGAGTGGGATTTATTATACATCACGGCACAGGAAGCCTCCTCAGCTGTATCAATGCCGTTCCTGACCGATCTAAATTCTCACGACGTACACGCGCAACCCAACGGACCACCTGCTACCACTGGCTCGTAACGTTCAACTGTTAACTGCCAACCGTCCACTATCTCATTCCCATCGCACCACATGTTTATGTCCGCCCAGCGGAAGCGAGCGGTCAGCGCCACCGCCGTATGCATGTCCCTGAAGAACATGGCCTGCGGCGTACGACACCATGGCGACATCAAGTACGGATACACTACTAATATACTTCTAATCGGTAGTTACGGGTTGAAGGCATTCCCCCCCTCGTTTGTAAACAACCAGTAAGTCAGATTGATGAAGGGGGCAGCGGCCCCCTTGTGACGAGACTGTACTTAGCGTCCTCCGTACCACAACAGCCGTACAAAGTTGAAAACTACAAAGCAGAGGAGGGAAGGGAGAGGCGAGACCAGAATCCTCACCTTCACTTGACTCCGAAACCACTCGCGCATTGCCGGTTTCGCAGCATCCATCGCCGCCCGCAGCCTCCCCCTCAGCTCCCGCACCGACGCCGCCGCGAAGTCCACCAGCAAGGCCCCATGCGCCAGCCACGCCCCAAGGCCTTCCCGCATAATGTCCATTTCGTTTGCCGTACATACCCCAGCGGCCGCAGCATCTGACGCCGGCTCTAACCATCTCGGGGTTCCGGTCTCCGTCAGCGTGCCGGCGGCGGCGGCGGCGTCTTGCTTGCGGCGGCGGGTGGTACATATCTGCGCCGCGCCCTCATTCGGCTGCTTCAAGTGGTGGTAGATGGACCCCCGGAGCAGTTGCGGCATCACCATTCCGAAGCACACGGCGTCTAGCAGCACTAGAGAGTGCACCTGGGGGCCCGAGGGGGGAGAGGGCAGTGGAGAGGGGGAGGGGGAGAAGGGAACGAACGTAGGACGAACACAGAGAAGAGAGGACACTTGAAGTTGAAGCCTAATGAACAGCAAAGTACCCGTCACGCATATGACACATGATGGGACGTACGATGGGGAATGGTGGGGAATGGTGGTGGCTGCTCCGGGCCAAAGTCTCGTCTCGACAGAAAGATAAGACTTTGTGCTCAAGTGATGGTAATAGTAGCACTAGTATGTGTCGTCGAGACCGCGGTACAAAGTGTGGGAGAGGGGCAGCGGATTGTTAGCCGTACTTTTAAAAAGGTCTTCGAAAGGAGACGGGGAGCGAGGCAGTGGGGAGTACGATTGTGCGGATGCAAAGAAGGCCAATAGCCACACACAGAAGGAAGGGGTGAGGAAGAGGGAAGTGGGGGGGAAGCTGGAAACACAGGGCAGGATGTAGTACATACACATTCACACACACAAGTGCGCACACGCACCTGGTCGGGGAATAGCTTGCTGAACCGGGACGCGACCAGGGTGCCGTACGAATGGCCGATGACAGTGGCACGGCTGTGGCCCAGTGCCCGCAGCACCTCCGAAACCCCACCGGCCACCTCATCCACACTGTACGGCAGCGGACAGCGGCGGGAGATTGTAAAACCAGGTGAAACCCGTGCGTCCGTCACGCAGCCCGTATCGTCCCCCGGGGGTGGGAGGAAATCCACCGTTTGTATCTAACACCCATCTGCTGCTCATGCTCATGCTGCGGCAGCTTCAGCGGCGGCGGTCACAAGAACGTCGAGCGTGATGGAATCTGTCTATTCGTACAAAGCCGAAGGTACGAACGTTGATATCAGCGCCACAGATCCACACCTGAAGCCGATCCATAACTGAGCCGCGAACAGGACGATGTGCACTGATGTAGAGGGCACATATGTAAGGAAGATCGCTGCGCGTGTTTGGAGGCGGAATGAAGCGAGAGCTGTGGCTCAGGAAAAGTAGTACGACAGTCGAGAAGTACGGCGAAAAACACAATAACATTCCCGGAGGCCGGCGGTCTTTCATGCGGCACCGTCACGCTTTTCACCCGTTACCTGCTGCCGTACCCCGCATCGCCCGCTCCAGGGAACCCACCAGGGCACGTGGGCCGTCAGCCTCATCGACACATGCTTGTACTCCAGAACCAGCAGCGGCCTGTCGGGACACGTGTACGAAAGGTCGTCCAGTAGCTCCTGGTACGGCAGCAAACCGATGCCAATACCGTGCAAGAGCACGATGGGCGGCTTGGAGATGGTGGCGGCGGCAGCGGCGGCGCCCTCGTCAGAACTGCCCTTGGGACTAAGAAGCAAAAGATCGGTACGGAGCGCCCGTACCAGGGTACGGCAGAGCCCGGAGTCACGCTTGTACGAGGAGACTGCCGCAACATCCGGCGTGCCGCAAACCCCCACCGCCACTGCTCCCGCCGGATTGGGCATGCTGGTCCCGCTGGCTGATGGCGACGGCGTCGCCGCCGCCACCACTGACGGCATTGTCTTACTTGCCGCAGAGCTTGCGGCGCCAAGTGATCCGGCTGCTTCAGTGCAAGCGCCCATGGTGGCGGCGAAATCCAAATGATCACCGCTTTGTGACCCATGGGTCCGTCGCGCCAGCTCATATACGGCGAACAGCGGGTGGAGCCATTTTCGGTACCCTGCCGGCAGTTGGGCTTCTCGAGGGGTCAACGAACGGGGTTCTAAGAAACAACGGAATCGGTGCAAAAACGGAAAAGTCAACGCAAACAGGGTGGGTTAGGAAAGGGTCAGTGGCCGTTAACAACATGTTGGCGGAAAAGGGCGCATGTGGTTGTATTCCTCAAGCACGGCCTCAGGAGCAAGATTTGGCTTCGGAGCGGGGGACAGATTCCTCGGGACCAGCATGGCTCATCCGTCTCATCCGAATACACTTTGCCGGTCTGCGACCCACGCACATCTCGCATGCAGGAGGGGGAGGCAGTGGCGGGCAGTGGAGGGATGCTTCACAAACCGTCGTACGGCAGGTACGAGCATGATGGCGCTGAGAATGAGATCAGGGGAAGGGACGGAGGGATGGAGGGAGGAGGGCCCGAAAACACACACACACATATACACACACGGTCGATGAGGCGGAAGTGTCCGAATATCCTTCGTTTTCGGGCTCATGGACAGAGTTGAGGAATTTGGGAAGCCTCACCGCGCTTGGCCAAACTGAGCCGCTTAGCGATGCTAAGTAGCTCCATCACGCCGTACATCACGGCAGGCCTGTACGACATCCTGAGCGGCTCTCGCACGTGGGCCATGATGTGGCGGCCGGGGGTTCTCCCTGGGGAAAAGCGGAATCCGGCAGCCTCCTCCAGCTTCCCCAACTTAGACTCTAGCGCTGCCGCCCCGCCAGGCAGTGCCTCCACATCAGCCCTATATGTACGATGCAGCCGCAGTACGACAGGTGTAGGATATCAGCAAAAACCACGGCGGGTTTTAGTCTTCAAAGTGCCGTAGGTGTTGGAACCATTCCATCCTGGTGCCCTCCCTCATCAGCGTTTCTTCTCCCCACTCTCTGACCCCTGACCCCTGACGCAGCTTATGCTCACCGAGTACGTCCCCAGAACGCATACGCAAGGAAGTCGGCGACATCACCCCTCCGGATAGGGGCCCCGGCAGCAGGCAGCAACCCAGGCCCCGGCGACGGCTTGAGAGAGACAATCTTGTCGGCGCTCCGAAACCAGGTACACCAGGGTAGTTGGGCGATCAGTGCCGGGGGCTGGGGGCTGGAGGGGGACTCGAGCACTGAGTCGCGTACGGCAGCGCCACAGAGAGAGGCGCTTGGGGAAGTCGATGGAGTGGCGCTGGTGGCGCTGGTTGGCGTGGTGGCTCCAGGGATCCCTGATGGTCGCTCCAGAACCAGCCCTGAGGGAAGGGACGAGGGAGGGGGGGGCGGAGGGGAATGCGAATGTGAGCGGCGGCGAGTAGTGGTCCGGGCCCGGCATCAGAACCAAAACCATGAGAACTCAGAAAAACAAAAAAGCCCCAAATTAACTGAAAAAAGGCAAAATGAATAAAATATAGCTATAAACAGGGATAAAACCCAGAAATAATAAAAAAATTAAATCAAAATTATAAAATTAGACAAAATTCGGATGGCTAACCAAGACCTAGAAAATACCGTATTAAATATAAATATAAAGGGTGTTCGCTGCTGGCTACGTGAGGACGTGACGTCCCAACGGAGGTCGAGGTCCACCACCTGCAGAAAATCCTCCACCGCCACGTGGCGCAGCAGCCCGGCTCGGCTGTGACTGAACAGGCGCCACAGAGCCTCCACGTCCTCTGGGCGCCTATGAGGAAGATGGAGGCGGGAAATGAATCCATGAGAATCCATCAAAGTTTTAGATTGGATTGCGGAACAGCGGTGGCGGCACCGAAAGATGGTACGTGAAGTTAAGGATGTAGGTAGGACTACTGCGACTGGCCAATGCCCCAGCCAGGTGGGAAGGAGGACAGGGTCCACATCACCAATAAGTACCGACGGAGAGACTGACGACGGGCAACGGACCTAAGAGCAATTCAGCGTATTCAGATCTACACAACATTATATTGGCGTTGTTAGTTATCCAGTACGTGAGCATTAACTACCAACGGTCTACAGACGTTGATTGGATTTATTGAGCCAATCAATAGATCCTCAACCCGTTCCGTACGCCAGCGCTAGATGCAATCCCGTACAATCCCGTACGCCAGCGCTAGATGCTCTTCCGCCCCTGGTAGTAACGTTTCAAAAAGCTAGGTTTAAAGTTGTCAACTTCCAACGAATCGCCAACAGTAACTCCCAACCAACCATGCTGCATAACCTGCCAACATATCGTACAAATTGGTATGACAAACGGATCCTCCCACCTGCCCTCGATCTGCGCGCTTAGTACGGCTTTGTTGTAACGCTGGTAGCGTGCCAACATCCATAACGAGAAGGCAATCTCAGTGGCGATGATACACTGACCCATGGGACTGCCAGGGCCCCCACAGATCTGCAGCATTGTGAGAGATCGTACGGCATGTGTGCGGAGTTGAGTCAGTTTGCTGTTTCACGGCACCATAGACTCGATACGACAGGGTGAGAGCAGTTGTGCCTCCTTGGTGTCGTATATATCAAGTACTTACAGGCTAATCAATTAAACCTCAAAGCACAGCACCAGGTCAATGCAGGCAGTACGTCACGCCGACGCCGCCTCATCACCTCGCCCTTACCTGATCCAGGGGTGCACTACATGCAGTGGGATTTAACATTCCAATGTCTTACGAATACTGCCGAACAGCATGCATGCCGTACACATACTTGGCGTTTCCTTCCTTTCAGGACCCCGTCCATGACCCTACCATTAATTATTATACTACTGCAATCCATTTGCAATACAATAATTCGCCGCACAATTTGGAACAAGTTTATATGTACGGCATACACATACACACGCACGCGTCTTTCCTAAATAGTTTCACAGCTCTTCCACACCATTACGCATGATGACACACCGCCGTACGTCCGTCCATCCATCACGCTTGCCACGGCCCGGCTGCCACCTCTCCTCCTGGCCGGGGGACGTCACTCACCTGGACGAGCGCGGCAACGAAGCCGAGTGCCACAACCGATAGGCCGTCGAGGGAGATGTCATGGGGCTGCGGCTGCGACCCTTCGCCTCCGCCGCCGCAGCTGTGCGCCGCCGCTGCGGAGGCGGAGGCCTTGGGTGATGATGCGCCGGTGCGGCCGCGGGGTTGCTTCCTTGAGGGCCGCTGCTGCGCCGCCTCCAGCTGCGGTCGGTTGGGGGCACCCGGTGGTGTTATAGTTGGCGACGAGCTGCTGCCGCTGCTGCTGCTGCTGCTGCCGCTGCCGCGGTCGGTGCTTTCCGCCGTTGGGAGCGAGCGACCACCTGTCCTTGTCGCCGCAGTGAGAACCCCATCCCTCTCCGCTGGGGCAGTGGCGCCAGTGGTGGTTGCGGTGGTGGTTGTGACGACTGCGGTCGCGGTCGGACTACCAGCGGCTGCCTTCATTATTGCAGCTCCCCGCCGTGTCATCTGCGCCTGCCGAGGAAACCGTTGCTCCGCCTCTTCATTATGCCCCATCCCGTCCCTCTTCCCTTTCCTTGTCCCTCCTTGTCCTCGTTTCAAATGCTTCCTGGTCAGTGCATGTACATGTTTGTAGTCGAGGCCTAGTATCTAAACAGGGTCATATGTGCATATGTGATGAACACGGAACATTATACACATGCAATCATATGTACATAATATATAAAATACATGTATAATTATATAATATGTATAATAATAATTATAATATACATAGTATATGTAATGTAATATATAATATATTACATATATTATATACATTTTATATATGTATATCCGCAGGCTAAAGAAAGCAATTCGGTTGATTTGATACGACACTAGCGAGATAGTCCCAGATAGAGATAGAGTCGGTGGAGCCGTACGTACGTGCGCAATGCTGCGCGCACCCACCACCGGATTGGGTTCAGACAGCAAAGCGACGTTTGAAAACCATTCCTCGCTGGAAGGACCCTTTACGAGATAGAGCGGAACCGGCGGCTGAACGGATCATAATGCAGATAGAGGCGGATAACAGGTATTTGGGGGCGGGCCTGAACAGGCACATACAGGCACATACATAATAATCAAGCGAGTGGTAATCGATTTAAATGCAACAGCAGACGTCCTTTTAATTACTAAAATCTCAATTTGATTGACATGAGATTATAGTTTGCATGCTTTCTGATTTTGTATAATTGATTGGAAGCTTATATATCGATCTCTCCGTCAAGCAGGATCCCGCGACTTCCATCCGTTATGAGTAGCTACGAGGGGATACATATATATATATATATATATATATATATGTGCGTGTGATTTTTGACGAAAGCCCTCGATTGTACGGACGACTGTAGTACAAACGCTGCGTCATCGACGCACGACACTAATAAAATGGTTCCGTCACGCACGGTGATGATGACCGCGAAATTAACAAGAGACGACTTCGGAAACTCCAAAAAGCGAACCTAGCGCTGGTCATTACATATAAGTTCTACAATAGTGTTCTTTAAATAGGTTCTTTTGGCGCTCTCTCATCATCATCATCATTTTGAGCTTCTCATCAGCAGCAGCTTTCCCGCCCATTCTATCTCGTACTTGCTTCGTCGCGCCGCCAGCAATAATAACTACTGTCACCCGCCACCGTCCGGTTCATTGGCGCGCGTTTTTCGCCTTAAATATGACGATCCACGAGAAAGTTCGAGAAGCAGGTGACGCCAAGGTAGATGATGATGAAAATGGGTCGTCTGCGCACGCCTAGCTGATGATGGTGAATGGGTCGCTCGTCGTCTATTCGATAAGCGGCCGCCCCCGGACCCCAGCAGCAATCCTCAGCGACGGCGGCGCAGCGGCATTTAATCCGATTCATTCCCCGGTTACACAGACACATATACATGCACGAAACGTCAAACCTTATTAGACGCCGTGTTCTCTTTAACGTTGCCTTTTAAACTTTGCTTGACATTTCTTTCGCTTGTTCGTTTTTAGGACTGGCATGCACTTTCGTCCCCCAAGCGAGCGAGCTAGCGATGATGAGCCGCCACTGGCACGCACCTTCGCGCCAAGCAATAATCAAACCGCGCGAGCAAGTTCATCCATTCCTTCTTTCTTTCAAGTCTTATGGACTCCAGCCCTCTCGTTCAGCCATGCGTCCAGCAGTCTTTTGACTTGACCCCAAAAAGGCATTTTATATATCGCATTTTGGCGCCTCGCGCGTTACATTTTGCCTTATTGGCGCTTTATATCATAGGCAAAGTACTGCTCCCACCGCCGGCCGGGGACGCTCACACGCGCTCCCAAGGGTGTCTGTTTCTGTTTCCGACGACAAAGCTCTTTCCGCTTGTGATTACGCGCTTCGTCATTCCTGGTTCGGTCCTGTGATGACCGGCTGCTGTCTGCTGCCGGCCGGCAGCGGCGGCGGTTCCGGAGCGAGGATAACTAACGCCGCCGCTGCCACCTGCGTATATATGGGCTGCTGGCTCACTCTGCGGGCCTCACACCATGAAGCCGACCCATGGGTCGCAAACCCACTCTGCTATCACCGGCTCCACTTTTTTCTATACATATTTTTATGTATTTTATATATAGAGGGAATCACAGACCCATATCTCCAACATGGTGCATTATAGCTGTTGCAGTGCAGTTGTATCTTCCGTACTCTCGTCTCTCCTCGCCACTCCCTCTTGCCCGTGGGCCCGCGCTCAGACTCGTGAGGCGACCCACAAGCCGCCCCCGAGTGAGGACCCTGCGCGGCAGGACAAGGAGTCCATGTACGCCCGCCTGCTGGACCCCCGCAGCGACTGGCCCGAGCCGCCGCTCCAGGGGGAGCACCTCAAGCAGGTCATGGACAGGTATTGTATATAAGCAGCTATGCACACACACACACACACACACATACACACACACATACCACCTCGCCCTTCGCCGCCCACTCCTCCTCCTGAGTAATCTAACTTGTTTTCGGTTATTGTGCGTGGGTTCGTTGCACCGCAACCATATTCCTAACTAGCTGCCGCCTAGGTCGCCTCCGGCTCCGGTCCCGCCCAGATCACGTGATCCGGTGCGCCCGCTGCGATTCTGACTCGATCGCCCCTTGCTTATTAGGACACCACGAGCACACAGCTGAGCGAGATGCCTCTGTGTGGATCTCGAGCCCTGGCTTCCCGGGATCCCCCCCCCCCCCACACACACATACACATACACACACACACACAGCTCTGGACCTCCGTTCTTCGGAAAGCACTGACGCAAAGCAACAGTCTGGCTACTGCCACCGCCGCACGTCCACTCCTTCCCCGTCCTTCCCCCCCTGTCACCCGGGCCCCCGTAACCCGTGTTTCCACTCGTCACTCGTCACTCATCGTCGTGCCCCCGGCTCACCGGACAGCTGGATGCCCTCCCCGCCCACCTCCCCGGGCGGGAGCGGAGGCGGTAAGCATCGCAAGAAAGGGGCGGCAGGCGCCTCCCCTGGAGCCGGTCAGGGCGGCGGCAAGCGGCTGCCCGTGGCTGGGCTGCGGAGCGGAGTGGAGGCGCGCGATGCGCCGAATGACGTCAACCACGACGTTGGAGAGTTCTTGGCGAAGGTGAGCCGCCCGGGGAGTGGAGTGGAGGGGAGGGGCAGTCAGGAGGGCGAGATTCTCTCTCGGGACCGTGTTGAATGCTCTTTGAGATCCACCCACCAGCTGTATGCGATGCGGCTGAACACGTCGGGGCCCTGCTTAAAAGGAGCTCTTGACGGTCATTATCTGAGGTTACCCTGGCCGTCCTAACCACCATAACTGCCACAACCACCACAACTGCTAGGACCGCCGCCCTACCGAAATCGTTACTGTCCTCTCGCCCCTCGCCCCTCAGACCGTCTCGCCGCACGGGGCCACTCACACCGCCCGGGATGTCGCCAGCGGCTTCGGCGACCTGGCCCGCTGAGCTCATCATCATCAGGGACCGGCGGGGTAGATAGACCCGTGGGTCGGGAAATCCGCGTCCAACTGAATAACCGCAAGAGGAGATGGCGCTACTGTGATGGACCTCGGGTCATCAGGCCCTGCTGCAGCGAGGACGCGCCAGCTGCGGGAGGAGCGCGCGACTCCGGCAGGTACCGGCGGGCGGGCGGTTGCGAAAAGGAACAGCAGCAGCAGCTGATGATGATGATATGTACTTATATACATCAGGGGGAGCATTGCCAATACCAGTGCCAGTGCCTAAACAAGCAGTGTATGTGGGAAGGGAATTCGGAGGACCAATAACTTTGCTTGCATTGGTCAGACGTCATCTATCTAGTTGTGTGTGAGGGGGGGGTAGATTTACGGCCGCAGCAGGTTGCCAGTCCTGCGCATTTTTGTTGTTGTGTGTGTGTGTGTATATTTGTGTGTTGTGTGTGATATGTTCGTCGTTGGGGGCGTTAAGTTAGTTGTATATCGGGGATGCGTGCTCGATCACTCGCCGGGTTCTTCCACCCTTATCTACACCCGCGTCGTGAGGCGAGGAGAGGCATCCATTCGCCGTCCGGAGCACTGCGTACTGCGGCGTGCTTGCGTGTGTGATGATGGCGCGCGCGTACTTAGCTGGTCCGGCATCTTGAGGTTCTGAGAGAGGCGGAGCTTCATCCGGCGGCGAGGGACATACACGTCGGGATGTTTATACGGGAGTGAGAGTACGGCAATTGGGACGAGATAGAAGTAGGGCCACGGAAGCCGCCTTCTTATGTGCATACTGCTACGAGTTCTCTCTATCCAAACGCTACGTCTATTAGACGGTTATCTGCTGTTCTGTTCCTGGCATTTAGGGCTTTTTGAAGTTGTTCGGTAAGGGCTTTGGTTTTGCAGAGCGAATGAAGGTTGTTATAAACAAGTACCAAGTCAAGCACGAAGACGCCGTACTGCCGGCACTGCCGGCATCTATCCGTTGCTTTTGTAAAAAATGTCGTACGTTCTGCCGAAACTGAAAACCTGCTGAAAAGATACATATATCGCCGCTGCTGATGCACTGTATGTATTATGCGAGAGGAGCACCTCCGGATACTGTTTTCATAACTACTGGTGGGTCAACTGATTCGAGTTCGTCAGCCTGTACTGTACTGCAGCTTGTCGTACTGCTGTTGATTGTCGCATGCATGAAACTAAAAAACGTTCAGACGGATCTGCAAAGAAGATCTAACAAACTTTTATTAAAGAAACATAACTTTTATAAAGATTTATCTTTGCAACAATTTAAAAAAAATAATTGCGCGATCTGAGGGACCTACCGACCCATGGGTCGATGTAGAATCCAATTCCACAAGACACCGGCGAACGAGGCCTCGCTAAGAGCATGTTTATCATCTTGACAAATTTAAAACTAAAAATATTTTCAAGCACAACGTTTGAGGATTTGTGCGTGTTGATAGAATATTCGTGGAATTTATAAAGTCACAAATCTTCGCTAAGGCTACGCGATTTTTGTCATCAATGGTCACATGCTTGATGACATCATCCCTTCCAAATATGGGATCCATCAACCAAGGACTTAACGAACGCGCGGAGAATGTGTGCAACATAAAAGCGTTAAAAGGACACGCCGGCAACAGGCTACCGACCACGACGTACGCACTATACCTGACGTATCTTTAGTCCGCAGCCTTCAAGCGCTTCGAGCCCTCCTGGCGGCCACTTCACTTCTGCCCGCTTCGAAGTGAAAACCTCCCCCTCCACAAAAAGATCGATTAAAGTCAGTTACGTTGTATTCGTACGTGCGTCAAGAGGACAGAGGGGGCTAACCCGGCGCCTCTCGCCTCTCTTCATTCCGGTCGCAGTAGTCACGCGCCATGTCGGACACCGACATCCAGCAGACCCGCGATGAGGTCGCACAGGAGAAGGTGCGCACCGGCGCGTTGAAAGCGACACCCCCGCTGATGAGGATGGAAGGAATGTGCGACGATATGTGCCTCGGTACCATACCTGCACAGCGCCGCAAGGGCCAGTCTTGGACGCGCGCCTAAAGGCCCCGTCCGCCCGCCCGCATGCGCTGCGCCCATTATGCCCATCATTATCGCCCTCGGCCCCGACCTCAGCCTCGCGTGCGTCATTTCTATTAGCAGCGACGTCTTTAGCAGCGACGTCCGCTGTTGTGCCTTCCTTTTGTCAGCCTGCCGCTACGTATTCGACACATGTTGTGCTTGCTGACATGTTAGCTTCTCATCGGGATCAGGCCAGGTAAAAGGCACACGCACGGAGGGGTAGTGCGCACGTGAGGTTCGCTCGTCACATTATCTTGCTGTGCTTCGCAGTTAGCTTCGCACCGACCCGTGGGTCCGTTCCGTTGGGACCCGCAGCCTGATTCGCCTGGTCGCGAACCCGTTCCCTTCAGTTTATGATCTGGTGGTGGTTCTTTTGTCTTTCTGGCGGTTCGCCTTTCCTTGCCGCCTATTGGCGGAGGCAAAGGACCTTTCTTGTAGGGCCTTCAGCAGAGGCAATCAAGCAGTATTCTGATGTATGTTGTATCGGTTCCTTTTGTGAGCGGCATAAAAAAGAGCTTCCCGCTGGCAGCGGTCAGCAGCGGCAGCAGCAGCAAATTTCGTCATCCTTGCCAGGGCTCCCTGGTCCTTGCTCTATGTTTTGTCCTGCCTGCCTGATCGTTTAATCGGTATCGGATGACTCGCTAAGTGGACGTATGTGTTCCTGCTCATCCCTCATCGGTTGTGTTGCTCATCTGTATGTCCGCAGTTCGGAAAGAAATTCGACGAGTTGGAGCCGATGCAGCGGATCCAGGTCGGTGGAACCATCGGGGGTCGCTCACGGTAAGTGTATGCAGTCAACACATTCCTTACCTTTACTCTCGACTTGGCTCGACATGATTATCGGAATGTGTTTGAATGAGTAGTCGAAGCGGCAGCACCAGCAGCATCACCACCCATACGTATGTAGTATCAGAAGTATGTAGAAAAGCCCGTTGGCGGCCCGCGGTGACATGCCCGGGCCTTTTCTTACTTAAAAGAGGAGAGAGTCGCGGATCGGGTTGAGGTCGCGGATCAAGAGGACCCTGTTGTCAAGAAGCTCCTTTTATGAGCGCCGCCGTCGCGACCTCCTTCCTGCCCCTCGCCTTGGTTGAGGTTGCGAGCAGCAGCAGCTGCTGGGGGCCGCAACGCAACCCAGACCCTTCCGTCGCTGTCGTCGTATGCTTACGTTTGACGACAGCGACGGAAGGGGGATGCCGCAATACCGCCGAAGAAGGAAGAGGAATGCTTCCATTCCCATGGAACCCCCCCCAAAAACACACACACACACACACACACACACACCTTCGTGTCTCTCTCCTTCTGTCCGCCTCGCTCCGCAGCGGCGATTCCGGCGGAGGCGATCACCATGAACACCTGGATCAAGTGGCACAGGAGAAGGTGAGGGGTGGGTTTGGATGGTGGAGAGGGGCGGGGCAACAGTCCTCCTCCCAGGTGCCGAAGACATCGGTGAAGCTCCTGCGTCCCTGAAGGCGAGTGATAGGGAGTAATAGCCCTGTCTGTCTGTCTGTCTGTCTGCCTGCCTGCCTGCCTGCCTGCCTGCCTGTCTGTCTGTCTGTTCAAGTCTTAGCGCAAATATCATCATTTAGGTCATCATATAGGAATAATTAGATTTAATGGATTTAAATTCTTATCTAAAAATATTTTGGGTTTCATATTAATTTTCATAAAATGTTTAAAACCTTCCCCTTGGCAAAATCCTCCACCGACATGGCCGCTCACCACCTGACATCACCTGCTGGTTCCAAAAACCCCTTAAGAACATAAGAATTATAACTTTTATTTGCAATATGCAATAATCCATGGTACGTTTCGCAGTTTTTACATTATGGCAGCGTGGGGCCGCTGCCCGGCTGTACAAAAAACCCTGTACCATCGTTGCCATCATCGTGCCGTACCACTTACCCCTAAATCCGCAGTTCGGAAAGAACTTCGACGAGTTGGAGCCCATGCAGCGGATCCAGGTCGGCGGCACGGTGGGCGGTCAGGTGCGGAGGACTCCGGGCTGGGTGAATTTATGACCCCAGGGAGGTGGGTTGGTGGGTTGCAGGGCTCTGGGTTCCGGAGCCGCGGGGCTGTTCGTGAAACAATTACGTGAACGGGCCTCCTCGGGAGGTGGGCGTACGAATAGATGTACGTACGAATAAGCACTGCTAGTTTGATTTAATTTGATGCAACTGAAGATCAAATGCACCGCCGCGTAGCCGCGTGATCGAGAGCAGCTTGGCCGATAGATCTGATAGCTGGTAGTTTGACTTTCTTCATTGGAGTTTGACTTTCTTCATTGGGAGTTCTGATCTAGACCTAGAAGAGGCTTTGGTGAGTGACGATAATAACGCCCCCTCGTCAACCTGGTGGGGTCGATACGTACGTAGGCTGGAGGACTCTACACTGGCACTGGCGGCGACTCCTGAATAGGACACTGTCGCGAGGACGCAGGGCCAAGCACCTTCATCCGCACGTATGGAGGCGGCGCAACGAAACTTTAGCGCGGAGGGTATTTGTGGCGCCGGTTGGGGGATGTTGCGGTGACGCCAGCTGGTGAAGCTGCCGGCGTTTAGCCATTTGCTGCAGCCACGTCAACGAGCTGCTAAGGAGGGGGGGTTACATCGAGTTGTTGCAATTGGAAGACAGTTGGAAGACAGTTGGAAGATTGCTTCTCCGAACGGAAATCACTTCAGGTTGGCTGTAATGGTATTTTTAAAATAATTCGAACCCCCCCTCTACTTACTGGTAAGAACCCGTTTGGTTTACGAGACACAGATATCTGCACACAAACCCAACTAATCTCGTTCGTACAGAGGAGGCCGTGTGTAGCCGAAAACTACTACTGTGCAACAAAGCCGAAAATCGGATCCAAGTTCTGAGATGATCCGTCGTACAGCTGCCGCACCCCATGTAGGGTTTGGCGGCATCCGCGGGATACCCGTTGGTCGCTGTCTGCATCCGCCTTGCCCTCGGGGCACATCTTCGGCGTGTCGAAAAGGGGCAGTGCGGATGTCAGTGTAATACAGGCTCGAGGAGCATGCGATCACATGTGACACAGCAGCGCGCAGCGGAGGTCCACTGTTTGGGGCCCCAAAGCCAGACCACCGCACACTTCAGTATACAGCCTGTGCACGCCTCTTCCAGCCTGTTCTCGCCGCAACAGGCTGGAACGTAGCAGTTCTCACCCGTGCGTACATGCATGTCGCTGCCAAGTACGAGGCGAGGCGAGGCGAGGCGTGAACGTGACGCGAGGTTGGAATCTGGCGGCCCGTGGCCGTTTGTTAAAACGGTAAAACTCGGAATCATCTGAGCATCAGCGGGACACGCTCTCAAGGGTTTCTTATGTATGGGCCGAAGGAATGCGGTATGTATGCATGTGTAACATGCTGGCGTGGAGACCTTCACTTGAGCCGTCTCCAGCCAAGCAGTTGCATGGCAAAGGAGGGCCAGGGAGGGGGCTGTACCCGCTAGAACTCGCAGCTCAAGAAGGAAGTGGAGCCGCCATGCAGCTGCAGGGGGAGCCAAAAGTTCACAGCAGGTCACCATCGGCCCCATATCGGATTCATGTTGAATCAGGGGCTTGCGCGTTCCTCGGCACACCGGTGCGGCAGAGCTAGGGTACAGCAAACATTGTAGGAGACTGCTTTGAGACCATGTTGAAATTGCATATCGTTACACCTCTTCCAGTTTAAGGTAGGACCTGACGGCCGCGTGCAGGACTGCATGCTTGCGTGAGTTACCCGCGAATGTGGTTCCGGAGCTGAATGCGCCGGAAGGCAGGATGGCACATAATGTACAAAACTTCACTGTTTATATATCTTCAGGGCTATATAATATATATTTTGTTAATGTATGGATGGCAGGACTGTCCCCATGTCACCATGATAGAGGTACTACCTGCTTCCCCTTCTCATTGCTGCCAAAGCCGCCGCTGCCGCAAGAAGGGACGGAATCTAACGGCAGCCAATACACGCGATTTTTACTATCGCCTGCCGGCTACCGCGTACATGCTTAGCTACCTCTCTTATGGTTCCGATATATAGATGACGGAGAATGTGAAAGGTACTAACGGCAGAGAGGCATCGCGCACCAGGCTCCAGTTAACATGTTTTCAAAAATTTAGACCAAATCATTCTTAAAACAAGAGATGGAGCGGATTTTTTCAGATCCCTCATTCTCAGTCACCATCTCGTGCACCGCTTGCCGGAATCCTGATTTCCATCGATCATGCTGTAATATCGAACTGTGTTTTCAGACGAAACACTATCATCTTGAGGAATGATTGATGGTTTGTCTTCAGCAATCACACCTTCCTTGGCAAAAAGATAGCAAGAGCGATTAGCAATGGTTATCGCTGTAGAAACCGTGTCGTACATTTCGTGACGACTCGGCTCCCTTGACAACGTTCTTGCAGTAAGACAACTTTGTTGCAGTTGAGTTTTCGCTGGGTTAACTCGAGTATTATCACGTAACTTTGATTTCCGATTACCACACACTTTGGATATCGATGCTTATTAATATGACGTTCAAAGACAAAACAGTTTTGTGAATTCATTTCTGAAGTTCAAACACAATCAACATATTGTAACTTACAATATTTGTTCATCTAAGGCTGACAGGACTGTTCAATATGGCCACCATCGAGGTCCTTACCTGCTAATGATATCGTTTACCTAAATCAGCCACGTTGAAACTAATATATTTCAATTAAAATCCTAGTGGCATTTTGCGCTTCCTTGCGGCTGCGGCATAGGAGCTGAGGCGCGTTTGACGACGCACAACATGCTGGGGCAATCGCGATCACAACAAAGTGGCCTTGCGCCAACAGAAAATGGAGAAGATACGGCCCTTCAGGCTGAGGCCAGCACTAGCGGGCGCGGTGACTCCAAGTAAGTTGCATGTTCGTGTCCGCGGCTGCCATCAACACATGCATGCAGCTTGAGACAAATTGTGATGAGGTTTAGATACTTTCGCCCATTATACATGGTTAAGCAGCTCCTATACGAAAGACAGACAACAGTTGAGAAGCAAGCAGTGATCAGGCCCTTTTAGACACCGGTTCAACGCCTCTCTTTAAGCGCCATCGCAAAACGCTATGTCTTTGCCCCGTCCCCGCTCCACCCCTCTCCCAACAATCGTAACCCTCCCAGCAACTCAGCAACCCACCACCTTCTCCTTTATGTTCAGCTCCCTCCACCCCTCCACCCTGGCCCTCCATGCCGCCTTCCATCTTCCTCAAAGCCCACCTGCCCTCTTCCTTGCTTAACCTGTTTTCTCTGGCAGTGCTGCTGGACCCGATCCAGACCCGGACGACCCATTGGCTGCCCTGGCGCTGGCCGCAAGCGAGGATCTCATTGCCCAGCTGCCACGGTACGCCACCCCCAACATTGCCTCCACACTGCCCGTCTACTCCAACAACGAACAGGAGTTTATTCTGCGGACCTTCGCGGGCCACAATTACGACATGCTGCGACATCTCCCGACTGGCATCCGGGAGCAGCAGGTTGGACGAATGGGGGGGGGGCGACGGTGGCAGAAAGGGGAGAGTCGAGGGTGACGTCAGGCGAGCGGAAGTGGGAGGTGAAAGGTAGGGCAAGGAACAGGGTTATGGCTGCGCGCCAGAAGCAACAAACATTTTTAGGCCATTCCAACAAACAACAAACGTGCGAAGCTATTTCTTACAGCACCTGGTAACTTGGGAGGTGCGGCAGTTGGGAGGGTGGATGAAGAGAGCACGAGGGGTGGGTGGTGCGGAGGGAAGAGTCCCGCTGCCGTAACGTGCTGGTCGAGGGGCTGGGCGGCTCGGTACGCGGTATGCTCCGTGGAGTAAGGTATGGTGTTTTGGTACGGCATATCGTACCGTCCACACCATTTATATTGCTATCCTCCCCCAACCCCAATACCATTCAAGATTTATCGCTGGTTGGGAGCTCTCCCCTTCTTGGTCCTGGTTCGCATAGAGTGAGAAAGGGAACCCTGACTACCCAATTGGGATTTTGCGCTTGCCTTCGTCAACTTGTGCATTGCTTCGGAAAGAACTGCTGAGTTTGTCGGAATGCTTGCTCTTTGATGTTGTAGTAGTCCTCCTGCCGCCGCTCGATTTGATCTCTTTTTGGATCAAAAATGGGAACCATCCGACTGCCAAAACGGCTCCTCTACACACAGGTCAACGCCAGTCGTACCGCCCGCCAAGAAGCATGCCGTGCATTTTTGATGCCAGGGTTGCTGGGCTCGCAGCTGCGACTCAAATCCAACCCCGTCAACCAGCAGAACCTCTTCACGGCGTTCGAGTACATTCCCTCACGGTATGGACCGTGAGGAGGGCTCGCTCCAGGAAGGGGGCTGGGGGGAAGAGGGTGCGCTCGGAAGGGGAGCACTCGTGACCATGCAGGTGGCCGCCGTGCATTGGCGGC
This sequence comes from Volvox reticuliferus, assembly GCA_019650235.1. Lineage (NCBI taxonomy): Eukaryota > Viridiplantae > Chlorophyta > Chlorophyceae > Chlamydomonadales > Volvocaceae > Volvox > Volvox reticuliferus. The sequence continues at coordinate 1,342,127 of BNCP01000010.1, read as the reverse complement.
TGCTGTTATGTGAGGGCGGCATGGACGGGCAAGCCTTGCCAGGAGCTGCTGCGCTGCGTCCCCCACAATGTCATGATGCATTTGCATTCCATTCTGCTCCAGCCCCGCGCCGCTATCACTCTCAGTTCTGTCTGCGGGCCTCACGAACGCCTGACGGCAGCCCTAGAAGCGGCTCGGCTAAGTCCCACAAACGAGCAAGCCCCGGTTGGGGGCCCTCGCATTTTGAGATCGTTGGCCGCTGGTTATGTTGGTTTCGCCACGCATCCAACCCGGGCGCTGCTACCCCCTTCTCTTCCTTCTCTCCCCGCGATGCAGCTACTCTTTGGCGGCTGAGCTGGCCTCCAAGGAGCGAGTGGCGAATGAAGCCACCCGTCTGGCCATCGGCCGGGGCAAGGAGTTCATCCCGGTGGTGGCACCCAACCTTCAGAAGCAGCATGTGTGTGAGGCATGAGATGATAACGAGGGGGAGGGGGGTCACGAGAGGCGAAACACAACACGAGGGGGAATGGGAGGGGGAGGGGGAGGGGGAGTGCAGGGTAGTGGGGAGGGAGAAATCTGGGCGTAGAAGGGCTCCGCCTAGCTGGCGTTGGGAGCCGAGTGGGGGCTGGGTTCTGGGGGGGAGTGAGTCGCTTTTCCTCGGCGGTTGGATGCTGGGGATTGCTAGGCTGTAGCGCTGGGTTCGTGTGATAGTGCGGCGCAGCACAGCACATTGTCTTATTAGGACTGGCGGGGTGCGGTCTGCTGTCTTCACCCGGACCGCAGGGACCGTGGAACTCAGACCTAAACCCCGGGCGGTGCTTCCCCGGTCCTCCCTGCCCTCGCGTCCTTATATGATTGATATATTAGTGCTCTGATGGACCGCCGTCAGCTCTTCTTAAGCTCCGGTGTTTTCACCTGGGTTCCTCTTTCAGGAAATCGGTCCCAAGGTGGGCTACGTGTACCTGGCGGGGCCGGAGGAGGACCAGGAGACCATGCGGCAGTCGAACAGGTGGGCACCGAATGGCTCCATGGTGGGGGTAAGATGAAAGCCCCTTTGCTGCGCTTCCACCACCACTCGACTCCTACTCCGAAAACTGATTCGACAGCCGTACCATACCCTTGTCTCGCCTGCTCGTATGCTCTTCCCTCCCCTCACCTGTCTTCCCTCCCTTCCCATATTCCTGGGGGTCAAATGGTGTTTGACTACATTCGTCATGTTCTTTCCCCCACCCCAAATCCCTCTCCCCTGCCTCACGCACATCCACTCTCCCGCTCACCATCAGAACGTACCACGAGGGTGCCTACATCCAGCAGCCCTTCATTCCGCCGGGAACTCAGAAGGTGGCGGCTGAGGTGCCCACCCGTCTGGATGCCTGGGCCATGATGAAGAACCTAAAGAGGGTGCTGGAGGTGAGGGGGCCGAGCGGGCTGGCTGCCTGGCTTGCTGGCTTGGGGGAAGCCGGGAGTGAAGCAATCCGCGGGAGCACCATCGAACTGAGAGAGCATGTGTAGCGGGCTGACTGCTGAGGGTGACAAGGGGAAGAAAATCAGCAACCCGGTCATAAGGACCCACAGAGTGATACAGGGATATGCATTGATTAGGACAGATGTGTACTGGCCGGCTGATTGGCGCTTCTGCGGGGTCGAGCGGACGTTGGGTTTTAGGGTTTTAGGCTCCTTTAGTGGAGCAGGGAGGGGGATGAGGGGCCGGTCGGGAGCTCCGGAGGAGGCCGCGCCAGGGAGGAGGGGAAGGGGGGACAGACAGAACGGCTGGTGTGCCTGCTGAGGCTGGCAAGGTCATGAGCACGGGGGTCGTGCGGGGAGCTGCCGGGGGCTAACCCGGGTGTGCATCGGCTGATCCGCCCGCCCGTATGATGGATGTGTGTTTCCGGTGTTGGTGCTGTACAGGCGGACTGGGAGGGCGCCTACATCAGCATATTCGAGAACGAGCACGACTGCTGGGTGGTGAGGAGGGGAAGAGTGTATGTGCGGGCGGGAAGGAGGGAGGGAGGCAGAGGGGGGCTGGGGCTGGGGCTGGGGCTGGGGCCGAGCGTGAAGAACCCGCGCGCACCAACCAAACGATGCACGGCCTCACGCAGACTTAAGGTGAGGCGGTGGTAGCGGTGCAAGCAGCAAAGACGTGCACATGTGGCCAGAAAGGAAAAAGAGTAAGCGCAGGTAAACTGGAGAACTGGAGAGCAGGTTATGCAGGACAGCGAAAACAAGTCATCGGGACGAGAAAAGTAAATGGTTCAGAGGAAGCCATGCAGCTGAGCTTAAGAAAATCAAGGGGGAAGAGAAATGGTGTCGTCAACAGGGGCTTATGAATCGCGACTGGAGAACAACGGAAGGGATTGATTAGTAAGGAAAGTACAACAAGGGGCATGCAGGACGGGTGCGCACAGGAAAGGAAACACGAAGGAGGCCAGGTCACCAGTCACCCTGTGCGGGAGAGGTGAAGCGGGAAATAAGAAGAGGGGGAATCCTGCCGAGAAAGAGAAGGGCAAACAAGGAAGACCGCGTCAGAGAGCCGCGCGAAGGAAGGGAAGGAGGGGCAGAGGGAGGGAGCCGGGCGCACCTCACGGTCCGCTGCGGGGCAGTCTATTGTTTGGGGTGTTGAAACCGGCAGCTGAAGAGGTGGTGAGGGGGGGGTGAGGAGAGAGTGATCTCATTGTAGATGGAGCTGTGAGGTGAGGGAGTTGGCTTCCGCCACTTCGCTCAGGCCCTGCCCTTTGCCCCTACCTCATTCCCCGCCACCCACTCCCTCCGCTTTGGCCCACAGTCCAATGCCACTTCTTCTTTAATATTTTTCATCTTCTCCTCCTCCTCCTGGCAGCCCCCTTCCTCTGTAACACCATTCGTCTTCTCCCCGCTGCCGCTGCCGCTGTCACGGCGATGTCAGGTTTGCTTCCAGGAGCAGACTGTGGACGGACTGGACGGACTGGCAGCTTACATGAATGTGTTCATTCGGACCAACCGTGTGGCCACAGAATACCGCCTCACCAAGGTGGGTTGGGGACCAGTTGGGTGGAGCGGGGGGGGGTAAGGGTGAGCAACCGACCAGGTCATAGGGACCCTCACGGCCGCTGCGCACGCCCATGTAAGCCCGGGGGCTGGGGCAGGGGCCGACAAGCGGTGATCCGCAGGCACACGTCGAAACCTTCCTTCCCCCATCCCGCCCCACCCCGCCCTGTCCCGTCGCCCCTCATCTATCCTCTACCTCTCCACCAAGAATAAATCCCTCGTTGGAACCCCCCCTCCGCCTGCTGCGGGTTTCATGCTTTCCCAGGCGTTCCTCTCGCACCGGAGAGATCCGTCCCTTTTCATTCGCGCCCTGTTTCGTTCGCCCTCCCCTCCTCACCGCACTTTTACACTCCTCAGGTCGTTGAGTTCTGGGGCAGTACTCCAGGGGATGGCTGCGTGTATTACGTGATGCGGCCACCATGGGTGGCACACGACAAGGTGGAAACCTTCTTCAAATTACACCCCGAGGTGCGCGGCCGACTTGGTGTGTGTGTGTGTGTAGAGAGAGACACAGAAAGAGACAGAAAAAGGGGGGTAAAACATACCGCTTGGTGACCACTGCGGAGGCAGGAGTGGGCGACTAATGTGCGATATTACTGCGTTGCGTTCAACTGTGGGGGCCTGTGTGTATGCGGTGATATGTGTCCCCCTAGCTGCGTATCGCGGGTATCCAGAACGCAGCTTTGTTCCGGTCGGCGTGCGTTGCCCACCCCAGCGGGTGGTGGCAGGGCGCAGCCGCCTCAAGGCGGAACCTCCCTCTCTTTGCGCACTGGCGCTTTGGGGGCCCAGGTTGGATTGCAGTATTGCTCAAACCCCGACCGCTGCTGTTGTTGCTGACGAATGCCTGTTTCGCCATGACCGTTCAAGATGTCAGCTGCGCTCCCCCGCTCCCTCGCTCCCCTCGCTCTCAAGCAACAAACCCCCTGCTTTTGAAACTCATGCCTCGTTGTTGAGACGCCCCTCGACCCCACGCCCCCCAAAGGAACGAGATTACCGAACAAGTTTCTCAGTGGTCGAGATAGAGGCGGAGCGGAAAGCCCGAAAAAAGGTGTGTATATTATATGGGAAGGATTTGGGGGCGGACTCCCGCGATGGAGGGCACTCCCATGTAGTAGAGAGCGGGGTGGTGCTGGTCGCGCGGACTGGAGGGGAATTACTCGAGGTACTTTGGGTCAAGCCCCCCGTCCATGTACCGCGTGGCGATGGAGCCAGTGAGCATTCCTGAGCGCCTGGGCGGAAGAGAGTTGGGGCCGGGGCGGGGCCAGGGCAGGACTCACAGCTCAGTAAGGGTGTCGTGCAGGAGACAGCTTCACACGACTACTCGGTGCAGGCGGTAGAAACCGCGCACCTTGGGTCCAGCGCGCCCCCGCATGCCTTTTCTTTTGCTGCTCGTCTTCGTTCTAGTGTTATTGCAAACCATCTCCTCCGGTTCTAAGACCTGTTCTCTTCCACCTATTTCAGTCTGCGAGGATCGCAGCTACCACCCCATCTCACCACTCCACCACCTGCATCCCTCCCCGCAGGCAGTCGACGCCGGTCAGGACCCTCTGGATGTGGATCAGCGGCTCAAGCAGATGTCCGTGAAGGCACAGCATGCGGCGCCTGACCCCGATCTGCCCCCCGCACGTTCCGCACGCGCCCGGTAGGCAGCTGCGGAACAGAGCGGAGCGTATGACGATCATGACGAGGTAGCTCGGCTGCGGCAACGGGGGAGAGAGGAGAGCAAACGACGGGAATTGGCAGACCCGTGGGTCGATTGGGTCTTGTAAGTAACGATAAGAATCGAGGCAAAGGAGCTATACAGGGAGCCAGCGCGCACTGAAGCGGATGCCGTCGGGATCACAGCATGCGAAAGGGACTTGAGGCTTGCTGCAATGTGCGTGTGAACAGGGGAGAGGGCCCTATAGCGCTATATAGGGTGCAGCTGCTTTGCTCATTCGCATGAAGTGCGCACAGTCTCGTAGGTTCAATTCAACGTAGGAAGGGGGTCGTGCGCGGATAGGGGAGGAAGCTTCAGCTGCTTATGGAAGAAGAGGCGGACGCGCACGGCAGGGCCTTGGGCCTAAGTATGGTAGGGGCAGCGGTCACCGTGAGGACTTCAGTGCTCTTGCGACGACGCGCCCGGGGCCCACACAACCATAGTGGGTGAAGGCGCTTCGCCTGTAGAAGCCTACCTAACATTGCGGCAGTGCATGTGGCCGTACCGGGTGTATCGGGAATGTGGGTGGTCCTGTGCGTGGGGGAGGTTCCTGATGCTCAGCAGCCTTGCGTGTTGCGGATCCGGTGCGACCCCCCCCGGCCCCGCAATCACTCGCCGATAGTGGTGCGGTGTGAAGCTAGCTGCCGGTGTACTCGCAGCCTATGCATAAAGCGGTGGGCTTTCGTCCTTTCCTCGTTATTGATAGCGAGTCCGTATTTGTCCGTACGGATACCGCCGGTTTAGGTGATACAGAAGAGAGGAGGCAGCGGTGGGAAGAAAGTGGGGGAACATGCAGGCGCAGGATGGGAGAGCGTGTTTTCTACGTTCCTCGTGGCTTTCGTGCGCGGAGGAGGAGGAGAAGAGAGCGCTTGGGGTGGTTGAAGCAGGAAGTGGGTCAGCGGGAACAGCAGTACAGAGAGTTGGAGGGAGAGCTGGAGCTGAAGGCTGAGGGAAAGCGTGTGGCGCCCTTCGTGGAAGGCTGTAGATCGCACAATCGATTGGGCTCAATGCGAGTGGCGGAACGGCTGCCACACTGCCTTGTGTGTTCCCGCCAGTGCTGGACGATTCCTGTTCTCTGTTTTCCACAGATGTCTTTATACTCCTGCGATGCGTTGAAGTGCGATGGAGTTAACAGCAAATGTACGGCATAAGAATTCAAACGCAGAATTCGAGTCTCATCAAAGAATCGCGTCCACAGCACAGTTGTGGCCCCACAGATGAGACCACGTGGTGGACTTCGTGGACAACGATATGCGGCCCAGCAATACTGCTCAAGTGCCATTCCCCTCTTGGCCAACACAACACATTCAGGAGGTCGCGCCCCACCAGGGCACCAAACACACATTGTGGGAGGCAGTTCGGTAAAGTTGGCAACAGGGGAACGTGTTCGGCAACGTAGCCAAATGCGTGACCGGATCGAACAAAATTTCCAAGCCGCAGCGTAAGCTGCTGCGCCGAGGTCTTGCACCGCCTAACGGTTGACGGTCGGAATTTTGGACGATGAGACGCCCTGACCTGATAGGGCCCACCTGGAACAGCATCACATAAGCAGCGGCGCGGTTGCAGACGAGGGACCCCTGGTTGCAGAGAGCCACCCGGCTTTGCGACGACTCGCGGCACCGCACCTTATTAACCTGATGACGAAGAAAACCCCAAACCTCGGGGAATTTGTAGCCGCGCTTCCATCGCGATACACGCACAGCCGCAAAAATGAAACGCCGTCACCACGCACGCAAAACTTGTGGGGGCCGCATACGCTCGTCTGCCAGACGCCTCCTCCTCCCTCAAGCCCACCGGTATTTGAACGTCTGCCCCCTCTCTCAGCTCCGTTAACTACTAACCAAAACCGTTATGCAATTCAGGTGTCGTGCGCTTTGCCTCCATCATATTCACATCGCTAATCGTACGCGAGGGTCTCGACGAAGGGTGTTGTACGCGCGAGGAATGCACTGCTATTATCTACCAAAAGCACGCGTGCGTATCGAAGAAGCGCAACGGCGGCGTTTTTGAGTTCCCAACGTATCAGCGGAGCCCCAAACCTTCTCAAGGAGAGAGGGCGGAGGAAGGAGAGTCCTGATGCTCTTCCACCATCACCCCACCTGGCCCCTCTTGTAAAAGCCCGCTCCTTGGTGACCAGGCAGCAATGCGGTGTGCACAGCGCGATAAATTTCGCAGAGCAGTCTCTGATCTATTCGCATCGCCTTCTGTGTTCCTTATTCGCAACGCAAGAATGTAAAACCTTAAAAGTCACAAGATGTCGACCAACAAGGTCGGCGCTGCGCAACCCAGCCTCTTACCCTTTTCCCCGGGAAGGGGGGGGTATTGGGAGGGCCTTATGCGCAACTTCCAAACCTCTACACGCATAATGGATTAATGATTCATCCCCAAAGAAAGAAAGAAAAAAGAAAAAAAGCGGGCTGCCAGTGGAAGGATAAAAAACACGACGTAACCATCTGGCGAGCTTTCTCTTTGTCCACATACATCAGCCTCTGTGCCCAAGAAGCAACAGCTGCTATTAGACCAAGTAGCGCACACAAACATACACACACACACACACATATATATCGGGCACCGCTGCTGCCGGCTACCCCACTTGCTAGGCGCAACGTATGTTTTCAGCGCGGCGCTGTGGACTAGCTCATTTCTCGGCTGACGGCCTGCACGCCAGCAACGGCGCCATGAGATCCCGGCTGACGGCCCCCCGATGGAGTCTGCCGTTCGCACCGCGCTTCAAACCGGCTACGTCACCCCCCTGCTGCATCTCCCCTTCCTCCTCCCCTTCGCCAACCACCACAACCACCATTACGTCCGCCTCTCCTGAACTGCTGCTACCCCCCCGGCCGCCCCGCCCCTTCCTCGTCCCCTTCCCCTTCCGCCTCCCCTGCCCCTCCCCTTCTTCTTCCTCCTCCAGCCTCTGCCACTCATCCACCCACCTTGCACCAATCAGTGCAGCCACCACCATTGCTAGCTGCACACCCGACATGGCCAGCGCTACCGCCATCAGGGCGCCATACCCCAACCGCGTGTGCGCCGCCAGCCAGGGGACAGCGGCGGGACACAGGGTGGAGGCCAGGCCGGCGACCGAGCTCAAAATACCGTTCGTGAACCCGTCCAGCTGCAGGTGGTCGCCGGTGAGGCTGACCGTGTTCGCAAAGCCCGTGGAGACGCCCACCCCCACCAGGCAGACGGCCGTGTACAGCGCCCACACCGGCAGACTGTCAGCTAAGGCAGTGCCATCGCCGCCGCCTGCAGCCGCAGCCGCAGCAGCTGTGGCTTCGGCAGTGGCGGCAGCGTGTGGGAAGAGCCAGGAGATCTGCACGAGTGGTCAGAAGCGAGTTGGGGAGATTCGGGTTTAGGGGAGTGGCCTAATTAGGACTGCGGACACTATTATCAGATAGACACCGTCTAGCCGCGGTCCGTCCCGGCAGCCGTCACCCTGTCCTTGAGCACGGTACGAATCATAACACTTGCCCGTTCCCCACTCGGCGCTGAGTCCCGCCCTTGCCGCCTCTTTCTCTATCCCTCTCCCCACTCAGCGCCTCTCGTCTCGTGTCGGGACGAGCCCGCAACCGACCCCAACCCCCACACCTTGGGCAGCCCCATCACCGCCAGGCCCGCTCCTGCCACTGCGAAGGGACTGGTGATGAGCAGCACTCGGGAGGCGTGCAGGAAGGGGGCGGCTGCCACCGCCGCCATACGCGTGCCCGTGAAGGCGGCCCAATAGGCTGCCGTCACGGCGTGAGCGGTTGCTTCGTCCAGGCCGGCGGCTCGCTGGCAGTAAGTGGTGACCCAGGCGCCAAAGGAAGCCTGCAGGGACCGGAGGGACGGACAGCAGATTAGCTTAGCTGGAAGCGTTTGCGTGTGTATCGGGGGGGGGGGGTGTATGCACCGCGGGAGAGAGAGGGCATCGGTATTGCCGCTGACCACTTTTGTGATGTAAAAGCGCAAGTTGTCTGTGGTCTGAGCTATGCAGATATTTCTGACGTCGTCAAACATAAAAAAGATGAAACATCAGAACCGAAGCGTCAAATATTCGGGGGTCTAACTGGGCCCTGTGCAGCGTAGCGTAATTCGGCCATTCCAAACGCAGCAAGGTAAGCATCGAATGCCGTACCTGCGTTGAGATATTGGCGAAAAGCAGGATCACGACCGGCAGCAGTACGGGCCAGCCCATCCGAAGCTCATGGAGGTAACGGCGGAAGAGGGCAGCCGTCGGCGACAGCGGCGGCGGCGGCGAAGTGGTCGATGCCGCCGCGGCCAATGGCCCGCCGCCGCTCCCGACCTCTTCGCCCCCGTTGCCCTCGACTTCGAACTGTGAGTCCGCCGCGGCTGCGGAGGGAACCCTGTCCCCCCGCCACCAGCCGCCTGGCGGATTCATTGATGCGCCATCTGCACCAAATCGTTGCTGCTGCTCACGCTGCCCCTGGAGCAGCTTGATCTGAGCCGCCGCCGCGGACAGAATGTCCGATGCGGTATTGTGCAGCTGCGCCGCCCTGGCACTGCCGCCGCCGCTGACGCTGCCGGAGACCGCAGCGGGGAGGCCAGTATCAGCACCAGCAGTAGAAGCGGTAGCTGCGGCGCCGAACACGGGCTCCTCGCCGTTCTGATCCGGGGATCCCGACCCGGTCTCGTCCCAAGCGGTTGGGGAAGTGGACAGCGCGCTACCGAAGCCACCTTCGGTGCCGCTGATAGAGCCACCGCCGCCGATGCCTCCGCTGTTGCTGTGGCCGTCGCACATCAGCGTTGCCGGTAACATGCTTTTGGATTCCGTCCCCGTCGATGGATCCTGCGCAGCAAGGCAGGCATTGCTAGCGGCAGCAAGGTCTGCCGCTGACAGCTGCGCGATGGGGCTGGCTGTCACGCCATCAGGGCTTGTCGTACTGGAGGTGCCCCAGGCGGCACTGCCTTCCGCCGCCGACGCCGGCGGAGCCCCCAAGGCGTCGACACCGGTGTCGAAAATGCCTGTCGATGATTCCAGACCGCTGTACGACACGTACAGGTACGTACGATTTGTGCATATCATGACATGCCACGAGCGGAACACAAAAACGTCAACGGTTGCTGGGGACTAGGAAAGAGGGTTTAAGACGAGGATTGGCGGCTGTCTTTCATGTGGCGGCTAAGGGTTCCGCTCCTAAGCTGCTTAACGAACATTGACGCCCCCCCCCCGCCGCGCAAACCCCATCTCCTTTGACGGATCCCCATCTCCTCATGGGACTTGCTCCGAAACCTTTCCTCCAGCCCTAAGAAATCCAAACAAATGTATTTATATCCCCTGACCTGCCGCAAGCTAACACTACACGTCCTCACCCGAGGTCCAGCACCGACGCGAAAGACGGCGAGCTGCGTATTTCCTGAAAACTGCCGCTGCTGGCCCTACCGCTGGAGCTGCTGCTCTTGCCGCTAGCAGCTGCTCGTTGGGGCTTGACTCGCTGAGTGAGCGACTGGCGGCCCTCACCAACGGCGCCATCCTCATTTTGATGCTGGTGGTGGTGGTGGTGGTGCGGCTCGGGCCGCTGCGGACTGGGGAGGCTAGCCGCCCAGATCGCGCAGGTCGCAGCACCTGTGCAGTGTGGCGGATTGCCGGCATGCGAACATTGAAGGGGCCGGAATGGGTACGTTGAAAGGACGTCAGGACCACATGAATACCTGACGCTGAAGGGAGGAAACAAGCAGGGGGAACTCGCAAAGCAGGGCACGGCGGGGGCGGGGATGCACCCTGTAGTGCCGGCTGGAGTTCACGTGCGCAACATACCACACAGACAGCATGCCGGCGTGCGTTAAGCCACATACCTGCGGCCACGGCGTAGTAAGCAAGCGCCGCTGGTCCGCCGCGCAGGGAGAACGGGGTTCCATCTCCCACACCATAACCATCAGTCCCGCCGGCATCGCTGTCGTGGCCCTGCCCGCCTCCACCTCTTTCCCCTCCACCTCTGCTGGCCAGATCCGCCAGCACTGGCGCCAAGAAGCAGCCCACGCCGAAAAGTGCTGAGGCGAGGTTGAGCCAGGCGCCTTGCGAGGCGGGGTAACGCCAGAGGATCAGTGCGTTGGCACCTGGCGGGCGGAGTCATTTAGAAACAGGGAGAGAAGGCTCAGGAGAGGGTGGCATCGGAATACAAGGGCGTCGAAATTCGGCAAGTAATGAACCTTTTTGCTGTCAGCCCCTGAGGCCGCAGGAGAATATTCTTCAAGTAAAGGAATCTCTGAAGACACCGCAACATCCTCATGATGTCGAAAGTGGCTGCATCTTAAGGTGCATGTCAGGCGGTAAAGTAGTAGCTGCTCTGCTGATTGAAAAAACGTGAGGACGTCAATGACGACATGCGTGAGAAGTAACCCGCATCGAGTACAATGCAGTACTTGTGTGTGACGGGGCGCTCCCTGGGGTCCATCAGTTTGACCCAGGATTGCGATTGGCGCAACCGAAAAGGTACACGCAGCGGGCAGCCATGGTGGTGGCGGTGGTAAAAGAGATGAGAGCGGGCCGCACCTGTGGTAATGGCGTTGAACGTTAGTGCGGCTGCGCAATAGGTTGCTGCCAGGACCGCCAAATGGGCGCAATGTGGCAGCAGAAAGAACGTGACGGCCTGGAAACGGTGTTGGGGGCCACAGCAGTTAGGGGCAGCCGAATTCTTGAAGGAAGCTTTGGAAGGCAGGATCAGAGCGCAGCAAAATTCGAAAGCAACTGGGATGGAGAGATGGCAGAGGGAGGGCAAAAGTGGAGAGCTGGTCAGCCCGGTGTCTGCATACCGCTGTACAGAATTGGCTGCCATTCCGTACCGCATACGGGATGGCAGGCTTATTTGTTGAGACACCCTTGTCATTTCGCGGTGTGCTGTTCAAAAGACAAATGAACGGCTCGCATTAGCGAATGATGTCTACCATATCCCTCTGCCGCACCTGGAGGACTAAAGCGCTTGTCAGGACTGTGTGCCCGGGTAGTCTGTCCAATAGCCAGCCGGCAGGAAGGCCGCCGAGCAGGAGGCCGATGCCACCAAGGCCCACAACTGCATTAACACGGAATGATACCAACCAAAAACGGCGGGTGGGGATTGAGGCGTCCTCCGTCAGCAGCTGGCATACCTACGTCTCAATAGGAACGGCAAACGCACAGTGAATTATACGCAAATGGGAAAATAAAAGACACGACTTTTATCAATGAAATGTTGCTTGCTCCGTCCTGCTGAGTCAACTATTTAACCTATTGACGAGGCGGCCGACACAATTCACACGATGTATACCAACTTACCTCCCCCCAGCGCCGCCTCGGTAGCTCCAACTTGAGCAGCCAAGCTGTCAACTGTTGGTCCGACAATGTTAAGCTCAATTCCTAAAATTAATGAAGCCAAGCAGTAAAGGCTACCATGCGATAAGCCGGCAAATGGAGAGCTATTGGACTGGGGCATTTGTCACTAGTATGGATTATAAAGAAATCCGGAGCAGGAACTTCGCGCGCAGCAGGTAACAGGAAGTAGTGTCGGTAGTCTATTCCCTCCTTTGAGTAAGGCCAACGGCAGATATGGCGAACAAGCATTAATCAAGTGGCCATCCATGTAAGTGATGACATTTAGGGTTAAGTTGACCGAGGTTCCTGTGAGCCGGCTGTTAACTCGGGTGTCGGGGAGTGGCGCAGCGGCCTGATATGTTCGTTGGCCAAGTGGAGGTTTTAAAGCCAGTCTTAAGCTGAGCTAGACTGGCAACCAAGCTCACTACCTTTCATATGTAGAGAATTTAGCCAAGTTTTCTTGAGTCCTTCTGCTGGCGGCGCCATGCTGGTCCATGATGCAATCCGATGGATTCAGCTGACCGCCATGATGGGACGAACGTACGGCAAAAAATCTCGAAGCGAGTAACTTTATATCATTGCAAAAATTTACATGTCCAGCACGTACAGCGACATGCATAAAGCAAGGCCGTCCGCCGAGAGTTCACAACATATACGCACGCTCCATTTGATACAGTCAAGGACCCCGTCAAGGACACCATCCGAAAGGTCAAAGCTCCCGTCGCTAAAGCTCGCAAAGCCCTTGCCTAAACCAAGTTCTAAGTTGTTAAGCCAGAGAGCTAGATCCTGGCAGTCCACACCTTTCCTACAGCTGTTCGCCAGTAAGCCCCGCACAGCATACTGAAGCCAATACTGCCGCCGCATTAGGAACTGACCGGAGCCGGAGCCGAACGAAACCGGAGCCATCGCGCCCGTGCATTCGGACCGAATGCTTATGCCGCTGCAGCCGTCTTCCCACACGCTGTTTATGCACCGCAGATCGTTGCATCACTTGTCGAAAGCCTTCTCGGCAATGCCCACCAATCGGTCGGGGTCCAGCAGCTTGTGCTGCAGGTGATCGTGCATCTCATAGCTCCAATACCACTGGCGGCCAATGATCTTGACAGTCAAACCTGTAAAGCGTCATGCAGGCGGGAGGGATGTTGGCCCATATGCTACTGCATAGTCCAGCAGGACTGCGACGACATGTCGTGAACCACTCGTCCCTCCCACTCGGGATTTTTCTCGCCCAAATCTTTCGGCGTGGCGCATACTCCGACCAAAAGTGCTCTTTACTTTTCCACCCTGACAACAGCTCCGAACGCCAACGCATCCCCCATGCAACTGTAACGAATGTTGATAGCAGCCCTTCTCTACCTGGCCTCTCGGTGTGCTGATCGAGCGAGTAGATCAGGGTCAAAGAGGGGATGGCGATGGTAACAACGATGATCGTGGGAATGATAGTCCAGATGACCTCTAGGGTCGTGTGGTGCGTCAGCTTCTCAGGCTTGATAACGCGCGAGTAGTGGAATTTTGTCACGATCTGCAGCAGCAAAAGATCATTGTCAGGGAGCCATCGACGCAGGCCCAGGTGACGGTATGCATGGGCCTTTCAAAAATCGTCCTTAAGACCCGAAATGTCAGGACCCTGCACACGAGGGATTGGAGACCACCTTACAACAGAGACAGTGCAACGACACGATGGTGAAAGATGATATGCCCGCCAGGCGTTTTATGCACCGGAACCTCGGAGCCCGGTGCTGCGCCTCTGATGCCGCCAAATCCGTGAACAGCCCGGAGGCCTGTACGCCGCCAATTCCAATCACCCTTCGAAATCCCTTTCTAGCCAGTTAAGCAAAAAGAGGGGTCGCCTTTAAACGCTGCCTCCCCCCCCGCACTCTTCCGGCAGGGTGACAGGACGACACCACACCCGTGCAAGAAAGGTCGCACCCATTGCGAATCCGCGAAGCAGCCATATCCCTCCGGAAACTACCTCACAGCAGTGGCCTAACAGGAACACTTGATTACAGACACTTGCCCCTGGCAATAGCTAATCAGCTCAATCTCATCCACTCAACTGGGTTCGCTACTTCCCCTGACTCACCTGGAATATCATGTAAAGGACCAGGGTGATGATGGTGATGAGGAAGAAGGTAATGTCATGGTGTAGGTCCACCATGGCCTATGGGGCCACAAGGCAGGGATCCCAGGCGGCCAGGGGGGGCTCGAACATATGGGCACCGGGTAAGCAGGGATTGCTGGTTGCCGTGAAGTAGTGGACATAGGGACTTCCATTTACCCCACTATTTTCGCACCGCGGCGATCCTCTTTGCGAGCAGGGTTCCTAGCAGCGCCACTGCCTGCGCACAACGTGGAAACCCCCGACGCCACCCATTGCTTCACGACAACACCCTTCCCGTTCTCAGTTATCACCATCCAACCGCTGCCACCTCTTTAATTGCGTGCTGCCGTCTCGCTATGCCACCAGCATAGGCCCACATGACTTGTGCGTCCACTCCATTATCAACCAGATCTTCCCCTATTAAATCCAACGATTCCCGTGATCCCATGCGACTATGGCCACAGTCCGTATGACGAACCGGCTATGGAAAGAAAAAAACCTTTGCGCAATTGATGCTTGTCAACTGATCCTTTGACATCAAATAAAATGCAGCCTTTCCAGAGAGCGCAAGGGGCACCGCACCTGGGCTGTGCTGGTGGCTGTGTCCTGGAAGCCCAGCTGCCACCGCTCCGGGGAATCTGCTGCCGTAGTGGTAGCCGTCAGGCCCAGCGCTGCAGCCATTGCGGCCGCCAGCTATGTTTGTCACGGACGATGCAGGCGTGGGATGCACAAGATTATGTTTCAGAATGATGGTACGCACTGTCAAGTCCAAGATCCCTTCACACCCAAGGGGCTTCCCTCAAAGTGTTCTCCCCAGAGGTGTTCTCCAAAATTGTGGTATAAAACCCAGGCGGGAAAGGCGTCGTCCCTCTGCCAGTAAGATGTAAACCTTGTACGGACCCTATGGCACGGACGCAGGATGGGCCCCGTGGTTGTAAACTAATCCCGTTATTTGCCAGGCTCGCACCTTCAGCACCTTCTTCAAGCCCGCAAACTTATCAGCTGGCTGCTGCGCAGCGGCCGCTGGCGCAGCAGCTGCAGCTGCGCCCGCAGGGCTGTTGGTCGCAAGGCCGCGAATGCTGAACGGCTTGTTAGATTTCAGGATAATACCACCTGCATTTCATCAAAATCCGTATAAAGGCTGGATATTGTGACAACGGGTGCGCTGCTTCCGACTTACTACCAATCAGACCCTTCCGCTTAGCGGCCAAAGCAGCCACTGCCTCGCTGGAGTACTGAGGAATGGTCTGCATGCATAAACGATTTCGGGCGGCAAGAAGTTGCAACCTAATCCTGGTAGATAAACTCCCATCAGGAGCGGCACTCCAGCCGCTCACGTTCCACTCCATACCTGCGCTACGCCCTCGGAAGCTGCAACCTGCTGCAGTTACATAAAGAGAATTGGGGCATCAGAAGTAACAACGATAGCAAACAATAGTACGCCGGAACCGTTTATCGCCCAAAGGGATTACCTGGGCCGCCGCGCCCTCCGCCTTGGAGGAAAAGAGCATCGCATTCCATAATAGCTTGCTGCTTCCCGCGCCTTGGTTGTTGAAGCTCTGCACACCGAGGGGAGGGGTCAAGCCCTTTGCCCCGACACTAGGACGATATCCCCTGCCGGTAACCATTCCGCACCTGCACCAGACCGCTGCCGCAGAGCAGACGGTTGGCTGCGAGGCCGGACTGGCGCAGCATCCTAGACGCTAGCTTTGCCGAAACTTAGCGTAGGAATGTACCGTCCAGGACGCAAGTACTCTCACGCACAGGAACCTAACCTTTTCTAACTCCAGCTACAACTATCCTAAGAATGGTTTGTATTCGGATGCAAAAGTTTGGTCACAGGCTGTACGTTAGGTCCAGGGTTGCCTGCTCGGTTATGAGCCCTTGTGATGCATTTGGCATATTATGATATACCACGACACATTACAATAACGTATTACTTAATGTCTAAATATCAGCCTACCATGAGCCCCACATCTGACTTTGTGTCAAGTCATCTCGGCTCGCATGTGCCTCCAATAACGGGGTCGCGTGCAACCTCTTATTCTGTGGTTAGTATCTAGGTAGGAGCTGGAGCCCTTACATCCTCCTGACAATGCCCATTGTCCTCCGCCGGTCCGAAGTGGTGGTCCGCGCCAAACAGACAGGGTTTTCAAACCCCAAAGCCCAAACCCCAGATCTCTTGGTGCGCCCTCCGCTCACAGCTTAATGTCAAGAAACATTTGCAGTCTTGTCTTTCAACACCAAAGGCCGTGACATTCGTGCAAACTTAAGCTAAACACGCATCTTGAGGGCAGCAGGGAGCTTTGACCTATTACACCCTCTCTCCGGCCCCCCCCCCCGCAAACGCGATCTTTGTCAGCGGGTCATTGCTGACCCGCTGCACAACTTTCAGGATATCAAAGGGGCTCCAGTCCTGTCACCAGCCCCAAGCGTTCACAGCTCTGTCACAGCCACCGGCACACGGTTTCGCGCATCCATCCAGATGCACCTGTCATCTCTGGGATGTCGTTGCGTGAACGTTTGCACCCCTATGCGTGAATATAGTATAGTAAGCATGGTCAAATAATTCGTACCAAACAAGTGGGGCCCCCATACGGTATTGCGTGGCACTGTATCTTAAATCATGATCCTGCCCCTTCTGCCTACACGCACGTAATATGTATCCGTAAACGATGTTATCACCTTCCCTAACGATCCCACTTTCTTGGTCTGAATATAAGCCTACCTACGATGTCACTCGCACGCAGCGGCCACTGCAGACGAGGACTTGTCCGACTGCAAACCCCAGACCTATCCTACAAAGCGAAAGCCCTCACGCGCGAGGAGCTCCCCTCTCGCCTAACGCAATGCTGCCCTGCCCCCTGACTAAATCCAATGCGCTGTACTCCGTCCGTGGCTCCTGTCCCAAAGTATCGCAGGTTTGGGCCTCCAAACACAGCAGCACACACGGGACCATCACCGATTGCGGAAAGCTCCAGCAGCCTCCGAAACCAATTGTCCCGTCTGGAAGTTAGCCGAATCTCATCTCGGTACCTCGTGCCTCAGCTTCTCCCCCCTCGCTCAGAACTTTTTGGCCGCTGATTTCTTTCTGCGCACCGCCTTTTTGCGCTTGGGCAGATTGGCTCGCACCGCTTCCTGCACCGCCGTCATGATCTCACGGTTAAGGCGTGGCGTAATACGGAACTTGCGGATGTGCTTTTGCTCCTGCAGGAATGGCAACATTGCCTTGGCTCCAACGTCACCTGCGTCCATTTAGCATGAAAGGCGGCAGGTCCAGGCGTTATAGGGAGCAGGGAGTACGAGGCGGCAGAGAACACGAGAGCAGGATGGGCCACGAGGCAACGACGGAGTAGGTAAGGACTAAGGAGGAAGAGCTATTGCATGGCCATTTCGGAGCGATGACCGCGGCCAGAATTAGGGTAGAAACTTTTTCGGCAAGAATTTTAGGGTAGCAAATTGAACGCGACGACAGCCGCTTGCGTTTCCTGCGCGAAAGATACCTAGACGCAAGTGGACGCCATCCAAGCCGCCAGACACACCGAGCAAGAGGACCGTGGCATAAACAAAAGAACGGTGCCGTGGGTGATCGGGGTCGCGCAGCGGTCGCCAGCGTTGACTGTTGTGGTGTCAGGAGGACTCCGCCTGGGTGCGCTGTGCCAGCATCTCCTTATTCCCTGACCTCACCTATGTGGTTTCCGTCTAGGTCCAGCTGATCGATGTTGGTGTTGGCTGCCAGGCAGTCAGTCAACGCCTGCAGGGCCTCCAAGTCGGCTGGCTCCGAAGCCAACGCAATGTCCGGCATATGCAGAACCTGGTCGCCACAATCACCAACACGGTAGCACCAGCATCCCGTGTTGAAATTCGGGTTAACCTGGGACTGACAGTGGGTAAGCTTGCAGGGCGAAGGAGCTTCTGGCAGCGTATGATAAAGTCCATCAGACATCTACTGACGTGTTGGTGTCTGTGGTTGTACACCTCTGGCACGGAGTCATTCGGGTGTTATCGTGTGTGCCAGGTTATCGTACTGGCTACCGGTACGGCGACGTGTCGTGGGAAGAGGGGCAAGGTAGCTGCAGTAAAATGGTGTACCGCAACGAAGTTACGAAAGTTCTGTCGGTGTGTACGGCTACGGCAGAACAGCTCGTCTTATACCTTCAATGATGTCATGTGGGTCAGGGACACTGCTAACGCCGCCAGCCCCGCGGCGCACAGAGGATTGTGACCCAGGTTGAGCACCTTTAGCCTGGACAACGGGAGGGCAGTATTGGAGATACAGTGCCCATGAATGAACGGGAATGGAACATGGGGCGGACTAACAGCATCGGTTGTTTTTCATCGTGGGTGTGACATGAACGAACCTGGCGGCATTGTCAGTTTCATCATCTATTGGGCCAGCCAAGCTCATTCGTCACGAGGGACCAAACATTCCCCCCTCACTTCCTCCCCGCAACCAGCCGTACACAGTAGTAACTACCCCCCCTCGCTGTAACACACAGCAAGCCGTAAAACAGATAATGCACACCACCAGACCCGTTGTTCCTTCGTCGTTGCTTCGCTGAAGCCTTTTTTCCCGCCTGCCTTGACCGTTCTCTTGGCAGGGGTGCAGCAGCACTTCCTGCCGCCACCCACCGGGTCCCTGTCCTCGGCACTGAACCCTTTTTCGCGAAGTGCACCTACCTGTCGTTTATCACACCAACACCCGGACCCCTCTTTGATCGCGTTCTTGGTCCCACCCGACCTTCCCCGTCCTGCCGCCCTCGTTACGCGCTCACTTGGGCTGCAGCTCCGCGAGCAGTGCATTTTTATCAGGTCTGAGGCTATCCGCAAGAGCTATGGCACCTTCAGGACCGATGCCGCAATGCGCCATGGAAAGCTGCTGCAGTGGCTTGCAACTGATGCGACGGAGGATGACAGGGTGCGGATAAAAACGGATGTGTGAGACAACAGGCAGGAGGGGTAAGTAAAGTGACTACCCGTAGTTTGACACTGTGGGAAGGCCGTCGCCGGCCCCAAAACTCCTGACAGTCTCGGCCCCCCTACCTCTACTAGGTTACAGTATTTCCCTGCAAGTAGCAATGTAGCTCCTACCGTTGCAGCCCTGGCGCCAAAAGTCTGATCCCGATGTCCCCCAACTGGTTGTGATCCAAGACCAGGACCTGCGGAAACAACACCCAACCCACGGTAAGGGGTAAGCTTTGTCAGGGGGGGGCCCGAGGATTCGGGGTGGCTACGTAAGGGCTTGCCACGATGTGGCTACGTCGCGGGCATAACGCTGTTAGTACGACATTCAGTTTTTTGGTCTCTGATCTTCAGATGGCGTTAGTGAACTGCAAAGATGACGGTTGCGAGGGCAGCATATATAAATTACTAATAACGCCAGGCATGAGCCAAAGGCCGTATCCTAGGTCTGACCCCAATCCCACCTGTAACATGTGACCCTGCGTCCCCAGTGCAAGAGAGAATTCCCGAAGTACCGCGTTGCTGAAGGCCTGCATGTGGCGGTTGGGCAGTTGGGGAGCCCGGTGCGGTTTCGATTTGCGTGTCGGGCAGTCGCTGGAATGGCCGGGCCCCAGGGCTCAAGGAAATAGGGGTGAGGAGGGCGATGACAGACGGAACCTGAGAAGTCGGCAGATTGCCTATTTCAAATATTTGATGGTCTGCTCCTAGGCGGTTTGCAAGAGGACCACGATGCCATGCATGACGACTGTCAAAGGCAATTCAACGGTAAAAGACTGAGAGGTGCTCGCCGACATAGAGGGAGAGACGGGGAAGTGGACAGGGCCGCTAACGTAAAAAGAGCCACATTCTGGCAGCGGTAACAGTCAGTAGAGGTAAGGCGCGTCCTGATACGGCACACTGTACGCCATACCTGCGGCCTGCTGGGTCGCAACAGTGGCCGTCCATCAGCGGCCTGAGATGAGACCAGGGCCGAGCCGGTGTCAGTGGAAGGGGCAGCGGCTCGCGCCTGGTCTATCTGGTCGTACAGTACGGTTGTGGCGCCGTACGATGTTGAGGCCATGAGGTTGGAAAGCTGGCGCTCCAGTGAGGCGATGTCCACCCCTAATCACATTCCCAACAGGTAGAATCAGTGTGTGTATATATGGGGTAAATCTTAGGTGAAAGCAGGGGTAGCGATGTGGAAGTAAGCAGGCCTACGGCCAGTACGGCGGCAGCGGCGGGTCGGCTCACGGCGGGCGAGAGTTCGCCCGCGAGAAGGAAAGGAGGAGGAGATCTCAGCCTTCTCCCAGTGACGACGCTCCGCCTACCTCTACCACCCCACCAAGCAGCTATGCTCCTCCTCGCCCTGCTCCTTGGACTACGGATGATAGGAGCGTGGTCATTCACAGCCCCGCCCTGCTCCGGTCTCGTCCCGCCCTATCCATCCGCCTTCATTCCGCCATACCTGCCTCTGCTGCCGGGTCGCGCTGCATCCGAATGGTGTCCATCGTCACGTCCTGTGTGCGCCCCACAACGAGGCTGGGCAGCTGGAAGCCCGGTCCACGGGTCACCATGCCGCCCACGCCGTTGACCAGGTCAAGGTAACGCTCAGGCCTGTTGGGTCGCGACCGCGGTGAAGGCACAGGCTTAATCCAAGAACAGGGAAAGGCCGAACACCAGAAAGCAAAGGATAGGGATACTAGGATGACCGGGATGGGACCCAACAGCAATTACTGGACCGGCGTTGCGGCTGCAGCTGCGTCTATGCACGGACGGGTGCGGGGTACGGCGTTTGTGGCGTTCAAAACGGGGATAACATAAGGGCGGCCGGGCTGTACAAGAAGCACTACGAGCCTTTCTGTCTGTCATCCTGGGGCCGTCCTGTTTGCACAAAGCGGGTTGGATGCCACATGGAGTGTGCGCGGAGGAACGCAGGCGCGCTAATACTTCTTCTGCGCAATTGACGTTGTGATCATTTCGAGCATGGGCCAATATGTATGTGGCGCAAGTTGCAGCACGAGATAGGCGACCTGCTAATACCTTGCAGCCTTGCAAACCTTCTGAAGATTTAGGTTGAGACTGAAGGTTGCAGAACCACGTGCGATGGCATATTTGATCATGATGGTCCTCTGCTGGAGTTTCGCTTCTTTGCCAGCGTCTACGTTTGGCCGGCCCCAACCGTATCCACCCAGCCACCTACCATCGCTCCGCCGGCAACTGTGCACCATCGCTCACGACCTGGATCATGCGTGGCTTGGACCCGATCCACGTCTTATGCGCTGCAGCTCGAACCAACTGGGACAGCACGTGAAGCCCCTACGGACATCCCACAGGCATGTACCAACTGAGCATTGGTCCAGTGAGATACATTATGTGCACAGGAATGTTTGCCCATCTGCGCTATTCGGCTTCCTGTTGCTCCCTTACCCCCTTACTCCCCTCCCTTACATCCTCAGCACTAATACTTGATATCCGTGTGAGTACATCTTTCCGTATAGATTGAATATGTTACCAAGTGGTGGTCTTCGGTGGCCAGTGAGGCCGTGGGACGCCGTCTGAGAGGACGCCCCCAAACCCGGATTCCCAAGCCCTGCTTGCTGCGTCAACCCGGAACCAACACTGCAACGCCTTTCTAGTCGCCCGCCACAACCGGATCCCGCAGCCCCCAACCCACCTCATCGCCGATATTGCAGCCCCAACACACGAGATTCCGAATGGGAGCGTACCCTGTATGCGATTGAAGAAACGACCAACCAAGAACGCGTTTGTGAGTATCCGGGGCCGCGGCAGTGCTTGCATTGGCGGCACAAATTTCCTCTTGTCATCCCAAAAGAGCCAACCTGAACGGCTCCACATAGCACCACAAAACTGGCATGGTAAAGAGCACCGCAAACCGCAACAGTGCAATATCCAGGGGGAAACTGTATGGAATGCGCACGGTGCTTGGGAGCAACCACGAGGGCATGTGCGGCAGCAATACCATAACAGGCGTGACTCGCGAAAGGGATGGCATAGTGAGATTTCCTTGTCCCAGTCATGACGCAACACCGCTTCAGTCCTGCCCCTGTACCACGTTGCCGCACCGCAGTTCCGGGATTGTCGTGGCAAAAGTTGAAGAGCACTGTGCTCGCGCGCAAGCCCTACTCCCAAGCATCGAGGACGCAGCCAGAATCCGTGTTGTGGAACACCCTAAGTGATCAGCATAGATCCTTACCTGCCATCGCGTCCAGCACAGCACAAAGCGAGCTGCTATTGTTCTGGGGACCAAGGAGGACCACCTTGGGTGACAACATAAAATTAGGGGCCAATGTTAATGGCGCGTGCCATATGGGGGTAAATTTTCCGAAAATGCCCTGATTACAGCATCGAGTTGCGTGCAGATTGACTATTTGAATGTACTAGGTCTATAGCGCTGGTGTGGTTTGCCCATAAACCCTTCGTTCTTGCACCTTGTCAACGCCTTTGCAGATGATTAGCTTCTTTTCAGCCTCCTCGAGCAGCAGCTTGTCGGGAGTTACTCCATAGGCTTTACATGCAGCCTTATAGACTGTAATGAAGGCCGTAAGTTGGCTCATAGCCAGCACTGCACAATAAAGGGTCGAATGCGCGCACATGTCTGTTGTGACTTTACCAGAAATATGGGGAACGAGTATGAATGCTTACACTTCTTAGGACCCTTCTTCTCCTTAGGTGCCATATCGCTTATTGTCGCGGCACCCTAGGGACGCGTGGCTGCGTGCAAGTCCGTATTAAGCTGAAGACAAGAGCAAAAGCCACTTAAGGTTAGACCCTCTACAGTAGTGTAATAAACATGAGGAATATTACTTCCTTCGCATCCATGTCATTTAGAGTTTACTAATTCCGTACGGTTTCAGATGAGCAAGTGTGAGCCGGAGTAAAGGCTGTACGCTGCGTCCGTTCACTTAAGCCGTGATCTCTCTCGTCTTATTCAACAATTCGTTTGATGTACATGCGTTTTCCGTTTACCTCCAGATTGTGCCATGTAAACTATTTGGTCACTTCTGCCTGAAAGACATATGCTCCTCCCGAGCCCCCTCCTGGTCTTGATTCTTCGTCCTGGCGAAGCTTGTTGATTGCACCGTTCTAGTTTCGCTCACACGACCCCTTTCGATGGTGGGCCCGTCTACCCTCCTCTACGCCCCTGTTTTACAACGTTTATTTAGCTATATCACATCCCATGCATAAAGTCGAATTGGAGTCCGGGACTGCAATTTACGGTGGGCGTTGCCCCCGGTTAAGTGCGATGACTAGGGGACGGCTCAGGTGTCTGCCACAAAGGCTCCGTGAATGTTTGACGTCGGCTCCATGGGAGCTTGGGATTTATCGCAATATGCGCTGCCACCATTGAACGAGGAGCTCATTCATCCGAACCGTTTTTCCAACCGTCCCAGCGACTTGCCCCTGCTTTCAACTATAAGGTACAATGTCAATATCATACACCTGTTCCAGTGCATCGCGTAAGACCCCGCCTAGGGCGTGTAATGCAGCAGTCTACTTGAAGGACATGCTCCCCTACTGAGCATTTATAGCTGGTGACTAGCGGGTGGCTACCCGTTTTGTAACTACCATCGATCCCTATGGATACCAAGCCCCAATCGCACGATAATTCAAGGCAATTGTGATGCGTCAGGGCCATGGTCGAAAATGCCAACTTGCTAAGCTCCTGGGAACACAGCATCAACACGACGAATGCAAGCAGGCAACATTCAAGGACCCTCTGTGCGGGATAGGAGCTTACATCTGGGCTTTCAAGAAAGATCAAACAGTGCTGCTGACTTGTGCCACAGTGAGGCTCCCGTACGTATAACGATCCGCATCCAACCTTTTGGTGCCGACTGCATCCGCATTTTACATCCTTACTACATGAGAACCAGGTGCCTCCTACATATCCTACGCACACCTGGACCTTACCATGCAGCCTTATCCCATGCCCTACCACAGCACGCGGACACGGCGAGATAGGCCGAGCTGGGCCAAGGTTTTGCACACGAGCTTTAACAATGACACTTAATCATTAAACACAACACAGAAAAACCTTAACCGCATGGAGAGATGCGATATGTGCGCGAAATCAACAACCTACCTGTCAATGCACCTGCAATGGAAGACGTGTCCGCAGCCCGGCAGCAGCCTCAGCTCCTCCCGAGGTGCAAACCCATTCAGACATACGGTGCAAGTCCCAGTACCGTCCGCTAGCCGCCACGCCAGACGGGCCACAAGCGCGCGTTCCCGCTCCACCTCACTGCCACCGCCCTCCTCCCTTTCGGCCATCCCGCCACCCTCATGGCTCTTACCCCTGTGTTTGGGGAGCATCTCTGCGGGTTTACCGTAGAGATACCACTGATCATATGGATCGTACCGGTCGTGTGGGCGGCAGGATCGGTAGTCACGGGGACGAGGTGCGGCACGTGGCGGCGAGACAGCGCTGCTGCTCGAGGATGTCTGGACGTTTGGTGAAGAGGCAGAGGAGGAGGATCCAGAAACTGATTGTCCGTGCAGAGAAACATCGCATAAACGGAATGGATATGCAATTATGGCCATGTTCGGGGAAGGGGATGGGATTCGCGTGGTTGTGTGTGGTCTTGGGCCTCTGTGATCCTGACTTGACGGGCGCAGTCAGGAGCTCAGCCGTAGCTGCAGAGGCCCACCCGTCTGCCTGCCTCCCAGCTTTGGGGAACGGATACTGCTGCATTTGAACCAGCAGCATGCGAACCTTAAAAGTAGTCTTGAAAGCACTCTCGAACACTGAAGGCGCTCGAAGGCGCAGCCTTCCTCATCAGCTTCTGCCCTTGGCGACACCGGGTCACATGGATGAGTGGGACCATGTAGCAGCGCACGCATAAACTCAGTTAACATTGCGCACCTGACCCGACTCTACGTCCAGATCAGCCAGCTCTACCCCGTGCTCCGAAACCGCCAGATTCCTGCGACACCTTCGCTATCCAGCATCGAATGATGATATGCTTAGTTTTGGGAGGAAAGTGCGGAAGCTTTGGATGCTACAATTCGGATTTGTGTGTAACAGGGACACTGCAAAGGGACACTGCAAATGTAGGTGCCAACCCCTTACTCCGGCCTCGGGTGGACGGTAATTGGTGAAGGGATAGTTGAACCTTCACGAATCACGCCTTTGGACACGGAATACACGAATGCATCGGCGATGCACAATCAAGCCTTAATACAGCGAAGGGTACACAGATCGACAGGAGATTATTTTATGCCTTCAATTCGTCAACACCTAGCGTCTAGGCCATACACATATTCACGCATGTTGCAGACGCAACCTACATAATAGGTGCAACAATATCTAAGCGCCCTTCCGGTGCCAGCACTCGCATGTACTCGCCATGCTTGGTCTTAAAGATGATTATGCATCACCTCAAAGCCCGCATTTTAACATTTCTCAGATTTTGCATAAGTTCTGGGTACAGCAAGGCGGCGACTGCGCCACAACCGTACCCTTATCGTGCTCGTATGTATTGACTGACGCAACCAGCAAGGAAATCACCATCAGCCACGGAGCGCATTTTTGCAACCCATACCGCAAGAAAAAACGAGAGGAAAAGCAGAACAACTTTCCAGCAAGACTTAAGTAACACATGGCCCCATCACGTACATTTTCGTGTCCTTATATTAGCTGTGCAGCGGAATTTTGGAGCTGACCCATACATGCACACTTTCATAGATCCACCGCGCGTTGAACGACTTCCGGGAAGAGTCCCACTGGCCCCATCCACTCATTCCTTAACAACAGTATGCCGCGCGCATCACCAAAAATGATCAGTTGTCATCGTCCAGTGAAATGTCCCTGCCGTACCGTCCCTGCCTACTGTTCAGGGGAAAGAACCGGCCCCACTCATGTCACCCCTGGCCATCGACCTGCGCAATACAATGCTATTTTCCATATAGCTCGCTTCACAGGACAGCATTTGACGTCATCGACCTCCGGCCCTCACAATGAGATGGATTCCCCAACTCTCACACAATCACATGCGCATACCCGAGGTGTACAGACGCACAAGCATCCAGCTAACTGAACGCACACAGAAAAATACTTTTGCACCGTGAAGCACTGTGCCAAGGATCGCAAGGGGCCAGCTGCAGCATGTTGCAGTGGACACATCAGCAACTCAAGCCTTGCTAAAAGCCCGCAAAGCTGGGAGTAAACTCCAGCTGAAGACATCAATAGCATTATGCAATCCAAGTGCGACTATGAACACTGCGCCGAAGGGGGGCGCCTCCGTCCAAAGTGCAGGAGTAAGAACAGAACGGCTGCAAGAAAGCCCCAAACGGAAGGCAGCCACCATTCGGCCATATCCCGTAAAGTTCTGCTGTCTGGACCACGATATCCGACGCCAGCAAGAACACTATGGGGCTAGACGGATCGACAGCAAACGAAGCAATCTTGGTGAAAGTCGAAACGGTACGAAGAGGGCGCAAGATGTCACCACGATGAAATCTCCATTTGGGCCATAAAGTTCTCGACGAACACGCGGCGGGACTCCCTTGAAGCGCATCCACATATTCAAGGCCCACAATAGCTGTATAAACCCATACCCTCACCACACAACTAATTGCCAATGGGAAGACCAATTACTAGAGGCCCGGAGAGAGCCTCATTATCAAACAACCGGATCTCAGAAACAAATGTGCCACATAGGGCGTGCACCACAACGCTTAATTGCTTAATATGGCGCGGCAACGCCGCCGACGGGTAATGTCCATCATGCAGCATCTCCCATCATGCAGCAAAGCTCAGTGATTAATGCTCCGTGCTTAAAAAGTCCAAACCGGGCCGTCTGCAACCCTCATAACCTCGCCCATCGTCCTTGTGCCGTAGCTCGATATGGACTTTACATATCCTCCGACTGGCCTCTCCGGCGCATGTCCTGTTGCCCACCAAGCTCTTGAGCACTGGCTTACCCGACACGACTCTCTGCTGATATCAGTAACAATTAAACACGCTGGAATGTGGATTCATCAGGCAGCATACAAGCGCTGCTACCTGTTTCATTCGCGAATTTTCAGCCGTGAACATGGGCGAATTTACGGGCAATGCCTGACATAGGCAACCCGTGGCAGAGCCGACTAATGCCCAGGCGTAGGTTTCCATCAATTCGTTCCATCTGTGACGGTTACGAAAGATGCTTGCCAGAGTTGAAAGGCATGCAGATGATGGTCCATCATCCAACCCACTTAGCGGAGAACATGCGAAATTGCGCCATGAACCCAGCCCAGCCACCCAACGGAGAAGAGCTAACGCCAGAGCTCGCTATATTCCCTATACCCTGAGCGCGCAGAATGACTTGCATGCCACGGCAACATGCAGCAAGGCATCAGCTCGCCCAGGCGGTTACATGAATCATGCACGCGGTTATGACGGCAGCTTCAAATCACAAGGTCCCGCTCCGGTGGCGCTGCCCTCCCCTACAACTGCTAATCCTCCATGTTAGGTTGCCACTGCAGCACCTGCACAGCCCTGCGCTCATTGCACAGCACATTCTTTGCCCACGCCAATGTGCACTTTGGCCTTCGCCGCCCCAACCACGGCAGCTTCTCCAGCTGCTATGAATGCTGTCGTATGGATACGCTGACTGCAAAGTCCCCACATGAGGCCCGAGGCTCCCAACTCATGGGCCGTGCGTGGTACATTGGGACGCCCGGCGACCACATTCTGATGGCTGCCGGGGGCTAATCTTGGCAACCGGCAAGGTGGGCTGCGTCCCCGCTGGGGTCGGGCCCCAGGACGTCCTCCCCCGTGCGCATGCCTCCGCGCTTGAACGCCAGCAGCTGTGCTTCCAGCTCCGAACGGAGTTGAGCAAAGGTGGGTCGTCGCGAGGGTTCGCTGTCCAGGCAGGAGCCAACCAAGGACGCAAAATCATGCGCGGCCTTTCGCGGAAAGTTGGGAAAGTTCTCCCGCGCTGCGAAGCCGGAGGGCAATGATCGATAGGACATGCAACAATGGTACATCTCCCACCTGGACGGAAGAGGCGGAAGGAAGGACAGGAGAGAAGGACCAGGTTGAGTGCAGCCCTTACAGGGCTTTAGAGGAGGCCAACAGGGCAGAGGCAGGATAGGAATTACCAACGGATAGACTGACGGATAGTTTAATTTATGTCAAGACCAAGCAATTCCCGTTGCTCAACGACGGATGCTATTCGGGCGCGTCGTAAATACGTGCATCCGCCCTCCGTGCTTTCTTTCCAACACGCCGTGTGCTCACATCATGACGCCCATGGAATACACATCCGCAGCCTTGGTCATGTTACCCCGCGACAGGATTTGCGGGCAGGTGTAGAACGGCTGCGGGGCGAAGCAGGAAAAGTGGAAGAGCGGGGTTGTTGCCCCAAGTATTGGTGCATTAGCTCAGGCCACGAATATTCGGCCGTGCATGGCCGAACGGAATGATTTCCTTAAGTGCTTCCGGTCTGAATCCATGCAAGTTAAGGATCCGCTAAAAGTCAGCCCTGTCGAATCAGGAAACAGTCGCTATAACCGCTGCGCATGCTCTCTTCCCACCGTAATTGCGTCCCGCGTCTATCACGTGACCTCATCACGCTCGGGCTTCAGCATGCCGCGCGTTTTCTTAACTAAGCAACCATGCATCACATCTGAACGCATACCCACTCGTACCGTGCCTCTCCTCATGTTGCTAATATGGCTTTGGTCCGCGCTCATCTTTATGCTTAACCTGCGCGGCACAGTTGTAGCATTTAAAATGCGCGAAATTCTATCCGCAGCTTAAGGAGTGACCTATGAAAGCGACGGAAGCTTGCGAGCATGCATGACGCACTGGCCCTATACCCGCTTGCGACCCAGAAAGCCGTAGGCCGGGCACGCACCCGAAGTCTGCAATCTTGCAAACCGCGCCATATTTCTTCGAGGAGTCGCGCTTTAACAGCACATTGTTCGGGTTCTGCATGAGGGGGAACATATGATCAGTCGATCGTTCAAACATCGCTGTCCAATAGGCGCGATGGCGTACGGATTATACTGCACAGCCACACCGGTATGGTATCACATATGTCGTGCCGCGCGGGGGCGGGTCATACGATGGATGTTTATGTGCATAACTGGGAAACAGAGGAAATGCACATAGGAAACAGAGGGATACAATATAAACCGAGACAGCCAGGCCCCACTGACCAGATCCCCGTGAATGATATTCCTTTCATGCAAGTGCACCAAGCCGCCGGTAAGCTCCAGGGACGTGTCCAAGATCATTTCCTGCACAATCGTGTAAGCCAGATGGGTTTGGAGCAGCAGCAATGCAATAAATTAAAAAGTAACTGCATACATGTGCTAAGGAAGGGTACATGTTCACACGGCGTAGGCAGGCACACCAAGAGCAGCATCTCAAGACGAAGCTCCAGCAGAGGAAATCCACCGCACAAACCCGCAGCGCTGCTGTAAGATGGTGCTCTGGCTTTTCGGGTTTAGGGTTTTCAGCCCTGAAGAACCTGAACAATGCGGTCAGGTACATTCGCCGTGACTCCTTTTGCATCCC
The DNA here is from genome assembly GCA_019650235.1 of Volvox reticuliferus. Lineage (NCBI taxonomy): Eukaryota > Viridiplantae > Chlorophyta > Chlorophyceae > Chlamydomonadales > Volvocaceae > Volvox > Volvox reticuliferus. The sequence goes on along the minus strand of BNCP01000010.1, from coordinate 1,312,570 downwards.
CCTGCTTCTACAGGCCCCAGACGCACCATGCGCGGCTCTCCTTTTTTTGCATCGAAGAACTTCCGTTTTAAGATGGCCGTCCGCAGGGATCCCTGCATAAGTACCACCCAGACAGGCAACCTACAGCAGTTAGCTATGAATTGGATCATTTCGTCCGCATTTAGCCGGTAGAACGAGAGTGGATGACACATGCGCATCGCAGGTCCCCCGTACCTACGTGACCTGCAGGTCCTTGACATATTGCGCGAAACCCCGCTGCATCAGGTCACGTCCTCGTGGAAAGAGAAGTGCTCAGTGCGTTGCTAGTTAGTCGGGAGCTCCGTCCGTGTACATTAGCTGTGGGTACAAATCCGCGCCCATCTGGCAGGCCCCATCCCGTAACTTCTTTACCTGTGCAAGTTAAATGACAGAGGCTTTACCTTACACATGTAAAGAAGCTATGGCGAGGTTCATCCTTACCTTATCCCCCTTTACACCATAATGTTTCTTCCTGCACTATATCGCACTGCTTACCCCATCACAGTATTCTTGTATGAGGTAGAGCTTCCAGTCTAGGATGGGGCGCTTGTCGATAATCTTCATTCCCCCTCCACCGCCGCCGTTCTGGCCGTTGGCGGGCCCTTGGCAGCAGTCAGGCGTCTCCGGATCGGACGCGACTTGCACTCTGCGGGTTATGAACATGTGCGTGCCCACGCGTTATATAGATTAGAGGCCCGTAAAACTGGCAGGAACAAAGTTGGTGCTAGTGCCCCTGTCCCGCCACCGTAACGTGCTCTCGTGTAATTTCTGTTCACGCATCGATGTATATTGGTATTGCGTTACTGAGTGAAAACAAACCCAGCGCACCCTAATGCTGGCCTTCACCTCCACCTGGCTCCTTGCAACAGCTTGCCGCGCACATGCCACCCTAGCACCGGGCATACGCTGTGTCCCTAAGACTCTTGCTAGGCAAGGACTTACGTCAAAGGTTTGATGTCATACGAGTACGTCGTCACCACATTGGGCTGCAGGGGTGGGGGAGCAAGAATGCTCAGGATGGACGTTGAATGAGCATCCTCATATGATAATTACGGCATTAACAAGTGCGACTCGGCAGGAAGCTCGATGCCATGCACATACTCCATAAACCTACCTTTAAGCTCCTTGAACCTATCCTTCGTGCCGTGGCACGATATTAATGTAAGACCCTGTCCGCATTGCTCAGCAATTGCTGTCAGGTCAACAACAACACGATTACATGACGCTCCTCTCCACACGGTAAAAATAGCTTGACAGGAAACGACTGCAAGAAATGCGGTAACCCCGGGCGTTTCGCGTGTCAACTCACGTGCGATAGGGACGACGAGATTGCTGCCTCCAGGATGGCCCGGTGCTGCGCTTTCTCACCACCCGCGACCCGATCCTGGAACGTAATAGTCTTCACAGCTACGTTCAGGCCCTTCCATATTCCTGCGGCGAGGACGGATTTTGGCGATGGCGAAGAGGTCTTCAGCATTGACACTTAACCAGCCGACAGGAACCTTGATGGGAAAGGATTTTTAAGATCTCTCAGGCAGCCTGGCAAAACACATTACAGCTACGGCCTGTTACTTATTACCGTTGGTACCTACAGCAAACTGGACCACTTCGCCCTCACTCTGACTGCACTTACCCCGGTATACTACACCGAAGCCGCCCTGCCCAATGACTTCCAGGATTGTCAAATGCTGGTCATCCATTTCTTGCGTCAGCGATGCCATCATGCTGTTCAAGACTTCTAGCGGCGGCCTATCATACTGTGCCGCCGTCGAATCGTCGCTGGTGCCGCCACCGCCGGCGCCACCACCACCGATCGGCGACCCTTTGGGTCCCACGGGCGACCCCCCAACAAGCTGGTTCGTGCCGCCGCCGCCGCCGCCCACATGGCTACTTCCAAGGCGACCACCGGCACTAGCGGTGTCCTGGTCAGCGGAGGCATCACTGGACTTCTTGTCCATGTGAGCACTCTTGACGGTCTCCACCTCGTGACGCAGTCGATTCACGCTCGACCGCCAGGCAATGAGGCTTGCTATCAGCGCCACGAACAGGGCGCCGCCGACAGCAATAAGAACGATTTGCCACCATCGGAGGCGGTTTGAACCTGTGCCTGCGGAGGGCGGAGGACCTTCAAATCTAGGCTGAATGGCATACTGGCTGCCAGGGACAAACATGTGACAAGGAACAACACAGGAAAGAAGTAAACGGTAACAATGCTGTCCTCACAGCCAATGCGAGAGACTTACTTGACTCGCCCAATGGTTCGTACACGTTATTGTACATCAGGGGCGGGCCCGTTGGGCACATGTACGTCAAATCGACGTTGGTGCCATTCCAGGCCCACCCCACTATGCCCCGGAAATGCATATTGTCCGACACAATGGTACCACTGCACGGCGGGAGACATAACCGGGAAGGGAAAGGTTCATCCACTTCTACATATTGGAGACCTAAGCGCTAGCATATGGAATGCAGGGCAGGCGCACAAGGGTCTATGCCTGTGATAATGTATCAGCACGGCTGACTTTGAAAAGCCCTGCGAAGTCATTGCTTCACCGCCACCGCAAAGCCGCACCCTGCTGTGCCCACCAAGTGCGAACGCCACGGACAGTCCGTCCATGTGCGACTCCGAGAAACCGCTTTGGCGCCCTATCCCGTACTTGCCGACCTAACCCAGCACGAAGCCCAAACCCCGTGAGCGGAGGCCGCTACCAGCAGCCCCTCATAATCCTCTGCTCACATGTCATAATGGAACTGCGAGCCTACCACCATGTCGCTGCCCTTGGAAGACGTGCCCACGCTCTGCATGACCGCGTTGTGCACCAGCCTAAATTCCGTGTACGTGATGACCAGCGTGGATGAGTTTAGGAACAGGCTCGGGATGCCAGAGCCGCACCTGTCGCCAGTGCGACGGCGTAAGGGCAGAAGCGTGGGACCGAGTGAGAGCGCCAAAGAGTACAAGGCCACAGTGCGTTGAAAACCCACTGAGACCCACATCGGGCTCCCGCTCGATCACCCGCCCCCAAGGACCAGGACTCCGAACTTGCGCGGTCATGCAAACGGGGACCGGCTTGCCCCGCCTCCAAGAATACCGGCCTGCCTACCAAGCGTTGCGAGCTACGGTTTGCCCTGAACCCATCGCGATCCCCGCTAGCAGCTCCCGACTCCCTCCGAAGCCCAATGTGCTCACATGTCCACGCCCAAGTTTGTCAAGAACAATGTGACGTCGCTGAGACGCTGTGCCTTAGCGGCTGCGGCCGGTGCCCCTGCCAGCGGCGACCCCTCCGGATGCAGCAGGCCGTTGGGGAGGTTAACTAAGTGCAGGTCCTGGATATAAATATACACATCCGGCAGGCAACCGAGGACGCGCACAAAGTTCTGCACGCGCCGGAAATCGATCCACGTGATGTCTCCAGCGCTGCTCTGCCCAACCATCAGCAACGGCAGCGTGACGTTGTAGCCGCCAGGAGGCCAAACCTCTGGGTAAATGGTTATGTTCCGCAATATTGCCAACGCGACTCCCTGCGCAATGGGCGACGCCTGCATCGCCCCCAAGGTCGCCATAAGGTCTGACAAATCATATATGGGTAGGAGCGTTGCATTCGGCGTGGCGCCAAAGGACTGAATCAACACAGGATTGTCCAGCACAAGACCGCTGTATGGAACCGCGCGCACAATGTAGGTGAGGTTGACGTTAACCAGGTCCAGGCCCGAGCCTGTTAGCCGCTCAAACTGAAGGGTCTCGTTCGTGCCGTTCTTGGCCTGCGGGGGAGGGGTTACAAGAAAGTACACTTACGCCCGTTGAAGAGCAGAGAATATCACATTTTGATATCTGGTAACTACACACTCTCCCCAGCCATAAATCCTAGTTGGGGGCATTGCCGCGCATGCCATGGCCCTACTGCCCGTGTAGTTTACACACGTGCGCTCGCCACCAAACATGTAGGCCAGCCCACCATGAGACTGCATCGGACAAGTTCTGACTGCGTGCCATCCAACGGTATCGCTATCAGCTAATGCCTAACGGACCAAAATTGAATACCTCTGAAGGCCAGCTACCATCTGTGGCAACGGTCGGGTTGTCGATTTGCGTCAAGCCACTCACGTTTATTGCGACTGTTGATGCCCGCAGCTGCAACCCGGCTTCATCCATATGGACCACCGTGGTCGCAAGTAACGTCCACAAAGTGAAATACTTGTACTCGCTCGGCGGCAGCAGCAGCGTGCAGTTTGCAAGGGTCAGCTGCGGTGAGGCAGGAATCCTGCCAGGCCAGGAACATATCAGCAGGGACAGCAAGGAGTCCTATTATGCACAGACAGGGCAAGGCCACATACGCTACACACCAGCGTTCTTCACCCCGGACGGGACCCGGAAAGTTTTCAGGTTTTGGAAAACGCCCGGAAAAATGTTGGGGCTGCTCCGGGGATCCCCGGAAAACTTTTCCAGTGTGAAGCGCAGCTTCCCGTGGTTTTTGGCGTAAGTTTGGCATAAGTTTTCTAGGTAGAGTTCCGCGGACCCCCTCGGAAAAGAAGTTTAAGGGTTCCGGGGAACCCCGGAACAAACAGCTGCCCCCTTGAAGAACCCTGCTACACACCCCAGTTCAGTGCATCCTGCCTGGTGTCTTCCTAGGTAGTAATATAGTTAATGCATAGCCATGTTCAGAGGGCGTGCACAAATGCCAATGGCAAGGACAGGCAAATTGCATCGACGCTCCACAGCCCTCGGGGCCCGGGCTGTGAAGATACCGGACAGGGAAGGCACGCGGGTCCATAATTCTCCCACTGATGGACCCCGTAGTATACGCATGACATGATATAACGAGCCACTTCGCCTGTGCTTCCAGGCCGACGCCTGAGTCACATCCCATTACCAGTACCTAGTTCACTTATAATCGTCGGGAGCCTACAAGATGCAAGTTCATTTCAGCATCCTCCTAACCCTTCCATGGCTTCATGACGTCCTGCCCTCATTGCCTAGCTCAATCTGGCCGTGCCTGCTCGCCCATTTCCCCTTCTTCCCCTGGTCCTTTCGCAGGGGTCGCCGGCTTTCATTACCATTTAGCATGCCTGTTCCAGCATTTGTCATGCCATCCTTGCCTGGCCGTGCTGCTTTTGCACACTGCTGTATACTTCCTCTTTCACATTAGTGAGTTATTGTACACATTTGGGACTGCTGCGATACTAATTTACTTCGGGTATCAGCCGCCCTGCTCTCGCCGGTGAATGGTGCTGACGCGTTCTTTTCCTGAAGATTTAGCCGCCCAACCCATATGAATCTGTCGTAGGTCGATCCTGTGGCGGTGCGGCGGCCGTTGCAATCCACCTGGCAATGCAAATCACTACCCCTGTACCCGTGTATTCGTATCCATTGCACCGTCAGTCCAGCCGTAACTTCCGTCTCACTCATAAAAGGTTTTCACCACCAGCTCCTCTCGTAGTTGTAAGCTAATCCGCCCAATACCCCTGGTTAACTTACACTATATTTGTCATCCAAGTGTTACTACACGACAATACACCCCCTTCAACCCACCTTGGAAACTGGAAAAACCAGACCTGCAAAGACACCAGCCATGGCCATAGCGGGATGGCAAAAGGCAACGGACAGGGAGCAGGGCAGGAACATTTTAACGCATCAATTCCTTCCCAATTATCGCCAACCATCGTTTTCAGGAACAATCCAATGCTTTTGGTTGGGTAGCCGGATGCAAGCACGCTTGCCTACGTTGCTCAATCCGGGTGTATCCATGCTCGCGAGCATCTGGCAGATCGTTAAATGTACACCAGGACGCTTATCGCAGTGCCTTACCAGCTGCTAGACGTAATGAGGGGTTTGAAAGCAGCAGAAAAACAGGGTTAATGCTCAACATTACTGATTTTGCGGCTGAGAAACTCGACGAGGCAAGGTGCTTACCGGTATGGAAAAGCAGGGCAGGAGGCCGAGCTGGATCAGAGTGCCCCGCAGCGCTCCCGCATTGACGATGACAAAGTTCTCCAGGGTGAACATTACCCTGCTGCCAAGGCCAACGGCGTTGATGACGGCTTGCAGATCCAGAATGTTGTACGCATTTAAAGCTCCACGGAGCGTAACATTTCGGGTGATGAACAGCGGGCTTCCGTACTTCCACAGGGCGGGGGAGATTGTGATGTTTTGGTTCGCAACGATGATCAGGTTATTACCGCGACCGTACGCCGAGACATTTGTCGCATACATGGCCAACACGTTGTAAAGCTCCAGACTGCGGGCGAGCGCGCCAGACAGAATATATCCATGGGGGCGGAGAGGGTGAAAACCCGTCAAATTAGAAATGTGAGCTCCAACTGTATGACGAGGTAGGGCGTGTAAAGTGGATGCAGGTGGTAATTCAGTTTTGGGCCGCCAAGCAAGTACTGCCCCATGCTGCCTAACAGCTGGGTATTATCCTACCTGTCACCAACTATGAAGTGTTCCACATCCACAGCGACTGGCAGACGGCAGGTAATGTTGACCGAAGAAAATCGTACAGTATTAAAAGTGTTGTTTCTAATGTAAATGTAGGCCGGGCCTTGGCCCGGCTTGGGTGGACTAAAGCCAGTAATAAGGGTGCCGAGGGTCCGACAGTCCGTCTCAATCGTTACCGAATTTAAGGTTAACTGCGAAGTGTTGAACGCCAAGAGTGAAAATCCTTGGCCAAACCGCACGTTGAGCAAGCGCAGATTCTCAAGTGTGAGGGCCGTGCCTGTATTTTGCCACAAACAATTTTCCAATCAGCATTTGACCTGATTATCACTGTGCATACATTCTTGAAAAATCCGAAACCACACGGCTACGCCCTTACCAGGCGCAAGGGTCACTGCACCAGAAAGCCAATCTGTATCGAGAAAAGCTGTCCTATTTTGGTCTCCACGAATCGTCAAATTCGTGTTTAACAGAATGGGTTGTCCTGAAGAACCGAGTAAGGAGCAACCGCTCGGGAGTGATATGTTCCCAGGTGAGATTTGGACATTTAAGAGTGTATCTAAACTACATGCTGAGTCCCCATAAGTGGGACCCGCAAAATACATAAAAGAGGTGACAGCTGCCAGGGCAAGCCTGACAATGTTGGCTGTTGACGAGCGCGGCATCCTGAAACGCATAACCCGATTAGGCCTACTTCAAGTCATTTTTTAAGTCATACGTGCGCGACGGCGATGGTTTGGACAGCAAGTCATGCCAAGCTTTTTACGAAAGACAACTTGGCGCGACGACAAGGAATCGTTCTATTGTCGTGAAGGTATAAGATAAATGCTAGGATACTTTGAACTGCTTGACGGTGCAAGAACATCTGGTTTGGGTACATCGGTCCTTGTACGGTAGTGGCCAGAAGGGTTATAAAGTTATAATCAACTTGGACTAAAACGTTCTCGAACAATCGAAGATTATTGAGCAGGTATTTTAGTCCCTGTCAATCGCGATTCCATTATATAATGGTTCTGATGCTATGTTGCAGATACCGGGCCTAACTGTCCCGCCAAGCAATCAGCAAACACCCATTCTGCCTGTGCAAGCCCGCTTTCCAGCCAACCAAAGCCACCAACCCAAGTCCCACGATTCCTCCGGTTCTTGCAGGCATGGCTGTGACACGTCCAGCCAGCCCATGTATTTCGCGTTCAGAATGGCGCACATTATGGCTCTGTAGCCATCGCATAGATACCTTGCAAGGCCCCGCGGATAACTCTGCTGCAGTCGGGTTAGCTGCGCTATCAGGCCAGCGTTCAGCACCGGTACGGCAGTCTGTGTTGCTGTACAAACGGCAGGCAGCAGGTCGGCGGAGGCACCAATGGGTTCTACGTACAAATAAGGATAACGTCCTTGCCAACGCAGCCAGAGATGAGCCTGCTGTTGGAGCCACTTAGACTTTATATACTGGAGACGCCCAGACCTTCAAATACCAGAATTCTCGGTTATGCCGACACATGGCAATGCCACCGCCATCAGGCCGTCCAGTGCCACATTACTACACACGTTCACGTTGGCGAGGGCAGCCGTGGCCATTCCTGGTGCATTCGAGTTGCATGGCACCGCCGTGAGATCGTTGTGGCTGCCGTGGGATCCACACGTTCAGCACCCGAGTACGGGTGAAAGCGCGTGATGAGGAACCAGCCGGTGACAGCAGCCCCATCACAGGCGACATCGGTGGCATCAGCAGGTCTCATAGGTAGTCCGATAGCCGCAGCAAACCGTCATTCTTGTGACCGTGAGTGGCATCAACTGGAGGGCTGGGCTTAGGCCGCTTAGGTCTTCTAGCATCCTGTGGATCTATTTGAGCCACGGCGTGCGGGTCCTGTGCGGTTTGGTTTCCTGTTCTTAGCTAGCGGAGACAATCTCTAAGAGAGGAATGCATCATTCTTGGGTATTTTATTGTTGGAAAGGTCCGCCGGCGGACGGCGGGGCTCATGAGGGCTAGTACAAGCCAATCTGCGTATGGACTAGAACTGACCCATGGGTCGCTTCATCAAGCAATGCCTTCCCAGCTATACGGCATGGCATTGCACTACAGTATTTACTCTTTTTCTGCCGAAAATGGATGTATGGCTCAAGCATCTGGTCTCGCGGGGATTCGGCTAGTGCACTCGTGGCCTGGCAAGTTAGACCAGGTTAATTTGAGCTAGATAACGCTCTTTAAAGGGCCTTGTAAGCTCTTGTATCACAAAAGCAAGATAATTTTAGCTACGTTTGATTATTTAGGGAAAACGATATAGATGAAAATGGCTGAGGGCGGCCGAGATGTGCAGTCTGCATGCAGCAAATTGACGGGAGTTATCCGGGTTTTTGGATATAGTTCGTCGACCGGCAGAATTCTGGAAAAGGTGATATAAATTAGCAGCAGACAAGTCCAATCGGGTCATATGCGGATTGCAAAAGCTGGGGCCTTGGCCTCACCGATTGGCAAATTAGGGGAAGGTGGACCTTAACCCCTACGTGGGCCTCTGCATGCATATCAACAGCGACGAAGATTGGTGGAAGATGAAATTTGAGAAGTTGAACCTTAACTGCACCTTCCGTACCAGGATTCGTATCAGGTTACGAGGATGCGAATCTGATACGTTCTCCACCTCCGCAAGGTTTCATATCAGGCATAGACAAAGCAAATCTGATTTTGTGCATTGAAGAGAATTGGAGTGAGCAGTAAATCTCTCTGCCAAAATATGTCAGATCTTCCGATGCAATTTTCCGTCTCCAGCCAGGTACGCGGTGGCAATCAGAAAAGCCCAGCGGGATATGATACGACGGCGGCGGCGCCTTCTGAGAAGTCACGGCATGCATGGCCATCGTACCAGTAAGCCATCTTCGTTCGCGGCCTCGGCGAGACGTGGTCTCAGCGCGCAATATCCTGCGCCCTATCATTTCCGCGTCTGCTGCACATCTGCTTTTCGTTGCATGTCGCACGCTTAGGACTACCCTCGGCTTGGTATTCAAGCCGCACGCATATTACCTTCACTGTTGCCTACTCATGCAAAGCAGTCATTACACCGAAAATTGAAACCTGCGTATTGGTCCGTTTGATCGGTCCCCTCATGTTTCATTTTTGCGGACGGCACATCGCGTTGCCGTGTGCTGATTGTGCGCGACTCCCGCCTTTTATCCTGCGCCACTTGCTTCCTTATGTATAACCCAGATCAAGCCTCGAACCAACTCAAGAGAGTGAAGACACAACAGGCGGCATCACCAGCCACCATCAGCACCATCGAATTCCAGAGACCGCCGCCGCCAACCCTGCCATCACCTCATCTCTAAAAAGGCTGAACTCTCCACACCTGCGCTCGCTATGGACATTACTACCGCTTCTTGTCTTGTTAATATCGAGCGCTATAGTCCCGGTGGCCTGGTTGCTGCCTTCTGGTTCAATCTTTTATGTCGTAAATTTGGCGGGAGTGACAGCAACCTTGGACACGACACAGATCGCCCAGCGATGCCTGTGGTTTCCGCTACAGCTGCAGAAACAGCGGCAGCTACTGCTGCTGCTAGGAGTGATGCCAATGGGTTTCGTGTTGTTAGTATGGCTGTTACCGCTGACGTGGTCACGGCAACGCCGAGATGATACGCTTCGTACACAGGCCCTAAACGTGGCGGCAGGGCCCGGCGGAAGGGTGGCGGCAGCGCTGAAGGCCCTGCCGGTGTCGGAGGCGATGGGCGCCGAGGCAGCGACAGCAGCCTTGCAATCTCCGCATCTGAGATCTTGCGAAGCCACCGATGCCTCTGCAGATACATTCACGAACACCGATACCTGGCAGCATTGCTACAGTGGCAGCCGCTGCGTGGTTGGTGGTGCCAGCAGCGGCCATTCCAACACTGGGAGAACGCCCGCATCCACATGCGTTGGGGCCGTGTCATGCAACCATTCGCTCTGTCGGGGACCCTTCAATATGGCGCCAACAGCACCAGAGACGCCAGCGACGTCGAGATGGGTGCTGGCACCAGAGGCCTCAACGCCATCCTTGATGTCCTGCCTCTCGCCGTCCCTATCGGCGGCGGCGGCATCTTCAGATGTGCAGGGTGGGCAGGTGGAGGCAACTAGGCTGATTCATGCTGAAAAGCACGCGGTGCATAGAGCCTCTGGATGGCGTGGCGCGTGTGACATCCTGACACCGTTGCCGATGCCGCGACCATCCCAGTCGTCAGTGTCGCCGTCGACTCATCAACCTGTTGTTATGGCCCCTGGGTCTTCCAAACTTCTTCAGAGCTCGGGTTTGGTAGCGTTTCTTTCGGCACCGGCATCCTTGGTGCGCCCGCTGCCCTCCCCGAGTGCAGCATCACATTGCTCGCGGCAGGCCGTTAGACCGCTGGAGCTCAACCTGCGGCCATCGCTGACGAAACCGCCGCTATCGACTCTGCTGTCGACTCTGCCGGGGGCGGATGGTGACGAGGGAATGTTAGCTGCAACTGAGGTTGACCACATCAAACCCCTGCCACGCCAGCACCACTCGCCGCTGCTGTACACGCCGCACAGGCGGTCCTACTTCCTGCACTTCCAGGTATGAGGGTGCTCGCAGGCTGGCGGGTTTCTCTCTAGTTAGCACCCAGAAAAGAAGTTACTGAGAACGTAGATAATCAGAAATGGTTATACGCGAAGCCCTATCTGGATTCGCCATCACGGAGGTCAAATCCCTCCATTCTCATGCATGGGATTTGGAACCTGGTCATGCAGCTCTTGCTGATCCCCCGAGCCGACCCCGAGGCCCGAGCACAATCAACTTTATACCCGTGACCAAGTCAGCCATCTTCTCCCCTGGCGCCAATGCCAGCAGACCACTATGTACATGATTATTTTCCATCCCTCCCAGTCTCTCCTTCTCCCTCTTCCCCTTTTTCTCTCTCCCCCACTTTCTCCTCACCCGCTCTCCTGCTCACGTGCATGCACGTGCCGCCGCACCCAGAAACATTCTGCCACCCAGCTGGGTTGATGTCTTGCCCCGCCGTGCGTGCGCGCACCGATTGCCGCGTATTGCAGGTGGATTTGACTGCTGCTGGAGATGGTGAGGCGCGTGGTGAAGCACCTCGGTCCTCAGGATAGGGGCCCACGCAACGTCAGTCCGTAGGGATTGGCCGAGGTACTTGAAAAGTAAAATGGAAAAATGGAAGGGCAAATGTTTAACGGGATGGTGGTAATTTAGTAGGAATGCTTGTGTGATATATAACAACATCCTGTGCAGCCACTTGCTGCAGCGCAAGTACAATTTAGGGGAAGTAGGTAGTAGTACAGAGGCGAGTGCCGGCGAGTGCATGATGATGAGCAGCTGTTTTATTGCATCTTACCTTTTCAAGTACCGCCCGCTTCGTCAACGTCGGGTGTGATCGGGATGTTGTTCGAACATCATGTGGAACTTGCGTGAGATCATTTCTTTGATGAGGCGGTGGATGTTGTATGAGGCTGTTGTATTTCTGCCGTGCTGTTTCCTTGCTGTGGACTGCTGAGTGCGGATCTCACGTGGCACGTTGACATGTAGCCGCGACCAATGCGAGACCAATGCTGGCCTGCTGACTATGCTCTACGTAGATCTTTTTTTCCATCTGGTTCCTCAGAATGGACCAGCGGGGTTGCGCCATGCAAGCAACTTCTCAATCTCGACTCCTCAGTCATATACCTCCTGCCATATGGAATATTCGTGCCGCCATATTTGCCTGTGCTTTATTATGACATTCCTTTTTGACGTCGGCGCTTTTATGACATTGAATGCCTCTCCAGTATCGATACTGATGGTGCTCAAGTATGCAGCAGCAAGTACGTGGTTTCCCTGAATGGCCAGTCAAGTTGTAAAGGGTAACGTACGGGTACTAAGGGGATGTCCTAAGTTGTCTTATTGGACCCTACCAAACGATGTGCGGTATAAGTTTGGGATTAAAGAGACTTCCTTTGGAAGATGGAAACTCTCATGTTCTGGGTGGTGGAAGCAGCAGTCGGCAGCAGGCATATATGGGTTGCCCCTTGTGCCTCGTAGTCTCCTTCAAATGAGCAGAGACTTGGCGCATGCTAGTTCTCCTGCTGCATACGGTAGATACAACAGCTGTACAGCTGCTGTGTAGGAGGACTAGCCCTCTTGCTTGGCGTTTCGATTTGATGTGTGTTGGTCCTTGGGAGAAGATTCTTATGGCAGGAGGCCACCAGTACGTGGCATGCATTTGGTGCATGTGGGTAGGTCAAATGATGAAGGTGCTGGTTTACTTCGTGGGCTGCTGCCTCCTTTAGGTCTGTTGCTGGAGCCAATTCATTCCGATCCAGCTGCCTTCTGGAATTCAATTTTTCGAAATTTATCACACTCGATCGCCTTCACAACATATTGTATATTCGTTGAAGAGAGCGTTTGCAGGTTATACCAGATAGAGGGTGGGCCCTGCAGCGACAAATTGGCAAGAGATGAGATACAAGGGACGACCCATCTGCAAACCTGTCTGTTGATACACACTCTCTTGGTGCATGCCTGCTGCCGACTGCTGCTCCCATCTCCATATCCCCTTCAGGGGCTGTTGAGGTCGCACATTTTCATGGAGCCACACACGCCATTAAAACATGAGACCGTAATTACTTCGTTCCCAATCCTGCGTTCTGGTCCCCCGACAGGTGGTCTCTTTCATTACCTAAATGTGCACGAAGCTTGCTGAACTTCGCTGCATATCCTCAGTTCTCTAAATGCATTGTGCTAAAGCCCCACCGAAAGAGAGCGCAAGACAGCTACAGCAGCAGTCTGGTTGGGTCATGGCCACACATACAGAACACCACACAAAGCACCTGGGGGAGGTTGAGGGGCTGGGGAAGGCCCGCCCTCATCACAATAATCTACGGTGGCATAGCACTGCAGAATATATAACATGCATCTCGGCATCTTTTTGTTGTTTTCAGCTGCTCACCATCTTCTGACACCCATCTCTGGATAACGTACATCAATATATGGGGTCTTCAAGGGTAACTACAGATGTGGAACGGGGGTGCAATAAACGAGCTGGTTAATTAAACTACTCGGTTGTGGTTGCACGGTTACATTATTCCTTGTTGTAGCCTTGGTCGTAGCACTTCATTCGTTAAGGGTGAGGATCCAAGTGTGCCCCTGCCTCGAATTACTGTATTTCATGACATGGCGGTTGATCACACATACACACATACACACACACATACACACACACACACACACACAGCACTCGCTGTCAGATTCCCTCATCCCACCAAAGGGACGGCGTCACTCAGGATGACGGAACCAGAAACCCAGCGTTCAGTATGCCCGAACAGTATACGCATAAATGTATCATAAAGATGAGAAACAAGTAATGTGGTTACAGCCGGGCACTTTCCTTTCTAACACCCGGCGGGGGATCCTGCTGCCCCGACTGGCCCACTGGGAAAGACCCGGTCCCCAATAGTGATGACGGGTAGTCCTTCAAACTCCCCTCGCAGACACTGCCTGCCCACCAGGTCCGCTACGGCAACACCCGAAGCAACACATGCCGGCGACGTCTCCGCCGCCGCAGCGCTGGTGTCCATCCCATTCTCCGCCCTGAGACGGGCGATCTCAGAGCTGGCCTGTGCCATCCTCCCCGCCGTTACGGGCTCTGCCGCCAGCAAAATGCCGAACTGCACCCGGCCTCCGTTTCGCCGGTATTGCGCTAGCGCAACCAGTACCTCTGCGCCGCGACGTACCCCAACTCGTGGATCAACCTGCAACAGTTCACAACGCGGGCAGGTGCCCAACACGTTGGCGTGTAGCGGGCCCACACGCACCCCGACCCATCCATCCTCCTCGTACGGAAGAAAGCCCGAAACCACAAGATTGGGCCGGAGCCGAGCAACAAGATCGTCTCCTTCACTGGAGTCACTGCCATCACCGCCAGCGTTGCTGCCACTGCCGCTGGTGCCGCTACTGCACCCCCCGGTATCTACACCGGTTGGAAAGCGCAGCTGAAGTCTCATTCGCAGGTCGCCGAGGCTAGCCTGCACAGCAGTTAGGGGCAGCGGCGAATGGCGGCAGGTGCACCATGGCTGCGCGTCCGTCGAGCGGCGGTTCTCAAGTAACGGGGCCAGTATATGAGCGGACCGTGTCTGTGAGGTGCTAGGGCAACATGCCGCATATGTCACATGGGGTGTGTTGTGTGCATCTCTCCCTTAGGGTTCTTAGAGAGATAAACCCACGAGATAAACTAAAACACCGCCAGCAGCACCAAGGGCACTCTGCGAGGGAGTCACAAGGGGTGCTTGCTCAAAGGCGTAAGCATGCGGGCATGTGGCCCCCCCTTCAGCACATCACCTTGTCCTCGCCCGACGCACACACACGTGCATCGCCGCTGCTGATCAAGGGGCAAGCAGTGGTTTCAACAACCTCCTTGGAAACCATCCACCCCCCTCCTTGAGCACGATTTAAGCATCCCGCGGCCCGTACCTCCGAAACCAGCAGGTATTGCCCGTCGTTCGCAAAACCCACTGAGGGCTCCTCGTTGGTCCCCGCACCGCTGGCGGCCTGCGTGCCCTCGTCGTTGCCACTGTCCTTGGATTGGCGCTGCTGCGCCGGCTGCGACGACGACGACGACGATGATGATGACCGCCCTTGTGACGGCGACGAGGAGGATATAGGGCCTTTCGTTCCCTTACCTACGGGTCGGCGCACTTTGCGGGCACCGGTGCGCTGCTGCACAATGCGGCAGGGCACTCCCAGCAAACGCACGAACCACTTCCGTATCCGGGCGTCCCCCTCCGGGTCGTGGTACGCGTCCGCCTGGAGAGATGGTGGGTCCATTTCGCCAATCGGGGCTCATAATGAAGCCTAAACAAGATACGGAGATGCAGAGATGCGGACTTTGGGAGAGATGCGCGCCGGGGCAGTTCACGGCTGGCAGTGGCCAAAACCCTAACCAACCCGACTTGTCAGCATCACGAGTTGCGGCCGAATCCCATCATCACTCCTCATCAGTGCGGAACAGACCGCAACAGCGCTTCAGCAATGAGCAGCAAACCACATCCACGCCTCGTGCATTCCTCCCCGTAAACACAGGAAAACTAGTGGCCCATCCCTACCCCTCGGGAGATAACAAACGCTGATCCATTCCTGCTGAAAATTTAGTAACTTAGCAGGATTTCCTTCACGGGCCGGATAGGTTTCGCTGCTCGCGTTGAAGCCAAGACGGGGCGATCTCTGTTACCCATGCAATTGCCGTACCAGGTCCGAGCAAACCGTGTCGCCACACACTTGGACCCGCTCCAAGGTAAGGCCCGCATCCAGCCGGACAGAATTACGGTGCCGTACAGCAGCATTAGAATCTTTTGCCCTTGCTCCTGTTTCTGCCGCTGCGGCTTCCGCCACCAAACTTGTCTCGCTTCCTGTACTTGCGCCGCCGCCGCTGCCCGCCGCCGCGGCCACTGCACCTGGAGGCTTTGGCCCCGCTTCAACCGCCAAAGTGGCTGGGTGATGGCATGCGCGGCGGAACTGCCTGGGAATGGCCAACTCCAGGGGCGGCAGACTGGCATCCTTGGGTGCGTGAATGTTGAGCGTCCCACGGGTCAGGTCTACCACAGGTCGTATCAGTGCCATTCGCGGGCACTGTTTCAGCGTGAGAACTTTGCCTGTAGAGTCCCAAGCGGCCGGGAGCAGGTGAGGCGGGTTCCGTCTCGGTTTCCGGATCCGGATCCGGATCCGGATCCGGATTACGTCGGGTTTAGGGGTTTCGGGGAAGGGAGTCGGGGAGAGCTCAGAAAAGGAGCGGGTCCCGGCCACAACCCGGGCGCACGCAACCGTGTCTGACAAGGGGGACAGTGGGGCATTGGCACTGCACTGGCTGTCGTCAAGGCAAGGGTACAAGCGCGGCCTTGAGGATCAACCGCATAAACGCAAAACACATACATAACTCATTTTTTTACACCCAATCCTTCACCATGGGGGCATCAGCTCCAATTTTCATGTACTCGCTTTCCTGCACTGCGCAATAGCTCAGCATAGTGGCTCCGATGAAAGCCCTATGTCTCACCGCTATCGTCCACAAGGGCCCATTCTCTGTCGTACAACAGACCCGTGGGTCCGATCGGCCAGGCTGTCACTTCCTGCGCCGCACATGACTTGACCGGATACAACAAGATGCGGCTGAGGTGCCCCGAAGCCGCCACCAAGCCACGCTGCTGCCCCTCCCCTTCCTCCACCTCCACCTCCTCCGCCACCTCCTCCTCGTCGTCAGTACGTTCCCGGACACTCGGACGCCGGCTGCCCCCAGCTCTCCTGTCGGCTCCGTCAGCAGAGGGGAGTGCATCGGTGGTGGGGCCAGTGATGGAAGCATCTGGAACTGAGCTATCATTAACTGGATGGAAGCGGCGGGGCTGTGGTTGCGTACCCACAGGCCGTGGGGTCACCGCATCCAGGTGCCGAGCAGGTACCGAATCGCGCAGCCAGTACGAAGGGGGGCTCCTCACCTCCCCCAGCGGACCTTGAGAGGGCGGCTGTGTGCGCAGCAGCTGGGTTTGTGATTGTCCCGTGGACGCGCCCCCCATGAAAGGCTCAGCAGCCCCACAAGCAGCAGCGGCAGCTGCTGCTGCTGCTGCTGCAGGCACTAGGGGGCCCGGCTGCGCTGGCGGCTGCCATTCTTTCCCCGCCCTCTCCTCCCTCCCGGTGCCCTCTCCACGGGTCACATGAGCGAGGGGAGCCGCCGCCGAAGGCCTCGCCTGCGCCGGTGCGGCTGCAGTCCCCTCCCCGACCTTGCCACCGCCACTGCCACTGCCGTCGTCTACAAAGTATCTCCGAACGAGCTTCAGCAGCGCGTAGACGTCCGTGAAGCTGCTGGCGGCGCCCAGGGACACGCGCACCGCCCCCGTGGGCCTCCCGTCCACCAAGTCATGTTCGTCCCAGCACACGTGGCCGGCCCTACAGGGGATCGGAACACACGACCCACAAGGCTTCAGCATGAGGGCATACGGCTTCAGGGTCCAGAAACTGTAGCCAGTGTAGGAGCTGTCCACCCCACCCTGGCTACCCCAGGGGTTCACCTATGGTGGCGGATGACGTCCTCCGCTGACAGTCCCAGCCACTGGGCGCATGCGCCGGGGTTACAGAAGCAGCCGGTGCGCAGGTGCAGACCGTGCATAGCCGCCAGCCGCGCCACTTCTGCGTGCCCCACCCAGCTCCCGTCGGGGCGCAACAAGTTGAATGATACGGTAGGGCCATGATCCGGCAAGGAGGCGACGGCGGCACCGACGGCGGAGGTGCCTGCGGTGGCGGCGGCGGCAGCGGCGGCGGCGGCGGCGGCACACCACCTGCCGTATATCACGGCCACCGGTGCACCATTGGCGTGGCGCATAGCCGCCAGTCGCGCCACAAGCCAGCGTGCTAGACAGCAGCTGTGGTGGTGTACGGCAGGAAGTCCACCTAGGCTGTGGAGGAAGTTGAAACCGTGGCGTGCTGCGACGACGGAGGTGAAGGGCGGCGTGCCGTCCTCGAGGCCGGGTGCGCCGTTGCGCCTGGCAGGGAGGAAAGGGCGGGAAATGGTAATGCACCGAACGGATTGCATGGCGGCGGTGAAGATGGTGGCGGCGGAGGTGGCTGATGTAGCAGTGGTGAAGGTGGCGACAGGGTTTGTTCAACCCTAGGATTGAACACAGAGGCACATGTCGGGAAATGGCATTATGGGGTGTAGGGCCCCAGTATCGACTACACGCAGGTTGATTCCGGTTCCGAAACCAGTCGCACCTCACATGGTACAGCTGGTCCGCCACCGCCACCTCTACGGTGCCGCCACCAAAGTACGACTTGCCGGCCGCCAGCAGTCCGATCGAGTCCTTGCGCACGACGAGCGCGCCCAGGCCCGTGGGGTGCCCGAAAATCTTGTAATACGATAGTACGACGAAATTGGCCGGCACGGTGGATAGGTCTGGCGGTGCCGTCGCGCAGGCCTTCGCAGCATCCAGCAATACGAGCCAGCGGCCTGGGCCGTCGCCGCAACCGTCATCCTCCGCCGTCGCTTCCGCCTCCTTCGACGACGAGGCAACGCCAGCGATGCCGTAACGCTGCACGTGGCGGACGATGTCCACCAGGGCCTCACGGTCTCCGGTGAAGTTGCATTCTGCGGGTAGCGCCAGGAGGTGCCAGGTTGGGGACCCTGCCGCCACGCCAGCACCGACGGCCCTGGCACCGTCAGCGGCACCAGCGGCCGTCATGGGCGCACCCAGGGCCCTCACATAACTCGGCGCCAACTGCGGCGGCGTGCCTTCTGCGTCTTCCACCGCCCCAGAAGGTGCCGTCGTGACGCCGTGACGCCCCGCCGTCCCGATGCCGCTCGCCTCGGTGGGCCCCCCTATGTGGACGAGCTGCACAGCCGCTCCCGCCGCCAGCGCGGGACCGCGCATGCCGAGCACGCTGTTATGTACGGCCACCGGATGCGCCAACCGGCTGGCCCCGGCCCTCCAAGGGAAGCACTCGGCCACCTGTAGGGCCCGGTGAGGAGGGATGTTTGGGGGGGGTGAGGAAAGGCGGAAGTGCTGCAGATGAAGGGTGGGGCTGTGGTGAGGTGAGAGAAGGGGACTTTTGGGGTATCTGCAAAAGGGGGGGGGGCTGGAGACGGCGAATAAGCAAGTTTTCGTACTGCTGTTGAAGAGTACAACCACCACGAGGGAGGGAGGGAGGGGAGTCAGTGCAGCAGAGGTGTGTTTGAAGCAGAGGTCCCATCCATCCATCCATCCATCCATCCATTTGGAGTTTGGTGCCTCCGTACTGTGCCGCCCCCTCGATACACCGGCCGGGCGATTGGCGGGGGGGGGGCTGCAGAGGAGGGAACAAGGAAGCAATGCTGGTCAGATGTGTGCCTGGCCCAACGTGCACAACGCTGCTGCCTCGCATGTGGCATGTGGCCCCGTGACCTGTTGCCGTACACAGCCGAAGGCAATTCTCATAACCCAGCCAGACACGCCCTGGCGAGCTACACTGCTAGATCCAAGGTGGGGTAGTCGCGGATTTCCCATCCCTTCCATCTCTTCCATCCCCCACCATCTTGAGGGCGGCCGTTGCCCCGCTGGTGATAATCACTTCGTACTGCCGCCCGTCCGCGTGTAGCAGCTCCAGGGTGGCCCGCCGCAGGGCCGCGATTGCATCCGCAGCAGCAGATGTTGGGGCGCTGGCGACGGGAGGCAGGGAAGGGGGAAAGAAGGAGAAGAGATGGGTAAGAGACGGAGGAAAGAAAAAAATGTGGCGGCGGGCTGGAACATATAGCCAGGAGCATTATTATATTAGGAGAATCTCACGAGCGGGAAATGGTTTTAGGTCAAAGCACGACCACAGACTATGCAGGAAACATTTCAGATAGGGTTTTCTTTTCACTTATCAGAATATTTGCCTTAACCAGCACCGAGGGGTTGAAGTTACCCTTCTGCCGTACGTTTCGTATTGGTGCATGCCGTGCGGGGCTGATATACATAAGAGGACATATCCAAATACGCACCTGTGCGGATTGCACAATAGAGTGGCAATTAGCTCCTCTGAGGAAGAACGTAATTGACTTTCGGAATAAAGTGCCGCGCCGGCGTAGTCTAAATATGCCTGACCTTGCAATCGACGAAACTCGGTGCGAAGAATCAATTCCAGCTGTCCGTCGTAGCCGTAATCATCACTGTATACACTTAAGAAGTCCTCTTTGTCAGAATGAAACTCGTTGGGTTGGTCCAGCAGCCCGTGGAAATCACTGGGCTCCATGCGTTCGTTGTGTTCACATACGTCTACGCTCTTCCGTTGTAACCCTGACGTAGAAGTCCCCAAATTGTTTTGGCACGTTAAAATTTGTTCGATGCCGTCTAAATTTCCGCCCATCGTGCAGAGGGTTTGTGGTGACCCCTCTATCACGCCATCCTCTGCAGACGTTGGTCCAAGCTGCAACGTTTCAGCTTTAGGCCACCGATAAAAAAGTTTTTTCAATGTCCCGAACATATTAAATTGTCTCTATAATCGAACTGGCAACCTACATCACGAGCCACGTGCTATCTTTGGAGAATAACATACGCTATAACCTTAATAATTCCTGCTTATTTTCCATAGTCTAATGTTCAATTTTTGATTATACGAGTGTAATTAGAGTTTCCAATTCAAGAATATTAGCATCACGGAGTCCTTATACAAATAAGGCCCTACCAACTGCAACTAACCAACCAACTTGTTCCAAGTTGCTATGACGTCAGAACGTCACGGTTACACGGAGACTGTACAGCCTACACTGGATCGGATCTAGCATGATACTTTTTGCTCAGATCTCTGAACAAAACTGTCCAGCTTGGATGTAGATACAGATTTATGCCAGAGCGGATATAGGCAACCCGGCTGGAAGCAGGAAGTGACCCCTGGCTGTAAGCTGTTTCCACACATCCGCACATCGCAGCAAAAACTAATGAACTGTTCTTCCCTGCTGTATACAACGACGGATAACGCGTACGCTCGAACGCGCTGGCTCTTTCCCCCAAATTCACCCGACACCCCCACCCCTTGGTTTTACTTCTCTCCTAAGAGGCTCTTCTGGCCTTCTTGGGCCACCCGTCACCCCCCTTCTTGCTTCTGAGGGCTTTACCTTGGGGTCGAAATGGGTCGCCAAATCCTCGACTCTGTAACACATGTACCCATTACATTAGATTGCCGCCGGTGTCCAGCTGCCCCCAAACAATCTAAGACTATTCCCGCACACCTGCTGCCGTCTTTCGCCTTCCACAAAGTTCCAATCAACTCGGCCCCCTCCTCCCCTCCCCTCTCCTACAATCCAAAAGCCCTACTAGTATTACTGCTATTACTACGATGCCAAGGACGACTAAGACGACTGCTTCTACTTCGTCACACCTGTGAGCAGCCCACCTGAGCGCACCACGCAGCGATGCCGATCATCGAAGCAAGGGTAGCCCCCCAGAACCCGCTCACTGCGGCTACGTCTCTTTCACTGAGACCCCCTCCCAGCAGCGCGCTGTAGCGCTATGTGGCGCTATGTATTGAAGTGCTATTGGCTACTGCTCACCATCAAACCATCAGTAGCAAGACCAGTCGCTGCACAGAGCCTCACAACAGCTGGCACCAGGTTGATGTGATCGGGTGACAGCTGCTGCGGAACGAGTCGGAACCCTAAGGTCCAGACGGGTCAAGATGAAGCCGACCACCAATCAAGATGACGCAGGTGCGGCAATCACGGAGGGCGCAACGTTTCCCACCCGGGTGTAACAAACAAGCCATGCTTCCTCTATTCGCATCTTCCTCTCGCCCCTCCGACACACCCCATACCCATCCACAACCAGTTCGCTGGATCCCTATCTTCACCACCACCACCGCTAAAACCCTACCTACCTCCGCTACCCCGGTCATCATCGACGCCGACGCCACCAACACTTCATGTAATGGTACCCAGAGGGGCGCCTCCTCCCCACCGGAGGGCAGCAGCACGTTCCCCGTCTTCTTCCGCTTGAAGCCACCTAGCTGCATGACCACCTGCCAGGCTCGGCCAGTGCGCCAGGGATGGTCCGCCTCGGGATGGGGCTCAGGGGGCTCTGCGGTCATGTGGCGCCGTCGGTGGCGGACCTGGGGATGTAGGGTGTTGCAGTAACATCGGCGGGTCGGGTGCGAAATGGACCGCTGCGTCCGGCAATGCACTACTCCCACTCCCTGCATCCCTGCATGGTGATCAAGCGCAATTCCTTGCGCTGCAATCCAGACGCCAGTGAGGAAACGGTGATGCTGGAAGTCCGTGCCATTCTGCTTCTCCCAGCAGCCAAGCCCTCGCACTCCTGTTCCTCTCCTGCCGGCCCCGAACCGTCTCTCTGTGCTGGAGCTTGGGCTTCAGCCGGACTTACCACATACAGGGGGTTGGCGAATTGACTTGTGTGCCGCGCTCAAATGTGTCTTGCGTTCTGGATTTCGGTTCAAGCTAGTGACCCTGCTCTCCCCTGATGTCTCCTGCTCTCCCCTGAAAGGCTTTTTCACACACACGCACAAACGCAAGGGGGACACCCACCCCTCCCTACCTGGGCGCTGCTGACCCCCAGGGCCTCGTCGCGCGTCTCCAGCTCATCGGCCGGCAGCTGCCCGTCCACCAGGTAGGACATCACGAGCTGCGCGGGACCCAGCGGCATGGGGTCGCCCCGGTCCACCTGCGCGCAGTACGGAGTGGCCAGCCGTGTACGGACGGAAGCGAATCGTGTAAGACAATGACAAGTTGTTACAACCCGAGGAGCACGGCCGGTTGGGATGAGGCTTTTACCTGTACGGCACATCGTAGTACTGACGCCATATATGTTGAAGGTCGATCAACATGATGCGCCTCACGAACGAGACAGAAATAATGCCGAAGTCATCTCCAGGAGATGATGGTGGTGGTGCGCCATAATGATGATGAATGGCGTCACCGCGCAACTACTTGCACATATGGGTCGCTAGGGCACTAAACTTGCGTGACAATTGGGCATAGAGCGCTCTCCTCTCGCGAACAGTATTGCGCACAAAGCAACACATACTGTTGCAGTGCCCGGCGTCCCACTGGGCCTACGCCTCCCAGCTTGCCCAGCTTACTTGTTAAGTTTCGGAGCTTCTTTGAGCCATCCCGCTGCCGAGGCCCTGAACACAACAACGGCCCCTCTGTTCGGGTCCTGATGTCTGGAAGGATTGCAGCAGTATGGTGTACCTCGACACTGCGTCTTCAAATCTACGCGAAGCCTGACCCTCGGGTCGATACGGAGTACGGACCCTTGACGCCTAGCCCACCTCAAAGTATGAATGACGTGGTTGTGTGATTGGGCGTGTTAGATAGGTGAGGATCTCTGCACGCAACCAATTACGGACGGCAATAAAACTTTATGGACTGAAGTGTTAAGACTAAAAACTGTACTTGAACTAAATAATATGGTTGCAGGGTGGTCGTTAAGGGTTGAGCGTGTGGTTTGGTAGGTATGCGACATTGACGGAAGGGATTTATGTTGTGCCGGAATGGGGCTGATCTGGGCCAGGCTGGCGATGGTTGACCCGTGGGTCTTTTTTGACCGTCGGACCTTAGGGGGACGCCTATAACCTGCATAGCTCCATAGGAAGTCCGATTCCTACCGTTTAGATCAGACTTGTTGCCATTTGCCCACCCTGTATGTTGATGCCCGTTGTCCTGGTCTGACTGTAGTTTCGGAGCCGCCTGACACAATAATTCAATATCTGAGCGATTGGACTTGGATAACTTGAATGGACTGTGGGGCAATCTGACGCACTTGACAATATTTTCCCAGCTCCAGAACCACCTGCCTTATCTCGATGGACTGCTGGTGTAGTAAGTGGTTTGTTACCACAGCAGAAAACTTTATATCTTAAGCTATATGACATCATAGTTATTTTGTGTGGTGTGCTGCTCAGCCGGTGTCTCCAATACCGGGTTTCGGTACAGATAGCGATCACCTAGACACCCTGGAAAACGACACTGCGATCGGTAAACCGCAAAATAGCTGGTAATAATATAAGCAGAACCTTTGCCCAATTTGCCCAAGTTCTGTGAGCGCTGTAATATGTAAGTAGAATCGACTGCTAGCTGGATAAAGCTAAGGACGTCGAATTTTCTAGAGAAGCAGTTTTTTCTCCGCCCCATCCCTGCCAATCAGATGGTTTGCTACACACACTCGAGAGTGCTGAAGGGACTGTTTGGAAACATTTCTCAGGACTGTGACCCTAGAGGCTCCCTCTGGGAGCGGCTCAATCCACTGGAAACAGCACGTTCGTCGAACTTCCTCGCGTCCTTGACTTGACCTTTCACTATGCAGCCTACAGAGCAGAGCCGTCAGCAGCTGCGGTGTGCGCTCAGAGACCTCGGAGCGAGGGCGGAGAAGTTTAACGAGGAAGATCTCAACAACCTCTTGCGCGAGCGATACCAGTAAGGACGCAGTCAAACTTATAGTTGAAACGGAGCTCAGAAGCGCCCTACCCTTCCTGACAGAACGCTGGACGATTTGCGAGAAGCGCGCGCGAACAGCCTACGTGCAGCGGGGCTGCCGCTCGCGCTCGTCGACCACACCGTTGCGGTGCAGAGGGGTAGGTGATCCTGAGGTCGCGTGCTGGGGGTGTGGTAACGCTGGGTTGATGCTTGGGCACACATCACTTTAGAAGCTGTGATGTACTGGGTTGATAATAGCGCTAGGAAACCGGTAAATGTGCCTAGTGTGCTGGATGCATGCATGTGCGTGTCTTAGTCTTCCGTTGCGACGCCCGCATTCGTTTTTAGGAAATTTGCGGAACCCCGCACCCAGCAACCCCGCACCCAGCAACCCCGCACCCAGCAACCCCGCACCCAGCAACCCCGCACCAACATCTCATCTCCACGTGTCCCCGCGATTGCTCCCATGTCGTGCAGCCTCGGCTGCTGGCCTCGGCGTGAGGAGCGCGGCTGGAGCTGGTGAGTTGGTTGTGCTAGCCCAGACTTAACCTGAGCTAAGACTCCGGCTCTAGTGCCCCGCGGCGGTG
Source organism: Volvox reticuliferus (assembly GCA_019650235.1). Taxonomy (NCBI): domain Eukaryota; kingdom Viridiplantae; phylum Chlorophyta; class Chlorophyceae; order Chlamydomonadales; family Volvocaceae; genus Volvox; species Volvox reticuliferus. The sequence goes on along the minus strand of BNCP01000010.1, from coordinate 1,287,631 downwards.
TAGTACGGAAGTGTTTGAGCTATCGTGAACAGCGCTGCTGCTGGTGAGCATTTCAAGAGGCTGTAGGGTGAGCATCGGCACATTTGTAGTTCTTGGGGGCTGCGGGGTGCGGTGTGGCGCGCTCGAGGCATCAGAACAGTGCCATTCAGTCGGAGGTGGGACCACCATCCAGGTCCGTCTCCTTTCCACGAAACGTTCCTCAATATCGCTTCGAGCCTTGCGTAGTCTGAGTTCTGACCTTCAATCCTTACGGGAGCGGATTGGTGGGCATGGAGATCGTGACAGGATCCGCTTGGGTCTGGGGCGAGGCCCCGGACGCGGAACGTTATCGGAGAGGGGTGCGGGATGAGCTTCAACGATGGTTTGGTCGAAGGAAGGTGTTGAGGGCAAGGTGCATCCGCCCGAGCCTCGCGGCCTTGGGGCTCTGGCCCTTGTTGGCGGAGCATGATTCGTTCGGGCCTGGCGATGCTGACTACCTGCATTTCCTTTTGATTGCTCTCACGTTGTGCAGGCGCGGCGGCTGGCGTGGGCACAACAAGAGCTGGTGAGTGGGGTGATGCGCAAAGAGTAGCGGCTGGTCACGACACGCTGCCGCTCAGAGGGTGGCCGCTGGACAGCGGTGGTGCACAGTGCGGTTGGGGGCAGACGTCAGCGTTGTTTGATGGTTGAGGTGCTGGACGCTGTCCCTCCCCGTCCACCAGACTGCATCGGGCACGTGCAGCGCCGTTCCAACCTGCGCATGCCTTTTTGTCACGTCTGCACTCCATTTGAACCTGTATTTCGGTTGTTTTAAGGTGATGCAGGCGCAGCGGCTGGCCTGGGCGTGGGGAGCGGGGCTGGAGCTGGTGAGTTGGTTGTGCTAGCCCAGACTTGACCTGAGCTAAGACCCCGGCTCTAGTGTCCCGCGGCGGTGTAGTACGTACGTGTCTGAGCAATCGCAAAGAGCGCAGTACAGTACGCTGGCCATCAGTACAGTACGCAGCCGCATCCATGAGGATATCGGCAGCCTTACGCGCAGCCTTACATCAACAGCCTTAAGCGTTTCCACGCGCTCTCACATGCATTCTCACGCTCTTGACATGCCACTCGTAATCTCCACGTGCCCACTTCAGCTGCCATAGTCTGCGTTTCTTGGTACTGCATGCAGTCCAACATCGTTGTGCTGTGCACGAGCCGGCACCCTCTGACAACACACGCGCAGTGGGAAACAAACTTGCATATCCCGTTACCTCTACCCACTGCAACGCCTGGTTCAAACCTCTAGACCGCATCACTCATGGGCATCCGATGCGTGACCTCCAACACCTGACGCAGGCCCCTGCACCGCTGCTGTGTGTTTGCAGAGGAGCTGCCCACGCCCAAGCCCCCGCAGGAGCCGCCAACGTCCACGCCCACTCAGCCTCGTAAGTCCGCAGCGTGGTGGCCGGTCTGGTGGCTCAAGTCCATGCCTCGACGGCCTCAATGGCGAGTGCAAGTTGACCCAACAGACAGTGGGCAGCAGCAGCAGCAACAGGCGCAGCAGCTGCAGGAGGCGCAATAGGCATGTCTGCATGCACCAGCAAACGAGGGGTGCTGGGGCAGCCCTTCACCGAGGGAGGTCTCACTTTGTACCCGAGCTTATTCCGGCTTGGGAGGGCCCTGCTGATTTTTGATGCTTAGCACGTCGTGCAGACCATGGCTTTGCTTGCTCAGAACTCAGTCCGCGTACGTGATGGGCAGGACGTTCCTCTGCCCCTCTCGTCACGCAGGCGCTGCGGTGGGGCCGGCCTCGGATAGTGAGGCGGCTGGCGGTGAGTGGCTGGCTGGGTGCAGGTGGCTGGTTGCTAGTGTCGCGATGATGCCACTTGGGTTTACAACCCTTTGTTGTTGTTGTTGGTGGTGGTGGTGTGACGCAGCATCAGTCGTTCACCAGTCTGCTGCCAGCCGCCAGCTCGCCTTCTGCGTTGTCACCAGGGCGTTCCTTGTTTGGGCTTTCTCGGTGTTCCCTGCATGCTGTGCAGGCACCATATCGGCGTTGCAGGCGACGGTTGATCAAATTCTCTCCTGCGTGCAACAATTACATGGCCTCGTGCTGGTGAGATGGATAGCTCGTGGGGCGGGGGGAAGTTGGGGGCTTCGGGGCTTTGGAGTTGCAACACGGCCCATAGCGGCGGCAATAGCTTGTAGTGTCAGCAACTGCACAACTTCGTTGTCGTTGGCCGGCCAACACTCTCTGTATGTGTATTTGTATGTGTGCGCCCCGTGAAGCCATGAAATTTTATCCAATTGTCCCATCTCTGTTGCGTGCTGCCGGGTTGTCCACCAGGCCGGTCAACCGGCTGCCTCAATCATCGAGGTTGCTGCGTCCAACTGCAAGTCGGGGCCGCGCGATCAGATTGAGAACCTGGTTGGTCAATTCTGGACCTACACCATTGGCACCCACGCGCCGTGCTGCTGTGCCATCGTGCCCTGGGCTCCGCAGGTGGAGTTCAAGTGGGGTCGCCATGGCGAAGATGATGAGCAGACTGTTAAGAAAGCGACGAAGTTCCTACGTAGCATTGCGCCAGGAGGTGAATAGGAGGGTTTGGGGGCTCCTAGCACATCAGGCAGTGCATTAGCTAGCGGTGTGGCGGCCGACCGACAGGTGCACGCTGGACGGCCATGGTTAATGCGGTGCCTTGCAGTTACTTGGCGGCCCCACACACGCTTAGAAGCGCCACCTCCGTGGCCCTCCTGCCAAGTCTACCGCTTCACAATTGCCTGGCCTTTGAGTTCTGCTGGCTACACGGCTGTCCCTGTAGGTTGTTGTATCACTCCTCATATTCGCCCATTGATTCTGCGGAGAACCAGGCTCAGTGCATCATGCTCGATTATATCAGAACGTACCAATCGAGGCAGCGGAAGTCTTCGATGCAAGGAGTTACAACGTATATTCCAAGACAGGCGAAGATGACGTGATAGGCTATCAGTGCCTAGCCGAGGCAATCATCATCTAACCGATGCGGATCGGTGCTCGGGCTTATCCAAGAAATACGACCATAAGCGAATAAAAGGCGAAAGCTCAACCAAAGCGCGGTTAGCTTGTGTTAGTGTCAATCGTCAAGATTGCGTATCCATTCGCTTATATATTCGTTCATACTTAGGCCGTCAATGCGCATAGCAGATATACTCGCAGCGACGGCTCGCGGTACAAGAGATCTGCAAGTAGTAAGTGTACTACCGTGATCCCGCGTGCGGATATTGCTATATAAGCCGTCATAGCAGTAATGCAATGTTCTTTACTCGTGTAAAGGTGCCGACTACGCCATTGCGCGTAGTGTTGCATTCGACGCGCCGCATCGCTCGAGCCATTGCCTCGCGACCTCAAGGTACGCTTGCGTTATCGTGCTCGTGCGCGCGCGTATGCATAATGCACGTGTTATCGTTAGTGCGCATTGTTATGCGATGCCTCATGCATTCTAGGTTGCCCGCGACCAAGTCGCCGGACCATGCGCACTTATCGCGATGCCGATCACGCAATGCATGCTCGCAGCGTTATGCACAGTGCATTAGGCGATGTGCTCATTGCGGGTTGCTTGTGCCCTTAGCCAGTGCACCTAACATGTGCGGTGCGGCGTGCTGCGTGACATGCTTGCGATCGCGTCGCGCCCGCTGCCGTACTACTCCAAGTGTCCACGTACGACAGGGGTGACGTCATCAGTGCCGTATCGCTCCACAGTGTCCACGTACGACAGGGGTGATGTCATCAGTGCCGTATCGCTCCACAGTGTCCACGTACGACAGGGGTGACGTCATCAGTGCCGTATCGCTCCATAGTGTCCACGTACGACAGGGGTGACGTCATCATTGCCGTACCGCTCCCCGCGTCCACGTACGACAGTGACGTCATCATTGCCGTACCGCTCCCCGCGTCCACGTACGACAGTGCCGTACCGTCGTACCGTGCTACCGTACCGTACGATAGTGCCGTACCGTCATACCGTGCTGCCGTACCGTACGATAGTGCCGTATCGCTCCACAGTGTCCACGTACGACAGGGGTGACGTGGTGTCGAGCGCGACAGAGCGATGGTGGGTGCAACTCTAGCAGAGCTTAGGAAAAGTGACGCGTGGTACAACATAGGTATCACGGTCCTGCCTGTGCAGAGCCTCGAGTGGCTGGATGCCAACGTGCACCTCGGCCGCACCACTGTCCACATCAAGTCGTCAAAGACGGACTACATCTTTGTCCCGGAGGCGGCGTGGGCCACGTGCCAGCGGGTGTACGGCGCGAAGCTGATTGACGGGTGGAAGCTGGGCATCAGTGGTGGTGTCCATGATCAGCTCGATCGTAGGCCTGTACGAGGCCAAGACCGAGAACATGCTGTCCGACCGCCTGCACGCTGTTCGCGGCCAGGCTCTTCTCGAGTTCCTGGCGATTAACCACATGAGGGACTGGCCTGCAAGTAAGCAAGCCCAGAGTGCGTGCACGTCCAGCCACAGTTATGCTGGCCTTGCCTCGTCCTCCCCTGCGTACCCGTAAACATGCAGACGATGTCGTCGTGTTCTTTGGCGATTTCAAACGCCACTATGTGGTTCACGCCGGCCGCAAGGACGCTGGCAACGCCGCGAAGTCTCTTCATGTGCTGGGCCCTGCCCCGCTCCCTGCTGTTGCCGAGGACACACCCACTGCAGCGGGGGCCAGCAGCCCAGACGGCGTCACGTATGGATTCATCCGGGTGGTATTGCTGCCAGTCCCCTCCCCGTGGCTGCTCGCCCGCCGTGTACCCAGCAGCGCCCAGATGAATCCATACGTGACGCCGTCCGGGCTGCTGGCCCCCGCTGCAGTGGGTGTGTCCTCGGCAACAGCAGGGAGCGGGGCAGGGCCCGCCACGTGAAGAGACTTCGCGGCGTTGCCAGCGTCCTTGCGGCCAGCGTGAACTGCATAGTGGCGTTTGAAATCACCAAAGAACACGACGACATCGTCTGCATGTTTACGGGTGGGAGGGCGGGCCATGTTGGCTGGCGTGAGCAAGAAACGGGTGGCAGTGGGCAGAGGCACGCTATGCAGCTGGTACGCAGGGGAGGACGAGGCAAGGCCAGCATAACTGTGGCTGGACGCGCACGCACTCTGGGCTTGCTTACTTGCAGGCCAGTCCCTCATGTGGTTAATCGCCAGGAACTCGAGAAGAGCCTGGCCATGAACAGCATGCAGGCGGTCGGACAGCATGTTCTCGGTCTTGGCCTCGTACAGGCCTACAATCGAGCTGATCATGGACACCACTGCATCGGTCGGTGTGCCTCGGCTGACGCCCAGCTTCCACCCGTCAATCAGCTTCGCGCCGTATGCCCGCTGGCACGCGGCCCACGCCGCCTCTGGGACAAAGATGTAGTCCGTCTTTGACGACTTGATGTGGACAGTGGTGCGGCCGAGGTGCACGTTGGCATCCAGCCACTCGAGGCTCTGCATGGGCAGGACTGTGATACCTACAGGGACAGCCGTGTAGCCAGCAGAACTCAAAGGCCAGGCAATTGTGAAGCGGTAGATTTGGCAGGAGGGCCACGGAGGTGGCGCTTCTAAGCGTGTGTGGGGCCGCCAAGTAACTGCAAAGGCACCGCATTAACCATGGCCGTCCAGCGCGCACCTGTCGGTCGGCCGCCACACCGCTAGCTAATGCACTGCCTGATGTGCTAGGAGCCCCCAAACCCTCCTATTCACCTCCTGGCGCGATGCTACGTAGGAACTTCGTCGCTTTTCTTAACAGTCTGCTCATCATCTTCGCCATGGCGACCCCACTTGAACTCCGCCTGCGGAGCCCAGGGGACGATGGCTCAGCAGCACGGCGCGTGGGTGCCGATGGCGTAGGTCCAGAATTGACCAACCAGGTTCTCGATCTGATCGCGCAGCCCCGACTTGCAGTTGGATGCAGCGATCTCGATGATTGAGGCCGGTTGACCAGCCTGGTGGACAACGCTCATCAGGGTGGTACTTGTAGACTTCACGGTATTTGCTATACACCGTGTTCAAAAAGGGCACCATGGTTTCGTTGTCCGTCATGATGAGGGTCTGCATGCCAGCTCGGTAGGACCGTGTGGCTTGCGCTAACGAGAGCCTGGTGGTCGCAGACGCCAACGCCACAACGAACTCGTCATTGGGCAAAACTCACTCTCACTTTCAATGTAAGCCGCCGACACCAAAGATACCGCTCCGTATACCCAAAACAATATGATAAGCTGTTGCCAGCGTAATGATGCGGCCATTGCAGTGACGGCCAACTGATGGACCTGACTGTCATAAGTCATCCGTCATGACCAATTGTGTGAACATCGTTACATCAGCTTGCATTTGTGGCTACAGTGGCTCTGTTTGTGTGAATTGTTCGAGCAACACTTTGCCGTTCGGACAAAGCATGCAGGCAATTCATCGTTGTAACAGCGCTTTTTCTTATTCGGCATATAAATCATTTTCATTTAAAGATTAATTAAATAAATCTACTGTACTTTTAGAAAATCACAAATATTCCTGGTCAGAGCCGCTACCGTAATAGTAGGTGCTTCAACTGGTTGAGGGAAGAACAATCAGACGCATCTTCACATATAATAACATGATTTGTTCCTTATTCGGACTTAACATGACTATTGTACTGACATATGGCCCGCGATGGCTAAATTACACTGTGTCACGGCACAGCGTGTAACCGGCATATCACGTGACTTGCACTGTTTGCGGACGCACAAACATTCTAGACCAAACGACACGATGGACGAATTGTGACCTAATTGCAGCAAGGATGTGGCTGCGAGTTGGGATGTCGGCATCAGACGAACCATTGGCATGCTAAGCTATCGGCATGCCTAAGACTAATGGCAATTCAGATGTTTAGGGCTAAGCTCATTGAGCACTGTTCGTTTGAGTTGAGGGCCTGATGGCTGCAAATGATGAACGACAATGATTTAGGCGCCAGTACGACTCGGCAAAAAGGCGCGCAAATCAGATACTTGAGTCGCTGCTCACCTATGTTGAGCAGTGATTTAGACGCAATTGCACAAGATAATTCCTTGTAACGGATTAACTGGATTATCCTGCAGCGTTCTCTCGCTCAATCAAGTTTGGCATTGGCAAAGCTCGGTGAGTCACGACCGCTCGCCTGAGCTCAAGACGTCATCACCAAGGCACCCTCTCCCACGCGTCGAGGAGCGTTACCCGTGTTGTATCACGCTTCACTTTGCCCAAGCTCCGCTATGTCGCACCCACCATCGCCATGCCATGGGCAGTCATGTTGTACGTGGCCACCCTGGAGCAATACGGCACAACATCGTACGGTACGACACCCCATCGTACGTGGCCACCCTGGAGCAATACGGCAGCGATGTCGTATGCGGACGCTTGAAGCAGTACGGCAGCTGGTGTGGCGCGACCGCACGCAGCCGCGCCCCGCAGCACATTGCATCGCACGCGTTAGGTGCACCGGCTAAGGGCACAAGCAACCCACGAATAGCATAACGCCTAATGCATTGTGCCGGCTGCCACAAGCATGCATCGCGTGATCGGTATCACGATAGGTGCGCATGGTCCAGCGACTTGGTCGCGGACGACTTGCAATGCATGACACATTATGCATATGCGCGCACCACCGATAACACGTGCATTGTGCATAATGGCTTAAGCGATGCGGTGCGTCGAATGCAACACTACGCGCGATGGCGTAGTCGGCACCTTTACACGAGTAAAGAACATTGCATTATTGCTATGACGGCTTATATAGCAATATCCGCAGGCAGGATCACGGTAGCACACTTACTACTTGCAGATCTCCTGTACTGCGAACTGTCATTGCGAGTATATCTGCTATGCTCATTGACGGCCTAAGTGGAGAAGAATCGAGCAACAATAACGATCGCCATCAAGTCAAGCTAACCGCGCCTTGGTTGAGCTTACACATTATATACCGTCTCTGATCGCATTTCTTGGATAAGCCCAAGCACCAATGTCACAGGCACGCGGCAAACAGCCATTTGACAGCGCTTTGTTGGATGCACTTGCACCTATGAGTTTCCCATTCATCGCTCAGGTGCCGGGTTGGCACCCGAGAAATCTGCCGCTGGTATTTGGTTGGATGGGTTTCGGAGCTTATCAAGCCCACAAACAAATACATATTCTGATGACCGGCCTGCCGGTTTGTTACATGGCCATGTAAGGATCCTACCATTTTTATTGCCCAGGCGGGCAGTGCAGTACTTTGAGACCGTTATGAGCCGTGGTAGCTTTTCGTATTGGTTGCTGGTGGCGAGCTGTTCCCTATGTGACCTAGTTACTTATATTAGGTGCGGTCTTGCAACTGTCACGACACATGTCGTGCCATGCACCCTAAGGCTAGGCACAGCCAACTAGTGTTGGTGACTGGTGTTCGGTCTTATAAAGACCAGGTTCCTGTAGCGACCCAGCAAGAGGACGCTGCAGGCCAACCTTGTGCTTACTTGGTCGTCCAGGCGAAGCCTTGGACGTGGTGACTTGATGATGCACACCGCGGGTAACGCTCCTCGACGCGTGGGAGAAGGTGCCTTGGTGATGACGTCTTGAGCTCAGGCAAGCGGTCTTGAGCTCAGGCAAGCGGTCGTGACTCACCGAGCTTTGCCAATGCCAAACTTGATTGAGCGAGAGAACGCTGCAGGATAATCCAGTTAATCCGTTACAAGGAATTATCTTACTTGTGCAATTGCGTCTAAATCGCTGCTCAACATAGGTGAGCAGCGACTCAAGTATCTGATTTGCGCGCCTTTTTGCCGAGTCGTACTGGCGCCTAAATCATTGTCGTTCATCATTTGCAGCCATCGGGCCCTCAACTCAAACGAACAGTGCTCAATGAGCTTAGCCCTAAACATCTGAATTGCCATTAGTCTTAGGCATGCCGATAGCTTAGCATGCCAATGGTTCGTCTGATGCCGACATCCCAACTCGCAGCCACATCCTTGCCGCTATTAGGTCACAATTCGTCCATCGTGTCGTTTGGTCTAGAATGTTTGTGCATCCGCAAACGGTGCAAGTCACGTGATATGCCGGTTACACGCTGTGCCGTGACAATGCTGCTGTAACAAATAATTGGCACACTGCCGTGAAGGCTGCTGCCGACCACGTCTGTGCCTACCACCATACCACAGCCTCAGCAATTCCACGACATTTGCAACCACATCCATCAATAAGCTGGCCCCAATGCTGGCCGTGCCAGCAGGTCTGCTGGCGCCAGGCCAAGCAAACGTGCCCTCATCAGCTTCCGGGCTCCCTAGAGCCGTCACTGTTAAACCCTACGACTGGGGGCGGCTGGTGGTCTAATGGAGTGGGCAACTGGGGGTGATGCTGGCGGACTACGACTGGGGGCGACTGGGGGCGACGGAGGGCGACGGAACAATGAGCAACCAACTGTACCCCCATTCGCCCCTGTCACCCCGTCGCAACCAGCCATCTCCCATCGCCCCTAGTCACCCTCATCACCCCGTCGCCCAGTCGCCCCGTCACAACCTGCTACCCTCAGTCAGCCCCAGTCGCCCACTTTCACCCCTGCCGCCCTGTCGCAACCAGCTGTCCCCAGTCGCCCCCATCCTGTTGTACCACGGTTCGCCTCACGCCCATGCACCGGTCTATAGGACCCGGTAAGGCGCCTGACAACCCGCAATTAAGTGCATTAGCATATCTGCACCATGCTCTCGGTGTTGCGCTCGCAATGCGACTGGTACCTTGACCTGTCGTACTAACCAGCTGGATTGTACGACAGGGCAAGCATTCGCGAAGCGTAGGCTTCTTGCAAATCTATTTGCATAATATTATAAGCAATATTATTCGGTTCGTTATCATGCAAATGGTTCGACCAATGTGACGCACAAGTGTGAGAGTGCGGCTCGGATCGCGCGACGCCGCGCGGAAGCTTTAGTCATGCGACCGGAGCGAGTCCACGTACGCGCACTGGAATAATCATCTGAGAGCGCGCATTATCTCATACCGATTTATCATGCAATATTCACTTCATGTGCGCGAGCGGACTGCGACTGAGTGAGTGATATTCGCAGCGAGTCGCATGGCGGTTGAACCACATAACGAACATTGCCAAGTAGTGCATTTGCATTACCTTAATGCTGTGAAGGCTAAAGGACGATAGAATATCGTCTGCGACATGATTACGAACATGTCACACATGCGGATCAGCGATCTGGTGTGATATGTACCGCGGACGACGTCACGAGTATAAGACGTCGATGACGGCCTTGTTTATTATTCGAATATAATATGCTATCGATCTCCCTCGATCGTATGCCCTTGCATATTGATGTCCTGAGTCTGGATACGCTTTTACTTGGCCTGAGCGAAGCCTGAGCATTCAAGGATCGGCTAAGTGATGATAGCGTGCTTCCGGTTCTGATAGCCTTCACTGGATATTCTGCATTCTGGATCGTAGGTTGTAACCCCTGGCCTCTGAAGACTTCCGCTGTCCCTGACTCTCATTACGGTACGCTTGGCTCGCTGTGCTTGCACCTTAGCACTTAACGCCGAAGCGTGCAGAGATATGATTGAAAGGCAGGAGGGGTACAACACATCCAACCCCAGTCGCCCCCAGTCGCCCCAAGTCACACCCATCCACCTGCAACCAGCCCCAGTTGCCCCCGTCACCCCATCGCCGCCGTCACCCTGTCGCCCCCAGTAGCCCCCAGTAGCCCCGTCGCAACCAGCCGCCCCGCAACAGGGGGCGATCAGATCTGCCCACTGTCGCTGGGCTAGTCCTTCTAGCCCTGCACTCTCTTGATTCTCACCAATACCGGGTATTTACTAGCTTGGGAGTTCTTCTGCCGTGAACGATGAGAAGCCGTTCATGGCAAAGTACTTCGCCCACAGCTCATCTAGATACCAACCCCACATTGCTGCTCCCTCTGCTGATTCCGGCAGCTGCATTTCCTAGTATGCGGCCACCGCCACCACCGGTGGTTTCACCAATAATGGTGTGGCCAACACCCGTGTCTGTGTGGGACAATCTCAAGACCCAGCCGCGCATTTTGCTGCCCATGCCCGATTACCACCATCCCGCATGCGCCAAGATGCCGCAATTACACACCTTTCACTTCACATTTCCGTCTTCATTGCCTGATGTCTTGCACATTACATTGCCACGTTTGATGCGCTAGGGCTATATGCAAGCCTTAAGAACCACACTTAGACACTCAAAAAATAAACATGACTCTTAAATGCACGCTTCATGTATGTGCTCCTTTAAACTTGGCTTTGATCTAGCATGATCTACCACCTTATGAATTGTGTGTTCGATCAACGCCTGCTTCTTTGCGACCTACGACCTTGCCATGGTTAGCCTTTCTTTATTACGTTTTGTATCTGCATGGTTATCTGCCCATGTCTGTGGGGCCACGTCTGTGCCTACCACCATACCACAGCCTCAGCACATCGACGACTTTTGCAACCGCACCCATCAACAAGCTGGCCCCAATGCTGGCCGTGCCAGCAGGTCTGCTGGCGCCAGGCCAAGCAAACGTGCCCTCATCAGCTTCGGGGCTCCCTAGAGCCGTTGCTGTTAAATCCCCCGCTCCAAAGTTCGTGTTGGCCACTCCCACATGCGCCGCCCCTTGAGATAGGGGCGGGATCCCGATCCCAAGTCCTGCCCTGCGTTCGGCCATGACGGTGCCCCTCTCATGGTTGAGCTCTGCACAGTCTGCACCCCGCTTCTCCAGCCCGGGTTCAAAAGTATCACCTGACACCCACCGGCATATGCACAAGGGCCTGTTGTTGCGCATAATTGAAACCGTAAGCTTTCTCTCCCTATAGCATTCGTTGGGAGGGTAATTGATTGGTAACCCATGGGTGGCAGGCCTACTGGGTTGGGTGGGTAACCGTATGGCAGGGTAACCCATCAGTAACCCTGCCTCCGGTGTCTTCTTTTGCACGTTTTTGCACGTTTTTCCTTCTTTTATTTGTTTTTTACTTTATTTGCATTAGTGACATTAGTGACTGGGGGCAACAGGGGGCCACAGGGGGCGACTGGGGGCGGCTGGTGGTCTAGTGAACCGGGCAACTTGTGGCGACGGTGGCAGACTACGACTGGAGGACGGAGGGCGACAGACCAATGAGCAACCAACTGTACCCCCATTCGCCCCTTTCACCCCGTCGCAACCAGCCATCTCCCATCGCCCCCAGTCGCCCCCGTCACCCGCCCCAGCCACAACCTGCTACCCTCACTCAGCCCCAGTCACCCGCTTTCACCCCTGTCGCCCCGTCGCAACCAGCTGCACCCAGTCGCCCCCATCCTACCCCAATCGCACCCAGTCGCCCCAAGTCACACTCATCCGCCTCCATCCAGCCCCAGTTGCCCCGTTGCAACCAGCCGCCCCGCAACAGTGGTGATCAGATCTGCCCACTGTCGCTGGGCTAGTCCTTCTAGCCCTGCACAAACTTCTTGCGCTCTTTATTATGTCATTGTATATGCATCGTTATATAGACTTCGAAAAGCCCGCCTCTTCCGTTTTGTGCAGTGACTGCCGTGCTCGCGTTATGCATTCATTTGAACCAACCGTACTTGCTTGCCACTGCGCCTCCTTATTACTAGGGCCGCCTGAATGTAAGCCACCCTTCTTGCCACTGCAGCCTGCCAACCATCATCATTTCACCAAATAAACCTCAACCTCTATTAGTAAGCATAGACATCACTCATCATCGCGGCCAGCTGCTTCACTGGACCACCTGGTTAAGATAAATATGATTGAGATAATGAAGCTCGTAATATTAGGATGCGTAAAGTCCAGCCTTCAGAGTTTGCAGCTTCGCACTACTAATGTAACCATCTCTGCCGTACCATGGCTGGTACGGCAGCTCGGTTCATTTAGTGTAATTTAGCCATCGCGGGCCATATGTCAGTACAATAGTCATGTTAAGTCCGAATAAGGAACAAATGAAGATGCGTCTGATTGTTCCTCGCTCAACCAGTTGAAGCACCTACTATTACGGTAGCGGCTCTGACCAGGAATATTTGTGATTTTCTAAAAGTACAGTAGATTAATTGAACTAATCTTTAAATGAAAATGATTTATATGCCGAATAAGAAAAAGCGCTGTTACAACGATGAATTGCCTGCATGCTTTGTCTGAACGGCAAAGTGTTGCTCGAACAATTCACGCAAACAGAGCCACCGTAGCCACAAATGCGAGCTGATGTAACGATGTTCACACAATTGGTCGTGACGGATGACTTATGACAGTCAAGTCCATCAGTTGGCCGTCACTGCAATGGCCGCATCATTACGCTGGCAACAGCTTATCATATTGTTTTGGGTATACGGAGCGGTATCTTTGGTGTCGGCGGCTTACATTGAAAGTGAGAGTGAGGTTTTGCCCAACGACGAGTTCGTTGTGGCGTTGGCGTCTGCGACCACCAGGCTCTCGTTAGCGCAAGCCACACGGTCCTACCGAGCTGGCATGCAGACCCTCATCATGACGGACAACGAAACCATGGTGCCCTTTTTGAACACGGTGTATAGCAAGTACCGTGAAGTCTACAAGTACCACCCTGATGAGCACACGGTGGCCGAAAAAATGCATGCCAAGAACCCGGGTGACTATCGTGCAGCACTTGCCCCCTTCGCTGCGCACCTCCACTTCGGCGACACTTACAAATGGATGTTGTACGGCGATGACGACACGGTCTTCTTCATGCCCGGCGTGCGGAAGCTCGTCGCGCAGTTTGACCACAATCTCCCGTTTGCGTTAAGCGATAATCTATGGTACGACTCCAACCATCCGCGCCTGGAGGCCTTCCGCTGCCTTCCCTGTGGCTTCAACACCTCGGCCGTCAGAACCACCAGCGCCGAACAGAACGGCACTGCCAACGCCACCACCGCCGCCAAAGACCCTTTTTTCATACCGCGCCCCGCCTGCCCCTTCTGCAGCCGCACTGATGCCTGCCCGCCGTCCGAACCCGACTGCACCATCGGCGGCGGGGCGCACGGCGGTGCCGGCATGATCTTCTCTGTGGGCCTTATGCGCAAGTTGCTGTACGACGACATGGTTGCTTGCATGGAGCGTATATATCATTGCAGCGGCGGCGATTGTCTTGTGTCGCAATGCATCTGGCGTGCTGGGTACGGCTTTACCGACCCGGGAATCTCACTGCTGTACGACGATCCGTACGCGCATATCCTGTTTGACAGCCTCGCCAGCCGCTGGTTTCTGCGTAACCCGATTGAGCAGATCTACCTGGGCAACTGCAACAGCGAGGTGTGCTCCTATCTGGTGCGGAACGCCGTCAGCTTCCATCTGCGCGGCAAGTCTTACCCTTCCTTTCCTAAGGCTGCTGCTGCTATGTTCGGCATAGTGGAGTCGCACGCCGCGGCCGTCGAGTTCCTGGACGTCCTGGAGGATACCGAAAGCCGGCCGCCGCCGCGCGGGACGTAGGTGGCGGAGGCAGAGGAGGAGGAGGGGCGGTATGAGGGAGCGGCGGACGGGGACGGTGGTGGAGAGCCGACATCCGAAGCAGTAGGTTGGGAGAGCTGCTGCCTAGCAGCGAGCGGCGCAGTGCAGCGAAGTGCGGTACAGGGTATCGGCCCCCTGAACATCTGCCTGCTAAAGCACGGCCAAGGATGGCGGATGACGTAGTGGCGGTGTCCGTTGAAGCAGCACGCGTTAGGACGGGTGACTACTGACCAGCATTAGACGATGCGCTGGCTGCAGGGCAGCAGGGCAGGGCGCCGCAGCTGTGCAGCAGAGTGCTGCATGCCAGGATCCAGCGGTGTAGGCGTGCAGAGAAGGAGAGGCGCCGGGTGCAGGCTAGCTCCGCGCGTCGAGAGCCGGGGAACCGGAGGCACCCCGTTGCTCAGTGGAGGGACAACGCAGTATTTAGCCGCTTTGCGCAAGGGAGGGTGCGCCATGGGGTGTCGGGGGAGATGACGGCCGCTCGCACCTTGGGGCGACTGGGGATGTGGAATGCCGGAGGATGACCCATGCTGCGATGGAGACGGGTCCGGCCCGTTGCTGTTTGGTACAGTCATGTAGAGGTGTGTTATAATATATGGTTCAATACATAAGACATACTCGATCGTTATATGCGGGCGGCGGATGCTCGGTCTTCTTTTATAGCAAATGCACTTAGGCTGAGCTGCATGTAGCTTGGAGGGGTTGGTTTGGTTCGGATATATGACGAAACTTACGGAGCAAATTGGAGCTAGATTATTGCTCTGATAAAAGGGATGATAGCGGTGAGCCATTTATATATGCCTTTTCTGTTTGTGAAGAATGTTCATGTCTGTGGCACACACGTTTATGAGCTTGTGCTGGTTTCCGTACTCGGGTGAATGATATAATATCCGTGACCCTCGACGACATGGCATGTGTGACATCATCATATGTGAAGGTGAGGGACAGTGAGGGCCTGCTGGGCGGGTCGGCTGTTGGCCCCTCTGGAGTTTCCGCCCTGCCCTCTGGTGGATGGCACGATAATGGCCGACCGCGTGATGGTATGTTTTGCCCCGCAGTGTTGGAGTAACGTTCAGCGCTCGTGGGATATAATGGGGTCTGAGTTGAGCACGCGTGGGACTAATGGGTATGGGTGGGCGATGCGGTGGTCAGGTGCTAACCGCTCGGGTCGCTATGTTGGAGCACTTCATTCGGACGACTCACGGATGGCCGTAAACGTCAAGTCGCGGCGGTACGATCATACGGCTTATCCATTATATACGAATACACGTTGGATAGCCGCCTTCATCGTAACGATACCTATATTGTGCGTGTGATTTGTCTACATGAGAGATGGTGACGGTTTACCCGAGAGAATGGCGCGCTCCTAGGCTCGCCGTTTCGCGTTTTGTGCGATTCCAATTCAATGATCGGACGGTACCAGGGACTGTGTGACGGGCAAGGGTGCCATGGCGTGCGGATACGATGCAGCGCGCATACGTATCGGTCAAGTATTTTCTCGTCTTATACGCTATGTATATGTGTGTGTTACAGTGCACACGCCGACCGTCATGTGGCTCGACAACGGGCTGTGTTGTCGGTGTCACATCCTCCCCGGACCCGCACCTTCTCAGGAGATCCAACCCCTCATCTCGCCACGCTGTGCATTTCGGCGCGTGTACGCGCGGTTGCAGCCCGTGACGCAGTTGCCAAGGCAGGACGGGGCGCGGGATATGTTGTGGTGAGCCCGGTAGGGCTTCAGCTTTCCGGAACTTCGGCCCGCAGCGGAATACACGTAGCCAACTCGATGCCAAAGGACCATCCACCCCCACGAAAGGCCTCGATGGCTCTCCAGCAACCTACACCAAACCCGTCCCGGACATAAACTGCCACGGCTGCCGCCGCCGCAGGAGCAGCAGCAGCAAGTCGTCTGCACGCCTCACCGCCTCTTAAGGTATCACTGCCTCCCCGTTCCTAAGAATTGGGTGGCGTCCAGTCCACAACCGAACCAGGCCCGGGGGCGTTTACCAAGGATGATCGAATTCGGTGCCCCGTCTCCCCCAACTAAAGAGGCATCCCGCTCGTCGACCCCATCACGTCTTGTTAATCGCGCTGATGTACAACACTGGGGGACAGAAGTCAGGAGCGCGAGGGGGAAGGAGGAGGGTATAAGCAGGATAAGGGGAGGTCGCATATCATATCAGGAGCAGATCGCAAAAGCTCTATTTATGAGTGTACGTGGGCTCTATTGCCAGCGGTTCCTCCAGGGGGCCTCAGCCAACGTCTTGCGCAGGATGTGGAAGGGCAGGTCGTGTCAGGCGCCTTTGCTAAAAACGGAGGAGCTGCCGGGGGCCATTCGGGTAAATACGTCGAACGCCTGGGGACCCTCAGCATGAGACAAGACTGAGTTTGAGGCTGCCGCAAAACACGGCAGTGCAGGATGAAGACAGAAAGGTAGCGAAGTAGGTACGTCAAGGGCCTCTGGACGCCACGATGTGTCGCCGAGAGCAGCTTACAAATGCCATGCACACCACACCGCACCACACCGCACCACACGTACCATTGTTTCCCCGGATGAATGCATCCCCGTACTTATTTTTAAGCTGCCCGTTGACGTACTCCTGCACATACGGGGAAAAGCTCTTGTTGTGTGTGCAGTTGTGTGACAGTACAATCTCTCCCAGATATAATGCCGCCACTATGAAGCATTATGATTTACGGCTGATCTACTTCATGCAGGTATGGGGGGCCGGCGGATGTGCCATAGCGCCCTGCGGGTACATAGATACGTGCATGGGAGCAGAAAACACACATCCGGGGCTTAAGAACACCAACCAGGTTAACCTGGGTGCGGTCGTCGGCCAAAGACATCAACCCTTTGTGCCGTCAGCCTCAATGCGCGGCGCCCGGGCAAGCTCACAGCAGCTTTCAGCACGAGTTGGAAAAGGAGAAGGAACTGGGACCAGTTTCCACTAGCCCGCAATCCACACACCTCGGTTTGTTCCATGGCGATGTTCATGTATCCATCCAGGCACGCAAGTACTCCTGCACAATATGCAACAATACATAAGCATAAGATGGCGCGATCATCAGGGAGTGGACCGAGAGGTGCTCCCAGTTGTACGGCATCGTGGATAGCCACACACGCAGACCATTTCCCCCGAAGCGCTTCGTGCACTCATGCGTGGAGCGAGGTACCGCATCACGAATCGGGATGCCTTGCCTCGCACCGCAGTATACGCAAGTAAGAAGCTGATACACAATCAAAAGCAAACTGGGCGCACGCACCTCGGTAATCAACCCCCGAATTGAGCTTCACTAGCACGGGCTTGCCTTTAATGGCTTTCAAGAACTCTGCGGGCGTCTGCACCGTGCACGTCGCATCGCACAACAAGCACCCACAGTTAGTACTATTGCGATAGCAAACCACTATCAGAGAGGTAAGTCAATAACAAACCTTTGTGACGCCAGTAGAAACGCCGGCGTCCGCCATAATGACTTGTAACTATATTAAAATATGATCCTCGATGACAATATAACAGCTTATATATTTAAACGTAGACTAGCCCAAGAGAAAAGTTTGACTTCTTGATACTTTCGCAGCTAGGCCCCGGAGATTGAAAGGGCTGGCATTGCGTTTGTAAGTGGTTTCCACAGTTGTCGCATAACTGACATAAAAAAGCTCTATTAGCCTGAATCATCAAGCGGTACAAGCCACACGCCGATCAGATGGCGCTGGCACTCACTAATTATTTGGTACGATGGACGAGCTGCCGTGCAGATTCGCAGCGGAACTTATTTCCATGTTGATTTAGAGCTATATGGCAAAGGCGCGCTTGGTATGGGACAGCAACGCTGCCGAAGATGTCGCCGTAATATACACTTAACTACATATCTGGTTTCCCCGCCAGCCCCAATTCCATTCCGATGTACTACGAAGCATGGATACGATGTTCGAGCGCCCCAAATTTCACGCCATCGCTTCAAACACACAGCTATCTTCCCACTGGACGCCCCCTACGGCCCCCGCTTCCGTCCAGCTATTGCAAGTGCAAGTTCCTTCCGCTTTCCTTCTAGGAAGCTAATCAATCATCACCGCCTTCGTGCGCTGCTTCTTTACCGCTGGGATCTTTACCGGCGATGCCAGAGACGACAGCCCGAGCTGTTGGGGTGGAGCTGGTGCACGTGTGCCTTGCCGGTTTGTCAACAAACAAGTCCATTCTCCGTTGGCTTACAAGTCAACGCGTGCGGAACATTGTTACGGTGTATCATCACGTATGACCGTGAGATGCGCCAGTCCACAAATACATAATGCAGTTCGGGCTTTTTATAAGCCCGATATGACATACATTTCCGCCCTGAGCATTCACAGCTCCCCGCTCTTTCCATCCTGCTTGCTACCGCCGAACAGCTTTCCCATGAATTTCTTCGCTCCCTCGACAAGTTTAGCTGCCCCGTCCTTAATGTCGCCTGCGGCTTTCGCCGCCGTTTCCTGCAGCTTTGTCATCGTAGAGGAATCCACAGCGGTCTCCCCACTGGTTGGCTCCTCGTCCGGCTTGCGCGAAGCGAAGCTATCCATCCCAGTGTCTACATACCATACAATGGGGGGGAAGGCTCATGTTCAAGGGGTAAACAGAGCCGCATGGAGGGGTTATAGTTGTTACCTTACCCTTCATCACTTGCGCAAAGTCAGGGTCGTCCCCGTACATATCTTGCATCTCTTCAAGCTCCTCTGTCAGCGTGTCCCGGCTGTATAGGCTCCCGGACACCCCAATTGCCTCCATATCCCTCATCATCATGATGTTCCTGTACTCGTCCTCGTCCAGCGGCTCGTGGGGTTCACCTACGGGCCGATCCTGCATAATACGGATAATTCATGAACGCGAAATATATTGCCATGGTTCTGATCTCGATAGAACGCAGAGTGCAGGGGATCTGGGTTTGGCATCTCACCGCTGGAACAGGCGGAGGTTTTGAGATGCAGACGTCTGTGGCGTCATAGCACATCCAGTTTGTGACCGCTGACCGTTTCTTGCCCTTAAATAGCATGGCGCTCAGGTCTGTCAAGTCCAAATCCTCCGCAATGAGCTCACACGTCCTGGCTATCGTTCGGCATTTAGACTTGCACCTGCCCACCTGCAGGAGTAGTTGGGGTTGCGGCTGGTCCGTCCAAATTCTATCACCATCCGTCAACAAGGTGTATGACTTGCCATGCCCGTGTCCTTCAGGTTTAGGATGTCCCCTTCCTTCACAATATCGTACATGGCAATCCAGTCGCCTTCATTCAGATCGGGATTGCACATCTTTTCCAACCTTTCTAGGATATCCGCCTCGTTGATCTGCAGGTTTCAGGAAAGTGAATTATTTACGTTGATGTGCAATCTCTTCTCCCGTGACGCACTTTTTTTGCGCCCGCAAGCTCGCCAAGCTCTTTAACCACGTTACGCGCCTCCTTTGCCATGGCTTCGCATACTTTACATTTGATGTACTTAATGTCATCTCTGTTTACTGGGGCTTTAGTCTTTGGACGTTTTGGACCGCCGAATTGCGCGGAAGCCACGGCTATGAATGCAAAAAGGAGAACGTAAAGTAACCTCACCATCATACATATATGAAAGTGATGTTTTCGAAAATAATTATACATAATTTAGGAAAATTGGTACCGTCCTTTGAAAGCTTCTAGGTGTCCGTACAGACAGCTGTACACCGAGTGAGGTGTCCCATCAGCAGTAAATAGTTGTAATATTTTACTTCAAATGAAACTGAGAGGCAACCTGCATTGATCCTCAGCTTTGATGCACAACCTGCAGCATTAGTAATGCACATTCAGGATGCAACCGCGTTTGACTGCTAATCGGTCAATCGAATCTAATCAAGTTCGTGTTCAGTTCATTTTATGTTTGTGATACAAATACTAATTATATGCAAGGATTGCATCGTGCGCACTTATTCGCAGAATGATTGCGGTTGCCGAATGTGCCAACAGCATCAAAGTTACGGATGTGCTGGCGGACACAGGTCATAGATGTGAAATACGGTGAGACTTACTGCAAGCTGCCCCATGCAACCTACATAATTTTCATTTGTCCATCGACGCTAAACGTATTGCCCTGTGCACGTACTATACAGCAGACTGAACTATTCGTCGTACAAGTGTTGTACCTGTTGCGTCAAAGATACCTGCGTCAACTGGATAATCCAACTAAGTAATACATGGCAGGATGCCACCATAACAGTGTGACAGTTTGGGGACGTCGAATATCAACGGATTCAAGAGTGTTGTGTTTTCTGCATCAGTGCGAAATCCAACATTTGCATCAGCCTCGCGTTGCCCCAGTGCTGTCCCTCACCTGCCTGTCTGTCTGGCCTGCCCGTTATGCCTTGCAAACTCGTGTTGTATCATCGCATGAATACGTCAAGCTGTCCAGGCCCGAAAGCCTGTTCATATCAGCCAGTTACATGGGTGCCAGGCGTCACACGGGGAGAAATGAAACGGACCACCCGCAATAATAATTGTGACATATCGCTTGCAACACGTCTGCGGTGAGCCCGCTAACGGATCTTAGTGCCTTGATAAAGCTGGAACTCATCGCATTCTTAACAAAATACAGAGTGATACAGACGACTGCCAGATGTCGACATGACAGTGTTTTCTGCTGTGCCTAAAGAAAGCAGCTGGCATTGAAATGTCTCAACTCCCTGCAATTTTGTCGAGTTCGAATGCAGACCAGGACAACCGAAACTGCGCGGAATAGCAACCAGCAGACCGGTAAGCCAGCAGGCGCAATCATCAGCCCGTGACCAGGCCGGGCGGAGTACAGTAAGGCCACTAATGCTTAGCCTAGTACCGCTTGCGCCATCGGGTGATGCGGGTCAACAGAGCCCACCCTCAGCTCCAATCTTCCAAAACAACAGTCAACCCATACAGTTACCAGATGCGCTCTGGCCAATCCTAGTACATGAAGACAACCTAAAACCCTATACGCGCTATGACCAACCTGCTGCTCATTGCGAGAGCCCTCCGCGTCTGAGCGGATCGCGGGGTCCCCCCCCCAGTGCTCAATACTTTCGGAGCTCGGTAGGACCATATGCCATTTAGAAAGTCACTCGATCACCTGCGAACTATCCAAGTGCAGCATCACAAGCAATGCCTGACGATAAGATGCGCGGCACGCCACAACATCGATTGCGTCATGGTGGTCGCCGCCGTTGCTCACTTGGTTGCACGTTCCCTCATGTGCCATATCCTCAGCTCAGCGGCAGTGAGCATTGGGCAGTGTGCATTGCCGGGTATCGCTGCCTGCACATTGCCTACCCCATCCATCCATTCATCACCCTCGCTCGCCCTCTCGCACACCCATAAAAATGTCCACTCTGCTTCACCTCCACTTCCCTGCTGCTACCGGCCATATCTCATTTAGCAACCCCTCTCCGGCTCCGCGGAACCTCAGTGGGGGTGTCCACCGCGTGCTCTGCGGACGCACAGGATATTGCACTGCTGCCGCAATATTTAAACAGTATAGCTACATCGCACGTGCGTACGGACTCCGTTATGATCTTTCCGCTGGCTATGGGTGTCACCCCAGGCGCACGGAGATGATGCTGATGTCCTCCTCTGGCTTGTCGTCGCCGTCGCGTGGCGCCAGTTGGATTTCCAATCCGTGACGTGCGAAGACGTCCGTCATGTGATCATCCAGCTGCGAAGAGCGGTGTAGGTGCGCCAGAAGTACGGTAGCTCCAGGGTTGGCGGTCAGCAGCCGCTGCAGTAACGGCGCCAAGACATGGGGGCTGCGGTCGTCGAACACCAAATCGGATCCTGCATCGTACAAATGGAAAGATACAAGATACATGTGAAAACGTAGCTTGTGCCAGATAATATCGACTGTGCCAGACTGTGCAATAGACCATGGGCCATGTCGCTTGTGAGGAGGGGGTGGAGTAGGAGGGGGTGTTGATGGGGCTGACAGATGAGATTATGGAGCCATGGGGCCATGGAGCAATCAGAGGAGTGCACTGGAAGTACGTCGCGATCCACTCCCGCAGGCAAACCCGATGCCGGGACAGTGCAAGCTGGCACACCCAACGCGGCAAGCCAGGTACCGGCACCGTATCACCCTGTAGCCCTCACGTACCGATGACGTACTCCCATGGGCCTGCCAGCAGCTCCTGGGAGGGCGCACCCCAGTCCAGCGCCGCCACCTGCGCGAGACCACCCGCCCCACGTACGAGATCGGCGTTCTTCGCCAGATTCTTGGAAGCCACCGGCACCACGTCAGGCAGGTCGGTCAGCAAGACGGTGGCACCGAAGGCTGCGGCAGTAAGGCCCGCGACGCCTGCGATGTCAAGCACACGATCAGGCGCGTAGCCCGAACGGTAAAGGAACCAACATGCCCGGGTTAGGGGGTTGTTCCGGCGCTGGAGCGTCGATTGTCGAGGGCTTGGACAGGCAGCGACACTAGCTAACATGAGAGTGGCCTATCCCGTCCCCATCCATTTGAGCAAACTCTTCTGAAAGGCTAAGCGGGCAGTACTGCTTTCCATATAAGCTGCGCTTTTTTGTCCCATCGGCCATGCGGCCTAAGACCCTACCGATGCCAGTGCCCAGCTCCAAAATCGTTCGGCCCCGGATGTCGGCATGTTTGTAGTCCCGAAGGTAGCAGCCCAACCGAATAGCTGGACAGCACAAGAGCGGAAAGATCAGATCATGTTAGGAAGACAGACAACGTCGGCGAGAGGGCAGGATGGCAGGGCAAGTGCTCGCAAAGCAACGACGGGAAAGGCGTCATCAATAATAATCATGTGGAAAATGGATAGCATTAAAAACCGCCTGCCTGATTCCATGACGGGGCATCCCTCCTTTCGTCCCTCCTCCACAAACTTGAGGCCGATAATGCCAACTCGGTCGCCCTGCGGCCAGGGTCCAAGTGACCAGTTGGAACTAACCGCCGACGCGAAAGCCGACTGACGTCAGGCATGGTATCCGGCATCTTCAATATGATTTTGGTGCATGTCTAAAAGTCATCTCAGCTGGACAAAGCAAGTGTGCATAGGAGGCCATCATAAGCCCGACCAGTTGTCCGCACCTCGATTCTCTCAGAGCACTTACCACAGAGCACGATGACCGAGCCATAGCACCTTCAAGCAAAGCCTGAAGCTCTGTATCAAGCTTCACTGCTTGGCATGAGACTGACTTCGGGGTGGTCGCGGTAGCAGGCAGCTGCGGATAAGTTGAAAGTTGTAGGTTTCGGCTCTCAGGCAATTCGGCGGTTGGGCGCGAGAATAGAAGAATTATATGTATTAGAATACATCATGCAGTGCGCCAAGGCTAGTGGAATCACTTTACAGGGCCGTCACATGCATGGCGAAGGAACGTCTCGTGCCGCAGCGAGCCCCCCACCTGACGCAGTTGGCGCAGACCCACATAACGCAGCACAGGTAAGCGGCATAGTGCATTGACGGCGACTGGACGTGTAGTGTGTACCGACCGCATGGTGTTGTAGCAGTTGGCACCGATGGAAATATGTCAGGCGTCGGCACGTAAAGCCGTTACTAGCGATTGTTCGAACCAAGAATGTAAAATGATTTGGACTTTCTTTGGGAACACGTTGTGTCTGTGAAGATATAAATAAGCGCCAGAGTTGCACCACAACGGATTCCGTTAGTACAAGGCCCCGGTCGCCCGGTGATTGCGCCATTTTCGAAGATATCACCATAATTACACAAATTCCTCCTTATTTATTCTACTTGTTAAATGTACTTAAGTAATATGCAGGCCTCACTTCCTGCCTCTGTGCGAGCAAATCGTCTTAAGCTGTTGTCATATAAAAGAGTTTCCTCCGTTACTTTAAGATATTATCCAAGCTACACCCGTTTAGTCGTGGCGCGAAATCAAGGCCAGCAGGAGCCAAAACCGGCACGAAAGAACGCCGATGGAGTGAACCCCGACGAAGGGCCTCTTCAATCAGGTACTGCGTTATAATACCTTTTCGCACATGGATACCTACCATATGAATTCGCTACCTTTACCCATGTATCGCGTGACTTTTTGTGCAACACCTTTGGTACTTCCCGCCGTCCTGGAGTCCGTAATCCTCCTCATTGCTGCCATCGCTGCCATCCCTGTTACCTCCCCATGGCATGGAATTGGAATTTAAGCTCTCCGCCGAGACATCAGAGTGCCCCACCTATAACACAACGCATCATTTTTAGGCAACGCCATCGTACAGGACTCCCTTTTTCCACCACGTGCAAACAAGTGAGCCCCTTAACATCTCCACTCTTCGACCGTCCTATTTCCATTTCATGGATGGATGGATGGATACGATGGATACGATGGATACGATGGAAGTGTTTCGCTCCGCGGCATCCACTTGGTCCCGCCTGGACACCCAACAGAGGGTGTATACAGTGATTGCGGGGGCGGCCCTGCTCATCGCTACACCGCAGCTACTGACGTTCCTGCTCATCACAGTAGAGAGGCTCTTAGTGGGGGCTCTGCTGGCAGTAGAAGAGGTCCTAGCGGGCGTGCTCCTGCTGGGGACGCGGCTGGTAAGGTTACGGCTGGCATGCTGCAATGTCTCATTGGTCGTGGCAAGATGGGGTCTTGGCAATGCATAGCGATGATGGTTGTTGTGGGCTGCCAGGCCGACTGAAGGATAAGTTACGGGAAAGGGGAGAGCACGGCAAACGTGATGAGGGCGGCCCAAGCGGTCCAACTACGCTGCCTGCAAATTCATTCATCAGATTTAATCGTGACTTGCTTTTAAGCAAGAAAGCCTTCTTTAGCGTTACGCATTTTTCGCACAGTGATGCGTTGTTCTTGTGCGAGACGACTACACGCGTGCACATCACATTAGGCTAATGAACTCGGGAGCCAGGTTGGCAGATTTGGATTGCTCTTTCATATGCGAGGCAAGTTCGGTCAAGAGAAGGCGGTCTGGAGAGGGTTCTTGTGTGTGGGAGGGCCATGGACATGCATGTTGGCGGATACTTAGGAGGGGGCAGCACGTGGTGGACGGAGCGCTGCTGTTGTTGCAGAGCGCGAGGGTTATCCAACGGGGGAGCGACGGCAGGCTAGCAGTGTGTGGCTGATGGTTTGTGGCTGATTTTACAACAGACTCACAAAGCTCATCGGGACCAGGCGTCCGATCAGCTTCCTTATCCCTCCCTACTTCCCTTCGCAGGTTGTGATCGTGGGCTCTTTGGCGCTGCTGGGAGTAGGTGCCTACCTCTTCCTGTTCAGGAAACATTCCTCATCATAAGGGGGGCCACGGATGATACTGCAGGAGTATTCTGCAACCAGCCAAGCCGTGAAAATGCACCAAATTTGCGCTGTTCTGGCCTCAGCCTGAGCTGGCCTGAGCCGTTGAAGATCGCGGAGAGGGGGGTCCTGCCCCAAGCAATATCTACGTAGCTTCTTTTTTTGGTGCATATTTCTGATCACCCATTTGAGTTTTTAAGGTTTTGACCCGTTGCTTCACTCTTTCGCTACGCATGTTTTCCGACCGTCCAGCCTGATGCATTGGCAGGTGTCTGTGTAGGCAGGTACCGTCGATAAAGGTTTTAGAGTTCGCCCGCACACATATTTAACAGGCTCGTTGTTTTATTAGGTGACGCTTGATTTGATGCAATAAGGTGGACGAATTAAAGGATCATTGAGTCATTGGTGATGGGTGATGGGTGTCCACTCTTCGATTTGACTGCGGGAAAGGGAGCCTATTGCGGCAGTGCGTCTGTTGCGCGCACACGTGTACTATTGCCACTCACAACGATAACGACTCCCTCCCCCTGGCCATTCTGAGTGCGTAATTAAGTTAAGTATGTAGGCGTGAGGTTTGCGCAAGTTACGAGCTCGCCGTGCACCGCGCACATTTGCCTGGGTGCATGTGGAGTTCATTACACGACGTGGAATTCATTAGAACGATCGGGGCATTGTTCCACCTGTTACCTCTGGTAAGTAGCACACACAGTTTGGGTATGTAAATTTTTTATTACATACCCTTGTGCATTGTGACAGTGGTATCGGAGCTGTTCAGCTCTTACAGCGATCACGGTACTCTGGCTCATACTCGCCGAATGCTGTACGAGTCCTTCAGTATCCCGGGCCCCGGCCCCGGATGGGCCACACCGCCACCACCCGGGTGTCCTCCCCACCCACGTTGGCAGCGCTGAGCTGTTGCTCAGACCGTACGGCTACAATCCAGTCGTATAAGTTGACAGTCGGGTCGCAGTGACCAGGCTGCAGCATGAGCAGTTCACCAAGCGGCGGCAACTGCATGGGCAGCTGGTAGGCACCCTGAAACGGGCCGAGAGGCATGCGGCGTGTCGGGACAGCAGCCAGGGCAAGAGCGGCACCGGCAGCGTGGTGCGCTGATAAGCGCACTGTTGGATGTCGGAGGAACGGTATAGGGGTCCTAACATCAGAATCATCGCAACGCCACTCGGCATGAGATCTACTGCGACGGCGCGATTCAAGAAAATCCCTATCTCGAGGAGGCAGAGCAGCAGCAATAGCAACGGGGGCGTATTGACCTTGCTGCTCCCGCTGTTTCTGATCACGATGGCCCGGCCTTGTTATCTACGTATGAGGATTCGGAGCATTACAGAGGTCCCCTCAGCACCTGAGGCCACAGCAGCTTGCCGTGCTCGTCGCCGCCGCTGGCGTACTCGAGGGTTGCGCCGTACAGCTGCGTATAGCATGGCGGCAGTTGCGGCGGTCCGCTGTCCAACGACACCGCCTTGGTTCCCGCATCCACTACTGCGAGACCCCGGGACGGACTGACAGACATGACCTGTGAGAGAATGGCGAATAGCAAGGGGGCTGAAAGATCAGCAGTGAGCGCCACCGTGACCTCCACAGCACCACAGGAGCAACCCGGCAGCAACCCCGCCAGGAAGGCCCCGTGGAGCTTCACAAAACATAAGAATGCAAATATCGAATGCCGGTCTAAAATCGAAACGAGGTCACATCACCCCACATTCCTTGGAGCCCCAAGCCCGAGAGGGCTATCTTTCCTGTTCATGTGCTGACCTGGGTCAGCACCCACAAGCTCTGCTCCCACTCGCCCGTGCTTCCATTTTCCTACGCGGGGCAAATTAGGAGAGAAAATGAAAACGAGTTGCAAGTTTATGCGATTCTGCACAGGTAGATTAAAACTGCGCACGCAACTGGTCAAACTCGTAATGCAGCGCAGCGCTGGCATGATACCGTGGAGACAACGGAACCAGGCGGGGACGAAAAGCCCTCGCAATGCACCGCATATCGCCATTACAAGTTGTCCATTCATTGGCACACAACGGCAATTATGAGGGTGAGGCATCAGCCGCACCGGCAGCAGCAGCCGCAGCAGTAACGGCAACAACATGCATACACTAGCCGCAACGGCTACTCGGCCCCAGGTCGTGACCCTGAGAATGGACTACACCCTCGCCCACCTTGCCGTCTTGCATGACGGCGTGCAGCCCGCGAAGAACCCTAAGTCTGATGTGAACCCTTAGAACCCTGACTTGCCTGCAAGTTACGGCTATAGTCCGCATCATTGAAGGCGAAGGAGCCCGGCTGAACCTCAGTGAAGATACCGCTGGCTGCCTCCAGCCTTTGGTTAGGCAGTTTAGGAGGGTGGGTGGGAAGGGCGGCAGCCGGGCCGGGGCCAGCGGTTCGTTGGATACTGGTACAGTGGGCGCTGGGGGACACTGCGTATGTGTGTGTATGCATCGATTCTCCGTAAAGGGCAAATTAACCTGTACATGGGATGTGCCACGACAGGAAGTTCACATGCCCATCGCGTCCTTGAAAGGACGCGAGGAGGCAGCAGGCGCTAGCCAGTATAGGTAGGGGTATTTCTGTGAGACTAGTCGGTTGTAAGGCAAAGCGGAGCGGATTAAAAGGAGAGGCCCTGGCGTCACCATGAACAGTGTATATGAGCGCACATATGGCTTCCGTACATGCACGTTCCCACCTGTAAGTGCCCGTCCCGCCGCCAGTAACGGTTTCACATGGTATTCCTGCCGCCGCCAGCGCCTGCACGGCCGCCCGGGTCCGTTCTACAACCTGGGCACCACAGGAAACGCGACAGTGAGCGACTGGTTGTATGCATGTTGATATGCGCACATTTACAATGTGACGGCGATGACGAGGTGATGCTGTTCCGGTGAGGCCGCCAACGAGAAATCTCCAAGCGTGTTTTTCCCAAGACGCGTGCCCTGTCCTCAGGACTCCCGCTCAGGAGCTAGCCAGCCACCCACAACCACTACCCCCGTGAATCCATTGTGGTTTACGACACAGGAAAACCTGCCATCCTTCCCTTAATGGCATCACCGACACGACCATCTTCCCTTGCCTACGGTTTGATCGCTGTGTACCTCCTGCTAACTGCCGAGCGGTATCTTACCGTATCGTGCTATACTGCGATGTACCACAACCTATCCATACCGTACCTTGCTCACGCGCTGCGCCCTGTCCTGCGGGTCTCTCACGTGCTGCAGCCCGCCGTGGTACGCCTGGATACCTGCGAAACGCACATTGTCCATGGCCGCTGCCGCGCGAGCCAAGTTCACCACCTCCGCAGGAGAGTCCACACCGCACCTGTCAATGATGACAATAGGAACGACTCGGGAACCCCAGTTCGATTTCCAGCCGCCACCATTTCATTAAGAAGATCTGATTATCTTACGGCGCTGCGGGATTAGAGCATCTCCCTTGCCATGGGACCCGCTCCTGGCCTCCTCTGGCCAACCCTCACATTCCCCCAAACCTTCAAACCCGCACGCACACGGCCCTCCCGCCGACCTGTCTTGGCCCACGTTCAGCTCTACCAGCACATCTAGGCAGGTGCCAGAAGCGGCCGCCGCTCTCTGGAGATGCCGGAGGTTGTCCACGCTTTCAAAACACACGCCCATTCGCGCGCCTGGTCCGGCGGACCGTGATGGGCCATTCGTAAGAGGAAGTGGCGCTGATTTTTTCATCATGTAAGCAGTTCAAATCTGACATGCTCACCGGGGGTTCGCAGACTCCGCACTTGCAATAACATTATATATGCGACTTGTCATTGTGGGCTTTCGACATGCAGCAGGGACCCTGATGAACTCCCCGTCGCCGCCTCAGCAACAGCACCAGATAGGGGGAATTAGGCTTCCCCCCTCCCCTGCCCTATGCACCGCTTCCCCTTACTTCCTTTCAAAAGTCTGCGAATTCATTCACCTGCGGCTGCCAGCCCCGCCAGCCGGTCGATCTTCCTGGGTGCAATCACTTCATTCGACAGCAGCAGATCTGTGATGCCGCCTTCCGCCATTGCCTCCGCCTCCACCACCTGAGGCAGCGGGTGCCGCGCCGCGCCGGACGGCCGCACATAACACCTTCGTCTAATGGGCGCTTTCGTTTAATTGATTTGGGCAGTAATTTTTGGGATGCCACCAGGGGGTCTGTGACACGTACTTTCCCCCCTTTTCCTTCACCCGTTCGTACTGCTCGTACTCTGACGCAGTAGTCAATATAAAATCTGATCTGATCTAATCTGATCTGATAAAATCTGATTTCCGAAAAATCTCCATCATACATGAAAGGCACTCAGGCAGCTCCTGAAAAAAGCAATCTAATTGCTGTGAAGCCCGATCAAACCCGCTGCCGTTCGCCATCTGGGCTGCCGTACCTTTTGGCAACAAACCCCTTTGGCTCCTAGAAGCTGCAGTTGCAGCCGCGCCACGTCAGCGCACTTATGTGCCTGTCTTAATAAGATTGGTAGTCGCAACAGGGGATAGCATGAGGGAACAGAAGTTGAACAGAACGTTCCTGGAGCGTACCAAAAGTGAGGAAGCAAAGCACAAGCATACCGTTCACGAATAGGGCAAAGCCGGTACTTTATCTTAAAACATAAGGCCCAAGCCGCACTGCGACGGTACCTTGGCATGTGGCCTCACTGCCACTCCGGGAAACAGCGCCATCATGCGACGGAGCTTGTCGCAGTTGCGCTCGAAGGCTGGAGGTGGAGATATGCACACGGAAAGGAGCACAATACACACAACGCCGTTTCGCTAGGGCAGAGACACATGTGAACCGGTAGAGGTGTAAGTGCAGGCTTAGTGTGTGTACGCGGTGTCAGGGAGAGGCGGTGTGAGGGGGAGGCGGTGTCAGGGAAGTCATGAAGCCGCAGAACGCCAATCAACCAAAGCCCGAACGCTGCCGTGTAGCTGCGGCACAGCTGAACCAGCGGAGCGCCACATGCGATTCAAGCGCGGTCATCTGACCGCCCGACTGAAGCATATCGTTTGCGGCGGAGGGGAAGGAGGAGAGGTTGTTGAGGAGCTGTCAAATCAGCTCCTTCAGCACAGGGATAGCGGATTGTACATCCGAGTCGGGGCAGGGAGTAAAGCGGGGTTCTATCGAAGCCGCAGCAGGCCCTGAGGCAGCACGGCCTGCTACCAACACTAACCGATTGTAGCCAACGCCTATTCATTAATGTCTATTCATTAGCTCGACCGCCGCGACCCTTGGTCCTCGCGATTCGTGGAATAGCCAGCGGCAGCTAGCGGACGGGCTGCAGCTGGGAAGGATGTGTTTGTGTGGGTGGCCACGGGCCTTCCTATTCGTGTTGGAAAGGTTTCGAGCACCGTCCGGCATCCGCGGCCCGGGTTTCAGCTTCTCCTGACGCAGGCATGCTGAGTGAATGCAGGTATTCACGTTGATTGGCCCAGGCACGGGCTGCATGGCCCAGGCAGTACGGCACCGGAAGTTGCCTTTGGTTGATGTGCGTGATTCATACCATCGAGATCTACCAACAGCGCAGGCGTGTCCACGTCGGATAGGCGGTCGCCAAGCCTAGCTGGCGCCCGCTCGGCAGATATCGTAGCATTACACCTGTGGGACGAGCAAGGGGGTCTGGAATGCACGGACAGCAAATAATTTTTATTTCTCTCCCGCTGTACCCGGTACCTGACTGTTGCGCCACAACGGCTAGAGATTCGCCTCACAAACGTTTGCTGTGCTAAACCGATCAGTCGCATCTTAGCATCAAGGCACATACTAAAGGTATATATTATATGTTCTTTTGTGTTCTGTCAAAGCTGTTGCAAGAGCGCTGCGGAACCTTCGGTCATGCAGAGAGACAACTAAGTGCTGTACGACGGCGTTCTGGACGCAAGCACACTTGAATTACGCGAAGAATATCCAGATCGTAATTTTTGAAACCAATTAACCATTATCATTCAATGCAAAAACCGTGCTACTAATTGTGGATGCCTTGTGGCTGTGGAGCATTCGTAACGACATGCTGAACATCGCTTACGTAATGGCTTTGTTTCCGAAGAGGAGCTGAAGAGCTAAGGTTAACAGAGTTGCTCATGTATCCACGACATGAATATAATCCAATAAATATGTCAATATAGAATGCATCATGCTGCTGGGGCCCGTCCGTACGCGTCATGCTGCTGGGGCCTGAGGCAACATTCGTGCCTTGCATGGCGGGGTCGTGTTAGCCGCGAAATGGCCACCGCAAAAGAAGCGGCTAAAGAAGATGGAATGTAATCGGTTGCGCACGTGTATGTGTCCGTGATGCCATAAGGCTACCAGTAACCGTCAGGAGCAAGTTCGTTGTCTGCGGTGCGTGACATGTGCCAATACATTGATTTCATGCTCTTCTAGCTCTTGCATGCTTGGGTTTTCGGCCTCAAGCAACGAAGGTGCAAGACCGATGATCCCTGATAACAGTTATTATAAAACAAGCCCTTACTGCTTTTATGCCAGAGGGCACTTATGACAGTAACCCCCCAGCATAAAGCTTAAGGCTATACACGCCGGGACCTTCCGGAACAATAATTTTGTCTCCTGCATGCACAATCCAGGGTGCGTGGACTTGTGCGCTGATTGCTTCGTGGAGATCCAATCAACCATGACTGCGCATGGATAGCTTATGAGGTTCGTAATGCATGTGCGACAGTCGAATGGATTTGCACCATGGTCGTGAAAATTAGTTACACTGCAACAGAAGCGCACTTCAACTGCCCCGCCTTAAGTTTAAGTGGCTTTTTAAGTGGCTTGCTGATTGCTTCCAAATCATCCCGGGTTTCTTTGACTGATGGACGTCGCCTTTGCGGACGACATGATGCGTCTTGCATCGGCTTCAGATCTGTGGCACGCCACGATGTACGGTTAGTGGGCGGGAACCGGCAGCAGCAGCCTAGGCTGCCAAAATTTGTCTTTCGTTTGCGTCCAAGATGATAAAACACGTGCGAGAGAGTACAGGCTTGGCCTGCAATAAATTTTCCTTGTGTCGTTGCGATTTAGCTTATGTTGCATGATACCGATTTGCAGACCATGTACTCCATGTACTCCGTACTACCGAGTAGGTTGTGAGTTGTGAGTTAATATCTGCAGGAGATACGCAGGCTCATGTTACTTTCGTGTGTAAAGGGCGCACCGTTTATGAACATGTAACGGAGAAGACGTGCTTTCTATAGCCGACATTTTCTCTTTAACTCGTCGGAAGCTCGTCCTACGAGCGTTTGTTTTGCGAATTCCTTCAAGCGCATTCCGGCATGGCACATTACAACCACTCCTTAAAAGCATTCTCTTGCCGTATTTCAGCTGTTAAACAGCATCATCGGCCTTCCTTTCTCAACAGCTTCCGATCGAGCGGTTGTACAAGAGCGTTACAATAGGCGAAAAATAAAGCTATCAACAAAAAATACTGCTTCTGTGAAAACTTTGAACCTGCAGCACAGTACTTGACAACTTCTTGTGCAAATGCTCTGTGTACTCTGTGGCCACAGCAACCAGTGACTACAGGGAATTCTCGAATATTTTCTATTATCAAACGTAAAAGTTTTTTCCATGTTCTCTTGTTGTTAGCACATCGGAGAATCTTGCCAGGGCAACCGCTTTGACTTGTGCTCTGACCGCTTCGCCATACCTTGAGACGCTCTCTCAATCACAATCACGTCTCACGCGGGTAATCCATGGGCTGCAACTGGCGTAGATGGCGACCTGGCGGGCGGCGGGTCCCAGCATGCGCACTACAACCATCTGGCGCAGCACCACCAGGGACAGCATTCGCACCATCATGAGCTCCAAGATGCAAAACAGGATGATTGGAATGCCTACCACCAGTCACAACAATATCATCATCATCACCAGCACGAGGAGCAGTTGCATATGCACCATCATCATACTGGGCACCATCCGATCCATGCGCACCAGGGCACCTATCAGCCGTTACAGGTCCCCGTCGGACTTCCGGTCCACCAGCACAGCTCGGTCATCCCTCAGCACCAGATGCACTCGCATCATCACCACCACCAGCCACAGCCGCAACAGCACCAGCTCCGACATAGCCTTCCCCCAGGGCCGGAGTCCCTCGCAAACGGCCATATGCACCATTCCACACAACAACTTAACTCGCAGGTCGCTTACGGCCATCACCCGCAGCATCCACAACCCTCGCACCCACACCACTTCAGCTCCCTCCCTCTGCCACTGGATACGGCACCGTCTGGAGCAGTGGGTGCCATCGGGCCTCAAGCAAGCACCCCCTCGGCCGGTGCTGCATACCTTTCTGGGGGAGGGGTACCTGATCCATCGACACAGCAATTGATGGCCGCACCCTCGCCGCACCAGCACCAGCACCAACATCAGCACCAACAGCACCCGCATTCCCATCACCAGCAGCGGGTCGGGCTGCCGCCAAGCCACATGCAGCACCAGCATCAACACTCAGCTGCAACGTCATCGGCGGCGGCAGCCGCGGTCGCAGCGGCAGCAGCAGCTGCGGCAGCTGCAGCGGCCAACGGAGGGCCCCCAGCCGATCATTACCTCAGCTCCAAACCCCACTCACTCCACGATATGGCTGCAGTGCATCATCATCACCAGCAGCAGCAACAACAACAGCACCGGAGCCACCACCAGCATGCCCAGGCACACCACCACCACGTAGTCTCACAAGGGCAACTGGGCAGCGGCGATGCGCAGCACATACATATACATTCAACGAGTGGTCAGCCCTCACCCATGCCCGTACCGCACGGTTCGCAGCACCCTCAGAACTCACAACACGCTCATCACTCGCATGCGCCGGCATCGCAGCCTCAGCAACAACAGACACAGCAGCCCCCGCAACAAGCACCGCCGCCTGGTCGCCTCTCTCCGGCCCAGCCTTCCAGTTCGCAGCCCCCAGGACCGCCACCAAGCCATGATTTACATCAACCGCCGCATTCGGCATCGTCGCAGCAGCAACAGCAGCAGCCGGCACTGCAACAGTCGAAAATGCAACAGCAACAGCAGCCTGCGACGCCGCCAGCAGCACCGGCGCCGCCGAGCCAGGAGCACGTGGTTTCGGGGCACCTCCAGATGCCTTTGCCACCACTACACCTGCAGTTGCCTGTGCAGGAGCCACCCGGACCGCTGCAGGCAGCTGTCGCCGCGGCTGTTGCAATTGAAAATGGCTGCAGCAACCCCGTGGCGCAGGAGCCCAGGCAGCCGGGTATAACGCGCAACGCAAGCAGTGTTAACGTGACGACGGTGGCAGCAGCGGCAGCGGCGGCAGCAGCCGCTGCCGCCGCCGCCGCCGCGACGGCAGGGGGCAGCGCTCGCGGAAACGGCGGCAGCGGCGGGGGCGTCCAGCCCGATGGCACGTGGATGGACACCGTGGTAGCGTCCGGGCAGGACGTGCAGGTGGGTGCTGGTGGGCTTTTGTGACCGTGTGGCCGGCAGGGGCTCCACGTTCCTTATGGCGCCAGGGCTGTGGGCTTGGGATGTTCAGGTCCAGGGAGGGCTTAAATCCATCTCATTCTCCCCGCGATCACGCAGGGGAGAGCATGCTCGACCAGGAATCGAGTTGAACTATGCATCCGCTAGTGATTACTGTGCTATAGCACCCACCAACACGCAGCTCAGCAAGATACCCGGCAACAAGAAATGAACAGGGCAAACGCACCCGCAGCTGCGGCTGCCCCACAGCACCCACATGTGTCTTGCATGGTTCAATCCTGAGCCCCAGTTGACATTCCACTTAACCCGGAGGCCGCGGGGAGATGATACCCGCCTGCTGCCTCTATACACCTACCTATCTGCATGCGCATCCCGAGCACCCAGCGCCCTTTTTTCCTTCATAGCTATCCCATCACTGCTTGCCCTCCTGCACTTTCTATCCATTGCTTGTCCGTACCTTACCCTCATCCAAAACCGCATCTCCTTACCGTGGACCTCCCGGACAACCACTGACCCCTTTCGGACGCCTGACCCCACGTCTACCGGATGCCCTTCATGCTGGCCTGTGGCATTGGGCGTGCTCAAAACGCGGACACTCCTGCGCAGCCACGGATCAAACGACAACGTGCGACCACCTGGACGCCCGACGAGGAGCTGCACCTTGTACTGGTATACGGCAGTCTGGTGGAAAAATACGGCGACAAACGCAAGCTGCTTTGGGATTCAGTATCAGCGGGCCTGAAGACGCTGGGGTATGACCGCCGGCCGTCATCGCTGATGCAGCGGCTGGCTCAGATGCAGACTACCTATCGTGCGCTGGCGCCGTATCTGGCCACGTTGCCGGGTGGAGTGCAACGCTTCTGGGGAGCAGCGGCGCATGACCGCAGACGGGTAGGGCGGCGAGACGGGATCTGGCGCCGTTCGGAATCTTATAGCGGGGTCGTGATGGAGGTGGTGGCGATTGTGGTTATGATTGCACCCACGCCGACATCTGCACCTGCACCTGCACCTGCGTCCCTGCCTGGGCCACGCTTATGAGGATGCCTATTTGAGCTGGCCATCAGCGGTCCCCTTGTGTGGCTTACGCAGTGCTACCTGTACTGATATGCGGCTCTCTCACTGCACAGGTCTACCAGGCGCTTAACTGCCAGCTGCACCTAACGCAGCGTGTGTGGGAGGCGCTGGGGGAGGTCCTTAAGATCGACGACGTCAACGATGCGAATGGAAACAACGGCGCTATCGTGCAGCCTGTTGCTACTGTGGCTTCGCCGCTGGGGACCGCGGGCGCCAGCGGCATCGGGAGCGGAAGGGGTACGGATTGCATGCGCGTTGCATAGCAGTGTAATGGCTTTCAAGGGAGGCTTAGGAGGCTTAAATAGCATCTTGATAGGATCTTTGAACGAGTGGTATTGTGTGGCAAAGTTGAGGCCCATTCTGTGGGTTTCCTTCCGCCGGTGGAAGCTGGATAGTTGCCTGGCCGATGCATAGCATCCATGTCGTCGAGTGTTGTCGAGTGGCATGTCGTCCTGTGCATGTATGAAGGTTTGGTTACACCCTCCGTAACATGTGCACATTACATAAGCGGGACCTTTGGGGGCCGCAGCTCGCTGTGCGTTGCTGATACTGGTTGCTGTTTGAATAGCTCCATATGCCCACGTGCATGCGAATTGCTCGGATCCGTCTGCCCCACACAGACGGTGGTGCGGCAGTGACGGACGGCGCCGCGGCGGGACCAGCTCTACTTGAGCGACCCAACCAGCAGCAGCCGCTGTCCGGTGACACGCCGCCGAAGCAGCCAATGTCCCACCTACTGGGGACATCTGCAGGGGGTACGGACGCAGACGGTGGAAGCGCTGCCGAGCCGAGCGGTGCCGCTGTAAGGGTGGGCATGCGCAGACGGCGTAATGGTGACGTAGCAGGCCCCAGCGGCGGCAGTGGTGGCGGTGGCGACCGCACCGCAACGGATCACTCGACCGGCGGTGCTACCGCCACAATTGCAGCGGCCGTTGCGGCGGCGGCAGCCGCTGCTGCTGCCGCGGCGGCGGACGCGACGGCCGCTGTCCGGTTAGATGTGAGCCAGGGAGGTGTCGTTCCAGTGGTTGGGTCCAGTAACGCAATCACCGCCGACGCACCGGCAGCAGCGGCGGCACTGGTGGCATCGACGGCCACAGCAAAGGTCGTGCAGGAGCAGCGGCAGGTTCCATTGGACACTGAACGAGACGTTCGGCAGCCACCACCTAACCTCCCATACGCGCACCCGCAGCCGCAACCCGCCCGGTCAATTGGTGGGGACGGCAGCGCTGCAGCGGAAGATCAGCCGCAGCAGTCTGGCGCAGAGGCGCAGTCTCCGCCAGCGCCTTTGTTCTCCCCATTACCACTGCATCAGCAGCCCTCGCACCAGCAGCATGTCCAGCAGCACGTGCATGCAAATCAACAGCAGCAACAGCAAATCCAGGCCTTTAAGATCTTGCAGGAGGCCCAACAGGTTGTGCAGGCGCAGATCAAGGCGGTATTGTCACCGCTTGTCTCGGGTGGAGGCTCTGCTTGCGCGGCTGCACGGCCGTTGATTCCGGTGAGTTGGCGGTGGTTTGGATAGCAAAAGCGTGCTATGCACCACCGCTCAATGGCGCTTCCGATGGCGCATTTGATGTTGGGAGGGTCAGGGAGTGCTTGCTGGCTCCAGTGGCAAATGTGAGCGCGGCAATCTTGTGGTGATACACCTCCCAGGATATTTCCGTATAGCCTGGATACCTGCACAGCACCTGGACACTCCTGCGCCAATTCTCATTCTGCAGGTCAATCCTCTGATCTCTGCAAATTCGCTGCTCGCTGCCAGCCCATTGTTGTCCGCAAGCCCGTTATTATCGGCCCTCGCCGCCGGGACAGCTGCACAATACACCACCGCAGCCTCCTTTCCGGCCACTGGCGTGCCCACCGCAGCAGGCCTTTCAGCTGGCGGTGCCTCCGCCTCCGCTATGCCTCTTAACGGCACACTTAGCGGTGGTGGAGCGACTGCGGCAGCCGGAAACCCCGGTCGCGCAGTGACTGCCCCCTTTACTGCAGCAACATCAGGATCGGCGTTTCCAGCGCCTTTCACGGGACTGGCCGTCACGGCCATGCCGCCATCTGCAGCAGCAGTAGCTGCTGCTGCTGCTGCTGCTGCTGCTGCCGCAAACCGGCGTGAGGCAGCCACTGATGCAGAGGCATCCCTGCTTGATCCGGCCATCGGTGTCAATGGAGCCGTAGTCTATGGGCTTCGGGAGGCTCCGCCTGGCGCCGCTTTGTTGTCATCAATTGCCCGCAACGTTGTGCTCAAGATGGCGGAGGCGGACCAGCTGCTCGAGCGGACAAGCGCAGCTGACACGGAGCGTGTGCGGGGCTACCTCGCGCTCATCTCGGAGTGTCTGCATCTGCTACCGCTCATTCGGCGGCCGCCTGGCGAGCTTGCACAGGCACCTCAGGGGCAGCAACAAGGGGCGCCCTCGAGCATGCTGGCGCAGGTTGAGAGGCGCCGGGCGGATCGGCATCACGAGCAACAGGAGGCAGAGAGCTTACAGGGGGCACAGCACGCGCCGGGGCTTGGGGAGCCCGCGACATTGGGGGAACCGGAACTCGCGCTCCCGCCGCCTGCGGAGCCGCCTGCACCGGCCCGGCATAATCTTGAAGATGATAAGTTTGGGGCCTCTGCAGAAGAACGATCGCCCTCTCCACCACCGGAAGAGAGCTTGCAGCCACCACAGCCACAGGAACAGCCGCTGCAGCAAGAACGAGACAAGCAGCACATGCAGCCCGTGCTGCCTGAGGTGGCACAGTGGGACCGGCCGCAGCAGTCCCATCAAATCATGCAGGTAGGCCGCCTGCAGGTGTCACCGAGAGCAGCAGCTGCAGAAGTGCGGCAGGCTGGGGGATCGGGTGCGATTCCGGAACTGGATGCGTCAGCAGATGAAAACCGATCGCCAGCACCGTCGCCGCCACCCTTACCGCCGCCACAGCAGCAGCAACTCCTTGTGGCAACGCCACATTTACCGGATTCAGAGATGCATTTGGACTAGTTGCTTGCGCGCGTTGCCGGCCAGCCCGGTTCATGGCACCCGCATGCGGACGTTTCCTCTGCACGTCAGCGGGGCCTCCCCGTAGCTGATCTTTGCGCGCGATTTGCCAGCAGCAAAGCTGGCAACAGTGGCAGCGGCGTAGCTCTTGCAGAAGCCGTAGGCAGCGCGTTTGCCGGCTGTTGAATGTTGCTTTTATATTGGGTTTATACACTTGGCACGTATGCATCCTGTGCTTGTTTGAATTGTCAGGGCGGGCAGGGATGTGCAAAGCGCACGGACGGGAAGGAGAGGCGAAGGACTTAATTCTATAGACCGGGGTTGCCATGCATGTGGCGTTGCGGCAACAGAGAACACTTAAGCCTGCGTGCCTTGCCAGTTGGATGCATTATGTGGCGTTGATACCATCGTCGCCTGTGCGATCACTATTGGCGTCGGTGGCAACTGATTTTGTCTGACCCTATGAACGAGCGCCTTCATGAAAAGCGGAGCATTAGATGTGCCATCACCAGACAACAGCGCTGCATTGCATATGTCAAGATATTAGCATATATATGCACGGCTGTCCTCTGAGTTTAGGGGTGGGACCGTGGTGTACAATTAGAGTTGCGATTGCGTTTGTATGGCGGATAAAGGACCCTCTTGGCACACTGTGGGCAGTCTATTGGTGGATCTGTGGGGGCCACAGCAGGAGGCCGCCCTGCGCTTATACCGCCGAAAGGCAGCGCCCACGCCCGGCCCTTCGGTGTCTATTAGGAAGATGGTTTGGGGTGATGAAGGTAGACGTGTTTCGGCGAACAACCGGGCGCGGCCTGGCATGTTGAAGAACGCGTCGCAAAAAAGGAAGTGCCGGGTAATGGGCAGTAAATGCTGGGGTGAATGGATATCAACGATGGAACTTTTCATATTGGGACGAAATGGGTCTTGTCTCGAAACCGTAATAACATCGACTGGAATCTCATGTATGCGTTGCGCGCAAGCGTGACCGCACACATGATATGTGCTAGTAGTAAGCAAACATTTTGTAGTTGCATGGTGCATGGTGGTGCATGGTTGCACGGTCTGCCAGATCTAAAATCCTTGTTGTGCTTTTCTTATCTTTTCCTTGGTATCTCACACAAATGTGCAAATCCGCGAGGCACACGTGTTGTTGTGGATGGACGTTCGAGTCCTTGCTGACACGCTGCCCTTGCACACATACGGCTGACACTTTCAGTTGTGCTCTGGTACGCGTGCTCGCTGCATTCGTCGTATCGCACTGTTGGCCCACGGGTCGTGCAGAGACGGCGGCTGTATTAACATTAGTCGCTGCACGTATCGTGATCACTAATATTTCGATATGGAAAGGATCTTTGAAAAGAACCCTATCAGTGGCTGACGACCATGTATGGCCTGACGACCGGACCTGTAAAAAGGTCACGGACCAGCTACTACGTTTCTTTCCTGCTAGATTCTGAGGCGATCTGTCGTTGCGATGTCTATTGATTGCATCGCATATCGTGAGTGAAAATGACAACTTAAGGTAACCCGAATGGGTGAGAACCCATGCCGAAAGGGCAGTTCCGGTTGACCGACAAAAGACGAGTTTAAGCGACGAAAACTACACATCCACAGACAGTTATAGAGGGACAAAATAAAACTGCATAACATATGTTCAAAGCCAGCTTGCACAAACGAAATACATGACGAAGACGCAAACCCATCGCTAGCGGTAAGTAATTGGACAGGCATGTGGTAGCAGCAGGTTGCAGAGACGTCGCCAACATCATCTCCCTGCAAGCCTATAGCAGCGCGCCCCGTCCAGCTAACAGACACCACATACCACAACCACGGATCAACGCCCAAGTAGCGCTTTTGCTGGCGCTGTAGGCGTTGTCATAAATGAAACGCAGCAGATATCCCAAAATGTGTACTTCAACACTTTCTGGACACCACGATTGCATGGGGCTGCGCAAGCAGCAGGAGCATTATTATTTGGCCCAAACACCGATCCTGAAGATGCCGCCGTCAAGATTAGCAAGATATTACCCTGAGGGGCTGGTATTCTACCTGAAACCACAGAGCTTCACAAACGCTTTCTGCTACATGCTATATGATACAGGCCGCGGTCGCCATAGCGGCCGGGGACTTGTGCTGCAGTCCATCGGCAGATATCCACCGAACAGTCCTTGGGCAGGCATCGACTGCTTGGGTGTGGCCTCCAGTGCCTCCACCGGGCAAACGCTGCGTGCAACACGGCTGCAGCAGGCGCTGCTAGCGTCTGTGCCATCGTCGGATCCCGCATCCTTAGCCAAGGAGCAATTGCTACCGCAGCCACTGTGCACTGCGGTAGAAATCAGCGTGTAATCCAGGGCCACACTGCGGGTTCCGGAAGACGGGGAAAAGTTTCACGGTTCTCATAGCATCGGACCGGCTGACACGATGCTTTATTATCTTCGCAATTATACGCCAGCCATCACTATGCCCTATTCCATGCAAACGAATCCATTAGCCCTGCATGCCTAGGGAGAAGGATTAGAAAAGCTCACGCCTCCGGGAAAAATGAACGACGTGCCTGTTATTTGGTGATACTGCGAGCACTTCGCCCGTGTCTTCGTTGTCGAAGTTTCCAACGACGAAGTCAACCATCTCCTGAACGACATCGAATACCTCGCTGCTAATGGCCGTGGCGGGTTCGTCATGCTCTGGTCCAATGATTGAGGACACACCATCCGCAGGGCACAAACCGCCATCGAAAGAATCTAGCCCTTCGATGGTATCACAGCCCCCAAAGCCGTTGGGCAACGCGCCGGAAGTGGCTGTACACTTTTCAACTGATGTCCTGCGGGATCACGCGGATGGCCCGAAGTTCCATAGGCATTTTAGTCATGTCAAGCCAGGGATCCTGATGAGGAATTTCAACTTCGACACGCGGCCTAATACCCTCACCCAAGCCTGTGGCATAAACCACGGCTTCCAGATAAGGATTTATAAATGTCTATCCCATACATGCGCTGCTGCATGACGTGCATGCACAATGCAATATTTGAATGAACCAGTAATAGGTGATAGGACTTGTGTATATGCATAAAACCGCCCATGGATTCAGGTATAAAAGGGGGCCCAAATCCACGCCAATTAAAATCTTTGACACAGCATTTCAAGGCAAGTGCATATTACAGCCGGCTCGATGACTGTACCTCGTCCATCTTGGTGGTCGTAGCGGCGGCATACTATTTTTACACCAACTCTTCCTGCATAGCTCGCACACCTGTTTAGTAACACTTCGCGCGCCTCATCCATATGCGTCTCGTCTGGGGATCCTAAGCCAGAGCCTCCAGTGGAGACGTCGCTGGTTTCCGCGCCTGTGGGGCTCTCCTTCGTGGTGTCATCGACAGAAGATGTGTCCTCCGATGAGCGGGGACTGATGGTGTGCTGCATGGCTAGCAGCGACTCGACCGCTGCTGCGCTGTTGTCCTGTTCCGAGGCCTGCAGACAACACATAAAATTAAAATTGAGCCTAATGAATTATTTTCCGCGCAGACCTAGCAACGTCCCAGGAAGGCAGGGAGACCCCACAATCGAAACGTTACAGGCCTCCATCTTATGAACCACATGGCCGCGCCGCAGACTTGCCAGGCATGATGGTAGCAAATCCGCATATCCCTCGAATTTACTCGTTGGCGTACTGGCCAGTGAATTTGCTCATGCACACCTCCTAGCATAGCATGCCAGATTAGGGCCAGACTGCTTACCATCCCTCGAGATCTGTCACCCGATAGACCGTCAGCCGTCGAGTTGGAGCCCACTCCCATGGACACCCACGTCCCATCATTTTGCCAGGCCAACGCCGCATCATTGCCGACGGGACTAGAAGAAGCACCCGCAGTAGACCCTTTCTCCTGCAGGGATTTCAGGCACGCCTCCATTGCCAGAGCACGCACCCGCCACTCGGTCGCCTCCTTCTGAGCAACATACAGCTGGTAACTTGCAGAGTTAATCAATAGGCTGACGTAAGCAAGCGTCGACTGGAACTCCGCCATTACGGATGCCGCTGATGATACGCGCTTCACACTCATGGCCTCCAGGTAAGAGTCGATATCGTCAGGCAAGGGCAGTCGACCCTGTCCCCAGGCGTCGCTGATACGGCTGTCATCCGCAACACTGCGGGGCTTCAGCATGGAAGCTAAAGTCTGAGGGGGCACCGGCGGAACAGGCGAAAACGTGGCATCAACAGACGGTGCAGTGGGCGTGGAGCAATCCGCCGCAACCCTGCTGCCAATGCTTGCCCAGCTTCCGCCGTCACTTGCGCTAATGTTGTCACTTGTGCGATTGTCGGTCCCAGAGCTTCTAACAATCTCGGGCAAGATGGAGATGGGCGTGCCCGCTGCGCTGTATGCCAACGCCTTGCAAGCGCCGGCAGAAGTATAGGAGTGCGGCGCCAAGTTCAAATCAAGCAATTGCGTCGCACCCGCATGCAGTTCATCCTGTGCCGTCCGTAATGATGGCTCGTCAGCTGCACACGCCGCGAGAACGACGCTCTTCGCGTGACTCTTCAGGTTCGAAAGTAGCACGGAGGTAGCTGCTGCAACTGCTGCGTACTGACGCCCTGGGTCCTGACGTCCCTGGCGCAAGCCATCCGCGGTAATTGGCAGGCAGCGTGCGCGATCTGCAGGATGGTGGGTAGTGGTACCTCAAATCAGAAGTTTATACAGAAGATAGGCGCACATACATTTCCGGCTAGAAAAGCGGGCACATATGCGCACATGGCCTGAGGACTTCAGTACAGCATATACAGCCAATGCCACTAACCGTTTCGAAATATCCTGTCCCCTTACCAGATCTGCCTGACCACGGACCTCCAATAATCGGATCATCGCGTAGGAGGCTCGTTACCACCTTTTCCGCCTCAACGGAAATGAGGTCATCGTCCTGGACGTCTAGACCCAAGGCCAGTTTACCGAGCTCGCGGACAGTGGGGGGCCACATCGGGGTAGCCGCATCTGCTCCACCCTCCGCGTTCTCATTTGGGACAAACAGCTTACTGATGGCCATTTTATTGGTGCCAGCTGTGGGGTAAGTGTCAGGACGTAGCACATCCAGATGCGCTGTGTCGGGGTTGGGAGGGGTATCGTTCTTGCCGTCTGGAACGGCTTTTCTTGACGGAAACCTCAACTTGATTTGCCGGCGTGGGGCCTTGTGATTGGGCCCAGAAAGGACATCCTTGACAGATGCATCTGCCGATGCCGTCGCGTTCGTGAATGCCGAGATGGAAACAACCTCCTCGCCATCATCGTTGAAACGGTCCAGATCGAAGATCGCCAGGTCATCACCATTAGCACGGGAAGCTTCAGTCGAAAAAGGGATCTCATCAGCTGGGTGCGCCAACGGCCAGGGGTTTGCACCCGGCAAACCTGAATTGTTGTATCCGCGGTTTTCAGGTGTTAAAGCTCTGGGGAAAAAATTTTGGTCGCCAGTGCTTGCATTACTGCTGCCCCAGGTGCTTGCGCTTTTAACGTCAGACGGGGGTGGCACAGGACTAGCTGTCTTCACGGCATCCAATTCGGCCCCAGCGGGCTCCACTGCAAGGTCCTCCAACGCCAACGCGGGAAGTTTCTCCGTCGAAGCATGGCATGGGTCGTCGTTTCCAGATGTTCCATCGGGTAGGGCCTCGCTGCCGAAGGGTGAGAGAGTCGGGAAGCCGGGAAATAAGCTGGGGGCTTCAGCCGGCGTCA
Organism: Volvox reticuliferus; assembly: GCA_019650235.1. Lineage (NCBI taxonomy): Eukaryota > Viridiplantae > Chlorophyta > Chlorophyceae > Chlamydomonadales > Volvocaceae > Volvox > Volvox reticuliferus. The sequence continues at coordinate 1,242,780 of BNCP01000010.1, read as the reverse complement.
GAAGCGCCACGGCAAACGGTACTGGCGAGCTATAATTTCCCAAAGAGCAAGGGACGCCGGGGGGCTTCGTTTGCGACGCCGCTGCATTGTGCAATGCCGCATGAAGCAGCGGAGAAAGTTGCGCTTCTGTCAAAGATGTCGAGCGGGAGTCAGCGTACAAGCTTCCAGAGACGATCGAACTCAGCTCTGCCGCCATCATGGAAGACGGTACCTCCTCAACGGTAATGGGAGCCTGCACTGGCGACCGGACGATGCCGACGGCGGCACCCGAGGCGTCCCTGAGGCTGCCGTCCTGCATATCTGCCAGCGGTGGCTCCCTGGCATCCGCGACTACTGCATCTAACACATGCGTGTGGACTGGTCTGTCGCTATCATCCACACCGACGTTGTCTGTGAACACAAACCCAAACTCCGCACGCGATGCTGTAACGTAGGCCATATATGCGGTAGCCAAAAACAGCACCTGTAAGCGACGGGGACACGGGGTAAAACAGAAAACTGCCTATACCGACCTCAGCTAAGATTGGAATAATAAGGCCGGCCTGCCACATCGTCGTAAGATTTGTTTATCGAAGCACTAATAAAGCTCACCGAGCCCGGCTTATCCGGGACAATTTTGGATCAATTCCTTGCACTCGCACGTTACGGACGATAACCAATTTGATTCACACTTGGATGGCTTGGTGCGTGATGCACTACGCGATTTACGGCGTCACGGATAAACCCAGAAAACAGACACCTACTCACCAGGAACAAGAAAGCCGCCGTAAGTACTGGCATGGAAAAGGCGCCGGTGTCCAGTGGCGCAACATCCAGTCCCACAACGTTTGGTGCAGACGCTGGTCCGTGGATTGGCTCTGCTGGCATGTGGCTGAGCTCGCATGTTGATACGGAATCAAAATCGATCTCCTCAACAAGGTAAATGACTAGGCTGTCGGCTGTTGCGTTGGCAGCGATGAGTTCAGGCGCCATGGCAGGAGCTGGATCTGTAAAAATTGTGCTGGCAGTTTGGTCGGGGACAATCGCTGATAGCGCGCTGCTGGGGACAGCGTGTGCATCAGGAGCAGCTTCAATTAGGGCCGCAACAATGGCTTCTGCAACGGCGGTCGTACTGGGCGCGACAGTGCTGCTATTTGTTTCGGTCTCCTGCCAAGTGGAGTTTGCAAATAGGGATCGGCATGACTTTCAGATCATGTTGCATCAGTTGGGATACCGTTAGACAAATGAACCCTCGCGAAACTCTCCTGAGCCAGACCAGCAATCAAGGACAAACCCCACGGATGTACTAGACGTCTCTACATGTCGAACGTGACCAGCACGTGACAACAGAACCACGGATGAAGCACAAATATAAATTTTGCAGGTAAAAGTGTGTTTACCGAAGCAGTAGGGACGGCTAGGACGGCTTGGGCGGGCACTGGGACATCAGTGATTTCGGCTTGGACCGCCTGCTAGGATGGCCGACAGTGATGGGCGTACCATAATCCTAAACAGGCTCATCAAGCTGCACGTTGGGCTTGGATTTCGGGTTAGGAGATCGTTCCAAGGATTATAATGCCCCGATGAGAACTAAAGACACTAAAATAATAAGGCAAGCAGTGGCGGAATTCTGGAGCTGAGGCAGGTCAAGAAGTTCTTATGATATCCACTTTAGCCAGGGCGGGCGGAACAATAGATCCTTGGCGGACAAACGCAAGTAACAAATTTTGATGTTATGGCGTGCATGACCAAAAGACCACGGCAGGAATGCAGCATGACCGACCCAGTTACTTTCCCCATCTGGGTCGCAAGGAATACGGATCGTTCATCCGTCGATTAATGATGGACGATACCCCAAATGTGCGTGCGTAACGGCCACAAAACTACACATACATTTTCATATACACGAGCTAAGACAGAACACTTCCCTGCCTACCTCCGCTACCTCGAGTATGGTGGTAGTGATATTCCAGGCGTGATGTAAAGGTTCAGCTTGTGCATCCTGCGATGTAAACCCGCGTCAGCTGTGCAGGTCAATAAAGGTGGAGACGCAACGAAATTGGAGTATCTGGTCTCGGGCGAGGATAAGGGTTCTAGTTTGACCCACCTGCACGGGTTCCTGGATCGTTGTTGGATTAACCGTTGCTGCAGCGACGGCCTCCTGGCCCACAGCCAAATGCGACAGCGTCTCCCCAAAGCGGGCCCAGTCTACGGTCTGGACCTGAGCAGCGAATTGCAGCTGCACTTGCTGAGTTATGCTCGAAATATATTGCCGGTTGCTGAGTGCGGCCGCAAGAGTGGCGATGACAGCGACAAATACTGCTAGGCGACCTGACGGGATCCAAAAAGAATATAGGAGCTGTTGACTATGAAGTAACAATTTCAACCTTCGCCAGTTCGTGTGCTGGCATCGATAGTCGAGTTCTTATATTTATTTAATTCGACTTACCAATCAAAACGGCTAAATGACGGCGCCTCTGGGTGATTAACCTTTTTTGGTGAAATTTGATGAACTCAGGTGAACTAATCAGACCTCCCAGCTGCCATGTCGTAGTGATATCATCTCTGCGGTGAGACACCCCAGGAGGAACGTACGGTGCAGCAATGCTTAACGGTAGCATGGAATCCCCCGTCTTTTTGGCAGCACCAACTAAGATCCCATACCTCTGTCTTGCTTCCTCTTTGCTTATCCTTCCTGACCGAAATTGAACATGAAAATTCGGCTGCATCTTCTGTGTGAGCGATATTACTATTGGTGCTGTGTAGAGGATTCACTAAATAAAATACCATAAGTTATGTTGGAGGGCGTCTATCACTTTGAAGAACTTAGCATTCAAACTGCGTATACAATAGGGTACTGTGCAACTATTTGTAAAGGCGCAATGCTTTTCCGTACTTTGGACCCGCCACATGCATCTTCCATGCCATGATTATAATTGCATGAATATATGATTGTACTCAACTGTAATATGAGTCCTAGCTATTGTATTTAAGGTAATTCGGAACACCACCTGCTCAATCCTTGTCTGCGTAGTCCAGTTTTGCTCCCAAATGTCTTATCAAATGACCAAGATTATCGAAGTGAGGTTTATATGAAATTCACGTTGATGCTCACTTGTTGCCCAACGACGTCGTCGATACTCCAGCAGCGAGTGGCGCTGATGGGTTGCTTTGGATACGACTGGGAAGGGTAACTGGTCAAGGACTATGGGTTGAGGCCGGTGTTAGGATGGATGCAGGTATGTTATGCAGATTTTAACGTTTCTACTGGATATCAACTTAACAAAATGGCGGGCCATTCATTCTTGGAGCGGGCACCCCGTGTGGCGCATTGACGTACCTCCCCCTTCAACCTCGTCGCCATGTCGCTGTAACTATGGCGATACTTAAGTTGTGTATATTCCTCCTACTAAATACCACTGAAGTGATATTTCAATGACTCCATCACATCCCAAGTGATTCCAGTCACATTCCAGTACGTTACAATCGTAACCTAATGAGCCCTGGCAGCGATGCTCCACTTTTGGCTCTCTACCTAGCCCTGCGCTGCCCCGCTGATCGGCATGGCGATTCCCCTTATCCTGTGCCGCCCAGCTAGTCGGCTTGGCACCTCCATCCAGACCCCCCAGGTCCACGACTCCTGCCTGCGAAATTCTAAGACTCCTCAGGGCCACGTTAGTAACAGCTAATTGGACCAGTGGCCGGCCATAACAAATTCCGCTTGAAGCCACCGATTTTCTAGGTGTAGACAGGTTTTCTGCAACTGGGTGGGTGGCGGGTTCGTTAGATAGCAGGTAAGAAGAACATGCAATAATGTGTCACAACACGACGAATAACCGTGATGTGACGTTCCATACCTTAAGTATAACCCAAGTACGAGTTGTCGTACTATCGTCTAAGAACCTTTGGTGAAACCTACGCATATCACGGTTGACCCACAAGTAATAACCGCGCACGAAACCAGAAGGTAAATGAAGTTAGGGCCAGGGCATGCACATGCACAAAGGGGCAAGCGCGGGGAGAGCAAGACGCAGATATTGGTTACAGGGCATGTAGACGAGTGCGGTTAACAGTGTGCGCTCCGCAGGACCGCAACCAGGTATACCAACTGTGAAGTACGTACACATATATCCCTTCATGCACAGCAGCGCAACCGCCATTCCCAGACGTAGCCATCCATGCGCCAAAACTTAGCCATACAGAGGCGGGATCCGCCTACAGCGCGAACTGATATCTGTGCAGAAGCCCCAGGTCAGCCCACGTCAAATAACACCCGTTATAGGACGGGATTTATGAGCGGAATACGAAGTCACCTGTGCTAATCAACAGTGTGCAAAAACCCTAAAGGGTCCTAAAACCCTAAATTACCAAACCCAGCTTCACTGCCGCGGGAACCCGCCCCTGGCAGCACGTACGGTAAAGGGCCTCGCCAGGACATATCCCAGCACGTGAAATCATCTCCCAGCAAACGGCCTCCGGCCAGCACGCCCCTCGAGATGTGGTTCCCAAAGACTCCGCTCCTCTTTCGTCCTCGACCGTGTGTACTGTCAGCGCTCAACAGCCTGCCGCCTCCCGAATTCGAGTTGCTATCTGATCAGCAAGCCCTCCACTAATGGACGGATTGTGTAGCTCGTATCATCATAACGCAGCTATTGCCCAACTGCCCTTGTGACCAGGGGCTTATGGAATCTCCTGTACAATTCAACCCAAACGCAAACATCCCCTCCACCCGGGCAGGGGTGGAGGCAGGCCCCCCACCCCTGCCAGGTGCCGCCGGGCGCTGGCCTCTACACCTGATTTCAAGCTAACGGAGTCCTCACCGTGTTCAAGTCTTGGGACTCCGCTAATAGCCCTCGTGGAAGCGCTGCTTAAGCTGAGACATGGAACGAATACGGGTTGGATAGGCGATGTGAAGGACGTGATATGTAATATGTGGAGTGACGTTATGTCTACATCATTATACACGTCATGTTCGTACGGCATATCGTATCACGTCTTTCCTGGTCCTCGTTTTTCTGCTGTTGCCGCAAAAAAACAATGCTGTCGCTTCCCCAAATTATGCTGATTTCGTCAATCTCTGCCGAGCCGGCCCCCCATGCCCACCAGCTGATGACACCTTACGCCTAACGTCTTAACTCCACCAAACCTACCTGTTCATTCTCCTCGTCGAGACGCGCCTTGGCCGCTCGCAAAGTCTCCTGCAAGTCTCCCTCATCGCCCCTGCCCTTCTTGCTGCCGCCTCGCCACGAAGCCTCCTCGTAGCCCTCCTCACCAGCCATGCTGTCGCGGGCGTCATGATAACCCACCTCGAACCTCTCCTTGAGCTACGCGCGCGCAGTACAAGCAACAATTGTCGTACAAACACCGCCTTCGTAGGAATATATAAACATACGGAATTACGTATGCTATTTAAAGGATTCCGTGTCGTGACAATTATCTAATTACCATTTGTAAAGCTTTCAAAACCACCTCGCGTCTTATTTCGCAGCAGCAAGCTTCAGTGAAAGATGCTGATGAAAGCTTCCGATAGCATCCACCCAAATCTTAATGTTATGCAGACCCTGTCGGTAAGGCGCCCGAATCATCGCTGCACCCGGAGCTGCGGAATGTGGCCCCAACCGATACACCCACCCGCTGCGCTTCCCGGGAGATACCCTCCCTGGCGCCCTGGAGTGTGTCGCCCAGACCACCGCCCTCCTCCCGGGCGGCCTGTTGCTGCCGCCCCTGGAGCTCAGCCTCCTCCTCCTGGCGGCCGATGTCTGGGGCGGTGACGTTCATTCCCTCAGGACCGTACAAGCTGTCGTTACTCCCGTCCAAGGCGACGGCAGTAGTGACGGCGCCGTCACCAGTGTCGGTTGCCGCTGTGGCGGACGGCCCCTCCAACGGAGCCTTACGGAGCGGCCATGTAAGTAACGGAGGGAGAAAATTAGGATATGCCCTCTAGGACGAAATAAAGGCAGCCAGGGAAAGGGAGGGAGATGCAGGGTGCATTGTGCAACGAAAAGAGGCAGGTAGTGGATTCTCCCCGCTGCTGGGTCATCATGGTTAAGAGCTACAGGCGGGGCTGAAAAGTAAAACCGGATCTATTATAGCAAATGTGAGGTGTACGAAGAGTGATGAAGGTCACGGCCCTGGTGTTGACACCTCGACAGGCGAAAGGCCCTCTTACCACGTTTCTGTGAGCTACGGCACGACCCGTTGCCGTACTGCCACGAAGACACAGTCACTACTAGCTACGTTATACGAAATACTAACCTCATGGCCCATCTCTTGGTGGTGCTCGCGCTGCTCCTGCGGGCCCGATGCACGGCGCAGTTGTTCATCATCGCACCATGCGAAGTCGGATGGCAACAAAACTTGCAACTGATTGAGCAAGTGCTATCACATACCTAAATCTCTCCGCTGGTCTACTTTTGCAACTGCTTAACTTCCAGGTGCTCGCCATTTTGCGTTAGGTCTAAGACTGCGGCCCATGACCCAACCCCGGAACAAAGGAGGATAATAGCCCCTAGAAAGTTGATTGCTACACGCTGTCGTGTAAATCCCAGAGGCTGGTCTAAGCTCATAATAATCGTACTTTGCAATGCGACTGGTTCAATGCTTTCATTCGCGAATCGCAATTCCTATCCCTTGTTCAATGGTACGGCATTAGTCAGCAGCTCTTGATTCAGCCGTCGGTGCAAAACGACCCATGGGTCACGCCCTCCGTGCAGTTCGCGGCGTCAGACTGAGACCAAGGAAAATGCAATTGCGCGAGCGTCGACAATCACGTCTCGACGGGCAGATTGTAGAAGGCTCCAGTCTTGCTTCTTAGAGATCGGATTGATGTCACAGCTGGATCATAAGGACCGTCGATACACCCTCTTACACTCCACACTATGACGGCTACGCCAGCCGCCACGAAGCGGCCAAGCATGGGCTAAGAGAGAACAGAATGTATTGATTCGGGATACCGTGCGGTCAGAGATACCGTGCGGTCACGTCACAAGCTGGCCGCATCATCGAACTCATCTACGCCCCAACAGTAACACTTGGCCTCCAGGCGTATTCCCACCTGGAGATGCTGTAATCCCGCAGCCTCCGTTTTCAGGTAGTCTGCGACTTCACCCAACACGTTAGCTGCGGCGTCCAAGATCCTCGCCATTGAGGAAGCCGCTTCTCAATATGGTTCTGGTACAGGAGAGAAGGACTAGCGCAAAATTCCCGAAGGCAGCGATGATGCTATCAGGATATGCAACGTGAAATCGGGCAGATCAACAGTTTGTTTCAAGTTTACCGCGTTAAGCCAGTTAATACGACCTCGCTGCCTAAGGGAACCATGTGGAAAAAACATCCAAAGTCGTACTGCAGACGTCAGGTCATGACGCCATCCTCAAAGACAATCGCCCGTTATTCCTTTTCGGAGCGATAAAAAATGAATGTAAGAGTCCCGGTGCGGAAAGGGGGGAATGAAATTCGTCGGAAGTTCTGTGAAGTCTCACCGACCCTCGACGCCTCCCAACCAGCCTCACCAGTACGCACCAGTAGATTGAGTGCATTTTCTGTCTTGATTGCTGGACATGTCAGGAGAAAGCCCGAATCCTTACGGTCCTAGCTGTCCGAATATGGAAATTGGCACGCGATGGCGACTGGGACCCGGATCACGCCGTCACTCGACGTCTTCTAATGACAACCTAACAGCCACACGGCCAGTCCCGTCGCTTAGCATCCTCTCATGCTGCCCCGATGTGACTTATTGTGAACCCAGGAAATTTAAACTCCGCCGCCGTGGCCCGTGAATCCCGATCGTCGTACGCCGGATCTCCAGATCCATTGCGTCCACGGAGACCTCAGCAGCTCTCGGCGCGGCATCCGGTAAAGCCGTATGCGGTGGCAAGCCTCCCGTATTGCCTGCCTGGCAGCACCTGTACTCGCTACCGCCACGGGCGATGCGGCGATGCACAGCTGCCATCATTCAGGATATGCCCAAAAAGGAGATGAGGCCCTAAACGCCAACCAGGCCAGCCTAATCTTTAAGTTCGCGACTCAAATTTGCATATGCGTAGATTCAAAGACCTTCAAATAACATCCTTCCGTACACAAGACGTACACGCTGTGACTTGTCCCTTGTCTCATTGCTATCATCAGCATAATCCATCCGCGCACATACGCCCACCCGGATTCACGCACCCCGCATCACTGGTATCAGTAAACCTCATCACTTAACGCGAACTCAAATCCCGAATACGCAGAAACAACCAAACCTAATGAACACACAGACATAAAACCCGGACTTTACCAATTTAGACGTTTCATCCCGCTCTCGCATAGGCCCCCCGAACAGATCGTCGTGAAGACAAAAGATTTATACCCCCTCCTTCCCCCCAACAACCCATTCAGGATTTTCCTATCCGATCTCGAATATCATCAACCCCTAGTCACCACATCCAGCCGTTTGTCACGGTTAGCCATAATGCCAGTGTGCAAAGTAGTACCAAAGCGTAACGCAAGGTATCAACCGAAATACCCCGACGTGCCCTCCCCCTTACCCCATTCACGCATATTCAAGTCCATTGAAACACCAGGATTGTTCGCGTTCCTGAGAGGACCCATTTCTCCATGCGTTCCTCGTCAGGAGCAGAGAGTGCAACAATATCACCGGCGCCATCACCAGAGGTGTGGTGTGACCAACAGGTTATGCATCCGAACAACGAAACACAGCGCCGCGCACGTAACTTGGACAGTCCTCCAGCGGATTCAACCACCAGCTACTGACGCGGAGCACACTCCCAGGCGACATTGGCGATAAAAAAATGTAGTAACCAGCCGGCTATTTCATTCGCAATGTACATTGGCTCGTCATCTGGCACGTCCATCCGTCAATCAGCCACTTGTATGCTATTGACCAGCTATTGCCTTGCAAGTGGAGCGGATGTGTGGTGCAGGGTGGGACCAAACGTGGAAACATGTGGCCCACGCAAAAAACACAGAAGGGGAGCCCCGGTAGTATTAGAACTGAATAAAAGAGAGGTTGTTGGCGGTGCTATGCCGGATAAAGGGATGGACCAGCGCAGCGAGCTCATTCGGATAGGCAGGTGGCGGCAACGAAAGCGGGGTGCTCCGAGGGCGGGAAGGGTCAACCGGGGAGGGCGTGCTCTTGTTAGATGGATTGCAGCTGTAGAGGGCGGTCTTGATACGGGGTGGGGTTTACACAGTACTGGTGGACGGACGCCGGCAGCAGGCGATTGCAGCAGGTAACAGATGCGCCCGTTCCGCACGCGTTATGCATTCTCGGGTGCGGAATAGGGTCGGTGCCATGGTGCCATGGTGCAATGAGGCGATACTGCCAAATTGTTGTTTGCTGGCGTGATTCTGGTTTTCATCTCTTCATTTAAGGGCGTGCATTTTACGACTCGGACGCGTTTTGTTAATCCCTAGACTTCGACTCGCTTCTTCCGTGCGTGGGTTGCGACACCGACTGGGCGAATGAGCGCCACCCCGTGGGTTGCGCCTAAGACCAAGCAAGATACGGTCCAGGTAATTAGATTCCGTGATGATGGTTGAATCAATAAGACAAATGTGCAGCTGTGTCACGAACCGCATGGTGTTATCCAGCCAACCGTGAGTGATAAACTAAAAGTGAGCTTCCAGCCTGCTTTCCTGGGCTGCACATTTGGTTGGTTTAGCACATGTAAGCACGGTAAGGATTGATCACTTGTAGAGCGAAGGATTGTTTCCAAGCATAAAACAATGTCATTCAATTGTCAGGTTTTCGCGCGAAATTGGCTTGGCAGTTATGTCCAGTTGTGATGACCCCTCTTTGCGTTCTTTCCACCCGCCCTTCCACAATCACTTGCAGCATTAAAGAATAAATTATGCGGCACTAATTCAACTGTTTTCTTGCAGCAAATACCAAGCACCGGCAGCCCGGTATGTTCTCCCCTGATGTACGAATGCCAGCAGGTTTGTATTTATAACATGCGGCTGCCACACAAATGAAGAGGTGCAGACTCCTTGCAAAATTCTCTAAGAGCTTACACGGTTAGTAAGCTCATCTTATGATGGGTTCTTTAGGCTTTGATTGGTTGGAAGGTTCAAATCCGCAGACGCCGCCGATCGACTGCGTCCACGCCATGTCCCTCACGGAAGGGTAAGTACAATCAGCCCTCTGAGTCTCATTTGGCCAATAGGGTATGGCATTTTGACTTAAGGAATGTTTATTTGATGCAGAATCTCAGATCCCTTGGTCCGACATGGCGATGCAGATCATCGCCGCTTCGGTCACTTACGTAAGCACCAGCATAAGGAAATAAGATTTCGGTAAGCTATGAAATGTGACCCTTTGAAGTAAGCGCATTGAAGTTAATTCAAGTTGTCTGAATATTTCCCCGCTTAGCTGCGCTCGGCTCAACCAGCACAGCTCACGCCGTGCCTTGTATGAATTGGCTTAATTGCATTCTTACGTTCAAAACATGATTATATTGCGCAGGAGCCCGAAGTTGTCTGTACGGAGCGCCTAAATGGGGTCACATGTGTTACGTAGCTGGCGGTGGTATTAACAGGGTGCGGGTTTGCAGGTATGCTTTTCGCTGGGTTGAAGGGTATCTTGTTGCCAGGTTTTGGGCGGTGATGATGATCGAAAGCCTCATCTATTATAGTGCTGTATGGTACGTATGATGGTGTCTTCACCCGAAAGGTTCTTTGCCCAGCCTAACGGGCCACACAGACAGCGGACACCAAAATTCTGTACAGAAGCTCATTCCGATCTTTGCTTGCTGCGCTGCCCATGAGCTCCTCAAGCTTACTTTATTATTTGTTCCTTTCCGTCGTTTTGGTCGGGAATATACTTTTTCGTGTGCATGTGAGAAACTTGGTAATCCCCTGCACCCGACATGTACTTGTATAAATGTTTGTGTTTTCAGATGCCCAAACATCTTTGCTTCGGAGACAGTCTAGACATGGCCAAGTATTGCGGTGCACCAACACACACGTGTACACCCCTGGAGCAGATCGTCATGCCAGCTCCTGTGTCTGTCGTGCTTATTATCATGCATCGTGGGACGTGATGGATGTGACCTTGCACCCAAGCTCACTAATAAATGAATAGCGTCCAGACTTAACGATATTAATGTTATAGATAAGTGAGTGTGGGTGCAAGCTCACATCCATCACGTCCCATGATTCCTGATAAGCACAACAGACACACATGGGCTGGCACAGCGATCTGGTCCTGGGGCGTGCACGTGTGTGTCGGCGCTCCACAGTACTTGGCCATGTCAAATCTGTCCCCGAAGAGGTATGGGCATCAGCAAATACAAACATTTATACATGCATGTTATCGTGAAGTCAGGTGCAGGGTTGTGTTTGTGTGTATGCTCATAAGTGTGTGTACGTACATTGCGGGTGAGATCAGGAGTCCGCAGGTCGCACCATCCAGGTTCTCTAATTGGATGGACAGGGGTGGAGTTAGTGTATGCCCCCGGATAAGATCGTCATGCCAGTTCTCACAACCCATGTGTCTGTCGCGATTATCATGCATCGTGCAACGTGATGGATGTGGGCTTGCACGCACGCTCATCCATAATAATAATAATAATGTGTATTCTGGACGCTATTTATTTATGTGGTTAGTGTGCGTGCTCTTATGTGTATGTACGTGCATGCTCCCCTGCCTCCTTGATACTTGTGCCATGCTACCGTTTGCTGATGCCCCCTTCCTAGCCCCCCCTGCAGCGGAGTGGACTGAAGGCAGCAGCACTGTGCACGCGTATGCCTGATGATGATGATCATCATCATCATCAGGCATACGCGTGCACAGTGCTGCTGCCTGATGATGATGGGGGGGAAAGTTTGATGTGTCCGGAGGATCTGGGAGCCTTCTTCCTGATGGACTTAGCATCCTAAGCTGGTCAAGTCAAGAGGACGAGTTAACTGTTAAGATGGAGGACGCTTACGAGTTCCTGAACCCTGTTGAGGTTAGGTCACAATGAGTATGGAATACCTATTCTCACGGCTTTTAGGTTCAGGGCATATTAGAATGTGTTCGGTTCAAGTTTATATGCTTTGCTATCTCAGGTGACATGAGGCTAGAAAAACCCTTTACACACCCCCCCCACAGGAGAGGAATCTTGTGTGGGGGGGTTATCTGTGTTGGTATATATGTGTGTATATATATGTGTGTATATATGTGTATGTGTATATATACTTGCACGTCTGCGCAAGCATGTGTATCTGGATGTTTATATTGTCTAACCTGGCATCACCACCCACCACCATCAACCCCGCACAGGTGCATGGTGCAATCCGCTGATTCCTGATTCCATCATATGCCTTATTAAGGGTTTTAAGGTATATATATGTAAACCAACGTCCACAAAGATCCTGCTTCTCCAGCCATTCCATTAGAAACTTCAAATGAGGTTGTTATGTACACATCCACTTGCCATTCCTCCCTCGAAAGAGAGGGAGAGACAGCTTTGTTGGGATTGGCACAATCTCACCACCTCAACAAATCAACTTCATTTCGAACGTGAAATCCGTACCATGCATTATATATTACTTTGAAGGGGGGTTTACACCAATAAATACAAATAAATACATATAGTTACAATCAAATAACTCTTATCTACATAACAGGACATATGCATATGCACCTGGGGCATCGGTCCGATTTGGGATGTATTTGTGGGTTGGCTCTGGCCAGAACTCTGTGATGAGACGTGTATTATTTCGTGCATCTTTCCAAACATAATCACGATAATGACGTTGCGGAGTGGTGATGTGGCGTCAGGCCGGGTATGTTTTGATACGGCATGTTGAACCCCATCCGAGATCTGACACTCCACCGTGCATTGTCGTGACAAGTGACGATCAACCGCAGCTGTGAAAATCACGGGTTATCCCTCATCCCCCGTCGTCATTTCAATTATTATGTTTATAGAGAGCCGATTCCGAGTTCTGTGCCATGTGACAGGTTAATTCTTAGGAATTAACCTGTCCTAAGGATTTTCCTGTCCTTATCCTGTACCTAAGGATTATGTAAGGACCACATCAAACGCACGGTCACGTGTTCATGGCCGAGTTACTGGAGGTCAAGGCCGCTGTGCCATGTCATCCAATTCGTAAGACTTCAAACTGTGCTGGGATATGGTACGGTAGGCCAATTTAGGTGTTTTTAACAGAGGTTGTCACCGAAACTGAAACCCGAAAAGCTGCAGCTGCCAAGACATGCCAGAAGGCGCGCACAGTTGTGAGGGCACCCTATAGAACGTCTACAACTGCTATGCTGCACAAAAAACCTTGCAAACGATATCGAGATACGACGAACAGTCACAGCCAAACAAGTGACGCCGAGCCATGACACCCGGCACCATTTCTTGTACTTGCGGGCACCAGGCCCCCGAGACACGGAACATGGCCCCATCGCGAGAGCACCATAAGGTCACTCCACAGCGCAGTGAGGAAGCCCTAAAACGGCTGCGCGGGCAGCATGGAGGTAAAGATGACCATCTCGCGGGGGACGCCATCCTGTGGGCGGGACGTACGTGAGGCATCCGGGTCATGTCGTACGGCCGCGTTGGATCAGTGCACGCTACGAGCAAACGCATGATTACACACATATCTGCTCTTAACTGTTACCTCCATGACCTATCGCAGGCCTTCGCGTTCCGCAGTCGTTCTTGACGAACACATAAGTAACTGTGATAGTGATTACCTTAAAAACCTCACATACGCGCGGACTCACACGCGCTTCCAAAAGTTGTACTTGTCACAGTTGTTAACAGTCATTAAATACTTCCTTCATAATTCATCGGCTGGGAAACGGAGGATTGAAACACGGTCCCTGATGTCCGCCAGTGTACTGAGACGAGCAACGGGCCTTAGTGTGCAGTTTTCAGTCTGTGCTTCCAGACCAAGTGCCCTGCCTGGCAACAGAGGCTATTGTAGGGACTTATGAAGGTTGTCAAACCCCACCCAACTCCAACCCAACCCACCCATGGGCGAATGAACTCCAGCCAGGCCAAGCAGCCGCAGGCGTACACACCGATATTCAGCCCCAGCACCCGATTTGTCGATGCCGGGAGGAGAGGCGAAGAGCAGGTAATCCAGTCCACCCATTGAGCGCTCAACAGATACACAACGACCGGGAGCCACATGGCCGCGCCTCACGTACACGGCAAGTCTGGTCACCCAAGTCGTGTGGCGTCACACCGCCTCCATCTTACCTTCCGCACGCAGCGGTCGTCGAAGAAGGCCGCAAAGTAGCCCTTCAGGCCCATGATACCCCTCTCCCGAATCAAATTTGCGATCTGCAGACCGCCCCCCTCGGAACCGTCTGCGAGCGTCATGAAGGGCAGGCCGGTGAACGCATGATCAGTTCCCTTGCGGTGAGGCGGTAAGGTGATGAGGCGCGAGGGTGAAGCATAGCTCCGTAAAATTCGCCATCGCTCAGCATGCCATCCAAAAGCCCACCGAGCTAACAGGTGTGGATGGCAAGGCAGGACCGTCGAGCCGAGCCCTGTTCTGCAGCGCGAACGGGGCCGCACCATCCGGCCATCCCCGTGGGTCCCGGTGTTCTTCCCGCCCTCCCTGTATCCCACCATCCCGTCACCGGTAACGGTTCAATCATCGACACGGAGGCAGAAGAGGCAAGGAGGCAGGGCTCCCACCTATCCTGCACACTAGTGAGCGGTCCTCGTTGTAGCATAGCATTTTGTCCGGTGAGAGACCCATCCGCATCATCTCCTGGAGGACGGATTTGTACCGGGCGAGGTGCGGGATGTGCAGCGCGACAAAACTACAGTCATAATGTAAGGAAGATTAGGTGCGTGGAGTGAGACCAACAGCCCTCCTGAAGACCATGGGTCCAACGCCCTCCGTCGGTGCATGTATATTTTCGGGCAGCGTTGCACATTAGTCAGCTTGACGATTTTTTCGGTTGATTCGATTATGTGATTATCCACTTATTTACAATCACACATGCATCTTCGCGCACGAGGCGGCGGTGTTGTGGCTCCAGCGCTCACGCACTGCCCACCTTTCGCTCCTGCTCGGAAGGTTTCGGA
Source organism: Volvox reticuliferus (assembly GCA_019650235.1). NCBI lineage: Eukaryota > Viridiplantae > Chlorophyta > Chlorophyceae > Chlamydomonadales > Volvocaceae > Volvox > Volvox reticuliferus. The sequence continues at coordinate 1,227,757 of BNCP01000010.1, read as the reverse complement.
AGCACCTGAATCTTGATCTTTACAGCCTTCTTCCTTGTGGCCCGAGCTGCAACTTGTGCCAGCAGCTTCGCATCACTGTGACGGTCGCGCGCCAAGGTCATCGGCGGCTTGTTCTTGCCTAGACTGGGTCCCGCGCCTGCGGAAGAACAGCTTCGTCAAGATAATCGATGGATATTCACAATCCCTTTGGAAGCCCCGAACATCGGAACATGTCAGTATCCACCAAGCCGCGCTAAGATCACCGCTACAGAATGCAGGGAGGTGCTGAGCTGGGGTGTGTCCGTGTCGCTGTGCTGTTGGGTGCCATTGGGGTTGGCGGCTCGGCTTTGGCTTGGTGAGTTTCTTATTTTGGAGCCCGCCCCTAAGGAATGACAAAGTGCATGAATATTTTGATAGCGCAATGTGGTTTCTTACAGGGGTTTCTGCCGGGAGTCATACCCGGCATTTCAACCTTCATGGCACATTGTCGGTACGCGTTGGTGAGCATGGCATTCGTGATGTAGCAAGGTACGAGCCCCTCGGAACGCATACCCGGTCGACCACAAGCTCATACCATCTCATGGCGAAACGTCCCTCGGCTCACCCCTGCCGCCAGCAAACATAGCCATGGTGTTTCCGAAGGTGGCCTGGTTGTTTATCAGCGGTCCAGACACCTCCTCGATAGACACCACTACCTCGTGGGGCAGCTCCGGGGAGCCGCCAGAGTTGCCGGACGTCGAAGCGGCAGCAGTCGCACCGCCTGCCGCATCGGCTTGGCATGGACGGCACTGGAGCTTATGCGTTGGCCAGTGCGCCATCTGGCACTCCCTGTGTGCGTGATTCGAGGCGGAGGTTTCCCGGGAATTTCTAGAAATTGTTTGTGTTCCTGCAAAATTTTGTATTTTTGTACTATTCTGTGTCTACCTGTACATCTTCATGGAAATGCCTACCGGTAGCAGACTGTGTGCTTAAGAGCACCAACAAGGCCGCACACGTGTCAAACTGCTCCTGTTATCAGAGGATCGTCAAAAGGCGCCCGCGATTCGTTGTGAGTCCCGTTGCGCACCTGCTGCAGTAGTTGATGGCGCCTCCACAGCCCCCGCAGGACTTCTTTGCACCCTCCTTCCCGCAGTTGGCGCACTGGCGCTGCGCGCCTGCGAGACATAGCCCAGACGATCGCAGAGGCACGAGTACCCCAAGGCGTACAAAACAAGGCCAGAACGGCGAAGCGAGATGGGATCAGCCATAAGAGATTAGCATAACGATATGAGCGCACTGCGAGGTTGCCGCCTGACGGAGGGTGGTCCTAGCATGGGTTGTCTAGTTGGTTCTCAGTTTCACCGATGGGGCCTCCTCCGCCACTGGAGGAACGAGGCAACGATTCACTCGCTGCCCCTCGTCCCCGCGCAGCACCACCGCCGCACTCCTGACCCACGGTTCGATTGCCAACCAATCGGTGGTAAGAACATATAATTAATTGACCATACGGGGGAAACTTCACGGCCGCCTCCACTCAACCACTCCACGCATGCGGCTGTCACTCGACGCGAAAGCAAGTTATGCAGGGCGACTCAAGGTGGCAGAGCGATGAGTGTGGCACCAGCTAATACGACCACTCCGTGCCTCGCGTGGTATCACGCCGGGACGGAACACCTCCCTCCTCCTGATTCCTCAGTTGCAACCCCGCAGCAAACAGGCGTCTGCGGACCTGCTCAACACCCTTGCCCCACCACCTTCCCTCCTCAAACGCACCTGGGCGCCTGTTGGAGTCGTGGGCCTTATACAGCATCGACTGAATCTCCATGTTCAAACTGCACAGCGCACAAAACGCACAGACAAACAAACGGACATACGAGATATGATAAGGCCAGCTCCACTAAGGATATAGACATATATGTGTGTATATATTTGCCGGTGGAGGGTGCTGAACCAGTGCGGGAAAGTCACTGATTTCGGAGGAGTCAACGTATGAGGGTGCCCCCGAATACTGGGGAAGATAGGGACTGCCAGGTAGTGGCCACGAGTGAAGCAAAGCCCCCTATCCTACACACGTATATAGGAAAATATACTATGTACGGACTACGTGGGCCGTCCAAACCCACCCACCAAGACCTCCCCAACCAGGCCATGAAGTCCCCGGACTACGAAGAAAATGGCCGCTGTCGCTCTGGCGCCATTCCCCGTGCTCACACGGACAAGCCAAGCGCGTCACAGCCGTCGTTATCCTTTATATCGGTCTTGGCGCCATGCTTCAGCAACAGCCGTACGGACCGCGGCTCCGCCACCATCACGGCACACATCAGCGGGGTCACTCCGAACCTGTGCACAGCCACGCCGGGCACACGGCATAGGGTGGCACAGCTGCGCGCGCGCGAGGAGGACTCACAATTCCCACAACAGGTTCCGCGCTGGACGGAGGCGCTCGCATGACTTAGGGTGCAGCGGCAGCTGGCGGCCCCTCCCTCTAGGTCACAGCAGCTATACGGGATAAACGGACGTATATTGTTTACGGATATACTGCCTGACGTACATACATACAGTACATACAGTACATACAACCTGCAATGAAGAATGCGGAAATACGGACCGTTCTTTCCGTTGGCGGCTTAGGCTTTACCATCCTGCACACAGTACATGAGCTTATAGACGGATTACGTGAAGCGATGTTGTTCAGGTGAGCGGGGAATTTTCTGCACGCCTACCGCCGCTCCGGCCTCCGTTCACTTTTGCTCGTACCTGTCTTGCACATTGACGTCCGCACCCGCCTCGAGGAGGATCTCCGCGAGATCCAATACGGGATTGTGGGCTACGTTTTGGTTAAACCCAACCGTAGATTAGTTTCAACCGTAAGCCCCGCGTGGTGGTACCGGGGGCCGGACAGGCAAAGCGAAAGCGTCAGTTTGTCGAGCTAGCTTAAGATGTGTCCGTGCATATGCGCGTCCTTCCGATGGCCCACTGAAGGAGCTGGACTTTCCTTGGCGGACCGTAGCAGTCCACCGTGAGCGCATTCTGTGACTTACTGGTTTCATACGCCGTACAACGACCGGTCATGGTATGACGGCCCCCAACGCACGATGTAGTACTTCAGGCCTTGGTTGGGGAGGGGAGGAGCCGGGGCCTCGGGAGGTGCTCTCTGCCCCGGTCGTGAACTCACCCGTGGCGTGATGCAGTGCCGTGTAACCGATCGCATCCCGGGCATTCACTCGGGCGCCCGCCTCGATGAGGCGTCGCAAGACATTAGCATGTCCTATACTACGCGCCGAATCTGATTCAGATCGACCCGTCGGCTGAGTGACGCGATATGGCGACACAGTCGTGGGCGGGTGGCGAGGCGTGTACAGGAGCGCCAGGAGCAAATGGCAACACGGGAGGCACATGAAGGGTGCATGACAAGGGAGGAGGAAGAAGAGAGACCACAGTTACATGCGAATCCCCGAGGCCGCACTGCACATTCGTTTGCGTCCTGCCCTCCCCCTCTTGGTCCTGCCCTTTTTTGCGGAGGGCTCACCTCGTGCTGGCCAGCAGAAGCCAGGCGAATCCGCTGCGCCCCGGCAATCACCACAGTGGTTAGCGGCATCCGCGCCTCGAGGGCCCGCAATCGCAGGTGCTCGGGGCGAAAGGACTTGCGGAACACCCTGCAGGCATTCAGGATCCATCCGGGGACATACGTGGCCACAAACGGGCGGGCGCAACGCAGCAGCCAAGGAGATGCGTGTGGCATCTCGGACCAATACTACAATACGAGGCCTGTCTCCTGGTCCGAGCGGAGAGATGGGCACTTGAGGCGACGCACATAAAGACCGAAACATGTGCCCATCCGAGGCGACATGTCCCGTAGACTCAAGGACCAGGGTGGAGCGCTATTGGAGCAGAAATTTGCTTCCGGTCATTGCTGGATGGCCCATACCTATCCCGGCCAGCCTAATGAATCCTCATCACCATCGACACAGCTATCGTCATCGCCACCCACGCACGTTTCATTACCCACGAAGGCGGCCTTAAATGCGTCGTTGGGCCACACGGTAAACGGGGTGAGCGCATCACCCATCTGAGGATTGAGAAGGGAAAAAACGTGTGGGAGATAAAATTTGAAGGGGCCAACGAGGTCAGGCCAGGGAAAGCTCCTACGTACAAGGCTCCTACTTGTAAAATTAAACCGGGGATATGAAAGGTCGCGCGAACCAGGGCTGCCCGATGCGGTAATCATGGTAGTGTACGGGATCGCTGGTTGGAGGAGCTTGATCGGGGAGGGCGTTGGGGAAGGTTGGTATCACCCCATTAGGCAAATAGTCCCTTGGCGCACCGCCTAGGTACGTAATGGAAAACCGCGGTTGTCACCGCCAATCGCCATGCAGGTATCTTATAACGCACGCACCCGCGCCAGCATCATCCTCAATGGCCGATCAGATCCATCCTTGTTTCGCCGGGGGCTCTGATCGCCGTCCTCCTCCTGCGGCAAGGAACCGCCCAGCGGTAAGTGGGCAGGGGAGAGAGGAATCGGGGCAGGCCTGCGAATGCTACAGACAGACAGACAGACAGAAAGATAGATAAATACATAGGAAACGGGAGGGCAATTCCCAGGTAGTCCGTTGGTAAACGAAGTGCGATCATTGTATTTTGCTTACCAGCGCCACGTGTGCAGCCCTGGCGAGCCAATAGGCTTATGAGTTGCGCGAGCTGGTAAGAAAGCTGAAAAAACCGTGTAGTGGTGTCGTGCACATGCAGCCGGAGGTCAAATTAATGGGAAATATACTTCAATTTCCATCTCTCTTACCTGGCGAAGCCTTTCCAGCTCGCTCTTGAGGAACTGGTTGGTTGGATCTCTCGCCAGGCCAGCCAGGAGCGTCTTCTCAGCATCACCGGGCCTATGCGGGAGGGGGCGTAGGAAAAGGTGGTGCACCTGGGGATACTGAATGTGGCTCAGAGGGAGAGCTGTGAAGTACTGGATCTCCGCATTGTTTGGGCTGTCGGAATGGGAAAGAGAGCGCCAGTCCGTGCGACGCGCCGCCCAGACAGGCAGCTACGATAGGGAAACAACACTTGCGCGAGAGGGCGTTAAGTAGATTGATCAGTGTGTCATAGTATTGCTGCTTAATAGTGATCCATACCGGATCAGGCCCATCTGGGCAGCAGCTTTCCGCCCGTACGCTTTCAAGAAGCTTGGGTCCGCTGCCAGGCACTCCTCTGCACGTTCCAGTGCTTTGTTCCATTGTTGAAGCGCGAGGTGGGTCGCCGCGAGGTTTGATAGAAGCACAGGATTTCCGGGGGCCGCGCCCAAAGCACTGCGGGGTGATGTAATTACGGCTTGCTGACCATTGTGCTAACGTGACAAATCATAATGAGGGCTGTCGAAACAGAATAGACACGCGCGAACGGTTGGTTTGCAAGCAATTAAATTAAAAAATAAATCCATATCTTAATCTAAAAGTATAATTAAACCTTGTATAGTATGCAAGAGCTTGGTCGTAGGCCATCTCTCCGAAGCACTGGTTGCCCTTGTCTTTGAGCTCTTGGGCGACGGGAGGAAAATCGGGAGATGCCATAGGGCTATTTTACAAACGGCAAACGTTGGTTGTGCCGTCTCGTAACTAGCCAAGCGTGATTAGGTTTTAAGCCGCCGTGTGTAATATCTGTGGATCCATTTTCGTAGTACCGTCATTCCGTCAGTATAAATACAATGACCGAGCAGATTTCGTCGCTTCAGTCAAAAAACAGTGCGCGCTATTGGACCAATAGGTTTGTCTGAGGTCTGAGATCAATGGCCGGAATACCCCCATGATCTGTGCGCCTACTTCGCTGATCCCTGTAATCTGTACGGGCCTCTGCAAATAAGATCATGTGGAGTACATTCGCAAACCAGGCAGCGAGCTAACTAGTAACAATTAGGAACCGTTTGAGGTCTATCGTTCAGTTCAGTCATAGCGGTTGCTACAGCTCTCTCTGTATGCTTATCTGGTATACATTGGTATCGTTATAAAGCAAAGCTGTAATGAGCGGCATCACGAAGTGTAACAGGACAACACGTGTGGGGACGTCGAAAGCCGAATTGCAACACAGAGTCTTATCGTGCAATGTTAAATGTAATGTGACATTTGATTTTAAAAGAGCATATTATTAGAGTTGGATTGCAATTACGACCGAGGGTGGTGGCGAAAATTACCTGTCGAGGTTGTAGCCGCCCGCTTGCTTGAGCGTCCCTGGGCCCCTAGGGCCTCTATTAGTCTATGTGGCCACCCGGTTTGGCTTGCCCCTGCATCCTTGATAAGCTCCAGCGACCCTGATACTGCGACCGCCGTCTTGCTTCTGGCATATGTAGCTGCCGAGTCCAGCAGGTATTTCCCCGCGCACGCGTCGGCTTCCAGTTAGTGGTGGGGTGTATCCTATTTAACCGGGTAACTGAATGCATTACCCCTGTTGCTCTGCCCGGCATAAACACAACCCTCTAATGCGTGCGTTACATTTCCTCAAACATAGAGTTGGGGATGCTGTCCTTGATCTCTGAATGTGGCGGAATCTCTGAGCTCTTCCTACACTTGGTGATTCTGCGTCTGCAGCTCCGCTTGGTCTGTCTCTGTCTGCTGGTCTCACATGCCGGGCTGCAGCTGCCCTGCTAAGCAAGCTTCACGAATGGTTTCTAAATCTGCTGTGCCTTTGCAATTACCCTCTACCCGAGGGTTGGATATGCCCCATTAGGATGGCGATGGACGCTGGGGATTATATCCTCCGCGGTTCCGAGTCCCAATGCAACAGAGTTGACCTCTGCTAAGGCATGTATGGCTGGGCTGTTGCATTCAATGCCTATCTGCGAGAAACTGTGTCTTTGAACCTTGTTGTCTGTCCAGGACTGACGTTGAATATAACACGGTCCTTTCTTATGATTGATAGGATGACGAGGATGGTGTACCCGCAGGTATCACCTTGGTATCACCTGACCACCGATCATTTTGTGCGTGTACATGTATGGCGTACTTTAGAACGTGGTTTTTGAACAGGGACCACACTTTGGGGAAAATGTTAGGCAACGCTGGCTAGGCCGTTGGAAATGTGCACGAACCTGTCTACGGCCTACCACAGCCGACGGACAGACTGAGGGCGTGAATTGCACCTTGGGCGACAGTTTGGGTAGCTTTACCAAGCAACACATAATATATCAGGATTTAAGTGCTTTAAGCATAGGCCCATGGACTCCCGAGGAGCTCCGGGAGCAGCCAGTCAATGACTTCCTCAGGGTCTGCCCTGCATAAACACAAAGCCGCGTGATACTGGAGCCAACCCTATTTCTCCCGGACCCCTTTCCAAATCCCGATGCTTGTACTTAAGTGCGTACGGCAGAGCAGTGTAATTGTTGCTTTGAGGCACAGCCATCCTCGTAAATCATGAAGCATGTTTTGAGTTTAAGTTGAAGCCTGTGACCTAACGACGTCAACACGTATAGCCTTAGAGTTTACTAGCTAGGGGACTTGTTGCCTAGCATAACTGCTTCGAATGATATGTATCTTGTAACAAAAAGCATATCTGAGTACTTTTTCACTTAATAGAAAGGACTCATAGCAGCGAACTATCTCACTAGTTCCATCCCTACTTGCGGCGACGCTTGGGATAACGCTGTGGATAGATGGCGATAGGATATAACCATGTTCTAAAGTGACGACAGGTATACCACAACTGCGAAATTCCTTGCCATCCGAAGAAATGGCCTAGCTCGTCGAATGCACACTAGCGCAAGAAACTCCCATCATAGCGATTTGTCATGTCGTCTAACGCACATTATCGAGTTCGATTTTAATGGCATGTTGTTCGTCGTTGGCCAAAGGGCCTACCTCAGCGTACTGGTTTCCAAGGGGCACAAAGCCGTGGAAAACCTTTACCCGGCACTTCACCCTGCAGGTAACGCTCAGGCAAAATGCGGATGGCAATCGATGTTTCGTCTGAATTTCAGGACGAACAGCAGCAACAGCAACAGCAGCAGCCCCTGGAGCCGGTCTCCAGCCATGGCAAGCGAACTGTACGCGGTGAGATGTATCGTCGTGTAACGTACGCCATCGGGTAGTAATTACAAACAACTTGGTTTTTATACAGGTGCCGATTTGCACTTCTAATGGGAACGCTCCCCATGCCAACCAATCTGCCACCGGCACATGCGCATTATGGATCCCGCACAACACTGGCCCCCTTGCCTCTCCCTTACCCACGCTATCCATGCCGGCCGCGCTGATGGCGCAGGTGTCGTCATCCCACCCTTAAATCTACAGAGTCCGACTCGGCAAGATGATGAATCCCAGGAGCAACACCACCGCCCAACGCAGCCAGGCCGCCGCCGTACTGCACTCTTACACGGTGGTCCTCAGCCCGCCATACCAGGTGAAAGTGCCATCAGCGGCAGTGCCACTGCTCCCCAGGTCAGTGGTGGCAATCCCGGCGTCGGCGCCGGCCGTCAGCGCCACTCGCACGGCGTGCATGGCGTTGGCCGTGGCGATGGTCGGCGTGGCAGCAGCGTCGCTGACGGGGTGGACGTGGCGACTGTGGCAACTCTGCCAGTCACGACAACCGGAAGTGCTTACCTCCCCGATGGGATGGAGGGCTCCATGACGGAGGAGGAGAGGGCAAGCCGGGAGGCGATAGCAGCAGAGTTGGGCACGTCGTATGCAACGCGCGTGTACAAGGAACATCTGCGATCACACAACTTTCGGCAACCCGGGGTACTGGAGCGGATACCGACGCCCACGGAGGAGGTGAGTGTGTCATCCCGGCGGACCGCAACAAGAAAGATGGATACATGCGGGTATGAGTGCGCGATGGGGAGCCTGCGCTAACATGTGGCGGGCTAGGGAGACTCATAGCGGGAAGCAGGACCCCGGATTGTAAGTAGCATGATGGGATAACCGCAAGGCAGCCATCAAGACACCGTGTACGTGGAGAGCAATTTGCTAAGTACTAAGTACTAAGTACCTGCCGCTCGCATTACATCCTCCTCACGTTTTCTTGTCCACAGCAAACCCGTCAACATCAGCAGATGAACCAGGTGCGTAGTGCCGCCGCCGACGTGTCCAGAGTACCACACCTGCCATTGCCAGCTCAACCCAAGCCTCGGCCGCACTCACACAGCCACGCTCACACTCACACCTACGCAAACCCGCACGAGCGGCATATTTCCGCACGCTATTCCAACGGCGATGCGCGGTCGTCTACCAGCACCAGCACCGGCGCATTGCCTGGAGCGCCGGCGACTCCAGCATCGCCCGGGGAGGGCAGTGGTCGGCAGTCTTCCTCTTCCGCGATTGCAGATCTGGAGGGAGCGCTACCACTGCACTTGTTGCCACAGGCCCCGCAGCATCACTCGCAGCCTGGCTACAGTAGCAGCGGCCAGCAGCCGCAGGATACGCCGCGGTCGTTTCTGGCGCAGCCGTCCTCCAGATCAGCTACCAGTGATGGCCGGCTTGGGACGGCAGCGTCGTCAATAGGTATGGCAGACTTGGAGGCGGAGGTGGAGACGCCGCCGCCGCCACCACCTCCTCCAGCCGCTGCCCGCTGTGCCGACGGCATCGAAACGCTAGATGAGGTTATGGCGCCAGCGCTGCGTGAACGGATACGTCAGCTGCTCTCAGCACAGGTAAAATTGGACGGAACTGAGATCAGAGAAGGATGCGCGAGTGCCCACAAGTTGTTTATGGGTTTGCAGGTTTCAGGGGGTTAGGCGTTTCAATCCTGGCACAGCACCGCACAGGCACGATGGTGTGCGTGCCACTTGCAGGTAAACACCATTTATGCCTGCATTAAAACCTGCAAGGAAGCAGCCTCACTGCTCCGTTCTGGCCCGTCCAATAAGTGCTGCTTCCCGCTCGCGTCACTGTCTTCTTTTCTCGTGTAGGATGCCCTGCGGGCGCATCAAGCCCGCATGCGGGCGTATGAGGAGGAACGGGAGAAGGTCGTCCGCGCTCGTCAGGCAGCCGCATCACAGATGGCAGTCCACGTCGGTGCCTCAGGCACGCGTCGAGGTGGGCTGCGTTGTCGGCATGTCAGCAACCGTAACACTGCCCGGATTACCCGGCACGGCGGTGGCGGGAACGCTGGCCGCCGGGGCCACCTTACGTCGCGGTCCACGTCGCCTGTGATGTTCCGCGCGGCTGCTACGGTATTACCAGCCTCAACCACAGTCACAGCAGCGACTTTCGTTTTGGCGGGCAAGGCAGCGGCTTTGCCACCGGCAGCACAGGTGGCAACCACGGCTGAGGTGCCGCCCTTGATGGCGAGGGTGACCCTGCCAGCAATGCAGCCCAGGTTGAGCAGTGTTGTGGTAGCTGGGAGGATATCGCCAGATGTTTCTTCGGGGCCGCCGACAGCGGCGGCGATGGGGCCTGGGACAGCGGCTTCTGGCCGCATTGGGCGGAGCATGAGCCTTGCGACATCCCGGTCATTAAAGCGCGTGCAACTTGTGACCACGAAAAATGACAAAACGGCGAAAGGGACGGGGAAGGGCAAGGACAAGAAAAAAGAAGGGAAAAAAGGAGCAAGAAGAGGTAAGAACAGCAGCAGTAGCGTCAGCAGGAGTGGTAGCAGCGACAGTAGTAGTAGCGGCAGCAGTAGCGCGAGCAGCAGCAGCAGCAGCGACGGTAGCAGCAGTGACGGTGAGGGCCGCAACAGCGGCGCGACTTCACCATCACCGCGGGCGCCGCCCTCACGCACGACATCGTCATCTGTGGCAGTGGCATCGGGGCCCTTTGGCACGGCCACAGCTGCCGCCACGGCAGCAGCTGGAGCCTCTATGGCGGCTGCTGCTGCCACACCTGCCGCCAATGGTAATGCCAAGGCCGACGCAGCGATGACCGGGGCGGTACAGGCGCCGCCACGCCAGCATGACAGCTCAACCTCTGAAGCCTCCTTGACGCCGCAAGCTTCCAGTGCCTCAGTACAGACCGGCTCTGGAACCTCGGGTACGAGATCTTACGGCGGTGGATCCACCCGCCCAGGGCGCTCGTCCATGCGTGCCAGCGTGCCGCCTCCGCAGAGAATTGTCCTCCCTGGACCCCAGGGTGATCTGAACCACCTGATGTTGCTACTAGGAAAGCTTCCGCGGAAGACTCCGCGTGCCAAGCCGCCGCTGCCACAGGTGCCTGCATTAGGGATGATATCGCCGCCGCGGGCGTCGTCCGCGGGTGCCCTGGCAATCCCTGACCTACCCAAGTCGCTCAGCCCTGACCACCGTCAGCGGATAAGCCAGCAGATACAGCATCTGCATCAGTTATCACGGTCCACTAGTCCTAACGGCCGCTTTTCCTATGACATCGGGGAGCCTAGTGTTTGGGGTGAGGCCATTGCGCAGGCGGCGCTGAACGGTTTTCCAAGCGGTGCTGCCGCCACCACGCTTGCGCGGTGCGAGGAAAAGCTACCCTCATGCCACAAAGGCTCCTTAAGCCCAGTCGCCAGCACACTGCTTCTCGCAACCGCAGAGCCATCAGGCTTGGTCATACAGTCATCGGCGGAGCATCAGCAAGCCATAGGGGACACGGGGACGAACCCTAAAGAGGCTGCAGCGGCGGTAAGCGAGGTAATGGCGGTCGAAGGAAACACGGGCCCTCGCCCCGGCAGCGACGACGGTGAAGGTGAAGGTGACGATGTACCGCTTGCTGTGAAGGTCATGATGGGATGCGTACCGGAGTATGACATGCTGTTGGCGACGTGGCCGGCATCCTTGCCATCGCAAATTCCGCGGAAGTTCAGCCCGGGGACGGTGGACCAGCAACGGAGCGCGATAAGCATCGTACAGCATCCTCACGGCAACACCCATCGCCATCACCACCACCATCATCATCATCATGAACACCACCACGACGACCATCATCACCAACACAGAAGTCATCGCCAGGAGAACAGCCTGCAGGATTTGCATGAATTGCACGAGTTGCATGGTAGCCAGCTTCGCATGCACCGAAATCATGGCCAAGTGCATAAACACCATCGCAACAACAGCAGTCAGGAAGATCAGGATGCGGAGCCCGACAAGCGGCAGTCGGAAGACGCGGGCTACGGCAACAGCCATGGCGCCAACCCCGGGCGCGCTGGCCACGACTCGCCGCCGCGACCTAGCGGCAGGCTCATGGATCGCCCGTACAGCATCAACAATGGCGCCGATGACGGTGACACGGGCGGCGGCGACACCGTCGTTGGGAGCCGCAGCCGCAGCCATGGTGCAGGCAACAGTGACGCTGAGGACCTGGAAAAGTTTGACCCGGCGTGGAAAGCGTTACGCGAACGGCGTAGGCTGCCTCCGGAAATCATGCTGCCTGCTCGGCTGACATGTCCGGCGACGACTGCTAGGGAAGGCGGTGGCGCCCATAGCTTCGCCCCTGAGCAAGTTGCAGCGATGGCTAGCAGTCGGGCGGTCGGATCCCTCACGGGTGGCATCTCTGGAGGCCGCCTTAGTGGCAGTGGTGCAGGAGGGCCGTCGTCGTCTTCAGTATTAGGAGCGGCCCTCAGCATGCCATCACTTGTGCGGGTGGCGCCAATACCGCCACCAGTGCTTACGGCGCCGGCGCTCGTGCGCGGCGGTGGAGGAGCGCTGCTGCCAGGGCTTGGGGTTCGGAGCGGCGCCGCCGAGCGCGAACGCGCTCAAGCCATGTCCGGCGCCGTCGGCGGTTGTAGCGCCGTCGATGCCTGCAACTCTCCAATTTATGAGTTATACGCGCTGGGGCTGCTGCCAAATCCGTCGTTACTAAGGGCGTCCATGGCGTCCACGACCACCCGTCCAAATGCCCCCCTGCGCCGCCGACAACCGGGGTTCACCGCCCCAACCACCTTCAGTGGATGCGCTGCTGCCGCCGCAGCCAATATCCTCGATTTTGGCGACCAGCCGCCGCGCTTCTGCTCCAATTCTACCAGAAGCACGACTGCCGGCGCCGCCGCTAGCTTCTCAAATCTATTACCTCTCCGCATTTCACGGCAGGAGCTCGGTCCCATCAGCGCGCACGGCGCCGCCTTGGACGTGTCAAGCAGGGCCGGCGGCGGGGGCGCCGGAAATGGCAGCGGGCCCTTCAGCGCACCGTCGAGCCCCAAACCATCGATCTACGTGCACACGCATCCGCACGTGATCCCGGGCTCGGCACTGCAGGTGGCAGACGCGGCGGAGGCGGAGATGATGCAGGCACGGTCGAAAATGGGGCGGTCCAGTGCGTTGGACCTGCAGCACATGTTGGGAGTGACCGTACCTGCGCCGATGCTTCAGGCGCGTTAGGTTTGCAGGATTGCCTCCTGCTTCCGACTTGCCGCGTGCGGAGAGTTTCAGGTTGCACATGCGCGGGCACGGCGGATTGCATGGGTCCGCTTGCTGATTGCTATTCCTGATGCTACTTGGGAGGACTTAAGCCATGCTAGCAATCAGGCAAGCACGCAAAGACGTATGCAGCGTGCGCACGTATGTTTGGCTGCGTCCGCAGCTTCCTGGCGATTGCGCCAGAAGAATATCATCTCGAGCCATGGGTGCGTTGTTAGGCGCGTTTTCTGGACCTGTCTCAAAGGGAGGGGCAGGGGAGAAGCAGCGGCTTCGAAGTGTTCGTGAATTGGCCTTTTGGAGGGCGTTTGTCCTCCAATGCTCCATCTACCTCGTTTATCGTTAGCATATAACATCGCACTTGGTGCTGTAACGCGTAGTGCAGCCATTGTAGGCTTGAGTCGTCAGACAACTCCGGTCAGACCGGTCGTCATACAGTAACATTTGTTCGCGGCCGCCAGGATTTGCGTTGGATGCGTCCAGTTATTGTGCAAGAAATGCATACATTTTTGGCGTGGGGCTGGGCTTGCTGAGCCGTTGTGTGCTTGGGCGGTTCGTAGCCTGCAGGAGCGGTATATGCCTATTTTGGTACATATCTGTGACAGTCTGTGACATATCGTGTGGACGTGATATCATAGCAGTTGAGCCATACCATGTTGCTGAGGTGCATGCATAATATTCCATAGAACTATAGGCCAAGGCCCAATGGCCAGTCCAAAGGCCTCTCCTCAGCGGCAAAGTGCGCATAAGTAAGTCGGCCTCGCATAACGGACTTTTGAGACGGACAAGCGCGTTTACACCTACATTGAAGAAGCTTCGGCGCATACGAGCGCACCTCTCTTGGCTGTGTGTAAGGACGCGCCTTAAGACCGCAAAACCAAAATCAATTAGGATACCCGCCATCCCTGCTTTAGGGGTTTCTGTTTCCCGGCCACATTCCATACGCACACAACTTATCAACTGGCCACGGTCCATCTCCAGGGGGACATCCCAACCAGTTTATTGATCCGCCTGCCTGCATTTTGAATTCACGGGAGGCGAGTTCCCGCCATCAGCCCACATGCATTCTCAGCCGAAGGGCTTCACCTACGGCTGCCACACTCGAGGTTTAGATGCTATTATGAGGGGTGCTAAGACCCGGACCATCACGACGTGTTTGTGCATGCGCGCCATTTCCCCAACATCTAAAACGCGCTTTGTCATCACCAGTCACCCAGATCCGCCGTTTCGCCATTCGCGGGTTTGCACACGTGCGGCCGATGGGTCCCACCCTAGTTTGGCGATGTGGTCCCGGGCATGGCGACACAACGATACTGCCGATGATGGCCGTGGTGATGCTCCTAGTCGCATGGCAAAAGAACGCTGTGCGATCCGTACGGGACCCGTGTCGTTTATGTACAGGCAAAATCAGAGGCTTGAGGGCAAACTGCCTGCCGGGTATAAGCGGACGCGTGCATGTTTCAAGTCCCATAGCCCAAAAACGTTGACACCGTGGCACAGGGCCGGGCACGATTTGTTCGACGGGAGGGGCCGTCCTGGCAGTCCGTCTGAGGTTCCGGCGCCAGGCTGTCTTTAAGCCGTCCGCCGTGTTCGAGAGTCAAAAACAAATAAATCGCACGATCACTGTGAAGCATACGGAAGTGAGGTTCCGCCAAATTGTATGCAAACTGGAGCCCTGCACGCCTGCAACTTTGACCCACTCGCCCACCAATGCACGCTCCCCAGCTTTGGCCGACACCACAGGACCACATAGCAGATTATTCTTGCAACGTGGCCGATATGGCAGGAAAGACACAGAACACAAATAATCGGAAACTCGCTCACTGCAGACTGCAGACTGCACCCCCGCCGCCACAAGATCCACACAACTGAAAATCATCATCGCTCAATAAGGGCAGAAGACCACTTGTGGCTGAGTAGAAGACTTCCGCCTATCCTGTCAATTTTCTAATTGGGTACGAGTTATCTGAGTGCATTGGCCTAACACGGGCTCACGCACTGGTGATACAATACCGGACCATCACGTCTGTGCAAGGGCAAGAGCAGGATACGCGTGGCGACAAGAGTCAGGTCTTGGGAAATTGCGTAAGGATAAGCAACCTCTTGCACACGCCGATGTTCCATGAAAATCAGAACAGCGCTCGGATGGCCATTGCTGCCGTAGCGAGCGGCAAACGCCCATAGGGCATCTTCAAACATAGGCACCTCGCACCCCCGTTCAGGCCCATGAAGGATGCATGAACGAAGCGCGGCTCGCAAACATCCCCGCCATATCCCCTACTACAATTGGCCCGTTCACACTTCATCTTCTGCCTGCGCCCAGACCTTTGCCTGGCGCTGCCAATGTCTTGCATCTTTGAATGTTGTACACATAGACCGCCATCGTACATATACCACCCTGCTTCTCTTATCGCGCACATACATACTCGCACACAAGCAAATGCTAAGTCATACACGGACGTACGCAGCCATAAACATAAATGAGCGTGGTTGCAACAAGCAATTGTTAAGAATGCCCGACAACATCGGGCCCCGCCCGACAAACATCCTTGCTGTTGGCTTTGGATGGCTCCCAGAAGTCATTGCGCTCGCATGCAATGAGCCATACACCAATTGCAGAAATTTAATTAAAAAGCAACAACATGCACTGCAACCTAAATTAGGCAAATCGTACACCAAATCGGTAGATTGCGCTTCAAAACGCCTCAACTATGGGGCCCACTATGCCCGTACAAAGGGGCCCATTTTCGCAACAGCTGAAATTGAAGCAACAAACAGCCCGTGGTATCCCAGAAACAATCCGGCCGCGGCATCTCCGACTTGGATCCTTCACAGGCTGGTGATTCTCCAGACCGCTCAGACCGATGTCGTCGAACCGAGGCCCAAACACGCACCCCGAAACTACCGAGCTTGCCCTGAAGGAATGATATCAGAGCTCCTTCTCCTCCGGGGCAGCGGTATGATCAGGACGCGGGTCGATAACTCAAACCATGGAGATGGTGCCATGCCTGGGTCGGCAATCACACATCTCCGCCGCCCATGAGGTTGTCCAACGCTCGATTTACGTGCCGCCTGCATCGTCCACGCGGCGTAAAAGGCATGACGCGTAAACAAGGAGCTGTTCGCGGCTTCAAGAATAGATCAACAAGAGAGAGAGAGAGAGAGAGAGAGAGAGAGAGAGAGAGAGAGAGAGTTGGAAAAAGAAGCAAGCACTCTGGGGCAGGGATCCCAGGAGGAGGAAAATACAGACCAGTGTCCATCCGATTGTCGCCGGAACAGGCCGGCAATGCTGAGCATCAGCACCGCAATGTTTCGAAGGAGATCGGCGTTCCGAGCACCTTCCTCCGTTCAGCATCGCAGACCCAGTCATCCACGCGCTGTTATTCCAGCGATGTTCATTGAGTTCCATTGAACGCGTAAAGCATCCCGAATACGCCACCCGGAATAACCTGTCGGCAATTTCCTTTGCCGGACCTTGGTTCAGTTGCCCACCCGAACCACCCAGTCCTGAGCCGCCACTTACCTTCTGTTGTAGACGTACAAACCCGCCGCCACTGCCGCAAGGACCACAGTAGGGACTACCGCAGCGGCGACAATGGGCCCCGGGGAGGAACCGCTTGAGCCGCCTGCAGCGCGGGACGTCAGGTGCATAGAGCACACGTCTTATCAGCTAAAAGCACAATGCCTAAAGAAATGGAAGTAATTTCGCGCGGCCGCGAGGGCTAAGCTGTTTGACCTGCTTGGCTCGACGGCCACCCTTCTTCAACAGATGTGACGTCCCGCATTACGTCCTGGGTCGCGCTTAACGGGACGTTAGTTCGTGCATGCCCACGCAGCCTTTATGCATCCAATCTGGGAAGGATGATATCCAAAGAACACCGGTCAAGAGCACCTTCGGCGCCCACGTTCTTCCTTGTAAGAGCATACCTGGCAAAGTACCCATCTCATTGTTGGGTAGGATGGACGGCGTCAAGGGAGGTTGCATGCTGCTCCACTGGCCTTGTGATGGAGTTCCCGATGGCGGCTGCAGCAGCGAGGGCGGTGTAGACAGCAGCTGCGGTGCCGATGGCTGTGGTGGCGGGGACGGCGACGGTGGGAAAGACGACGGTGCTTCTGTGTTTGGTGCTGCCGGACTGTTCGTCGAATTGGGATTCATCCAAGATGGTCCTGGGCTGAATGGCGGCGTGAAAGGTGACGGCGGCGGAAACAATGGCAGCAGGCTGTCGGGGTGCAGCCGTTCGGGCGGCCAAGGGTTAGGTGACCGAATGGGAGTTGGTGGGGGCCTCGGCAGCAGAGGCGGCGGCAGGCCTGGGGCCGGCGGGGACGGTGATGGCGGCAACGGACTTGGCGGTGTCGGCGGCAGGGGGCTGGGTGGTCGCGGCGATGGCGGCAACGGACTCGGAGGGAGCGGCAACGGGGGCTTCGGACTAGGAGGCGCAGGCGGTAGCAAAGGCGGCGCAGGGCTCGGCGGCAACGGCGGGCAGCACAGATCAGGCAGGTCCAGGTAGCCGGGGAGCGGCCTGCCGCATGCAAAAAGCGCTGTACTCGGCGTAAGGGGTGTGTTGCTCGTCCTCAACATTATAACAGTGCTGCCGCAGCCGACGCCTCCATAGAGCACGACGGTGGCGATCTTGTCGTAGATGGCTTCCCAGGCGGCCTTCATGTTTTCAGCCGTGTCTAGGTAAAGAGTTGACGAAGCCCGAGGTTCACCGGCGACAACCTCAGCTGAGCAGTTCACGAGTGGCCGCAAATCAGCCACGTTCGTGATTGAAAGGAGGGATTCGGTGATGCGATTGCAGCTGATGCTGCCACCAGGTCGGCTGGTTATCATGATCGTAAGCTGCGTCTCCGGTAATGGCGGCGGCGGTGGCGGGCTTGGCGGTGATGGGCTCGGTGGCTGAGGTGATGGCGGCTCTGGACTTGGTGGATCCGGGCTTGGTGGATCCGGGCTCGGCGGCGGCGGGCTCGGTGGCGGCGGGCTCGGTGGTTCTGGGCTTGGCGGCTCTGGACTTGGTGGCAACGGGCTCGGCGGCGGCGGGCTCGGTGGATCCGGGCTTGGCGGCGACGGGCTTGGCGGTTGCGGACTTGGAGGCGGCGGCGGGCTCGGTGGATCCGGGCTTGGCGGTGGCGGGCTTGGCGGCGGCGGGCTTGGCGGTGGTGGCGGGCTTGGCGGTGGTGGCGGGCTTGGCGGGCCTGGGCTTGGTGGTGGTGGTCTTGGCGGTGGCGGTCTTGGCGGTGGTGGCGGGCTTGGTGGGCCTGGGCTTGGCGGCCGCGGGCTTGGCGGCCGCGGCCTCGGCGGCGGCAGTGGGCTCGGTGGCTTCGGGCGTGGAGGTGGCGGGCGTGGCGGCGGCGGCCTTGGCGGCAGCGGCCTCGGGGACGGCGGCAGGCTCGGCAGATGCGGGCTTGGCGGTGGCGGCCTCGGCGGCGGCAATAGGCTAGTTGGATCTGGCCTTATCGGCGGCTGGTTCGGCGGCGGTGGCATCAGCGGCGGCGACTGGCTCTGTGGATCCGGGCTAGTTGGATCCGGGCTTTGCGGTGGCTGGCCTGGTGGATCCGGGCTAGTTGGATCCGGGCTTTGCGGCGGCTGGGCTGGCGGATCCGGGCTTTGCGGCGGCTGGCCTGGCGGATCCGGGCTTGTTGGATTGGGGCTTTGCGGCGGCTGGCCTGGCAGATCCGGGCTTTGTGGCGGCTGGCCTGGCGGATCCGGGCTTGTTGGATTGGGGCTTTGCGGCGGCTGGGATGGCGGATCCGGGCTTGTTGGATCCGGGCTTTGTGGCGGCTGGCCTGGCGGATCCGGGCTTGGTGGGTCCGGGCTTTGCGGCGGCTGGCCTGGTGGATCCGGGCTTGTTGGATTGGGGCTTTGCGGCGGCTGGCCTGGCGGATCCGGGCTTGGCGGCGGCTGGCCTGGTGGATCCGGGCTTGGCGGCGGCTGGCCTGGTGGATCCGGGCTTGTTGGATTGGGGCTTCGCGGCGGCTGGCCTGGCGGATCCGGGCTTGGTGGGTCCGGGCTTGGCGGCGGCTGGCCTGGTGGATCCGGGCTTGGTGGGTCCGGGCTTGCCGGCGGCGGCTGGCCTGGTGGATCCGGGCTTGGTGGGTCCGGGCTTGCCGGCGGCGGCTGGCCTGGTGGATCCGGGCTTGGTGGGCCCGGGCTTGCCGGCGGCGGCTGGCCTGGTGGATCCGGGCTTGGTGGGTCCGGGCTTGGCGGCGGCGGCTGGCCTGGTGGATCCGGGCTTGGTGGGTCCGGGCTTGCCGGCGGCGGCTGGCCTGGCGGATCCGGGCTTGGTGGGCCCGGGCTTGGCGGCGGCGGCTGGCCTGGTGGATCCGGGCTTGGTGGGCCCGGGCTTGCCGGCGGCGGCTGGCCTGGCGGATCCGGGCTTGGTGGCAGCGGGATAGTTGGTATCGAGGATTCAGGTCTGTGCGGCTGGGACGGCGAACTTACAGGCGGCTGGGGAGCATCCAACGCAGGGTTTCGCGACGGCATGTCTGGCGGCGGCGGTGGTGGAGGCACCTCTCCCAGAACGACCGGCGGTTCCGGTGCTCCCAACGGATCTAAGGGACTGTCATCAATAGGTTCCGGAAAAATAGACTGCATGGGCTCTAGCGGACGCGGTGGCGACGGGATCCGTGGAGGCTCTAGTGGACGGCGCGATGGCGGCAGTTCCGGCCACCAGGGAGAAAGGAAAACCGGTGGTGGTGGCGATGGCAGGGACATCGGCGGCAGTCTGGGTTGCTTGGGCGGTCGGGGTGGCCGTGGCTGTAGCGGCGGGGGGCTCAACGTGGTCAGAGCGCCTGGTGGTGGTGGCGGCGGCGGCGGCGGTGGCATATATACCACTGGCAATGCCTGTGGGCGTGAAGGCGGGGGCCTGGCCACTGGCAGCGGCGCGCCGGGGAGTAGCGGTGGCGCTGCGAATGGCGCTAACAGGAGCGGTGGTAAGATCTGCGAGCCTGGAGGCCGCGGAACTGGGGGAGGGGCCATCGACATTTGCGCGTAAGCTGGCACACTTGGAGCCGCAATTATCTGCAGCAAATCCCGGGCTCCGGCGCGGGATGGTGATGGGGACCCCTGGCTGATCCCTAAGTTGTTATGTACTGCTGCTGCTTGCCTCACCGCGCCAGCCTGCATTCCTGAGCCAGACACCTGTCCCAGAGCCGCTGGCACTGCTGAGGCAGCAGCCGAAGTCCACGCCGCCCACAGCATTGTAAGCAAGGACAATCGTCCTTGGACCCCACGGCCAGTCAATCTGGAACCCGATGCCTGGGTACATCGGCGCTCATATTTACTTGAGTATGACTGATCACAGGAAGGTCGCAGCGATGATATCTGGGATAATGGCGGTGGCCGCAACGGCTGCGTCTCGGCCGCCAGCGGACACTGCAGCAGCTGTATGGGTGAAGTGGAGCTCGGATCAGGGGCAGGGTGACACTTATGAAGCCGCGCTGTCGCGTCCGATGTACCAATTGCATTTTGGTTGCAGCTCGAGGTCTCGTTGCCGCTGCTGTTGCTACCATAGTAGCGTCCGATGGCGCACATCCTGCCACTGCCGTATACTCCAGCTGGGCTGCTGCAGCTCTGTGTGTGGCAGCTGCTTGTGGCGACGCTTCGTTCTACGCTGAGACTCACAGTCGCTCTTTCATAAGCGCAATGTTTTGGCATCGGTACAAAACGGACCGTCGTACAGTAATCGAGCCCGCATGGCTGAGCGGTACATCCTAGCGAATTATCGCCAACAGAGCAGATACCTTCCAGGCGTACAGCGTTTACCACGGGGATATCAAGACCAATGCGCTCCGCTGGCGGACATAACCGCTCCAGGCCTTGTAAGGCCGACGCGCTTGTTTCCCTGGTTGTAGTGCACGCATCCTGCTCACCCTGGGCCCCAGATTGACGATAAACAAAGGATGGCATGCCTCCTACAGGGAAGCGTCCTTTTGGCCCCAGCCCAACTAACGAGCTGCGGATGCCCAAGGGAAGGCAGGGTAGAGCACGAACCATAAGGGGAGGCAGTCGAACGGAAGATCGCTTCAGATAGCATCAAATAATCCTTTGCGCTTTGACGGACAGTATGAGTGAGATACAGCGATAGTGTGACGTGCAGTAACGGCAAGACCCGGCATTCCCAAATTTTGTGCGGATTGGATAACCAGAAGGAATTCTATCCAAGGAATCACATTTTCAATCGCAAGGTTTCTTCAATAGGCCTATATATGCCAACCGGTTAGCACGTAAGTTGTAAGATAGGACCGTACTAAACCAAAACAGGTAGGAGTAAATATAAGCAAAATTCAAATTTGGTAATATCTTATATTGGCTTATTGTCGTTCGCAGCCTGCCACTCACTGCGGCAGGTTGATGACGGCGACGCGTAAACGACAATTGGGGCCAAACTCAAACTCAAGCAACCCCTTATCACCATATATTTATTTCGCTGTGATTCACCTTAATCGCTTCAAGTAATGGTCGCCGTCGACACCATGCGCTTCTGTCTGTTTCCAAACCGGTGAGCAGCACGCCAAAGTATATGTCGTCGAGAAAGGATCTGTATAGGTAAGAAAACTACAGGTACTAGTAGGTATGGCTTTTAGAGGATGCGCGGCGATGTGTCCTCCCAGGCATCGCCAAGGGCGGCCAGCACACGCGTTGCGAAAGGTAACATGATATCAATCAGTCGTCGCCAGGGGGATGGACCCAACAAGACATTGGTAACCCCACAGCCAAAAGACGAAAGCGTTATACGTTTAGCACTAGGTACTAACGACTGCAAACAAGAATGTGTAACTGGAAGTTCTTTATTTCCACTGACTACAGCAGATGCTAGATAGGGAGCCAACCGCTTTGGGATCCCTCCCACCGGGCATTGTTAGGCAATACCTTCGTGCGATTGCAAGCTTGTACGGCACAATGGGACGACATCTATGTGGAGCTTGACCGAAGAAGAGCACAACCAGACCCATATTGTCTAGTAATTGGTGATGTTGTCTGGACTACTCACTAGCTGCTGTACGCGAGGACTCACAGCTGAGAATCTTAAGAATCACTGTAATTGCTAAGCTTGAAACGAGTTACCAGGCTTGCAAGGAAATCTTAGGATCCATAGCTGATTGAAATCTTACAATTACACGGAGCTGCAGATGAGCAAGCTCCTTGCTTCTTCAACCATTTCTCCGCATGCCGCAATCCAGCAAGTAGACCTGCGAGCCCGTCCTTGCGGACGCGTTCTACGGGTATGATCATGCAAATCTTGCACGTCTCTCAGGACACCTAGCAGACCACAATGCAAACGCGCCCAGTCTTGCTCCCAAGCCCCATGCGCCCATTCCACGTCCTCGCCAAGCCGTAGGCCTTTTCTTGCCTCCGGAGGGCGTATCACCGTGCAAGCATCACCCGGATGAAGTCGTCGTACATGACTTTTCCCGTTCCCTCCGAATCCGCCTCCTTCAGCAATTCTTCGATCTCCGTGGGGCTGAGCTTCTCGCCGACGCAAGTCAGCACATGCCTTAGCTCCGCCCCGGATACGAAGCCCTGACCAGCCTTGTCGAAGACCTGCGTAATACACGGCATAAGCAGCCCTTTTCAACTTACTGCTCCCGCAGGAAGCGTTGCAAAATTATATCTCATGTCCCCCAAACAGCAAGCACCAGTCATGTGAGGCCCCTGTTTATCAAAGTTTGGCATGCGCCTCAGGGTTAGCACAACGAGGTGCAACGAAGTTTTGTGCCTACGAATCAAGGAAGCACAAGTAAGCGTTGGATTATCGACGGATGCCGGGTGTCGGGGAACACTATGATATTGGGTATTGGGTAACTCAACGCTGAACGTTGTAAGCAGAGATCCAAGCTGCATTACGCTGGCAACAAGTTTCCGTGCAATACAAAACCCGAGCACTCTGTGCCGAAAACAATACGCAACACCATGGCATGCACGGGTCTTGCGTAAACACCACACGCGGTTTCCCAAGGCAGCAGGCTGCTTCCATACCAGAGGGAATCCGAATTTATTGCCACCATACCCTAAAGTTATAGCACGTCTTCGTCTCCATGCATACACTCGAGCATGGATAACACGCGGGAGGCGTAGGGCATAGACACATGGCTGCAGATCCCGACGACCAACCCTACCTTCCAAGCTGCCTTCAAATCCTGCTCGTTGTTGTATTCTCGAATGTCCCTGCGCATAATCTTTTCGAATTCCTTGTAGTCCACGACGCCGCGGTTCTCAGGGTCAACTTCCCTCACAATAGCGTCAATTTCTGCTTCGGTTGGAGACTTCCCAAGGGCACGCAAGACCGTTCCTAGCTCCTTAGTGGTAATGTAACCTGGGGGACATAAGGCAATGTTATTGCCTTGTTTTCCCGCCTTGACAAGAATCCAACAAAAGGCCTGGTGCATTGTAGTCCAGTTACTCACCGTCGCCATCGCTATCAAACCTGATGTTTCCAGCAAGTAATATGCAGGGGACAACATAAGCAAGTCAGGAGCTATAGATTTAAACTTAAACAGCGCGAACAATATCCTGCTTCCGCGGCGCCCTTACAGGTTGAATGCCTCTTTGTATTCGACATAACGTTCCTCGCCCATGGTAAAAGGAAAGACAATGAAGGTGTTAACTGTTGTGTTAAATGATGCAAGATGGCCACTGGCTTGTTCGCAGCTCCGCCAAATTAAGATGCAAAAGTAGGTGTTGCGTCGGATTTATACGAAGCCATCTGTCTTAACACATCGCGCTATATAGAGGCCAATTCATGCACGACACCTTGAGATGACACATGATAGGTCCAACCGAGGCGCAGATCCTTGTAATGAAATGCAGTTTTTGATTTCGCATTAAATAATTTGAACATGTTGATACTTGAAATGCGTGCGATCATTTATCATTCAAGGCGTCTGCGGCTGCACTCTTCCTGCGCCGGGAGGATCACATATTATATATGTAGATCAAATTAATGTTAAATTTTCTGCGAACTTTTGCAGCGCCTACATTTCGAGTCGTGGCGCAGCCGCCTGTATTCGCTTTCATGTAAAGAGCATTCTGACAGAAGATAGCGGGGTTACGTTTATGAGTGTAGGTAAGAAACCTTGCCCGTGCTGATCAACGGAGCCTACCACCGTGCGCGCTGGAGACTTCGTACTTTTTCGACGAGGCTCGCTAGACTTAACTGGCAGAAGCTGGCGAACTGGATTTGTGCTTTGCCTCGGCTTCACGGTTACCAATTAACCACTCACTCAATCTGGGAGACATCGTCGTGGGCCACAACAATTACTTACATCGACAGCTTGAACGATGCCAACACGCCAAGCAACCGCGACTCGGCTTTTTCCGGCTATGCATAGCTTAACCGATGTATCGCTGGTTCCCGTCAAGATTCGGTCGTCAAAGTTGATGTTCTTAGTCGTACGTTCGTACAGGTTGGATGGACAGCCACCCCACCAGGCGCTGCCTGTGCAGCCACCAGAAATCTCAAGTCATGCCGAACAGGTGCAGCAGTCATACCAACGAAAAATGCAAGAGTTGCTGCAAAAGCAAAGGGAAGCCGCAAGAGAACAGCAAGTCGCTGCCAGGGGTTCAGCTAAAGGAGCTGCGACCGGGCAGCCTGCAGCCAATGCGTCCTCAGTACCGGCAATTGCGGCGCCACTGCCGATTCTGGCAGAAAGTTCGTTACCGCCGCTAACGCCAACGGGGTCGACAACGTCTTCATACGTCCCACCTGCGCAGCAGGTCACAGCCCAAACGGCACGCCATGATCACTTATCATTACTTCAGCATACGTTGCATTCGCCAGCAATGCCGTTGCCGAAGCCAGGATCACAGCTGGACATTGCAAGGGATGTGGGTCAGGGGTGTACACAGCAACGGCAGCATTCACCAAAGGAACCGCCAGGGCGAAGGGCCTGGCCGGACCTGCTCCCGAGTGTTAGGCATCCTAAGAAGTCCAAGGATAAAGCCAAGGACTCAGCAGGAGGCGGCCTGGATCTTTTGCCATCCAGTGCGCGATCTGAATTCTTCGGCAGCGGCGGCGGCAATGGCACAATTGTGGGCAGCACCCGGCGCGCCAAATCGACGTTTGGCACGGCATCCGACCCGGGCCACGGTCGGCAGTTTGGTTACAAGAGTTCTGTGACATGCTCGAACGGCTTCAGGGACGATTGGGGGAACGGGCCTTCTACCGCTGGGTTGCCGTGGCACCAGCCGCCGGACGCGGGGGGGAAGGGTGCCAGCCAGCCTCCCATGGCTCAGCGCACCATGCTGAGCCTGAACCCCAATATGCAGTTTGGATCCCAGACGGCAGCCGCGCAGCAAAATTTTACAAATACTGCCTCCGTCCCAGGCCCGGCTGGCGCGGCACCGACGGCGCCTGGTGGCTCAAAGGGCAGCGTTGGTAATGCTGTGGCCAAGGGCAATGCTGTGACCGCTGGCGGTCACGCTGCGGGCGGCGATGTTACTGCGGCTGCGGTAGCTGTATTGGACCCTGCGTCAGCAAATGTCCCAGTGGCTGCGGTCAAAAAAAAGCCTGCAAGGCCTGCGGCGCTGTGGCTATCGTCATTCGTGCAGGCTGCTGGCAGAGCTGGAGGGACCAGCGCAGGGGCCGCTGCTGTTACCCCGACGGCCGTGGTGGCAACGGCAAAGCAGCCCGTGCCGGATGCAGGGGTCACGGCAGCAGCGATGGTGCGCGCGGCGGCAGAACGACCCGCTGTGGAGCTGGCGGAATCCATGTCAGGTGCGGCCAGACGGATTTGTCAGCCACTTGGATGTTGACGGGGGTTGGGTAACAGAGTATGTTAACGTAATTGCGCTACAAATACTTCTCCAATTGGGAAAGTTGAGAGGCGACGCTGGGGCGGCGCCGGTCTGATGAGCTCGCACACGTGTGCCTTTCCACGCGTTAACTGCGTCGGTACTGTCGTCGCACTCCACTCGCAGACCTCCCCGCAACAATTCAGCAGCTTCAAGCTCGGTTAGAAGCTGCAGTGCACGCAGAACAAGAGAGTGAATTACGGGCTCTGCGCGCACTGTACGCCTCCGGCAGCCTGCGGCAGCTGCAGCGTGAGGGAATAGTGCTTGTGGGCCTTGCGGCTGTGGAAGCGGGGCAGTTGTACCGCTCCGCATTATGGCGCTTCAGCCTTATACAAAAGAACGGCGCCAGTACAGCGGCCGCTCCTTCGCTACCATACCACAAGCTTCGAACTGGCACTAGCGTCATCATCACAGCGCACACAATATGCGGCGACCGAGACGGAGCCACCGCCACTGCAACTGTTGACGCAGAAACGGGGCTGCCTGCGGGTGGCTTAGAGGGAGTCGTAGTGGAGGTAAGGTGGCTGGACAAGTCAGGGCTTTTGTATGTAGCAGGCCGCGGATGTGGGGCTGGAGCTGCCTCGTTTGTCCTCTTAAGGTCACCTATCGCCTTGCAGAAGTGTCTGATACGGATGCTGGGGAGAGGCAGGCAGCATTGTATCGAACTGATTGGATATGTTTTGGGTATTTTTGATGTATATTATGTTGGCCCTGCTTTCCCCTTCGATTGTTGCATATTGCATTCGGTGTACATTCGCTAGTGCTCTCAGATGCTGAAGAAGCTTAGATGCAGCTCCGCATTTCTCCGGGGTTTGGCCAGCGAAGTCCCAAATGTGCATCTGGTTCCGTGTCCCCCGCGACTGATATTAATGAACCTCGGAACTAGTTGGCCCCTGTCCTTGTTTATGATGGGGTTGCTATCGCTGTGTCGCGTCGAAGGTCCACAAGGATCATGTTGTCTTGGCCCTCGAGGGCCGCGCCCACGAGATTTTCCAGGTGAGGTACTGCACGGTCATGACTTACTGGGGACGTTATGGAGAATTCGCCATAGCGGTTAACCTGAACTGCATGGCTGCTTGTCTTAAGGGCTTTGAACATGTCTAGTTGTGGAATCGGCGAGCGATGATAATTTCGCTATCATGAAGGTGCGAACAGGAGACCTGTTAGACTAGTTCGCGTCCATCACTATATCGCTGCCATGGCAGCGATTGAAAGGAGTCCGGTTTCTTCCAGATGTTCTGCTGCAGCTTGACTCGCTTTGCCTCGCAGGCCATGGTTACGGAGGTAAGGAGTGCTTCGACCAGCAACCGGACAAGCAGTGGCCACGGTACAGCGGCTGTTGTAGAGGAAGCGAAGGCAGGGCCATTCAGGGGCTGGCGCCTTGACCAATCGGTTCGCGACACCACCGCTCGTCGCCACTTGGAGGGAATTCGGCGGTTGGGCACCTGGGCCGAGCCATCAGGTGGGCTGAGGTGGTCGGGGTGGCCTTGTTAGGTGCAGGCGTGGAGCTGTTGTGGACCTGCTCTCTGCGCAGCTTTCGGGTGCATTCTGGAGTTGTTTGGTATAACCCCCCACAGTTGCTTCTTCCGTAACGTAGCGGACCCAGTTGGCCGGGCCCGGCCTGAACAGCTGGGATGAGATTTAGGGGTTCCGTTTTTATTAAAGTGGATTCTGAAATGGGCAACCGCGTTATCCATACTTCCGCCGCCTCTGCAGCTGACGAC